>JBBDGP010000249.1:0-1200000 GCA_037952835.1 Lithobates septentrionalis
GAGGTTTCCCGGTAGGCCAGTCCAGCCCTGATAGGGAGCACTCTGTGGTAGAGTCTCCACCCTCCAAGACCCCCGCCCTGTAAACTCCTTAGAGTTGCTCATACTTGAGAAGAACCATGTAATTTCCACCAATAGGTTGCTGCAGTTGAAAGAAAATACTGTTGGCATACATGAGAAACCAGAGGCCTCGATATTATAAGAATAAGAGAAACATAGCATGTAATTGATCAAAATTTTTTTTTTTTTTAACAAAGATCTGGTCTACCCAGCCTTAAGGAACATGTGAATAAACCATCGTAAGGCTAGACCATGGCACTATAGAGTGTCTGGGCTCGGTCTAGATAAAAGTAATTTGAGTGAAGAGTAGGGGATAAGGACCGACAAAGAGTGGATAGGGAAAGGGAGAGAAGAGAAAAGAAAGGAATGAGACAGGAGAAGAGAGATGAGATTGGAAGTCGACTGGGGGGAGATAAGAGCAACATAATATCCCTCGGGGGACTCTAATAGAGAGTAATTCCCACAAATGTTGCCCAAGGTTCCCACGTATGTTTGAACTTTTCTGAGCGATCCAGGCTCAGACGCCAGCCATCTTTTCCTGGTTCATAATCTAGGATATCTTCCTTTTAGCCAGGAGAGTGGAAACATAAGGTTGCTTCCAAGCCTTGGCTATCGTGAGCTTAGCGCCTAGAAGGATAAAGTAGATGAGGCGTTGCGCACTCCTGGATGCTCCCTGAACAGGGAAGTTAAGGAGTGCTATGAGAGGGGACATTTGAATAGATAATGTGGTAATTTCGTTGATCCAGGCAAAGATCTTGTGCCAAAACTGACGTATTCTGGGACAGGTCCACCAAGTATGGAGCATGTTTCCTCGTAATTCACAACCTCGGAAGCAGAGAGGAGATGATGATGGGAAAATTGCAGCTAGTTTTGACGGGACTAGGTACCATCTAGTTAAAACTTTTACGCTAGCTTCCATGAGGCTAGCATTAAGGATACCCTTGAAGGAGTTGGAAAAATGTCGGTTCCAGTGCTGTGCCAGGTCCTCTTCCCAGTGAAGCATGTAAGGTGCCTTGGATCGTGCTGATGATAAGGCCTTGTATATCATCGAAATTCCCCTCCTCTGCTCATTGGCCTGGCCACACCAAGATTCATATGCTGTTATTAAGGGTTCATTTGGTGATGTTTTGCACTTTTCTTTAAGAAGTTTGAGAGTTGAGAGAATCTGAAAAATTCTGAGGAAGGCTTTTCCAGGATACTTATACAGTAAGCTTTGGAGAGCGGGCCCAAGGGTCTAAGGAAGTGACCTATCCTGTATAGCCCTTTGTCTAGCCACCATCTAAAGGCTTTAATGTCTAGACCCGGTGAAATTCAGGGTTATGGGAATATGTGTTTAAGAGGTTCTATGGGGGAGGAGAGCTGATTATTTTTCCGTAAGTCATCCCAGAGAGCGAAAGAGTGTGAAAGCGTTGGTGACAGGATTGGGGGTCTTAGTTTTTTAGGACACCAGAGGAGATAATCTAAGGTATGGAGGGGTACTGCTTGTGTTTAAATGTGTATCCAGTCGGGCTGTTCCCAGCGTGAATAAACTGCTGATATTTGTGCAAGGTGTGCTGCTTGGAGGTACCAGAGTAGGTTAGGGAGGCCTAAACCGCCTTCTGTCCTAGATCTAAACAAGATCGATTTTGAAAATCTATGACCCCCTTTACCCCAGATAAATTTGATAATTTTAGCTTGGAATCTTTTTAGACGGGCTTTTTCAACAGGGATTGGGAGGGCCCTAAAATAATATAAGATTCGGGGAAGCAGGGTCATCTTAATTGAATTGATTTTGCCAAGCCAGGATAATGGGAGCCCAGACCACCTGGACAAGTCTTCCTCTAGTTTTTGATAAAGCGGAGGGTAATTAGCTTGGTAAAGGAGCTCTATCTTGGGGGTCAATTTAATCCCCAGGTAGGTTATATTTGAATCATTCCACGTGAACCGAAAACTCTCCTTAAGCCTGCCCAGCAGCGGAGCATGTATGTTAATGTTAAGCGCGTGGGACTTGTCATAATTCACCTTAAGGCCTGAGATCGTTCCAAATTCGTCTAGAAGGCGGCAAATGTTGGGGAGGGAGGTCAGGGGAGACAATATAAACATCAATATGTCGTTAGCAAACAACGCACATTTGTGATGACGGGAGCCGCAATGAATGCCCTGGATGTTCGGATTGGTTCTGATGGCTATTGCTAGGGATTCAATTGCTATGGCAAAGATCAATGGGGATAGAGGGCAGCCCTGTCTTGTGCCTCTTGAAATGGGGAAAGATACAGAATAAAATCCCTGCAGACGCACCTGAGCTGAGGGCTAGGAATATAGAGCATGCAGAACATTGAGGAATGAGTCCCCAAAGCCCCATCTATGTAGAATAGTAAATATATATTTCCAATGGACAGAATCAAAGGCTTTTTGGAGATCTAGGGATAACAGGCATGCTTGTCTGGGAAGGCCCTTATCCCAATTAGAGTTGAGGAGGGAAATTAAGTCTATCGCACGTCTAGTTTGATCTGGGCCCTGTCTTCCAGGAATAAAGCCCACTTGGTCTTTGTGAATGTATAAGCTAATAAAGGAAGCCAGGCGGTCTGCAAGGATCTTGGTCAGAAACTTTAAGTCATTATTGATAAGGGATATTGGCCTATAATTGCCTACTGAGCTGGAATCTTTATTGGGTTTGGGGAGGACTGTGATGTGGGCCATATTACGTGAAGAGTCTAATTGTCCCCCCTGTCTGAGGGCGTTAAAGAAACGGGCCATATAGGGAGCAAGTGTGGCGGCAAACGATTTATAATAGGGTACAGAGAACCCATCTGGGCCTGGTGCTGAGTGAGATTTTGAGTTTTTAATGACCGTGCATACTTCTTCCGTTGATATAGGGGCATCTAATTTTTGACGATGGCCATCTTGTAATTTAGGTGTTTGAATATTATTTAAAAAACTGTCCATCACCTGTTGAGAAGGACCATGTTCACCACTGTATAAAGATTTGTAGTATTTTTGAAATTCCCCCATGATACGTTGGGGATTCTGTGAGAGGGTGCCCCCTTGTATTTTAATTTTAGGGAGAGCCGGGGATCTGAATTTTGGGGAGAGTCTGCCAGCTAGCATTGAGCCTATTTTGTCGCTGTGACAGTAGAATCTAGATCTGTTCCACCTCAACCATTTTTCAGCCTTGGTAGTGAGGGCAAGGTTTAGTGCCATGCGGGCTACGTCTAATTTGGCGATGGGTACTGAGCCTGGGTTAGTCTTATGCTTTTTAGTCAAAGCAGTAAATTCCTTATCTAACTTTTAAATTTCCGCTTTATTAGACTTGTTGATGTGTGAGGCTATTTGGATTAAGTGGCCTCTAAGAACTGCCTTGTGAGCTGCCCAAAGGCAGGAGGGGCTAACATCTGGTGTGTCATTGGTTTGAAAATAGGTTTGGATACGTTTTTCGATTTCCATTGCTCTGGTCGGATCGCTCAAGATGGATTCATTGAGTCTCCAGCGTCTATCAGGGTTCTGGCTCCCCTGGCAGCGAAGTGTCAGGACTACCATGGAATGATCCGACCAGACCACATCTTTGATAAATGCTTTGTTTGTTAGTGGGACAGAGGTTGATGTAAGGAGGATATGGTCAATCCTCGCGAATGTTCCGTGAGGGTTCGAGTAGTGGGTGAAGTCTCGGGTAGTAGGGTTTACTTCCCTCCAAATGTCAATTAGGCCATGTTGAAATAGCAATTTGGCTATTAGGAGGCTTTGTTTGGAAGGTCTGGTGAGACGTTTGCCCGGTGGTCTGGACTTGTCCAGCCCCTGATCGAAAGCAGTATTGGAGTCGCCTCCAAAGATCACCGTGCCTTCAACTAGTGAAGTCAGGGTCATCAACATGTTTTGGAAAAAGGCCAATTGGCCACTATTGGGGGCATAGTATGAAATAAACGTGTATAATCGACCATCTAATTCGCCCACTAATAGTATGTACCTGCCATCCGGGTCTTTATGTTCCGACTTTAGGGTGAATTTGCATCTCTTAGAAATGAAAATTCCTACTCCCTTAGTCTTGTTCTTGGCATTGGCCAATGAAAAGAAGGGGTAACTGGAGTGTATGAAAGATGGGCAGAAATTTTTTGGGAAGTGGGTTTCCTGTAAAAGGACTACGTCAGTTTTTTGTGTGTGCATGTAGTTAAAAACTTTACGTCTTTTAATGGGTGAATTTAATCCCTGCACATTATGTGTTACTACCCTGAGAGTTGTTTGCACCGGAGGGGTATCAGCCATTGAGCAGAGGCGGGGAGTGATCTGGGACCACATCAGCACTTACCAACATGAGTTCATGGTGTCCAAGACGGATCAGAGGCCAGGCAGGGTAATTGGAGGGTAGCAGGTAACATCGGGGGGTTTCCCCCCAGTCGACTTCTGTAAAGAGACTATAATAAATGTCTTGCGAAAGAGAGAGGAAGTTAAAGGTGAAAGGAAAGGCGGAAGACAAGGGAGTCTTCTAGGATGGGGGTGACAGAATCCTCCATCTATGAGTAAGGTAAACTCTAGAGTCCTTCTAACCAACAGGGACTAAACTTGTCTAGAGAAGGGAGAAAACCTGTTCTTCTAGACAAGATGGGGTGCATGAACACCACCCCAGCAGACAGGTCTCACAAACTATGTCTATAGGTACATCCAAAAAATATAACCTAAAATGGGTGCTGGGCCCTAGACATGTGCATTTCGTTTAGTTCCGAATCAAAATTCGGACAAATTTTTCATTATTCAGAAATTCGGATGCATCCGAATTTCCGAATTACAAAAGTGATGAATTTAAACGAATCCGAAAAAAGCGAACAAATTCAAATCGAATTTGAAAACAAATTTGAATCGAATTCGAAAACATATTCGAATTCGGAAAACATATTCGAATCGAAGTCGAAAACATATTCGAATCGAAGTCAAAAACATAATCGAATTCGAAAACAAATTTGAATCGAATTTGAAAACAATAGAAATCGATTTTCTAAAAAATACAATAAAATAGAATATAAAATCATAAAGCAATAGAATACATATATATAACATTTTTTTTATTCTGTTTTATTGTTTTTCTATGCTTTTCTTTTCTTTTCTATTATTTTCTATTCTTTAATAGTCTTTTCTATTCAAATTCAAATTCATTCTATACGAAATTCGAATTTCGGAACATGGCTTCTGAAAATCGAATTTCGTATAGAATGAATTCGAATTTGAATAGAAAAGATTAGAATAGAAAAGAATAAACTAGAAAAACATATATTGTATTTTATTCTATTCTGTTCTATTGTTTTTCTATTCTATTCTTTTTTATTATTTTCTATCCTATTCTAATCTTTTCTTCAAATTCAAAATTATTTTATACGAAATTTGAATTTCGGAAAATGGTTTTATATATATATATATATATATATATATATATATATATATATATATATATATATATATATATATATATATAACCATTTTCAGAAATTCTAATTTCGAAAATCGAATTAGAATAGAAGTAAGGAATAGAAAAGAATAGACTAGAAAAACAATAGAATTATATATATATATATATATATCTATATATAAAGTTCCAAAGGTTGTTGCACTTAAAAATTTGTTGCTTTATTCCATCAAATCTTTAGAAAAAGATTACAAAGCAAGTAGAGTCATTCCAAACAGAATCATTACAATCATACAATCATTTGTTCAGACAAAGATTACGTTTCAGGCTGATTTGTTTGCACCCTTCCTTAGATCAGTCAGAACACATCTGAACTTTATTTTTATATATACAAGGTCGTGGGAGGACCTGTTTGCTGACACTAGATTGAAAGCTGTGTGTGGTTCTCCTCTACACTTCAATCCATATATATATATTATATTTTTTTCTATTCTGTTCTATTGTTTTCTATGCTATTCGTTTCTATTACTTTCTATTCTAATCTTTTCTATTTAACCGCTTCCCGACCGCCCACTGTATATTGACGTCCTGTTATTTAAAGATGGATATCTCGGTAACGGCAGCAGCTGCTGCCACAACCGAGGTATCCATCTTTAGGGCCGGCGATTCTGCACACGATAATGGTGGTCTCTGCGGCGGGTTCGCCACGAGATCACCGTTATCGGCGGCGGGAGAGGTGCCACCCCCCCTCCCGCCGCTCTCCCGCACCCTCCGCCGCTTACCGGAGCCGTCGGTAACGGCGGAGGCGATCGGGTCCTTTCACTGCTGAGGTACTGAGACGAGTGAGGCCAAGATGGCCCCCACCCGTCTCTATACCATGTGACGGCCGGAGCGACGTCATTACGACGGCTCCGCCCACTTCTCTTAAAGGCACAATTTATTTTGTGTCATTTTTTTAAACGACTTTTTTTTTTTTTTTTTTTTTTTTTTGCATTATAGTCTAAATATGAGATCTGAGGACTTTTTGACCCCAGATCTCATATTTAAGAGGACCTGTCATGCTTTTTTCTATTACAAGGGATGTTTACATTCCTTGTAATAGGAATAAAAGTGATCCAAATTTTTTTTTTTTAAAAAACAGTGAAAAAATAAATAAAATAAAGTAAAATAAATAATTAAAAAAAAAAAAAATTTTTTTTAAAGCGCCCTGTCCCGACGAGCTCGCGCGCAGAAGCGAACGCATACGTGAGTAGCGCCCGCATATGAAAACGGTGGTCAAACCACACATGTGAGGTATCGCCGCGACCGGTAGAGTGAGAGCAATAATTCTAGCCCTAGACCTCCTCTGTAACGCAAAACATGCAATCTGTAGAATTTTTTAAACGTCGCCTATGGAGATTTTTAAGGGTAAAAGTTTGACGCCATTCCACGAGCGGGCGCAATTTTAAAGCGTGACATGATGGGTATCAATTTACTTGGCGTAACATTATATTTCACAATATAAAAAAAAATTGGGCTAACTTTACTGTTGTCTTATTTTTTTTTTCAAAAAAGTGAATTTTTTCCAAAAAAAGTGCGCTTAGAAGACCGCTGCGCAAATACGGTGCAAAAAAAAGTATTGCAATGACCGCCATTTTATTCTCTAGGGTGTTAGAAAAAAAACAATATATAATGTTTGGGGGTTCTAAGTAATTTTCTAGCAAAAAAACCTGTTTTAAACTCTTAAACACCTAAAATCCAAAACGAAGCTGGTTTTGAAGTGGTTAAACTTGATTTCAGTCTATATGAAATTCGAATTTCGGATGATATATATCTATAGATATATCTATAGATATATCTATAGATATAGATATATCTATAGATATATCTATATATCTATATAGATATATAGATATATCATATATATATATATATATATATAGATATATATATATATATCTATATATCTATATAGATATATAGATATATAGATATATATATCTATATATAATTTTTTTTTTCTGTTCTATTCCATTGTTTTTCTATGCTATTCTTTTCTATTCTAAACTTTTCTATTCGAATTCATTATATACGAAATTCGAATTTCGGAAGATGGTTTTATATATACCGTATATACTCGAGTATAAGTCCTTTACCACAAAAAACTGGGAAAAATGTATTGACCCAAGTATAAGACGAGGGTGAGAAATGCAGAGGGTCAACAATGCCCATCTGCAGCTGCCTGCCTCCCTGTGTCCTGTGCAGCCTACCTGTACCCTGTGCATGTGTCCTGTGTCCTGTACATGTGCATGTGTCCTGTACATGTGTGTCCTGTACATGTGTGTCCTGTACATGTGTTCTGTGTCCCTGTGTGCATGTGTCCTGTACATGTCCTGTGTGCATGTGTCCTGTGTGCATGTGCAGCCTACCTGTGCAGCCTCCCTGTGGCGATCTCCATCCTCCCTTTGGTGATCTCCATCCTCAAGCGGTGGCCGGCGTGTGATGATAGTGTTTGGTGGCCATTCCACAGTTCAAAAGCCGCGCCTCCTCCTCGTCTGTGATAGGCTGACCGCTGACTGCCTATCACGGACATTCTCTCATTCTCATACCACGGACTGTGATAGGCTGTACACTGACAGCTGATCAGCCTATCACAGACGAGCAGGAGGCGCGGCTTTTGAAAGCTGGAATAGCCGCTGAACACTATCATCACACGCCGGCTGCCTGCATGACACGCGGTGACTCGAGTATAAGTCAAAGGGGACACTTTCTCTGAGGAGGCACAGTAAGGGGCCGTCGCCATCTTGGCTGTTTCAAGCCGGTGTGGCTTTGAAAGCGGGCTGTAAATTGCGTCTTACCGCTCTGGAATACATCGGGGTAGTCCCCGGGTGGTCCGCCACACTTGGGGAGTGGATCCAGTCGGCTGGTGACGTTCGATCTGCCTTAGATGAGGCCGAAGCTGCTGGGGTGGGACGGAGCTCCCGTACTAAGCGTCCATGTTAGGTGCCACCGTGCATGCGCCTCATGCCATACACCACTTCTTATAAAGATGTATAATGACATCTCCAGAGACTCTCCTTTTCTAAGACAAGCTTTGGAAGCCCATATCATAGTCCTACCTAAACCCGGGAAAGATTCTACATTATGCAGTAGCTTTTGCCTCATTTCTCTCACTAACATTGACATTCATTTATACTCCAAACTACTGGCCAATCGCCTTCAATACCCGACCTGATACACCTTGACCAGGTGGGATTTACCCCCAAGAGGGAGGCCATGGATAATATCCTTAAAGCCATTTAACTGATGGAATATATGCCCAAAAATGCCAAATCCCAGCTTGCTTGATCTCGGTCGATGCTGAAAAAGCATTCGACCAGGTTCACTGGCAATCTCTAGAGAGAACATTTAAACAATTGGGCCTTGGGCCCAACATGCTATGCAAGATCCTGTCTCTCTATGATAATCCTACGACAAGGATTTGATCGAATGGCCTCCTATCTGACCCAATACGGATTTGTAATGGAACTCGCCAGAGATGTCCCCTGTCACCACTACTATACATACTCACTATGGAACATCTTGCCACGGCCATACGGCATAACTCCAATATTCAGGGTCTTTCTATTGGCCAGTGCCATTATAAATTATACCTATATGCTGAAGACCTCTTATTATATGTTACTAAGCCCCACACATCTATACCAGCCATTATCGAGGCATTCACAGAGTTTGGATTAGCTAGCAATTTTAAAGTAAACTACGATAAAATGGAGGCCCTCAACATCTTCCTACCTAAACCTACATTAGCCTGTGTTCACTCTTTATTTGGATTTAAATGGCAACAAGAAGCTGTAAAATATCTTGGGATTCAAATCCCTACCTCTCTACCTTCCCTGACAGAGCTAAACTATAAGCCCCTAATAAGAACATTGCAATCATGTCTTGAATCTTATGATAAACCGAACATCTCCTGGTTTGACCGAACGAACACCGTCGAAATGGACATTCTGCCCAAATTTTAATACATTTTTCAGGCGATTCCTACCCCCCCTCCTCGTGGTTTCTTCCAATCGATCAACAAGGCTATTCGGGACTTCATATGGTGTTATAGGAAGTCCAGGATCGGCTTTCATACTTTAGCTTTACCTAAAAACAGAGGGGGCGTCGCTCTCCCTGACCTACGGCTGTATTTCCACTCTGCATCGTTAATCAGAATAGTCGATTGGTACCATGGTTCCGCCACTAAACTGTGGACATTAATAGAAAATGACCGAATATATCCCAAACTCACATACCTTCCATGGACACATGGAACGCTGCAAATTTGGGCCAGCTACCTTACCAAAGGTTTATTATCCTCGAGACCCAGTCCCTTGACGCCATGATTTGATATCAACTCTTTCCCTCCGACTTGTGCTAAACCTAAATTTCTTATTTGGCGAAAAAGAAAGAGGCTCCTCTGTTAAGTCATACTCTCCGTGCTGGAAAACCAATTCCCCTACCTGACATGCTCTCCTTCTGCCACAACCCTTCTATGGCTTGGCTTGAACACACTCAACTAACACACCTTATAAACAAAATACCGAACACTGACGATCTGACAAGACCACATACAGCCTTTGAGTCACTGCTATCCCAGACGGACAGACCAGAGCATTCACTATCCCTGATATATCAGATACTAATTCAGGCCTCTTATCCAAACCCACCACCATTCTTTTCAAAGTGGGAAAGGGAGATGAATTAGTCTCCGGATGATATGGAATGGGGCAAAACACTGGCGCTTTCTTTTAAATTAACTAGCTCATCTCATGCCCAAGAACGGAATTATCGTATGTTCTCTAGGTGGTACCGGTGCCCCACTATTTTACATAAACTCGATCCTAATGTACTGGACATATGCTGGAGATGCTTGCAGGCCCCGGGTAACATGACACACATTTGGGGTATGTGCCCACATGTTACCCCCTTTTGGGACAAGATTCTCCAGCTATATGACAAACTTGTAGGGCGACAAATACTGTATACTAATGAACCCCGCTTAACGGTCCTATCTATGTTACCGGGGTCATACAAGCAAATCAAGAAGAGCCTAATTTGGCATTTGCTGATGGCTGCATGATCAATTATCGCTAGGTCTTGGCGTCAACCAGTGGTCCCCTCTCTAGCAGAGTGGGCCTGCAAAGTGGACAGGATCGAACATATTGAAAGAATGTTAGCATGGGATGCTGATAAAAGCGAGGCCCACACCATTTTGTGGACCGTTTGGTTACGCTTTCGGTTCTCTTCTGATTTTGACCCCTTTATAGCAGATACAGCTCCTACTAATTCCCCTGGGCCCTTTCATGAGTAGCTTGATATACCTTATCCCCATTCTCTCTTTCTTTCTCATACCCCTACTACCCTTTTTGTTTGTGTCTCTTCTCTTTTTCTCTGTGTTTTTCTCTGTCTATATTTCTTTGCCCTTTCTACTCCTCCTTCCTTACCTTTTTAAGATTATAGAAAGTTCACCACACTTTCAGGCCATAAGTGTTGAGCCTTGTTTTTTTTCTGTTTTCTACACCACTGTTTATAGTGGTCTACTGGTTACTTGGTTTACCATTACTTGGTTTATTTCACTTATTTCTACATTCCTCAATGTTTTCCACATGACTATGATTACGTGATACATGTTCTTTTAATGCCCTTCTGATTCTAATGTATACTTGTACACTCAATGGAAATATGTCATTCCTTGCCTATGTTTTTTCATTGAGGTGTAAAAAAAAAAAAAAAAAGTGCTTCTAAAGATGATGCCAAGATGATGCACAAGAAAGCCTGCAAACAGTTTGCTGAAGACAAGCAGACTAACAACATGGATTACTGGAACCATGTCCTGTGGTCTGATGAGATCAAGATGAACTTATTTGGTTCATATAGTGTCAAGCATGTGTGGCGGCAACCAGGTGAGGGGTACATAGACAAGTGTGTCTTGCCTACAGTCAAGCATGGGGTTGGGAGTGTCATTGTCTGGGGCTGCATGAGTGCTGCCGACACTGGGGAGCAGTTCATTGAGGAAACCATGAATGCCCACATGTACTGTGACATACTGAAACAGAGCATGATCCCCTCCCTTCCAAATCTGGGCCGCAGGGCAGTATTCCAACATGATAATGACCCCAAACACACCCCCAAGACGACCACTGCCTTTCTAAAGAATCTGAGGGTAAAGGTGATAGACTGGCCAAGCATGTCTCTAGACCTATACCCTATTGAGCATCTGTGGGGCATCCTCAAATGGAAGGTGGAGGAGCACAAAGTCTCTAACATCCACCAGATCCATGATGTCATCATGGAGGAGTGTAAGAGGACTCCAGTAGCAACCTGTGAAACTCTGGTGAATTCCATGTCCAAAAGGGTTAAGGCAGTGCTTGAAAATAATGGTGGCACACCAAATATTGACACTTTGGGCCCAATTTGGACATTTTCCCTTAGGGGTATACTCACTTTTGTTGCCAGCGGTTTAGACATTAATGGCTGTGTGTTGAGTTATTTTGAGGGGACAGCAAATTTACACTGTTATACAAGCTGTACTCTCACTACTTTACATTGTAGCAAAGTGCAATTTCTTCAGGTGTTGTCACATGAAAGGATGTAATAAAATATTTACAAAAATGTGAGGGGTGTACTCACTTTTGGGAGATACTGTACATTTCACTCCACGCTCCACTATTAGTCACCTCCCCTCTTCCAGACATTGGGGGGGGACACATTTTGCCACCTTCACCCTGGGCGCTGGATGACCTTGTCCAGGCATTGGGTATGAGAGTAGCAAGATTGCGTACAACACTGTTTGTATTCCTTTTGATTTGTTTTTTCTCTCTTTGTTTGCTCAAAACAACAAGCTTAAATGCTTTAAAGCAGCAAGAAAAAAGTTTATCTCAATATTTTATCAAAGCCTGCATTCTTCTCCTTTATTGACAATGTTTGGGTGTAAGTCTGAGCTGAGCTTAACCTACTGTGTGACCACCATTAATTATTCCTGTTATGTACAGTCAATATTTTTATAAGATAATATGTTCCTGCTTTAAATTACATGCTTTGCATAGACTATATTAATTGCATTTGAGAAAACATATTTTATGTAATAGCAAACCAGCAAAGACAGCAGCTGTGGAGAAGTTGACAGCCTTCAGGGGATCAGTTCTGCCCTGGTCCCCATGTTTCCCCCCCACCCTCATAGTTTAATGGAGACATTATCATATTTAATTAGTTAGCTAAAAAGAAACATTTGTGCTTGCATCTTTGTTATTGTGTAATGGTTTCTGTCTATGCATAAGATAGCTATTGCTAAAGCTGGCTTCTTGACAGATAAAAACACAATTTAATTCAATTAGATAGTCATTTAAACAATCTCTAACTGTATTTTTACATACAATAAACATTTTGAACCAGCCTCCTCTGATCCCCTGCAAAGCACTTTGCTTGGCAAAAGCATAGTCTCAATTTTGTCTAATATAAGTCTTGCACTAAAGATGTTTACAGGAAGGATTAGAACAGGAAGGCCTCATCAGCGAGCTGCTGCTCTTTTTCAGTCCAGTCACAGGCTAGAGTCATTTCTAAATCTGGGTGTATTCTCGATCAGGCACAGTTTAAATACATGTTTCTAAACTCTATACTTAGCTGTTCGTCTAAAATGGGCCTTTAATTATTTTACTCACTTCTATGCCTATGTTATAAGGAAAAGTCACCTTTTAAGAAAAAATTATAAATGCACGCATTTTTGCAGAAAAAATGTGCATTTATTATTTTTTTCCTGCAGTAGCCTGGAAAGAACTGCACCCATGATCAGCAGATCAGGGGAGCAATGTCAGGCTTCTGCAGACATGCCCTGCAGCTTTCAGCTTATACGCCCATACAGGCTGTGGGTTACAAAGCTGCAGGGCTTGTGAATGAGATACAAGAGTGCTCATCACTGCCCTTGCAGTTCATTCAGAACTACAAGCCATCGGTCATGGTGGCTGATGGTTGTACTCTATTCATTTACAGGAAACTGAATGATGCAGCCATATGGGCAGAGCCCCCTGTGTCCATACTGTTTTTGAATTGTAACAGTGGGTACGGGGAGAAGATGACCCCGTCCGCTGTCTCACTGAGGAGAGTATCAGGGCAGGAGAGACTGCAGGAGCAGTGACATGTTACATGTTCCACCCTAAATACAGTTTGAACATGTAACATGTTGCATGGTTGCCAACATTTCTAAAAAACTTTTAGGGACACTTTTTTTTCTGTAAGTCCAAAAAAGCCAGTATAGGTGGAGAAGTATGGTAATTATGGGTGAGACACTCACTTGTGGGCGTGGTCCAAGTGAAGGGGAAAAAAGAAGAGGCATGTGCAGAGTGCCACAGTGAAAAGTGCATGTGGTTTAAATGGCATTAAATGTTGGGCGTAGCTTAAAGGGGTGTGTGGTTAAATAGCATCTGAGATAACTTACATCAATGGTTACACAACAAGAAACAACTAAATATTGGGACTTTATAGGTGCTGAAATCTCCTCCTAGAATGATGAATCTTACAACATGATATTTAAAATGTCCTTTTATTATGAATTACTAAAATTGTGTCTATACCAAATAATAGACATATTGAAAAAACAAGAGTTATACAGCATGACTCTTATGCCCTGTAGACACGGTCAGATTTTCTGACGGAAAATTTGTGATAGGACCTTGTTGTCGGAAATTCCGTCCGTGTGTGGGCTCCATCACACATTTTCCATCGGAATTTCCGACACACAAAGTTTGAGAGCTTGCTATGAAATTTTCCGACAACTGTAGTGATATATGATATATATAGTGGATAATTAATTAGTGGTTATTATAATGATGATGCAAGTACTCTTCCGCAGCACACCAATTCTTCCAGAGAGATGCACTTTATTGACTTCCAACACAGAACAAAGTCTGAAGTCCACAGATGACAAAAAATCTGATAGAGGAAATATAATTTAGAGTCCCATTTTTCCTAGATCTGCGCCTTCATAGTCATACACAGACAAGACTATACCAACCTATAGACTGAATGCCATGTTATATTCACTAGACATTGAATGGCTGAGCAATTTGATTGGCCGTCTCCATTCAGGCCTTTGATATACTTTAGTCTTTCAGACAGACAACAACCCCCAGCTGTGAACAGCTGCCGTCATAAACCGCCCCAATTTGCACTCCCGCATATCAACATCAACAAGTCCCCTTAGATATGTGTAATTAGATTAGATTAACATATACCACCTGAACACCCTTTTGAGCCCTTGGAATACCTACATTCCTAATCTGTATTCTTGTATATTAACATCAACAAGTCCCCCCTGATATATTAGCACCCCAGGAGGGAGCCTCCGCTAGGCCAACCCAAAACACTCCTTGATCCCATTGTTAATCCCATCAATAAATACTTCTTCTATGGTCCTTTAAACAATGTACCCTTTGAAATGTTCAATTAGGTTAACAGACCATACCTCACACACCTAGGTAGACTTGCATAAGATAAACATATCAAAGGGACATCAGCTGTTATATTAAAATTGAGTTGGCTTGAACAAATCGACCATTGTCAACTGAATTCTAGCCTGGTTAATATTGACTGTATGTGTACATACATATAATAATATAATGTCCCACATAAATCGGTGAACATATTACAACAACAACAAAATCCATTGTCGGAAATTCAGATCGCGTGTACACAAATCCGATGCACAAAGTGCCACGCATGCTCATAATAAATTAAGAGACGAAAGCTATTGGCTACTGCCCCGTTTATAGTCCCGACGTATGTGTTTTACGTCACCGAGTTTAGAACAATCGCATTTTCCGACAACTTTGTGTGACCGTGTGTATGCAAGACAAGTTTGAGCCAACATCCGTCTGAAAAAATCCATGGATTTTGTTGTCGGAATGTCCGATCAATGTCCGACCGTGTGTACAGGGCATAAGAGATTAGACAAAATTCCCCCTCTCCAAGGTGTAGTATTTCCTCTATAGATAATTGTGCTAGGCAGTCATGGATAACCATGGCAAGCAATATTTCACATATATGAGGAGATGAACAACCAACGCGTTTCACCTTGTCGGTTTCTTCTGGGATTTCTTTGGAGGGGAATGAATGTAGTAGAGTTGCTGTAAAAGAAAACAATGGAAGTCCACATCATGTGTACAGTTACGTCTAAACCTTAAAAATTGGCTATATGGTATACTTCTAATCTTCTAATCAGCTTTTCAGGATGTGAACTACCAGCATGTAATAAACTGTTACCCGCCGAGGGTTTCCTGAACAGGGTAGAGCAAATCATCCCCGTGTCATCTATGAATATCTACACATCCAGGAAAGTTATTCTAGATTGATCAAATGTATATGTGAATTTTAGATCGTATGTATTCACTTATAAACTCTCCAAAAATCTTTGAAGGTTCTCTTTTGATCCTGCCCATACCATGAATACATCATCGATGTATCTATGCCATGAAATAATCTGGCCAATATCCATCGACCTTGACTCATCAGAGAAAAGGTCACGTTCCCACCCCCCCAGGTACAGGTTTGCGTAGGAGGGGGCATATTTGGCCCCCATAGCAACACCTTGCACCTGGAGGTAGTGGGAACCCTTAAAGATGAAAGCATTGTGCATCAAGACAAATTCCAACAGCTCAATGACAAACTCATTATATCTCCATGAGTCAAGGACGCGTTCGCACAGAAAGTCCCGCACAACCCCAACCCCTCTGGTATGTGGGATTGAGTTGTACAGGGCCTCTATGTCAATCGCGACCAGCCAGGCTCCCTTGGGTAGATGTACCCCATCTAAAGTTTTCAATAGTTCAATGGTGTCCTTGACATAGGAGAACAGCCTCTTCACGTGTGGATTTAGGTATTCATCAACCAATTGGCTAGCCTTTTCCGTTAATGAACCACAGCCAGAAATTATGGGACAGCGAGGGGGGTTCACCAGACTTTTATGTACCTTGGGCAGTGCATAAAAGGTTGGAGTTGTGCAATTGGGAATATTGAGAAATTTATAGGTGTTAGCGTCTATGATGCCTCTGTGGTATGCCTTAGTCAAGATGTCCCTATACTGCCTGGCATAGTAGTCAATATGCGCCCTTGGGATCGGTCTATACCAACTAGCATTGCGTATTATATTGAAGCACATATTCTCATATTGCTCTATGTCCATTATGACCAGGTTACCGCCTTTGTCTGATGGTTTAATTATGATATTTTTATTAGATTTTAAATGGCGCAATGCCTTCTTAAGGCTATTTGACAGGTTGGACGGAGGTCCAGTCTGCCAATTAGTGGATTCAATTGCTTTGGTGACCTGGATCACAAAGGCCCAAATGTTTGAATCACCCTGCAGTACAGGGAAAGATCTTGACTTCGGTTTATATACCCTAGGTGCACCCATGATAACATCAGAGGGGAGGCTGAGTAAGAGAGAAGGAGGAGTCAACTGTCGGTCTTTTGATTGAGTAGTGTTGGCAGATAAAGTATTCAACATCCCATGATCATCTTCCGGATTACTCTCGTCCCACAGATCCATTAGATCCTGCAGGGCCCTAAGATCTTCAAAGGTTACACCATCCATATTTGGGTTGTTGGGGCCCAAATCCTGGATGCTGTTTGGTTGTTTGTCATATAAAACTTTAAGCATGAGGTGCCTGGCAATTTTGGGTTAGAACCATTGACTGGCTCAATTGGGGGTCCGTGAGACTAGATATTGATTTAGATATACCTGTTATGTTGCAGAGTTTGCCTGTAACCTCCTCTGTGTTGGTGATAATGGGGTTGGGCGTCTCTTTGCCATTCCCCAAGCAATTTATCATCCTATGTGTTTACCAGAAAAGGGATTGATCAAGGCATTATTTACTTCAAGGTGAGGTAATTCTTTTCTTTGTGGATTCTGAAACAATGAGATATGGGGGCTGGGCACCCTTTATTTAGGACATTACCTGATGGTTGCTTGTATGTTTTACTGGCTGTGTAGATCATATGAAGCTTACCAACACCATCTATAACACCAATATTGTATTTATCATTACGAAGTTTTGTGTTTAGTTTTCTGTTTTTTTATTATAATTCTGTTTTCCTTACACTTTTTTTTAACAGAAACTTTTTTATTGAACAAATCAGCATTACAATACAAATTGAGTTAGTGCATTCAGTACAAAAACAATAAGGATAATAAAATCTCTACCAACATCCGGTAGCCACTATTTATCAAACATTCCAGCTGTGCAGATGTGAGAAGTATCACTCAACAGCATAGCTTAATGCATTATAGTATTATAAAATCTTAGGTAACTTTATGTAAGTAATCAGTATTCGATTAAACCTGGGCGGGGGGGGGGTCGGGAAGGAGTGGGGGGAAAGGGGGAGAGGGGAGGGGACGGAAGGGGATGGGGGGGCCAGGACAGAAGGAGAATAAACATGTGATAGAAAATGTGCTCCAAGATGTTTCGCTTCATAATTAAGGGGTAGGGGGTTCAGGGTCCCCGGAAGCATCTACCCATGAGGACCAGATTTTATCAAATTTCCCTGGCCATTGCCTACTTTCATATGTCATTCTGTATAGAGGGAGTACCAAGTTCACCGACCTTTTCCATGAGGCCAAAGTAGGAGGCTCCACCAGTTTCCATCTGAGTAAAATTTCACGTCTAGCGTAATATAATGAGAAGGTAAGACACAATTTACTATACCTATCTCCCTCAACATCTTCAAAATGGCTGAGTAATAATATTTGAGGATCAACCGGTACCTTTAAACCTGTGACATTGCCCAGTGTGGAGGCCACTTCAGTCCAGAAAGGTCGGAGTTTGGGACAGGACCAGACCATGTGCCAGAAGGTGCCCACCTCCTGTCTGCATCTTTGGCAGTTGGAACTTGGGATCTCTTTGATGGTAAATGCGAGACAATCTCTGTGGGGTGAAGTACGCTCTGTGTAGGAACTTAAATTGTACGAATCTATCTTTTGCAGCGATCATGGAAGGAATGTAGGAAATCAAACACTCCCTCCACTCTTCCTCGTCCAAAGAAGGAATATCCATCCTCCACTTTTCCCAGGTTTTAGTCAGTTTGGTGTCATACTCCACTGTAAGGTATAGATACAGTGTTGAGAGAGGTTTCCCCATCACACTGGAAATCAGGACCCGTTCAATGGAGTCAGGTTCCAGAGTGAGGGGGGCAGGGAACTGGGCTTCAAAAGCGTGCTTCAGCTGCCAGTACCTGAATTGAAAGGAGGACGGGATAGCAAACGATTGCCTCAGAGCCTGAAAAGTCATAAGCCTACCATCCTGAACTATATGTTTTAAGGTAAGGATTCCCTTCTTTGCCCACAAAGAGGGGTCCGGTATGGTTTTCCTTACACTTAAGGCTCCATACAAAATTATCGGTTTTAACACGCTGTGTTTGAATATCTTCGTCCTATTCCCGATGAAGCCAATTCGGCAAAACATGTCGATATTGTAGGACGTAGAACCTTTTGTACATGCAGCTCCAGTTCCTATCATTTGGTCAGTGTTTAGTCAGGTGTGCACTCCCAGGACCAGGACTGTAAATGTAGCTGCATTTTTTATGCTATTTAATGTACTTGTTTGTATTTAAATAAACGATTTACATTTTTATTACCATTTTTTTTATTATTCTTGTAGTACCTTTAAAGTCCCATTCACATTAGACTCCTTTTCTACCATTTTTTAGGGATGTTAGTACATTTTTTTTTTTGCTTGCTGCCGTTCTCTTCCCATACATACCTACCCTATCTTCATCTATTTAACAGCTTGACAGTCTATACAGGAAGTTCAGGGTGACATGGCAACAATACACTTCCCAGGGAACCCAACTCCACCCACCTTCTCTTCTCTGTACCAATCAGCTGCCGGAGTTGCAAACAACCAATAGGACAGCGATACCCTTTGCTGAAGTCCGACAGCATTTAAGATGAAAGCAGAGCGATGACTGATTAGAATGGCAATGGCGGTTAAGGAGGGTGGTATTTGAAATGTTCCCATCCCCTGGTTTCACACTCTTTTCTTAACCCAGGCCCTGCTCCCAGCCACAGTTGGAGTTAGCACTACTTTATTTTACCTCTGGTCAGATCCACTCTCTCTGTGTTGCCGCAGCCTGCTTCTTCCTCACATGCATGCTGCACCTGGCCAGGCTCAAAGCAGGCTGCACGATCTCCCCTTTGAGGCTGGCCATGCCCCCTCACAACCAATCACACTGCTAGTCAGGCTCAATCTGACTTCCCCACATCAGTGTCCCAATACTGAGCCGCTGAACAGCTTTGCTGCTGGGGAAGCCAGAGGAGGTAGGAGGAGGGATCTGGGTGTGCCGCATAAGATGGCTGTTCTTAGTGCAACCTGCCCCGCCAAGAAGCAGCTCTTTTTTTTTTGTCCCCACGTTTTGTTTTGAAAGAATGCACTAATGCACACACGGTCGGACTTTTGGGCTACAAAAGTCCGACAGCCTGTCCGACAGACTTTCAATGGACTTGCGGTGGACTTGCGGCAGACTTTCTTACGAACTGACTTGCCTACATACGATCACACAAAAGTCCGACGGATTCGTACGTGATGATGTACACCGGACTAAAATAAGGAAGTTGATAGCCAGTAGCCAATAGCTGACCTAGCGTGGGTTTTTGTCCGTCGGACTAGCACACAGACGAGCGGATTTCTGGGTCTGGTGTAGTTACGACGTAAAGATTTGAAGCATGTTTCAAATCTAAAGTCCGTCAGATTTGAGGCTGCAAAGATTTTATTCAGTTTAAAGACATACATAAACAGAACAAGTCCGATACATACTTTTTATAACAAAATATATCTATAACATCAAATTGGTACTCTTTAAAGATACTTAGGGAAACATTCTGAAACATAGTGAACAAGAACTGAACTTGTAATATACCAGTAGTGCGTGGGGGCAGAGGATCTCTTTCTCATTTTTTCACCTCCCCCCTCCCCCTCTGGATACCAACCAAATAAGGGGACAGATAAATGGAAGAATATGCCTAGCATCAGAAAAGAACAGAAATAATAGAGACAGAAAAGTACAAACAGAAGAGAAGACTAAGGGTAAAGAGACATGGGGTGGAAGATAAGAAAGAGAGGGGAACCTATAGGGGGAAGAACAAAATAAAAAAAGGGGGGATATCAGAAGGAGACATAAGTGTACCCACGCTCGCCCCCCCAACCCCATCCCCCGATACCCCATCAACCAGCTCAAAGGGCATTTAATCACTCCGCGAAGTGTATTGATGGTATCTCTCAGTGGTAGTGAAGTGTGACCAGAAGGCCCAAAGCATAGAGAATTTATGAACTCTGTCTTGTGCAATATGGATCAGTTCCTCCATCTCTTTAATGTTTGATATTTTTGCGAGCCATTCCCTGATCGTTGGGGCGCGGGTGGACTGCCACAGTTTGGGTATACAAAGTTTGGCCGCATTGACCATGTGCATGGCAAGAGATTTAAAATAATCCCCTCTGGGAAGAGAGGTATGATGTAGGAGAAATCAAGGATCTTGATTAGGGCCGAGCGACCAAACCATGAAACATTTAAGCCTGACCAATCCTTTAAAAGTTTTTGAATCTTCATAATTGCCGGATGATGGTTAACAAGAAAGAGATCAGATAGCCGGGTAGGAATTTGGATGCCCAGATATGTGATCGCATTCTTATCCCATCTAAAGGGGAACATATCTTGGCAGTGGCTCATTTCCTGAGAGGGGAGCGTGATATTTAGAGCATGAGACTTGGAATAATGAATTTTTAGGTTAGAAATTTTCCCAAATGACTGTAAGTCCTTGAGGAGGTTCGGTAGGGAGATGCGAGGCGTTTTTAGGGATAGGAGAATGTCATCAGCAAAAGCTGCTACCTTAAACTCCCTCTCCTTCAATGTTATCCCTTGTATGTTTGGATTATCTCTCAATCTGTTGAGGAGGGGCTCTAAAGTATAAATATAAATTAAAGGGAAGAGGGGGCATCCCTGGCGCGTGCCGTTGCTGATAGGGAAGGCGTTCGACAGGTGGCCATTAACCCTCACTGCTGCAGAGGGATCGGAGTATAGGGCCATTACATATGATAGAATACGGCTTCCCAGCCCGATAGCTAGCAGGACCTCCCGCATATAGTCCCAAGCCACCCTGTCGAATGCCTTCTCAGCGTCTAATGAAAGGAGAAATCCCTGGGTCTTAGATGTTGTGAGTCAGTGGTGTAGATTCAGCATGCGGATGGTATTATCTCTGGCTTCTCTGCCAGGGACGAATCCCTCCTGGTCCAGAGAAATGAGATTGGGAATAAGGGGCAATAATCTGTTGGCCAGGATTTTTGCATATAATTTGACGTCAACATTTAAAAGTGATATCGGTCTGTAATTTGCGACCAAATCTGGGTCCTTTCCCTCCTGTATTACCGTTATGTGAGCCGCCAACATTCCCTTTGGTCTAGTCTGGGGGTCTGAAAAAGCGTTGAAGGTCTCTAAAAGGTTGGGCGTAAGGGTATCTGCGAAGGCTTGATAGTACTGGAGAGTAAAGCCATCTGGGCCTGGGCTTTTGCCCGCTTTCATTTGCTTCAAGGCCGTCTCCAGTTCTATCGCCGAGATACGATTCTCAAGGTCAAGAGTCTGTTGGGAGGTGATTGGTTTCGGGCTGTATTGAGAGAGAAAGTCTTTGATATGTTTAGAGCGTGTTTCAGGAGTGGTTTGAGTCAAGTGGTCGGTCTGCAGATTATAAAGGCCAGAGTAAAATTTCTCAAATTCCTTAGCTATTTCTTCATTCTTGGTCCGGAGAGTTCCCCCAGGGCCCCGGATGTGGGGAATTATGGATTAGCTTTTAGAATTTTGTATCGACCGAGCCAAAATTCGGCCACACTTGTTGCCCTGCTCATAGAAAACTCTCTGGCCAAGAATGTATCTTCTTTTGACGCCTCTGTCTAACTCCTCCAATAACTGGGTGCGAGCATGTGTTATGTTTTGGAGGGTGGATTGTGCTTGTGTCAGTTTGTGGGTTTTCTTTTTTTTTTTTTGTAATTCCTTTATTTTGACACTGAGCAAAAGCAGACAGTTACATAATCTGTTGTAAAACAATGTAAGAGACAGGCAAGTGTGATACATGTAGATGATTGCAAACAGTTATGTTGAAACAGAAACCAACAAGATCGACAGTTCTGGTTATTAAAACAAGCACCACAATTAAAGTATGTGGGGGTGGTTCCCCAAATTAATCATTACTGTCAGTGGATGAGACCTGAGCGGCCCTCTAGGTTCTGAGTTGTTTGGCTTAAATCTAACTTCCTTGTCTACTAGTCATTGTCACTCAGTGAAAAACAATGTTTTCTCTATAGTTGGTAGAATGGGGGTTAGAAGACTGTAAAACCCATACCTGGGACATATTAAACAGGTAATGATCTACAAGATTTTCTTTATATCTGGGCCGTGGAGGAACCCAAGTATGAGGATGCATAATATAGAGACTAGTGTCCCCCGGGGTAGGAGGGAAATATAACGGGGTAGGAGGGGGTGGGGGAAAACAGAAGGGAGGGGGGAACAGGAGGGAAAGTAGAGGGGTAGGAGTGATTTAGTACAGAGGAAACTAATAAAGAAAGAATGTAGAGGTGCAGTATAACAGGGTAAAGGGTGATGCCCTCTGCCTGAGAGATGGTGCTAACCAGTGGAGTTAGCTGGATTGTGTCATTTCCTGAAGATAGGCTTCCGTGTAAATAAAGTGCTGCCAGGGTCTCCAGGTCTCTCGAAAGGTCTCCTCTCTATTGTGCAGGGTGGCAGTAAGATCCTCCATATCCCTTAATTCGTTTACTTTAGCAAACCACATGGATAGCGCCGGTGGTCTCTCCGATCTCCAGCAAAGAGGGATGCAAGCCTTTGCGGCATTCAGAAGTTGGATGGTGAGAGAGGTCTTATACTTCTTAATGGGTCGTTCTGATAGGTGGAGCAAGCAGGCTGCAGGATCGTCTTCCAGGGAGACACCAGTAAGATGTCCGACCGTGCGTGCCACTCCGTGCCAGAATGGGGCAAGCTTGGAACAAGACCAGAAGATGTGTAGCATCGTCCCCTCCTCAGAGCCACAGCGCCAACATATGCCGGGCACCCGAGGAAAGAAACGATGCAAGATGGCAGGGACTCTGTACCAGCGTGTCATGATTTTATAACAGGTTTCCTGAACCCTAGTGGCAATTGAGGATTTCTGGGTGAAGTAGAGAATCTTTTGTCTCTGCACCCCAGTGAATTGGACTCCCAGCTCCGCCTTCCATTTGGAGAGGAACTGAGGAACGTACCCCTCCTCTGGCTGGGTTAAGGATGCATACATCAGTGAGAGACAATGTTGAATCGGTTCCCCACACTGGCAAATGAGTTCCAGTTCAGTGAGATTACGGGTAATGCCCGGTCTGTCACCAATGCTCCAGCTTCTAAGGAAAGTTGGCCATTGGGTCCCAAAAAATCGTGTAGGCGACATTTAGTGCCCATTGCCAGTCGCTTAAGTTGTGGATTCTGAACTCCAGGTAAGAATTCTGGGTTACCTATAATCGGAACCATGGGAGATGGCTGCGGGGACACTGAAGAGTGCCGAAAAGCATCTCTAACCACTGTTAGGGTGTTGCCCAAGGTAGGGTGCTCCACTAGGTCCCTTGGGAGTGGTGAGCAATCCAGGGCTAACTCATGGCCGACCCCCCAGAGTCCTCCTTCTCCATGGCGACCCAGTGCTTCGCCTCTGCATGACAGTGCCAGTCCACCAACCTAGTTAAGTGGACTGCTCTGTAATATGCCTTTATGTCCGGCAGACCAACCCCACCCCTGCTTTTTGTTAGATAAAGAAGTTGGAGTCTAACACGAGGTTTGCGGTGGGACCAGACAAAGGCCCGAAACATGGAGTCGATTTGTTTAAAGAACGCTGGAGGTAGTTGGATGGGGAGCGCCTGTAGCAGGTATAGCACCCTTGGCAGCAAAGTCATTTTGAGGGCGCTACATCTGCCAAACCATGTCAGCGTCAAAGAGTGCCAGTGCAAGAGGTCAGTTTTAAGGCGTAGAAGTAATGGGGTGAAATTAGCCGAGTACAGTTCAGCCGGATCTGAGGTGATGTCGACTCCTAGATAACGTATATGCTTGGTTGCCCATTTCAATGGAAAGGACGCGCGTAAACGTTGGACATTTCCCTTATCTACCGTTATGTTGAGAATGGAGGATTTTGTCAGATTGATCTGGAACGAAGAGAGATTACCATATTCTTGAAGGGATCCAAGCAGGTTGGGGAGAGAGGCAAGGGGTTCTGTTAGAAAGAAAATAAGGTCATCTGCAAAAGCAGCCACATTGTGGGATCCCGAGGGCTTCGGGTAGCCTAGAATGTCTGGGTTTGCCCTTATCATGCACAGAAGGGGTTCTAGTGACAGGATTAAAATCAGAGGGGAGAGGGGGCATCCCTGACGCGTGCCATTCCGGATGTCGAAAAAGTCCGATCTCGTCTCGTTTACCCTAACCGACGCGGTGGGGTGCGTGTATAAGGAAAGGATCCACTGTAGCATAGAGGAACGAAGGCCTATGTGCTCTAGAGTTGCCCGGATGAAGGACCAGTTGACGCGATCAAAGGCCTTCTCCGCATCAGTTGACAGCAGGAGAAGGGCCCGTTTGGTGATCCTCGCCGAGTGTATCAGGTTGATGACTCTTATAGTATTGTCCCTTGGTTCACGTAGCGGTACAAAACCAGCCTGGTCTCTATGAATCAGATTCGGAATGTGGGGGAGCAGTCTATTGGCTAAGATTTTTGCGAAGAGCTTAAGATCCAAATTCAGAAGGGCAATTGGGCGATAGCTCCCACAAAGTCGTGGGTCTTTACCTTCCTTCGGGATGAGGGAAATGTATGCCCTAAGGGTGTCTATGGGGAATAGGTTCCCCTCCGTAAGGGTGTTGAGGGCAGAAACTAAGGGCTGCGCCAGTAAGTCAAAGAAGGTTTTGTAGTACACTGGGGTTAGACCATCGGGGCCAGGGGCCTTTTTTGGTTTCGAAGAGGCCAAAGCAACTCCCAGTTCTTCTACAGTCAAGGGTTCGTCCAGTTCTTCCCTTACCTCGTCAGGTAGAGATGGCATGCCTGAGGCAGCTACATAAGATTGAGGGGTATGCCTGCCCTCCCCAGGGGAGCCCGTGGGTTGCAATCTGTCTAGGTTGTAGAGGCCTGTATAGAAGGAGCGGAACTCCTCCGCCATTTCTGAGGAGGTATTTAGCTTCTGTCCTGTAGACGACTGTATGTGTGGGATGTATGTTTTCGTGCGAGGGCCCTGCAGGGCTCTGGCCAAGAGTGATCCCAGTTTGTTGGAGTACTCAAACATAGTACGACGTGCCCATGCTAGTTTCTGTTTGGTCTTCTGGAAGAGGAGAGTGCAAAGCTCCTCTCGAGCCTTCTGTAGATCCCGAAAGGTTGTACGAGCAAGGCTATCCTTATGTACACCTTCCAGCTTACGAATCAATGCAATTAGTTCCTCCGCGCGTTTCAATCTGTCCCGTTTAATTCGGGCCCCTATTTTGATCAATATCCCTCTCACTACCGTCTTGTGGGCCTCCCATATCACAAGGGGGTTGGGGACAGATCCCTCGTTAACGGAGAAGTACTCCTGCAGCGCTCTCAGTAGCTCCGCACGTGTTTCCTCCGATTGAAGCAATGCTTCGTTTAGTCGCCATGAGGGAGGAGACCGAATCACTGGCCCCATCTGGAGGATCAAGTGAATGGGGGCATGGTCTGAGAAGGATATGACATCAATGGATGTAGGGACTACCTTGGCAAGATCTTTATGTGACAGCAATATGTAATCTAACCGCGAGTAGGTGTGGTGCACCTCTATCTTGGTTATGGAGCAGTCGCCAAGGGTCAACAAGTTGTAGGGTGTGTAAGTCTGCCTTGAGACGCCTCAGGCAGGAGTAGGACAGATGGGAGGCTCCCCGCGAGACGTCCATGGCTGGATCCATGGCAAAGTTAAGGTCTCCGCCAAAAATAAGCATCCCCTCCGAGAACTCCAGGAGCTCCGAAAGAAGCTTACGTAAAAATTGGGGGTGGTTAACATTGGGAAAGTAAACGTTTGCGAAGGTAACCCGCAGATCGGACACTCTTCCCTTTAGGAGAAGAAAATGACCCTGCTCGTCCGCTCGCTGTGCCTCAAATACCCAAGGAACTGACCTGGCCAAGATAATACTAACCCCCTTCGATTTGGAGATCGGAGAGACACTATGGTATGCCACCGGGAAGGCCCCGTTAGTCAGTCTAGGTATGGAGTCTGCACGGAAGTGCGTTTCCTGTAGAAAAGCGACATGTGTTTTGCCCCTGCGCAGGTCAGCCAAGAGCTGCGAGCGCTTCTCTGGTACATTAAGGCCACGCACGTTTAGCGAGGTAATCTTTAGGTGACCCATCATGCCAACTGGCAGGGAAATGGAAGTCGATATGCGTGTGGGAAAGTCCCAAAAGCAGACACCCCTACAGGCAGAGGGTAAGAATTTGATAAAAAAAAAAAAAAAAATAGATCAGAGGGGAGGAAGTGGGGGGAGAGGGAAAGGGGGGGGGGAGGTAAGATGGGGTAAGGGAAGTAAACGGTTTCTGTCTTAGACTAACTATGGGCCCCTGATGTACACTAAGGTGTTAATACAGGGGTCCGCCCTAATGTGGGGGTGCAAAGAGCGTTGTACTACTCTACTCTACTCTAAAATAAGTAGAGTTTAGGCAGTGATTTAAATAGACAAAATATGTGGAGATGTGAGGGGGTAGCGCCTCTGAGAATTATGGAGTGTCTAACAAAAGAACCATAACAGCTGAAAAAACCCTTCAATGATTGGTACCCGCATCATGGTTAACTAAACATCCTCTGCCGCGACCATTAGATGAAGGTGTCCCCAGGAGGCTCATGGACGTCAGACCAATCCCCCCTGCCAATACAGGCAATAGACATTACCAGTAGGGTCCGCCCCAACGCCTCATGGCCAGGCCCGTAGCACCAGCATCAAGAGTCTTTCACCTTCTAACCCGGGGGTGCCAGGGCGAATCATGAAAGGCGAGGTTAATACCAATAGCGTAAATATAATACAGTGTAGTAATGAAATTATGTAGTAGAGCGGTAAGAAATTAAACAAAACATAACATAGCATAAAAAGTACGTCATCAACTATTGTCACATCCCTGGGATTGTTAGCCACTACTGCCCTGAGACTCCCTCCCCCTCCTAATGAATGTCAACCTGCACATACTTCAAAACGAAACTAGGGAGAGTGAGGGGTCCCAGGGGTGCCCCGCATGACTACTAAGTTGTTTAGAAAATAGGGGGGGTACATAACCACACATGGGGCCAAATGGGGGGTGGACAAGTAAACAGACCGGGCCCTCAGGACATTTATCTGGGAATGGAGGGCCAGTTTTTCCAGACGGTGACAAAGTTCTGCATATCCATCTTGAGGTGTCATGGCTGGGGTCCAAGTCACTGGTCTCCCTGTTGCATCCGTCTCCCCCATCCGTCTCTGATAGTGAGCCTGTGCAATGGAGGCGTAGTACCGGACAAGGCTTGGCACGAGTCCGTGACAGTCCGGCCCCTTGATGATTCCCCTTGATGATTAAGCTGGTGGGTAATGGCCGACATCCCGTAATTCCAGGGTGGGAGTTGTAGGTATATCCGAGAGTCATTATTCCTGAGGTTGCACAAGGTAGGGCAATCTAGACAGGCCCAAGAAAGGCACCCAGAGACCCAGATTTACCGGCCACTTGGGACGGATGTTTTAATGATCATGGAAGTTCGGTGGGGTGATGTAACATGAGCGTTCATCTGGTCTTACCGGGTCTTGAGAGAAGATAGGAAGTTACGCTTCGGCGGACCTCGGGTGAGGTCTAGCAGTCTCTCGGCTGGTTGCTCGTGAGCGTGGTCTGCAGGAACGCTGCGGCCTGGGCAGAGGTGGGCCCAAGGCCTCCGGTGACAACAGGTAGTCAAACCAGTTGGGGACACTCACAGGGGGTTTGGCTAGGAAGCTGAATAGATCTGGAAGTTGGTCTGGAGAGCGTAGGTAGAATTCTACTCCCTGCCTTCGCACAATTAGGTGGAAGGGGTGGCCCCAGCGGTACATCGCCTCTGCCGCCCGGATGACCTCCAGCAGCGGTCTCATAAGGCCTCGCATTGCCCTTGTTTGCCTGGAAATATCGGGGTAGATCCGGATCAATGCGCCATCAAAGTCAATGGGGCCGCGCTCCCAGGCCAACCGCATGATCTCCTCCTTTATGGTGAAGAAGTGTACCCTACACAGAACATCCCGTGGGAGGTCTGTGGCGTCAGGATCTTGAGATGCTGCGGGGGGAGACCTGGGGCCTGGGATGCGGTGGACCCTGTCCAGCTCCAGTTCCGCTGCCAGTGGTTTTCCAAGGACCTGGTTTAGGATAGCCGCCACCGTTGCACGGAGATCTGATCCCATGGTAGCTTCAGGGATGCCGCGGAGGCGCAAGTTATTACGTCTGCTCCTGTTCTCGCCGTCATCCAGCTTTAGTTGTATGTCCACAAGATGGCGGCGAAAGCCACGCTGTTCCTGCTCTATGGCGGCAATCCTGGCGTCCGATGTGGATGCTGAGGACTCTAATACAGTGACCCTTTCATCTACCGTATTTACCTGCTGGCGCAAGTCATGTAGTTCCCTGGAGAGTGCATTGACAATGGATGCCGCCATTTCCTGAAGATCTTGTCTTGTAGGCAGACCAGACACAATGTCCCTAAGGGATTCCTCCATGTTGCCGCCTGTCTCCCTTGTATGACTGCAGCTAAGTTGAATGTCAGTGGTGGGAATCACAGGGGATAGAATAGGAGATGCTGACCTGTCATCTGAAGCGGGACGGTCTCCTCCTGCATTCGTTCCCGGCTGAGTGCTTTTCTTAGCTGAAGTGGCAGCGTTCGTCTGAGGCACTCGAGGCGGCGCCATCTTGGCCGAAGTGGCGGGGGAAGCGGCGGCGTGTTGCCGAAGGAAATAATGGGTTATTTCCAAACCCTTCTGTACCCCCGAGTCCAGCGGGTGTTTGCGGTCCCCTGGCATGAATTTCGGCTCTCTCTAGGCAAGATTACTGTCGGTTCTCAGGGCTTCCCTGCACAGAGCTCCGAGGTGTGCGTCCTCACTCTGCCATCGCTTGGCCATGCCGGTTTGTGGGTTTTCTCTAGGGATTTGATTGTATTTAAAAGGGAATTAATAGTTTCTTGTTGTTGTCGTTTAGCTTTTGCAGCCAGTGAAATCAGTTCCCCTCTTATAACACATTTGTGGGCTTCCCAGATAGAGATTGGTGAAATATCCGGGTTCAAATTTTCCGAGAAATATTGTCGGAGTCTCGTGTGAACGTGATCTAATATGACTTCATCCTTAAGTAGAGAAGGATTCAGTCTCCAGATCTTGGTTCTGAAATCTGTATCAGGGAAGGATAGAGTGAGTGTTACTGGGTGGTGGTCAGAAAGGAACATAGGTTCTATAGTGGACTGATGAAGGGCGGGCAAGTCAGCCTGGGAAATAAAAAAATAATCGATCCTAGAGTATTCCTGGTGTGGTGCTGAGTAAAATGTATAGTCCTTAACCGAGGGATACAAGGTACGCCAAACATCATGGAGAGCTAATTTATGGAGCTGCGTTTTAATTTGTCTTAGTGCTCTGTACGTTAGGGTAGATGTACCTGAGGAGGAGTCTAATATCGGGTGCACGGGAACATTAAAATCCCCTCCCAACACAACCAATCCTCTCCGAAAAGAGGATAGAAGTTCACATATCTTCCTAAAAAATGCCACTTGATGGTCATTGGGGCAGTAAATGTTGGCTAAGGTGATTGGTTTGGATGCGTAAGTTCCCTTAAGAAAAATAAATCTGCCTTCTGGGTCTATGAGAGAGTCTGTTAGGTGAAAGTTAGGTTTTTTTTACCGATAAGTATCGAGACTCCTTTGGTTTTGGCCTCAGGATTCGTAGCGTGAACTGCTGTGCGGTATATGTGGTTGGAGAGTTTAGGGGTGGCGTCCGAGCGAAAGTGGGTCTCTTGTAAAAAAATAAAGTGTGCTTTGTGTTTGGTGAGAGATGTTAGGACTTGCGACCTTTTTTCGGCTTGATTTAGGCCCTTACATTACGGGAGATACATTTCAACTTCAGGGAACATGTAGCTGCTGTTTTTGAATTCATAGGTAAGTTGAATCCAGTCAGTTATTCTACCACCGCTATCTTGGGGTTTAAAAACTTCTGGGGGAGGGGTCCGGGGAGCTCGCGAGGTTCCAGTTCAGATAAGGGGGTTTGTGGAGCCGTCCACTGAGAGAAAATTAAAGTAAGACACCAGGGGCAGGGGACCGAGCAGGAAACGGGGCGAGTGGGGGGAAGGAAGAGAAGAAAAAAAAATATATGGGGTAAAGGGAGGGAGGGAGGAGACTTAGATTAAGAAAAAGAAGAGGGAAAGAGCACAGATAGGAAGGTAAGTCAAACCAGAGGTGGATATAGAGTATCTAGTCCACCTGGAGAGGGAAAATCTGGGATGTCAGCTGAAGTCCACAATTGGTCTGCTGTGTGGGGGTGAAAGGATGAACGGAAACCACAGGCCGCCTGCGAACCAGGAACCTGGTATGTTAGTCTGAAGAGTATGTATAGAGAGCCTACTATATAGCAGGAATTATAGCATAAGTGAGCCAGAATTCAACCTGTTATATATATCTCTGTTATTGACTCTTAACAATAAAAAAAATCCTGTAGAACAAATAAAACAATAATAATGGACAGAACAAGCAATCTGTGTTAAGCATGGTTGCCATGAATCGCCATAGTGGTATCTAATGCAAAAATTAAAGTACATCTTGAATTTAATATTAATATTAATATTGATCCTGTCAAACCAACCCAATCCATATCAGTAATTTAAGCAAAATTCTTGGGGGGGGGGGGTTGTGGAAGGGGATGGGGGGTGGGGGGGTGAGGGTAAGGGGGAAAGGAGGGGGAGGGCAAGGGGGAAAGGGAGGGGGAGGGTATGGGAATGGTGGGGAAGGGTGGGGAAAAGGGGGAAAAAAAGGAGGGGTGGGGGAAATAGGAGGATAAGGGTGGGTGGTGAACTGAGGGAGGCAGGGGGGTACCTAATTTTGTTAAAAGATTGAGTTTTTCATTTTCGTTCGACCCTAGGATCCCATTCAGGCTCATAGGCCGATCGAAAACTTGTCACCCTAGCTTGAAGATCTTCAAGGAGAATTCTCTGGACCTAATACCAAAATGCCAGGGTCACTTCTTGCCTCAAAGATATCCTAGGCTGAGGAACAGCGATCTGCATAGGTACATAACTGGGATTGCATTAACGTCAGGTAAATAAACGTGACAGAGCTGATGTCGTCCCAGGAATTCCTCATTTGTTCAGTGTTAAAAGTAGGGAGATGAAGTAACAGGTTTAGGCTTGTACTTATCAAACTGGATCTTGAATATTGTTCGAGCAGCAAGTAAAGGTTCTGTGGCGAGGACAAGGATCAATGTCGTCAGTCACGTTTGTAGTAAAACAGGCGGCGATCCATGGCAATGTCGTAGTGTGGAGGTGAAGCGGGAGAGCTTGGTCCTCGCTGGTACAAATCTCGGCGAGATGATCTTTGGGTTGGAGAAGATCTATCTGTTCTGTGTCTGTGCGATCTCTGTCGTTGTGCTTTAGGAGAGGGGTTGAGCGATACCGGGAGCCAAGGTTCAGCTGGGAAGTAGAAGGAGCCCCACTCCGGCAGTTCAATTTTAGGGATATCAAGTTGTTTGCAGATCTTCCCTTGTACGAAGCAAAGCAGAGCGTCCCCAGGCGGACGCAGATAGGGCGAAGGGGAACTTCCATCGATATTGGAAGTTTCGGGTACGAAGAGCGTCCAGCAGGGGGCGCAGCGCTCTCCTGTTTTGTAAAGTTATCTGGGACAAGTCCTGAAACAGTTTAATTTCTGCACCATTATGGAGAATGCGGCCTTTCTCCCTGGCTTTGCGGAAAATCTCCTCCTTAAGTGGAAAGTTTACAACACAGCAGAATTATGTCCCTTGGTGGTTCATTTTCACGGGGTTGAGGGCGTAGAGCCCGATGGGCCCTTTCCATTTCAATCGGTGAATCTGCGGGGCGATCTATCAAATCATTAAAGATTGTGCAGATTGTTTGTTGGATTGAGCCCGGATCTGTGCTTTCAGGGACACCCCTTACCCTGATATTGTGCCTCCTGCCTCGATTATCGAGGTCTTCGATGTGTCTGTGGAGGTCATACATGTGGGATAGCTGTGCATCGTATGTATGTTGGACCTGTCGAATGGCGGCTGCATGGGTCATGGTTGTTTGCTCAACATCATCTATTCGGTGTGCCATTGCCTGTAGATCTGACTTTAGATCAGCAATCACAGCTGTGACAGTCTTCTTTATATCTGAGGCCACCTTCTCTCGGTCAAATAGACTGAGGGTTTGTGTGCTCCCCTTCGTATCTCCGTGCTGGGAATTAGGCGAGGCCGGGGATTGGACCTGTGCGGCCGCATGGAGTGATTGCTTTTGGGTCTGGAACAGCTCCGGTATGTTTCTGCTAAGCTGGGTACCTGGATCCATGGCTGTGCGGGTTGCCGAGGAGCTCCAGGTGGATCGGTTCATAGTGGCTCACAAACGTAGGCAGTCTATTAGGTGAGATTTGGTTCCCGGGTCGCAGGAGCTCACAACTTATGCTGCCATCTCGGTCTCCAGCCAGGCCACGCCCCCCCCAGATAGATATTTTTATATGAAGCAAATTCACTCTATAAGATTGCTCTTGGAGTTCATGGGTTTTGATATTTATTCGGTTTAATAACCCTGATCTTTTATATTGTTTTGTTTCCAGGAAATATTTTGTTGCTTATGGCCAGTCATGATCACATACAGAAATATATAACCCAATTATTTTACATACAAGGCATTCAGTGTGCTGTTCGGAGCATAATTAAAGTTTTCTCCTTGCATCATCCAGTCATCTTGAATGCAGAGCTGCAAGATGCAGAGGCATTTTAAATATTTTTTTCTAGAAACTGTTTATTTTTCTCTTATTTCAGGTTCTATTATAGAAGTGCACTGTTCCACTTGGTTTTGTAGATTTTCATATATAATATAAAAATATCAGTAGTATATATGATTAAACTATATGTAATTCATATAATGTAATGTGCTAACAGCAACGCTGTATCCTGGCCTAGGCCGACAAGGCCCAGGCCTAGGGCAGTACTTTGCAGGGGTCGGCATGAAAAGAGTCCCCGCAAGCTTGCGCTACACTGTTAGTGTAGTGCCAGTCTCATGGGGCAGACTGGGCTGAGAGGCAAATTAGTCTAGCTCCCCCATAAAGCGGCCCCACTGCTTCCGGTATGCGGGCAGCTGGCATTTGGTAACTGTGTGGGGGGGGGTACCGCTTCTAATTTTGACAGTCCTATCATCCAGGATCACAAACCTTCCTCACTGTGCTATATGTTTTCTGCTGCACCATTGGCATGGTTATATCTTCTTAGTCCTCTCCATAAAATTATCAGTGCTTAGTGCTTAATGTAGAACTATAGGCAACACTTTTTTTTCAGTTTGGATAGAGTAAGGGAGGGTTATAGCCCCTGTCATTTTATTTTTTACCATCCCTGTCCCATTGCAGAGATTTCCCTTCACTTCCTGCCCCATAGTCAAACAGGAAGTGACAGGGAACTCTTTGCAAATTAAGGGAAAAAAAAATTAATTTTTAAAAAAAAAAAAAAAAGCAAAAGCAAAATGTGCACTATTGTTTCTGGGTTCTGCTATAGGTACAAACAATAAATAACATACACATATGTGGTATCACTGCAATCATTAGGAGCAGGATAATTTGGGCTGTTCTTTGGTGGTAAGTTATGGTGTCAGGAAAGGCTTCCCAGAAGCTGAGCTGGTTCCTGCAGGCTAACTTCTGTTCCCCAAACTTGTCTTAGAAAAGGTGCATTAGCGCATGTGAATAAATATGCGCATGCATGCATTAATTTGCGCAGTGCATCCCGTGAGAGACGAGGGTGTCAAATGGGCTATTAAAACTGGGTCAGTACCCAGGATCAGTGCTGTCTTGTCTACAGCATTCCCACAATTGTCCTGTTCCCTGTTTATGTCATTCCAGGACCTACCCGGATTGCTCTGACTACTCATGCTCTCCCTCTGCACTGACCACGGCTTGTACCTTGACCATCCTCCAGTCTCAGCATCTGTACTTGATCTGATCGCACTGTGTATGACCTGGCTTGTCTGACGCTGTTTGTGTTCAAGTCCATATGGAGCTATCTAGCTGCAAGCATCTGTCCATCTGCCATTGGGACCTGCTCTTCCACTGACTATGTCCATGTACCAGCTTGTTCCAGTCCTCAGAACATCCGCTGTCATCTGGCATACTACTCAACCGGAAGCCCAGCATCTAGCACGACTACCGGCACTCGTGCAACTATGCACTCCTGTACCACCTGTCTGCTCTCAGGGGCCCATAGTCAGAGGTGTAAGAGAGGCCTTCCTCTGCATATCAGGCTCTTCTTACCAGGTAAATATACAGCTAAATTTAAAAAAAGGATGATTTTTTTTTTATTTGATTTGGGCTAGTTTTCCTTTGATAATAATAATTAAAAAAAAATCAGGAGATATTTAATACCATTTACCACCAACAGAAAGCCCAATTTGTTCTAAAAAAGGTATAATTCAACTGGATACACAAAGTAGTTTTGATAATATGTACAGTTTTACTAATACATGTCAAAGTTGCAAAATTGTGTTCAGGCATTAATATTTGTTTTACCCTCATCACAAAGGGGTTAAAGCAGTATTAAACCTAAAAACAAACATTATATTGAAGCTTACCAATTTGTAGATGTGATGGCTGCATTAGTTGTTTCCTTTTTTAGGCTTCCTTTTATTGATTTTCATATGATGATCCAGCCAGTAATTCTTTTGTTTTTCACAAGTTCTCCAGAAGAATGCATCAGTTTACACAGATAAGACAAACCACCTAACACTGGTAGGGATGATTAAAATCATCAGCTTTTATGTATTAATGCAAAACGTTTATTCGAAAAGGAAAAAATACTGTTTGAGCTGGAGGTTGGCTTCAATTTGTTAGTGCATCTAAATATGCTTAAACATTTAACACTACCCTTCCCCCTTAGACTGACAATACTGCTGTCTGCTGGCAGCAATATAATAGATTTTTTATTTTGGGTTTAATACCGCTTTAACAATAGGGCTTATGCTAAAAAGCTTTCTAACATTGTGCTTGGTGGTCACCTAAGTGCTATTGTATTTGGAAGATATCTTATAAAGAACAGGGAACAGCAGGAGAAAGTTTTTTTTTGTCACTGAAAGAGCTCTAAGGTTACCATCTGAACCTCAAGCAGCAAGATACAGTTGCAATAAAAAGTATGTGAACCCTTTTGGAATGATATGGATTTCTGCACAAATTGGTCATAAAATGTGTTCTGATCTTCATCTAAGTCACAACAATAGACAATCACAGACTGCTTAAACTAATAACACACAAAGAATTAAATGTTACCATGTTTTTATTGAACACACCATGTAAACATTCACAGTGCACGTGGAAAAAGTATGTGAACCCCTAGATTAATGAGATCTCCAAGAGCTAATTAGAGTGAGGTGTCAGCCAACTGGAGTCCAATTAATGAGATGAGATTGGAGGTGTTGGTTACAGCTGCCCTGCCCTATAAAAAGCACACACCAGTTCTGGGTTTGCTTTTCACAAGAAGCATTGCCTGATGTGAATGATGCCTCGCACAAAAGAGCTCTCAGAAGACCTACGATTAAGAATTGTTGACTTGCATAAAGCTGTAAAGGGTTATAAAAGTGTCTCCAAAAGCCTTGCTGTTCATCAGTCCACGGTAAGACAAATTGTCTATAGATGGAGAAAGTTCAGCACTGCTGCTACTCTCCCTAGGAGTGGGCGTCCTGTAAAGATGACTGCAAGAGCACAGCGCAGACTGCTCAATGAGGTGAAAAAGAATCCTAGAGTGTCAGCTAAAGACTTACAAAAGTCCCTGGCATATGCTAACATTCCTGTTAGCGAATCTACGATACATAAAACACTAAACAAGAATGGATTTCATGGGAGGATACCACAGAGGAAGCCACTGCTGTCCAAAAAAAAACATTGCTGCACGTTTACAGTTTGCACAAGAGCACCTGTATGTTCCACAGCAGTACTGGCAAAATATTAAAATATTCTGTGGATAGATGAAACCAAAGTTGAGTTGTTTGGAAGAAACACACAACACTATGTGTGGAGAAAAAGAGGCACAGCACACCAACATCAAAAGCTCATCCCAACTGTGAAGTATGGTGGTGGGGGCATCATGGTTTGGGGCTGCTTTGCTCCGTCAGGGCCTGGACGGATTGCTATCATCGAAGGAAAAATTAATTCAGAAGTTTATCAAGACATTTTGCAGGAGAACTTAAGGCCATCTGTCCACCAGCTGAAGCTCAACAGAAGATGGGTGTTGCAACAGGACAACGACCCAAAGCATAGAAGTAAATCAACAACAGAATGGCTTAAACAGAAGAAAATATGCCTTCTGGAGTGGCCCAGTCAGAGTCCTGACCTCAACCCGATTGAGATGCTGTGGCATGACCTCAAGAAAGCGATTCACACCAGACATCCCAAGAATATTACTGAATTGAAACAGTTCTGTAAAGAGGAATGGTCAAGAATTACTCCTGACCCTTGTGCATGTCTGATCTACAACTACAGGAGACGTTTGGTTGAAGTTATTGCTGCCAAAGGAGGTTCAACCAGTTATTAAATCCAAGGGTTCATATACTTTTTCCACCTGCACTGTGAATGTTTACATGGTGTGTTTAATAAAAACATGGTAACATTTAATTCTTTGTATGTTATTAGTTTGAGCAGACTGTGATTGTCTATTGTTGTGACTTAGATGAAGATCAGATCACATTTTATGACCGATTTGTGCAGAAATCCATATCATTCCAAAAGGGTTCACATACTTTTTATTGCAACTGTAAGTTTCCTCTAATATATACAGTATTTTTTTATTCCTCAACTAAATCAAAAGTAAACTTCGAAAAATATAAAATGCTTCATGCAAAAATAATCGGTCAGCCCCATAGACTGTGTTCTTACTACTCCCACCATGCTGTAGGAATGTTTAGGCTGTAGAAACTCAACTTTGACAGATCTTCACTTAGTAAAAATGAAGCAACCCCTTCTGTCCCCATATCATTATTAGATAGCCTTTTAATCATTTATTTCCTGGGAGTTTTGTTGCTTCATTAATGTTACACTTAACTACCCTTGAAAATGCAGACACATCATGAGAAAAATTTCAAGTGGTTCTAAAGGCTAGACATGTTTTACCCTAATGCATTAGGTAATAAAATGTTCCACTAGCTGTATCACCCCTTCACCCCACTTTATACTTGTCTAAGCCCTATCTCAATCCAGCATTGTGCCTGCCTGCCTGCAGCAGCATTTGTCTGTGCTTCTCTCCTCATAGACTGCAGTAGTAGCAGTGGGAGCCATTGGCTCCTGCTGCTTTCAATCAAATCATGTGAGGAGGGAGCAGGGGGTGGAACGAGCCACACTGTGTGTGTGTTAAGAAACACATACACCTCAACTCGGGAGTGAGCCCACAGATGTGCCATCATAGGAAACGAGAAGAGGTGGAGACAAAAGCACAGAGGGGAAACCCCAGAAAAGGAGGTTTTCGGGCATGTAAGTATAACATACTTAACTAATAATAACTGCGCTACCCATGCTCCAAATACAGCTGATGTACAAAAACACACAAAGTGTTTAACCTTTATTAAACCTTAGTATACAGCACTAAATAACTCATTCCCCTTAATTAGTGATATGGTGCTGCTGTGTTCAACTACAAATACCTATGCCATATGTAGATTGAAAAATGGTGGGAGGATTATTCTGCCATGTATGGCCACATCCCGAGTTAATATAGAGAGTAGAGAATTTCCGTCTTTAAATATGGGACTTTAAAGAGAGAGTAGACATATAGATACATAAAAGATACTGATTTTATTCATAGTACACAAAACAATTTTATACAGTATAAAAATCAATATTCAAAAACATGACATAGTAATATGAGATGCATGGTTGCTGGTGGCAAGAGCACCCAATGGTAATAATACAATACACATGCAGGGGCAGCAAGAGCCAATTCCAATGTGTTTCAGAGTTCTGAGACTCCTTCTACAGGGAAATCCCTATATGTGGTATTGATATGATCTATAATGTAATAACAACATTTATGTCATATATAGCAGCTCATATAAATGTATGAAGCAATATCGTATTTCGAATGGCAATGCAAATTTTACAAAGAGCGGATTCAAAAGGTGGTACTCACAGGGTGCCCCCACAAAAACCGGTGCGATCTGCCAAACAATGTAGGTAACAAGTGGTAACCCAGGTGGGTCTTGTTAGGTAGACAATGAGTCCACCTGGCATCAAAGACAGAGGAAAAAATATTCAGTAAAAGTATCCAGGGATATAGGTCAAAAAGACATAGGATATAGCTGTGACATATACTATATGTGAATGAAAATGATGAAAAAAAATCACAAATACCAAAAAAGGGATCTATAAGTATAAAAAATGTATACAGATACTCCTCATTTAACGACTTACCTGTTTAACGACTGCTCAGACTTATGACCAGCTCTCCCGATCCATGCAGGGCAACTGCTCGAACTTACGACCAGCTCTCCCGACCCATGCACCGAACGTTATGTCATCAATCTGCATCAGCCTCGCTCTCACTCCCGGCCTGCTGTTTTACAGGCATGTACTGTACTCCATTCTCCTAAATGCCCCTTCCAGCATTCTTTATACTGTACTGGTTTATGTCTTATGTCTTTATACTGTACTGTTTTATATTTTTATGTACAGTACTGTAATGTAATATTTGCTTGTGCTGAACAGGTATTGCCCATACCATGTCAGAAAAAACAAAAAACTTGATATGAAAATGAAGATCATTAACCGCTAGCCAACTAGCTGCCGCAGTTATTCTGTGGCAGGTTGGCATGGCTGCGCAAATCGCTGTAGGTATATGTTGCTCCTTTAACAGGCACGCGCACGCCAAAAGTGTCCGATCTGTCCCCCGCAATGTCGCAGTCCTGATAAAAATTGCAGATCGTCGCCATTACTAGTATACCCTATTTTGTAGACTCTATCACTTTTGTGCAAACCAATCAACATACGCTTATTGCGATTTTTTTTACCAAAATATGTAGAAGAATACATATCAACCTAAACTTATTAAGACTTTTTTTATATATATATTTATTATAGAAAAAAGGACAAAATATTGTGTTTTTTTCAAAATTGCCATTCTTTTTTTGTTTATAGCGCAAAAAATAAAAACCGCAGAGGTGATCAAATACCATAAAAAAAGCTCTATTAGTGGGGAAAAAGAACATACATTTTGTTTGGGTACAATGTTGCATGACCGCGCAATTGTCAGTTAAAGCGACGCAGTGCTGTATCGCCAAAAATGGCCTGGTCAGGAAAGGGGCAAATCCTTCCAGGGCTGAAGTGGTTAAGGACTATGAGGCTGGAAAGAATGTTAAAGAAATAGCAAGTGAATTGGAACTTGCATATTCTACCATTTCAACAGTCCTAAAAGATAAGAATAGAGTAAAAGAGGCAGTAAAAGCATCGACAGGATATCAAGCCATAATAACTAGGCAGCGGAAAGGCCTCATTCATGAAATGGAAAAAAATTGCTAGCGGTATGGATTGACGACCAAATAGAAAAAAGAATGCCAACAAGTCTTTTATTAATCCAAACTAAAGCACGCAGTATTTTTGAGAATTTGAAAGTGCACAAAGGAGAAGAATCAACTGAAACATTTACAGCAAGCCATTCGTGGTTTTAAAGGTTTCATGGGAGATTCAACCTCCATAATCAGAGTATCAGTGGGGAGGCTGCAAGTGCAGATGTGAAAGAAGATGAAACATTTGTGGTTGAATTTGATAAAACCATCGAAAAATGTGGCTACTGTCCTGAGCAGATATTTAACGTGGATGAAACTGGACTTTTTTGGAAAAAAATGCCGAAAGGTCATACATACACAAAGAAGATAAAACAATGCCCAGTTTTAAGACTTTTTCCTTGTCAAAAGAAGTTTATTGAGTATACAATATTATAAAGATACATAAAGTAAGTTTACAAGGATCTATAAAGTAAGCTCATTGTTTTACAGTAGGGTTTATATAGGTAAATATCATGAAATTTCAAATATTAAACCTTGGGTTCACGTAAACCTAAATTAAAGATATATATCATTTCCTTAGTTACTTTTGTAGGTATTTAAATGATTTATACCTACTATACATATTGTTTACAGGTAGAGTGTATATAGGTCAAATAAATTCTGATAATGAGCTTTAATCGTAAGGTGGAGAAAAGGAAAGAGAAAGAAGAAAAAGGGTAGAAAGGCAGAGGTATGGTCCACAAGGTTGTCCCGCTCGTCAGTTTATTATTCTTTTTAGTTCTCTTTGAAGCCTTATGCCCCGTACACACGGTCGGATTTTCCGATGGAAAATGTCCGATCGGAGCGTGTTGTCGGAAATTCCGACCGTGTGTGGGCTCCATCACACATTTTCCATCGGATTTTCCGACACACAAAGTTTGAGAGTAGGCTATAAAATTTTCTGACGACAAAATCCGTTGTCGGAATTTCCGATCGTGTGTACACAAATCCGACGCACAAAGTGCCACGCATGCTCAGAATAAATAAAGAGATGAAAGCTATTGGCCACTGCCCCGTTTATAGTCCCGACGTACGTGTTTTACGTCACCGCGTTCAGAGCGATCGGATTTTCCGACAACTTTGTGTGACCGTGTGTATGCAAGACAAGTTTGAGCCAACATCCGTCGGAAAAAATCCATGGATTTTGTTGTCGGAATGTCCGATCAATGTCCGACCGTGTGTACGGGGCATTAGAATGGGTGTCTCTGTAAGTCATTTAATCTGTTACCATGGCAACAGGACAGAGTCATTGAAATTTGACAGGAACTGTTGTTTTATCCAAGGATGCCAAAGTTTTTCAAATTTTGGGATTTGATTTTGATCGATGGCTACCATCTTAGCATGGGACATTGTATTATTCATTCTGTGAATTGTTTCTGCTAGTACCAATGTAGGAGATTTCCATGCCTTGGCCACTGTTTGTTTTGCAGCCGTTATTAGTTGGATCATAAGTTTGAATTGAGAGAGTGTTAACCATTCCGGTTTTAGATTAAGTAAAGTTATATATGGATCTGGTTGTATTATTTTTTTAAATATTTTAGATGCAATCACGAAGACTTCCTTCCAGAAGGTTTGGATTACTGGGCACGTCCACCATATGTGTAAATGTGTGCCTATTTCTGGGCATCCTCGAAAACAAAGAGCTGAGGTATTAGGTGAATATTTTGCCACTCTAGCAGGTACAAGGTACCAGCGAGTTAGGACTTTATAATTTGTGTTTTAAGACTTTTTCAAGACAGGGCCACATTGTTGTTGGGAGGAAATGTTGCTGGGTTCAAGATAAAGCCTCTCCTCATCTATCGTTCACAGAAACCACATGCATCGAAACAGGTTAGTAAGCACACACTGCCTGTTTATTTTAGTGCAAATAACAACCCATGGATAACACAAGCTTTATTTGATGACTGTTTCTTCGACTGTTTCATACCCTCGGTCAAGAGTTACTGTCAGCAAAAGGGTATTAAAGAAAATAAACCAAAAATAAATAAAAAATAAATAAAAAACCTGCGCTGAGTGCATAAATAAAGAATAATCAATAATGATGAAAAAAAGTCATATGGGTCCTGCTGCTGAACACTATAACCCCGATATAAGGCAAAACTAGTTGTAGATAATAATCAGTGCAGCGCTGGACACAAAACGAAGTGAATAGCAATAAAATTAATATTACTAAAAATTGGTGGCAACAAATAAAGGTGATTATAAACAATCCATATTATAAATGAACCATCGATGTGTAAATATTCATCAGTACATAACCGTGCTCAAAAAGTCCATTATAATCATAACAATTAAATGGTGAAAAAAAGGAGTGAAAAAAAGTCCAGAATAATAATAAATAAATAGTGAAAAAAAGTTCCAAATATGTAAAAAGTGCAGAATCAATCCAGCGATGTTAATCGATAGTGACACCCACCACCGGAGAGGAATAAAGGCTTACCAAAAAGCCTGCGACCGCCCTTACTCAGGGGGGTCAAAACAGGCTCAGTAGATCAACGTTGGTATCTTGTTGAAGCCGCAACCGATGTCCTATGGATTACCCTCAATGTTGGCTTTTCATCAACAGTAGGAGATACTCCAGGAAAAGGAAATGGTTCCAGAAAGGACCAGGTGACCAATATTCAGGCAAGGATAAACCATAAAAAAGAGAGAGGGGACTCCAGTAGTGCAGATAACCAGGGACGTTTAATAAAAAATTAAGTAAAAATACATTGCGCCAGATTGCGCATAAAATGCATGTAAATGTAAATTGCATATAGGGTGCATATAAATGGCAAGTGCACTGCGAGTCATCCAGATATAGATGCACAGGATCAAACGTGTGTGCAAAAAAAGTGCCGCTAGGCACCAGCAGTGAGACTGTCACGTCCAGCGAAACAGAAATCTCCACCGCCGTTGAATTTAAAAACGCGCATGCGCAATGAGAGCTCTCGTTGTGACCCTACGGCCATTTTGTCACAACTGACGTCATCAGGAGTACGTGATCGCGCATGCGTGTTAAATAGCCAGACGGCGCTTCAGAAAGCCGCGCTATTGGCTGGCTCGGACCAAGCTGGATGCTGCGATTGGTTAATTGGGGAATCACACCCTAAAGACACGATGAGAAACACCTGAACACAATAACAGCAAGCAGCTGGGACGCTTTCCAAACATAAATAAAATAGAACAAAATATCCAAACTAGTGCCATCTAGTGGACATTTATAAAATCCCTAGGAAATTACTTTTAAAACCATTTGGCTAATGAAAACTAACAGGCATATATCTAATACCTATGCCACCATGCTATTATGCCGTTATGCCAACTAATGCCATTTGATAAGCAAAACATGACAGAGATGGAATCAGAAATATAATTTGAAAATTGAAAGAACATTAGCACCAAAGCATAAACCGCTGGAAATAACTAGGATAGATATCATTGCAAATAGGCATACTGTTTCTCAATAATATAAGGGCCTCATCACAAGATCACCATAAAGATATTTATATTGACATAGTTATAGTAAACATAAAATAATAAAAAGGGACCAAAAGTAAACAGTTTTGAGTACCATAGATTAGACAGAAATGAGTAACAAGTGACCGGTCATCAAAATCAGTCACTAAGTAGCGAGGGGTCAGAACACTTTTGGATGGGACATCAACTGTTATTAATAAAACAGTTGATGTCCCATTCTATATTCAAGCCATTGGGGGCATGGGAGCCTAATTTGTAGACCCAATTGGTCTCGGATCTGGAAATAGTCCTCTTCCCATTACTGCCACGCCAATGGGGGACGTATTTCTCTATGCCAATGAAAGTGGTGCCCGTCGGGTCACGGTTGTGCACAAGGTCATAGTGCTTAGAAACACTGTGCTTATCAAAGCCTTGCTTGATGTTGGTGATGTGTTCACCTAACCTCACATGCAACATTCTAATGGTATGTCCCACATATTCCAGCCCACAAGGGCACCTCAGAAGGTATACCACACATTTTGTGGTGCATGTAATAAGTGATTTGATAGGGTATGTTAGGCCCGTATTGACTGAGGTAAATTACGTCAATCTCCTATCTTTTAATGTGTTAACCCTACATACTGTACACCTTCTGCATGGGGAAAAACCTTTTAGGTCACCAAAAAAACTCAAATGTGCAGGTGGATCTGGGATGTTAGTTGCCAACATATGTCTCAAACTAGTAGCTCCCCTAAACAAAACCCGAGGTTTGTCTGCCAATAGAGGTCCAAGAATCCGGTCGTTTTTAATAACCGGCCAATGTTACTTAGTGACTGATTTTGATGACCGGTCACTTGTTACTCATTTCTGTCTAATCTTTGGTACTCAAAAATTGTTTACTTTTGGTCCCTTTTTATTATTTTATGTTTACTATAACTATGTCAATATAAATATCTTTATGGTGATCTTGTGATGAGGCCCTTATATTATTGAGAAACAGTATGCCTATTTGCAATGATATCTATCCTCGGTGAAAAGGTAGTTATTTCCAGCGGTTTATATTTTGGTGCTAATGTTCTTTCAATGTTCATATTATATTTCTGATTCCATCTCTGTCATGTTTTGCTTATCAAATGGCATTAGTTGGCATAACGGCATAATAGCATGGTGGCATAGTTATTAGATATATGCCTGTTAGTTTTCATTAGCCAAATGGTTTTAAAAGTAATTTCCTAGGGATTTTATAAATGTCCACTAGATGGCACTAGTTTGGATATTTTGTTCTATTTTATTTATGTTTGGAAAGCGTCTCAGCTGCTTGCTGTTATTGTGTTCAGGTGTTTCTCATCGTGTCTTTAGGGTGTGATTCCCCAATTAACCAATCGCAGCATCCAGCTCGGTCCGAGCCAGCCAATAGCGCGACTTTCTGAAGCGCCGTCTGGCTATTTAACACGCATGCGCGTGCGCGATCACGTACCCCTGATGACGTCAGTTGTGACGAAACGGCCGTAGGGTACACAACGAATGCTCGCATTGCGCATTCGCATTTTTAACTTCAACGGCGGTGGAGATTTCTGTTTCGCTGAACGTGACAGTCTCACTGCTGGTGCCTAGTGGCACTTTTTTTGCACACACATTTGATCCTGTGCATCTATATCTGGATGACTCGCAGTGCACTTGCCATTTATATGCACCCTATATGCAATTTACATTTACATGCATTTTATGCGCAATCTGGCGCAATGTATTTTTACTTAATTTTTTATTAAACGTCCCTGGTTATCTGCACTACTGGAGTCCCCTCTCTCTTTTTTATGGTTCATCCTTGCCTGAATATTGGTCACCTGGTCCTTTCTGGAGCCATTTCCTTTTCCTGGAGTATCTCCTACTGTTGATGAGAAGCCAACATTGAGGGTAATCCATAGGACATCGGTTGCGGCTTCAACAAGATACCAACGTTGATCTACTGAGCCTGTTTTGACCCCCCTGAGTAAGGGCGGTCGCAGGCTTTCTGGTAAGCCTTTATTCCTCTCCGGTGGTGGGTGTCACTATCGATTAACATCGCTGGATTGATTCTGCACTTATTACATATTTGGAACTTTTTTTCACTATTTATTTATTATTATTCTGGACTTTTTTTCACTCCTTTTTTTCACCATTTAATTGTTATTATTATAATGGACTTTTTGAGCATGGTTATGTACTGATGAATATTTACACATCGATGGTTCATTTATAATATGGATTGTTTATAATCACCTTTATTTGTTGCCACCATATATTAATACCATATTAATTTTATTGCTATTCACTTTGTTTTGTGTCCAGCGCTGCACTGATTATTATCTAGCAAAAGGGTATTCCCTTTAAAATTATCCTCCTGCTTGATAATGCCCCAGGCCACCCCCAGCATTTTGATAACCTACATCCAGACGTAAAGGTAGTGTATCTGCCTAAAAACACAACTGTTATCCTACAACCTATGGATCAGGGTGCAATAGCAACCTAGCCTAGCCTACTATTTGCACACCACCTTTTCCAAAGCTGTAGCAGCGACTGAAAATGATGAAGTTACCCTTCGTGATTTTTGGAAAGCTTACAACATTTTACAATGCATAAAAAACATTACATCAGCTTGTGAAGGAGTAACAGAAAAGTGTATGCAGGGTATATGGAAAAAATGCTTAAAGCATTTTGTGAACAATAGTGAAGGGTTTGATGAAACAGATGTTGAAGTTATAAATCAAAAAAGTGCAACATGCTTGACTTAGATGTTGAAGTGACAAATATTAAAGAATTAGTGGAATTTGTTTAGGGAGAGCAAAGTGATGAAGATTTAATAGAGAGGAAGAAAAGAGGAAACAATGGAAGAAATACAAAAGAAGTTCAGTCAGAAGGTTAGCTGGCGTGTTCCCAAAAGTGAATTAAGCTTTATTACAATTAGAGAGTATGGGCCCAAATGTTGAAAGGTTCTCTAAAGTGGAATGGCAGATGAACAAACTTATGCAATAATCCTGTGAAATTTATGACAAAAAAAATGAATTACAAAGCAGGGCACTATAACAGAATTCTTCTTGCAAGCAACCCCTACCAGTTCTATCATTTCCTTGTCATCTTCTCCCTCATTTACAACTCCTGATGACCCTGCTAGTAACTCCAATGACGACACTGATGACCCTGCTGGTAACTCCAATGATGTCACTGATGATGACCCTGCTGGTTATTTCAAAAGATGTGTTAAACCCTCAAGCACTATCATCCTTTGAAGGATTTGATGACTAAAATGTTACTCTACATGTCTACTGCATACGTTTACTTTTTGGGCACTGTACATCATTGTATCCTGTACAGTATAGTATTTTTGTTGTTTATATTTTTGTGTTCTGTACTTATGCAAATTAAAACAACGTTATTGAGTTGGAGTTTTGTGTTTAGACCTTTTTTTTCAGAATACAGCACAGTACAGTAGTTAAGAATGCTTAAAATAATGATTTTCTTGTGGCTCCTGGTGCAGATTGCCTGGTTTCTGGTCGGGGCCTTCCCCTCTGTTGCCCCCCCCCCCATTTTGGCCATTGTTGGGTTGGCCTGTTCCCGTCTCCATCCTCCCTGGGTGCTGTGAGGCTATCACAGCCATATTTTCTTGTTTTTTCTTTTGCCCTCCTTTATCCATGCAAAAAATATACATATATTGCTTGTCTGAAGACAAAACTTTTATCTAATTATATGTATGTATATATTCTTTACTTATTGTTTTTATTAATGAATTGTAGAGGATTTTCTGTTGTTTTCTGTGTCTTATATTAGGGATGTGGGCAATGCCTCCTACACCCCACTAGAATTGAACTAATTTATCTATTGAGCTAGGTGGTAGGACAGGTAATGGTTGGGGATGACACGGCGGAGTACGTAAGAAGGAAAGAGGAAGTGAGGTTGGTTGGGCATTACAGCACTAGTGTGCATATTTGATGCTTTAGATGAGGGCAGACAATGTTCGTATAAGAATTAAACACCATTTCTAAACATTAGTGATTTTGTATTCAATCTAAAAGAACCATGTGGAGTGGAATTTTGAGTCAGTACCCTTTGGAGAGCTGGTAGGGTCTTCTAATAGTCTTTCAAACCAATGTTTTATGGTGGGAGGGGAGGTTTGTTTCCCCAGTGCAGAGACATAGGTGTGTGCTGTGTTCCCCAAATGAATTAAAACAGAACTTTTATAATTTTTTATGGGAAGGGTTTTATGAAGTAGTAGGAAGAAAGCTGGGTCTTTGGGCACTGGGTTGCCTGTTAACATTCGAGTGTTCGAGTCTACCTGATATCAAAAGTATCCTGGTTTGGGGTCAGGCTAGAATATGTGAAACAGATCACCAGGAGAAGACCAACAATGGTCCAGGGAATTAGAGAACATCAAGTTCAGGACTTGGGTTGTTCTGTACTAGTATGTCAGGATCTTATAACCTGATTCCTAAAATGTTTTGTTCACTAAGTATTTAAAGGAACAGGTGAGGATTTTAGTTTTCTGATCCTGGGTAAATTGATGACATAGCTAATTTTCCTACCTGCTCAGTAAGGGAAGAGAAGGCAAGGGCAGGGAAATGGTCTTAGTGGAGGAGGATTTTGTAAGAGGGCGTGCCTCACCAGTTCTGAAGCACTGCTGCTTAAAGTGGTTGTAAACCCTTGCGTATACCCAGTGAAGTGTACAGCCTCAGATGATACACAGAGATGAAACAAATCCTCCTACATATGTTTTATTTGTTTATCTGCAGTCTTCTATTCTCTACACCCCTTCCAAATGGGCAGAAAAGTGTTAAAATCTTTCTTCATCTGTCAGGAGCATAGAGAAGGGGGCATAGAGGCTGCTGAAACAATGTGTGAGAGCTGATTGGAGGAAAGGAACACACCCCCCTCCACACAGCAGAAGAACTGTGTTCTGAATAGACAAGCTGTCTACTGAGCTCTCCCTCCCGACATGATAGTATCTTATGTGTCGGGAAAACTCTGAAGTGACTCATTGTTATAACAGAGAAACAAAGCACCAGAGAGAAATGACACTAAAGCCTGGTACACACTAATACAGCTCTGACACTGACAGCTCAGTTGGAGACACTGTATTAATGATCCGCCATTAGTACAGCTATCTCCCCTGCTAAGCTATTGTGTTCTAACAGGGGGAGCTGGTTGGCTGATGGTTTTCCAGCATGTTCAACTGGTTTCTGTCAGACCAGCACATGGTCGAATTTCTGACAGTTTTTATTGAACCAGCCAATGTCGCCGGACATTTGGCCCATGTGTACGGGGCTTAAGAGCTTTAGAGAGAGAAAAGTAAACACTACAGATGTACTGTGTGTGCTTTGCTCAGATTCCATTTTAAGGGTCAACCACTTTAAGGGTCATTGGTGGTCACACAAAGGATGACACAAGGGAACAAGAAAGGGAGTGGGTACGTGGACATGGTGGTATGAGAACAATATTGCAGACTTGCAATAAAGTGTTTAGCTCTATACCTTTCCATTTTTTCACAAGTATAATGGTCTGATGTTAAATGCCATGAGGGAAGGTGGTATTTCCAGGAATAGAGAGTAGAGGGGAAGGTTAAGGGAACAGGCTTTTCTCCATGATTTATGCTATTGACCAGGAAGCCATTACAGATCACAGGGTATAGGTTTACAAAATATCTACCCTTAGAAGGTACCATCCACAGTAAGATAAATACTAGAATCCAGGAAAATTTATGGGACTTTAAATGTACCTTCTTGGGTATATTGGACACATAGAATGTATAAAAATATATAACAATTGTATTAGGTATCACATATGTTAAAAGAATGATCTTAAAAACATATTCACAAATTAGACAACAACGGCGATGTCTATCCTGGCCTTGGTATCTGGTTTGTTGGTGAACGCATTTTGTGGGCAAATTCGCTTTATCAGGGCCTCAGATCCTCTAAAAATTACTACAATCATATACAAAAATATGTATGAGACATTTAATCATTCAATAGGATATTGCATAGCATGTCATATACCATTTTACATGCACATTAATAACTAAACATACATTATAAGAAAATATCATATCCACCAAGAATATATAACAAAAGGGATGGATCAAAGCTTCACAATATAATCAATTACTTAACAGCATTCACGATTTCATAATATAATGAATTATTTTGAAAATATGCAAGGAAAATATGAATACAATCCCCGCATTAACAGCGCTTAAAAATACCCAAAAGTATTCAGTGTAGTAATTGGCATTCAATGAACTATAAATTATACACAAACATTAGTCAGTGAGTATAAAAATAAAGTCCATAGAATAGTCCATGAAGTATGTGAGGTGATCCGTATCCCAACAGAACCATAGAAGAAATCACTAATTTCCTGAATACCATCATCGATACACCACGTGCACAAATATCTTCTTTAGTAATGAACTCACCACAAGAATAAATCAATCAGCCTGATATCTCCACACAATGTTTGATAGACACCTGTCCGTGGATCATGAAAGTTCCTCATAAAGCGGCTCAGAAGTGCGTCATGCAAAACAAAGGAACACTCCACATAGCGTAATACTGTAATTTTATTAAATAATATCCCCCACAAACAATATATGCTTACAGGAAGAACTATAAAAACAGCGTGTATCCATTAGCCTGTACAACACAGCGTATATCCTCTCACCGCTTCCTGGGATGGCTGGCTGCGATGAGACCCAGGATGGCACACCGTGATTGACAAGAGAGCCGAGTAGTCACGCCCTAACACGTTTCATCATCACGTCTTCTTCGGAGGGCATGGCCGCGTGGCATGGCTCGCTCACTAAACTCGGAGGGGCGGGCTATTAACCCTACATGTAATGAGGCATATCAGACATCATAAGCATCACCGCAGCCAGCAATGCCCAATCGGAAACTGCATTGCACATGTCACATTAGGACCGCAACATGCAAACAAAGTAACATTACATATCCTCATATACAACTCATTAAAAATACATTATAAAAAAAATATATCTTGTTCGTGGATAACTCACAAACAAGATTTCAAGATTTGCAACTCTCCACATCGGGTGTATCTTATCTATCCCCAAAACTTCAGTCTTGCTGGATTCCTACCATGTTTTTGTCTAAAGTGTAATGAGACACTATGGTCTTTACACTTAGTCATAACGGAATGAATATTGATCTAGATTTAAATTGCTTTATTAGTGATTATTAGTTCTTCTGTGTTTATTTAGGTGGATTGCATATGAAATTTTATTTTCAAAAAAGTTTGTTGCAACTGGTTCCTGTATTCTTTTAATTTGTCCTATATGCGCCTATACAATATGCTCTGTAATTTTAGTGTATTTTCATATTTTTATATACTTTAGAATGGGTTTGCATATATATATATATATACAGTATCTCACAAAAGTGAGTACATCCCTCACATTTTTGTAAATATTTTATTATATCTTTTCATGTGACAACACTGAAGACATGACAATTTGCTACAATGTAAAGTAGTGAGTGTACAGCTTGTTTAAAAGTGTAAATTTGCTGTCCCCTCAAAATAACTCAACACACAGCCATTAATGTCTAAACCGTTGGCAACAAAAGTGAGTACACCCCTAAGTAAAAATGTCCAAATTGGGCTCAAAGTGCAAATATTTTGTGTGGCCACCATTATTTTCCAGCACTGCCTTAACCCTCTTGGGTATGGAGTTGACCAGAGCTTCACAGGTTGCCACTGGAGTCCTGGTGGATGTTAGAGACCTTGCACTCAAACCACCTTCCATTTGAGGATGCCCCACAAATGCTTAATAGGGTTTAGGTCTGGAGACATGCTTGGCCAGTCCATTACCTTTACCCTCAGCTTCTTTAGCAAGGCAGTGGTCATCTTGGAGGTGTGTTTGGGGTCGTTATCATGTTGGAATACTGCCCTGCAGCCCAGTCTCCAAAGGAAGGGGATCATGCTCTGCTTCAGTATGACACAGTACATGTTGGCATTCATGGTTCCCTCAATGAACTGTAGCTCCCCAGTGCCGGCAGCACTCATGCAGCCCCAGACCATGACACTCCCACCACCATGCTTGACTGTAGGCAAGATACACTTGTCTTTGTACTGCTCATCTGGTTGCCGCCACACACACTTGACACCATCTGAACCAAATACATTTTTCCTAGTCTCATCAGACCACAGGACATGATTCCAGTAATGCTTGTCTTCAGAAAACTGTTTTCAGGCTTTCTTGTGCATCATCTTTAGAAGAGGCTTCCTTCTGGGATGACATCCATGCAGACCAATTTGATGCATTGTGCAGTGTATGGTCTGAGCACTGACAGGCTGACCCCCCACCCCTTCAACCTCTACAGCAATGCTGGAAGCACTCATACATCTTTTTCCCAAAGACAACCTCTGGATATGACGCTGAGCAAACACAACCTCTTTGGTTGACCATAGCGAGGCCTGTTCTACGTGGAACCTGTCCTGTTAAACCACTCCATGGTCTTGACCACACTGCTTCAGCTCAGTTTCAGGGTCTTGGCAATCTTCTTATAACCTGGGCCATTTTTATGTAGAGCAACAATTATTTTTTTCAGATCCTCAGAGAGTTCTTTGCCATGAGGTGCCATGTTGAACTTCCAGTGACAAGTATGAGAGAGTGAGAGCGATAACACCAAATTTAACACACCTGCTCCCCATTCACACCTGAGACCTTGTAACATTAACGGATCACATGACACCGGGGAGGGAAAATAGCTAATCAGGCCCAATTTGGGGACATTTTCACTTAGGGGTGTACTCACTTTTGTTGTCAGCAGTTTAGACATTAATGGCTGTGTGTTGAGTTATTTTGAGGGGGCAGCAAATGTACACTGTTATACAAGCTGTACACTCACTACTTTACATTGTAGCAAAGTGTCATTTCTTCAGTGTTGTCACATGGGAAGATATAATAAATTTTTTACAAAAATGTGAGCGGTGCACTCACTTTTGTAAGATACTATATATATATATATAGATATATCTATATATATAGATATATATAGATATATCTATATATATCTATATGTATCTATATATATAGATATATATAGATATATATAGATATATATATATATATATATATATATATTTTTTTTTTTTTTTTTATAATGTATTTTCTTTTTATATAATAGCAGCTATTGTGCAAGAAGTTTTTTTGTCTGTTGAGCGCTGGGATCAGTTACACGTAGTGCGACTGATATTTCTTGTCTATAATTAATTATTTGGTGTCAGTCCCTGATGCATCGGTCAGACATAAATACCTGTAAAAGGGGTAAATAGAGTGTTGGTAATAGACAGCCTGCCATCCCATGGGGAACCAAACCAAATCCTCCAAGGGCTACCTCATACCCAAAAGTTGTCAAGCGTGTAAATCTAGGCATTGAGATATCAGGTTCAAAAGAAATACCTTGTTTAGGGGGAAAAAGGGGGGTGTGGTAACAGGGAAGGGGGGAATGAAAAGGGGGGGAAAGGAGATATCAGGTTTAAAAGAAATACCTTGATGGGGGGGATGGTAACAGGGAAGAGGGTGGAAGAATGAAAAGGGAGGGGAAAGGGGGTAGGGGAAAAGGGGAAAAGTAGGGAAGGGGAAAAAAGGAAGGGAAAGGGGGAGGGAGGAAGGGGGGGAGGGGAGAGGTAGCAGAAAAACGGGAAGGAGGTAAAGAGGAAGGAAAGGGAGGGATATGAGTGGAAAGTGATGAACAAGAGTGAAAGACACAATGGTGAGATAGATATTACATTCTCACCACAGCTTCAAAGTGCAAGAATTAAATATATTCATGTAATTCAGGGAAAACAAGGACCCAGTAGGAGTGGATAGCATTGCTTCAAATGGGTTTAACACCCAATGGCTGCAGATGCAGCATATTGAAGTATAAAAATGTCCTTATAAAGGAAAGTGAAATATAAGTATATGAAAGGGGGATACAGAGTATACAGTATATAGGGAAATGAAACTCCGTAAGCAATTAGCTTACCTGGCTCTTGTCATACACACTCCTCACCCAACATAGCATGCATTTAAAATGGCAGCCTGAGGCTCCTCTAACCCAGTGAGGTGTATATACAGTATCTCAGAAAAGTGAGTACACCCCTCACCTTTTTGTACATTTTTTTTATATCTTTTCATGTGACAACACTAAAGAAATGACACTTTTCTACAATGTAAAGTAGTGAGTATACAGATAGTATAACAGTGTAAATTTTCTGTCCCCTCAAAATAATTCAACATACAGACATTAATGTCTAAATTGCTGGCAACAAAAGTGAGTACACCCCCTAAGTGAAAATGTCCAAATTGGGGCCAATTAGCCATTTTCCCTCCCCGGTGTCATGTGACTCCTTAGTGTTACAAGGTCTCAGGTGTGAATGGGGAGCAGGCATAAAGATGGCTTAGGCTATAAGAAGATTTCCAAGACCCTGAAACTGAGCTGCAGCACAGTGGCCAAGACCATACATCGGTTTAACAGGACAGGTCCCACTCAGAACAGGCCTCGACATGGTCGACCAAAGTAGTTGAGTGCACATGCTAAGTGTCATATCCAGAGGTTATCTTTGAGAAATAGATGTATGAGTGCTGCCAGAATTGCTGCAGAGGTTGAAGGGGTGGGGGGTCAGCCTGTCATTGCTCAGACCATACGCTGCACACTGCATCAGATTGGTCTGCATGGCTGCCATCCCAGAAGGCCGCCTCTTTTAAAGATGATGCACAAGAAAGCCTGCAAACAGTTTGCTGAAGACAAGCAGACTAAGGACATGGATTACTGGAACCTTGTCCTATTGTCTGATAAGACCAAGATAAACTTATTTGGTTCAGGTGGTGTCAAGCGTGTGTGGCAGCAACCAGGTGAGGAGTACAAAGACTACAGGAGTACAGAGCATGATCCCCTCCTTTCGGAGACTAGGCCGCAGGGCAGTATTTCAACATGATAATGACCCCAAACACACATCCAAGATGACCAGTGCCTTGCTGAGGGTAAAGGTGATGGACTGGCCAAGCATGTCTCCAGACCTAAACCCTATTGAGCATCTGTTGGGCATCTTCAAATGGAAAGTGGAGGAGCACAAGGTTTCTAACATCCACCAGCTCCGTGATGTCATCAAGGAGGAGCGGAAGAGGACTCCACTGGCAACCTGTGAAGCTCTGGTGAACTCCATGCCCAAGAGGGTTAAGGCAGTGCTGGAAAATAATGGTGGTCACACAAAATATTGACACTTTGGGCCCAATTTGGACAATTTCACTTAGGGGTGTACTCACTTTTGTTGCAGTGATTTAGACATTAATAGCTGTGTGTTGAGTTATTTTGAGGAGACACTGTTATACAAGCTGTACACTCACTACTTTACATTGTAGCAAAGTGTAATTTCTTCAGTGTTGTCATATGAAAAGATAAAATAAAATATTTACAAAAATGTGAGGGGTGTACTCACTTTTGTGAGATACTGTATATGTAAGGTTGGGAGGGGGTTGCTAATTGAAGGAGGAGGGGGCGTTCTTTGAGGCTGCCTCCAGCCCCCAGGCAAAAAGTCAAAAACTGGCCTGAATGGCTTGGACAGTGGAGGCGGGCTCCTCTCCCCAGTGCAGGACCCACTGTTGTGTGAATGTTGTGGGGAGATAAATCGATCTCCCAAGCAGTGATGCGGCTCCAGCGGGTCACGTCCTGCAGCTGTCAGTGGATGTGATTAGGCGGGGCCGGCCGAGAATACCGGAAGTGACATGCAGTCACTTCCGGGAGGGGAATATGAGGTGGTGCTAGGACCTCCTGCTTAACGTGATGCATTGATAGGCCTAACAGATGTGTTCCAAAGTCGGAACACATTGTAGGGGTGGGAGAAAATGGAAATCGGGTTACATTTTAATGAATGACCCAGTACATTTAATCCCACTGCACTGGGGAGACACGGACCTGGCAGAAAAAAACCAACACATCATAAACAATACTCATAATACATGCTGACATACAGAAAAACAATATGAAAATACTGAAAAAAAATATAAAAATACAGAATTTTTTTATAAAAATACGGAAAAGGAAAAAAAAAAAATACAAGCTGAGAGCATATCATCTATCCATCTAATTCATCATAATGGATTTTCAAATTAACCATAACAGAACAAATAATATCAAAATCAAAACTAATGACTAATATGTTCCCTGATCATAAAAAGGAAGTTAAACTAATGGCGTCACTCAATTTATAAATCCATTAAGCTTCTATTTGCAAAATCTTTTTGTCAAAATTGTCTCTCCTTTCTGAGGGTTGAACCCTTGCCAGTGCTTGAAAGGCTAAGGAATGTTTTTTTATAATCATGGTATTTGGTAAAGTGTTTAACTACAAGTTTTTCTGTGACTCTGTCATGTATTTCAGATACATGATCTCTAATCCTTTTCCAAAAATTAAGTTTCATTTTCTCATAATATTGTCCACATTCGCATGTGAGTAGGTATATTATACCTATAGTTTTGCAATTCACAAAGTGATTTGCCTCAAAACTCCCTTCAGTTGGGAGTGTCACTGACCTACCTTGTTTGACAAACTGGCAAAATGTGAATGTGCCAACCCATGAAAGTGAACCACATGGGTCCCGGCCTCCTTCTCTTGAGTAGTGACTGGACACCAACAAGGGATTGATTACATCTGAATGTGATAAAAAACCTTCTGCCTTTACAACTCATTAAGTGTTGGGTCATCCCTGGGAATATAGTTTCAGTTCCCGAGGATTGTCAAGGGCATTTCTATATGCTCTCTTCAATGATTTGCGGCTATAGCCTCTATTTATAAAACCAAAAAAACCACTCTCAAGCTGTTGGCTTGTTTCATAAAATCCATATTGCCACTGCAATTACGTTTCATTCTAAGGTATTGGTATGAAGGGTGGGGGCGCTCTTAAAATGAAGTAGGGAGTTGCACGCTGTGTTTTTATCAACCCATCTGCCAGTTTAGAGTAAACAATAAATTTAATTCATTTTGGTTTCAAGGCTTTAACAAATGAAATCAGAAGTTCCATCGATCCTGTTCAAAAGATAAAATATGTCGTCTATATACCTCCACCACAGTGCGTGGCGCAGGTAAGCAGACATACACTCAGACACGAACACCTCCAGCTCCCACCCCCCAGGTACAGATTGGCATACAATGGGGCACACATAGTCCCCATTGCTACCCCCTGCACCTGGGGGTAGTGGGAGCCATTGAAAGTGAATGCATTATGGGTCAGGATAAAATCCAACACCTCAAGAACAAAAATATTGTAAGGAGCAGTTTCCACACTACTTTCACTCAGAAAGGAGGCCATCACTGATACTCCCTCGTAATTGGGAATGCTGGAATAAAGGGCTTCTACATCTATGGAAGCTAATATAGTGTCAGTTGGAACAAATAAGCCTGTCACATACCTAGTAGATGAGCCCAAACTGCAGGGAAGGCCTCCCTTGTGCCTCTGACTCGGGGCCCCTGGTAGAGTAAACAGGAGGTGCAGGAGTAAGGAATGTCATGAACTCCTGGCAGGGTCAACAGCAAGAGGTAAGTCAGGAATTCAGGAAGCTCTGCACAGGAGAACAGCAGACTGGAACTGGAGCAGTGGTCAGGAGCTGGAACAGGCTGGATCAGCGGACAGGTGCAGAAGGCTGGAACTGGAACAGCTGACCTGGAGCTGGACAGCAGACTGGAACCTGGAACAGGCTGGGTCAGCAAACAGGTGTAACAGGCTGGAACTGGAACAGCTGACTTGGCGCTGGACAGCAGACTGGAACCTAGAACAGGCTGGATCAGCAGACAGGTGCAGCAGACTGTAGGAAGATTCCTTCATGAACTCAGGAAGGTTAGGCAAGCCAGGCTGGTTATCAGGCAGGCAGCAGAAGGACCAAAGGAGAAGGCAGAAGAGAAGTCAGACAGGCCGGAGTCAGGTGCAGGCAGATTGCAGGGATGGTGAGAGGCAAGCAGGCCAAAGTCAGGTGCAGGCAGATGGCAGGGATGGTCGGAGGCAAGTCGGGTAAAGCACAGGAACAGATTTCAGATATCAGGAACACACAGAACGCTGTAGAGCAGACAGCAAAGTCCCTGTGTGTCAGTCTCGTTTAAATAGCCCCTCTGGCGTTAGTGGGCGTGTGCACGTGCGCACGTGCGCACGTGCGCGCTCGTGAAAGCGCATTGACCAGCAAGTCTAAAATGCCTGTTACTGGCAGGTTCCTACTGACAAAAACCTCTAGAATGGTAAGTAAATGGATAGTATCTTTAAGGTATGTAGGCAAGCTTTCTATGTGTGTACGTAGATAACCATCAACTAGGCAGCTGGCTTTGTGTGTTAAATATCCAATCCCAGAAACAATGGGTCTGCCTGGTGGATCCAATAATGACATGTGTTTTAGGTAAAGCGTAGAATGTTGGAGTTACTGAATAGTAAACTTTCAAGAAGTCCCTTGTGTTTTTAGAGACAAGTGCCTTTGAATATACTACATCTATAATTTTAAATAATTGTCTCTGATAATCAACGATGGTAGAGGGCAGAATCCTACAATACCAGAGAGGATTTTCTGGATCTTATAGCACATTGCATATAATCCTTAATTGTCTGTATATCCAAATTGCCACCCTTATCCAAGGGTTTAATGATTATATCATATCTAGATTGTAATTGGCTTAGAGCTGTTCTTTGTGTGTATGTTAGGTTGGATTGGCAGGGGTTTGCACAGGCTGGGATTGCATTGGCAACTATCATCTTGGATAAAGTATTCATATTGGATTAGGTATTACACTTCCGCTCAGCACTATCTAACACAACTCTTCTCTATCCCTCCTACAGGTATGTGTCAGCTCAACCACATCTTCCACCTTTAATTGAAACTGGGATCTGATTTCTAAATTCTGTGTATGTGTCAGCTCAACCACATCTTCCACCTTTAATTGAAACTGGGATCTGCTTGCTAAATTCTGTGTATGTGTCAGCTCAACCACATCTTCCACCTTTAATTGAAACTGGGATCTGCTTGCTAAATTCTGTGTACGTGCTTTTGGTGATCTATGCTGCCTTCAAATTCTTTACCTCTGTCCATATCACTTTGATGTTTATTTTACTTTCTTATTGTCTATACCTAAATTATGAGCTGTTCCTATCTTTACGCCTGTGACCTTTCTGCTCTCTTGCTGTGTCTTGTAGTGAGCCTTGGTGTGAGAAGTTCATTCTGTTAGCCATGTGTTCCTCCTATGCAATCCTGACTAATTAATTGTTAAACTCAAACTCAGTATAAATTTAGGCCTTATATAGGGGATGCACCGGCAGGGATTTGCACAGGCTGGGATTGCATTGGCAACTATCATCTTGGATAAAGTATTCATTTTGGATTAAGTATTACAAAGCGAAAATCCACAACAGACTTCTGCAGAACACTAAACAGACTACAGGTGATCTGATTCTCCATCAAACTTTTTCATCTCTCATTCAGGCTTCCTCTCAATTTCAACACTCTGTATCACACACTCCCTACTTTTCATTCTCACAGTTGCATCCTCTCTCCTTAAATTTTCACTCCTTCGCCCATCTTCTCCTCTCCACAGCTTATATATATCACCCTCACTCCTGTCTTCACCTTATTACTGCACATATCAGCTCCTGCTAATTCTGAACCCATATACCAGTAAAACCTGCAGGACACTGGGACATGTCCCCCCACATAAGTCACACTCCCATATCACCTCTCTCACCCTTCTGCTTCTCCTAACCTCTGGAGATATTTCCCCAAATCCTGGACCGCCATCATTTACCTTCAGCCAACATACCCAGCACCCCCCATCCTCTGATAGCAGCCACAATCCACACAATCTCATTTCTATTCCTCTTCAGCCTAGAACCAGCCTCCCCTTCTCCTGTGCCCGCTCTGTTTGTAACAAACTCACCACCATCCATGACTTATTTATCACAAACCTCCTGAACCTACTTGCAATTACTGAGAACTGGATTCAAGAATCTGACCTTCCTTCTCCTGCTTCTCTCTCCTATGGTGTCCTCCTGTGGACTCACTCTCCCAGGCCTAGTGTACGGAAAGGAGGTGGTGTTTGAATCCTCCTATCCCCTCAAAGCACTTTTCAGGTTCTTTATCCACCCCCCTCTCTGTCCCTCTCCTCATTTGAATCTCACTGTATTCGTCTATTTTCTCCAGTTTCATTGAGAATTGCTGTTATCTATCGGCCCCCTGGACCGGTATGAAACTTCCTTGACAACTTCTCTGCCTGGCTACCCTACTTTCTCTTTTCTGAAATTCCAAAAATCATTCTTGGTGACTTCAACATCCCTGTTAATCTTAACACTCCCGCTACTTCTAAGCTGCTGGGCCTAACCTCCTCTTTTGACCTAAAACAATGGACAAGCGCTTCTACTCACTCTGTTGTCAACTGCCTTGACCTCATATTCTCCTACCTATGCACTCCACACAACCTCTCCAATATTCATTTTCCTCTCTCTGATCACCACCTTATTAGTTTCACCCTCTCCTTGTCTGCCTCCTCCTTGCCTTCCAACTACCAAACTATTACCCATAGAAACCTTCGCCATCTTAACCTGTCTCTTCTTTTTTCTGCTACAGATTGTCTCTACGGTAAAATCTCATCCTTGTGCTGCCCCAACTTGGCCACTTCTGTCTACAACAGTTCACTGTCATTCACCCTGTATACCTTTGCTCCCCCTACTATGCACAGAATCAGACCCCGACTGCTACAACCCTGGCAGACAGACAATACCAGAAGCCTCAAAAAATGTAGCCGCGTTCTTGAGCGTCTGTGGTGTAAAGCTAAGTCACAGCAAGATTTCAGCCAATATAAAACTGCCCTCCAAAAATACCATTCTGGCCTGCATACTGCCAAACAGACCTACTTTATCACTCTCATTAACACCCTCTCACGCAGTCCCCGTCAACTCTGTTCTACTCTTACAACTCTACTTCGTCCTCCATTACCCCCACCCACTAACTTACTCACTGCCCAGGAGATTGATAATCACTTCAAAAATAAGATTGAGATAATTCGTCCAGAGATCTCCGCTCTACAGATATCTCCCTCACTTTACACTCCTTCTTCTCCTGCACAATCAATACTTCCCTCTTTTAACCCAGCTACTATAGAGGAAGTCACTAAACTTTTTTGTAATGCCCATCTAACCTCTTGCCCCCTGGATCCTTTTCCTTCTCAAATACTACAGTCACCATCTGACTCAATCCTACACTCCTTAACTCATGTCTTCAACCTCTCACTCTCTTCTGGCATCTTCTCCAACCCTCTAAAACATGCGCTAGTCACTCCCATACCAAAAAATGCCCCAGACCCCACCAATATTAACAACCTATGACCCATCTCTTTACTCCCTTTTGCCTCCAAACTCCTTGAATGTTTAGTCTACAACCAACTGAGCGACCACCTCATTGAGAATAACCTTCTTGATCCCTGTGACAGACCTAGCCGGGAGAGAGACTTTTGGAAGGGACTGAATGCTAGCCTCTTGCCGATCGATCATGAGCCCTGGCATTTGGGGGAACGGTGCTCTTTGTGAGCTGTATGCCTGGGGACCCTTGAGGTGGTATTACTGTGGATTCGGGTCCTGGTCCCCCAGGACACACAGACTCGGGGGACCCTGGATTTGCCATATTGGAATAGTGACTGATTCATACCGTTGGGACTCCTACTGTTAAATGCTAATGTCATCAATTCCAGCTACCTGTCTGTTGTCTGCTAAAATGTGTATTGTAAATAAGTCTCTAGTATGGGATCTAAGAGTCATTAGATCCCCATTGTTGATTGTGTTTAATTAACTCTGCTATTGTGATAATGTTGATTGGGGGTTCTAAGCTACAAGACGGCCAGTCTGGACTAAAGGTCATGTCTGAGTCATCTAAACTGTCTAAAGGGATTAGTTAATTAGCCTATGTTAATTAGGTTAATTAGGTTACAGGTGTATTGTTAGAGTAATATGAGCCGGAAGTATACACCTCCACTGTTAGTGCATAAAAGAGCCTGTATTTTGCAATAAAGGAGATTCCTGGGTGAACTTACATACAGCCTGCCTGGTGTTTGTTCTGAGCTATCACAACTGGGTTGGAACGGCACATAGCTGTGGTTCTAATCCCGGAGCATTGGATGACCGAGCAATCAGATGTTGCGATCTGCAATCTGATTCTATAGCAGCAGAGGAGTGTCGGGAGAGTGGAACCAAGCGAGCAAAGGGGCTTGTTACATTGGTTGGCAGCCGTGGGATTTGCTCTCCAGTTACTGGGACACTCCAAACCAGCCTGCAGGAGAGCCACGCTGAAAGACTTACTTGAGAGCCGTGGAGGGAATGGTGGGATCGTGCTTCCTTGCCGTGAACACATCCAAACCATCACCTGGATCCAAGGTAGTAGGATAGCAGGAGAGGAGAAATACCAGCCACCATGGATGAGGAATTCAGAAGGAGAATGCGAGAGAAGCAGATACAGCACAGAGGACCAGTATCAGAGCAGGTCCTGCTAGGATGGTTTGATTCTATCCGCTGCGAACTCTGGAAGAAAGCGCTAGCCGGTGAGCAGCGAAACCAGGGAAAAGTTCTCCCCTCCATCCATGTAAGGTACTGGTCGCAGTATGAAGTGCGAATGCTGTTATTGGGGGAACAGCCGAACCAGGAGTGGACAGCTGAGTTAAGCAGGCTGATCTGGGCAGAAATGCGGTTGGACGAGAGCTACAGAGCCCTCCAGTGGTATGTAGCCCAAGTGTGCCCGTGGACAGCGGATGACAGCCCCACGGAAGGCTTTGACTACGATGGCCTGGGATTGTTGTACTGGAGGCTGTCCAGGGACCCTGACTTTGGGAATGATCGGGAGTGGCGTTTGGAGAAAATAATGGAGCACAGAGAACGAAGACTGAATGTCTCAGAAGTGCACTGGGCACAGGAAGATTTGGAGTTTCTGGCCGTTCAGGAATGGGAGCTTGAGATTGCCTACAGACAGCTGTTAGACTCTGCTCAGCAGCAGGGTTGGCCTCCCTTTGCCTGGGACTATCAGGAAATACCAGTGGACAACTCTGAAATCATGGCTGAAGATTTGACAATGTGGCAGAGTAACAGTGTGCTTTGCCAACCTGCCCCCGTAGCTATGGAGGCAGAGGTCTTATGGCGGATGCAGCAAGTGCTGACTGACCTTGATGAACCTTTTTCTGCATTGGATGATCTTGGATGGAGGAATGTGCCTGTCCAGCAGAATGCCAGAGAATCAGCAGTGGAAAATCTGGAGATCGCTATCCCCAAAGCTGAAGTGCTGACAACAGGGCAGAGCTCTGCTAACCTCTGCCCAGCACTGATAGCATCTTCTGGGTTCCAGGGACAGGAGATGGTGAACCTTTATCCCCAGACACCAGTTGCAGAGACAGGGGATTTGATAGACTTTTCTGCTGAGGAAGAACAACCTGATGAGCCCCCAGCAGAAGAGCTGGTATTAGGGCCAAACTTCACTGTGCTCTGTCTAGCACTGATAACATCTTCTGGGTTCCACAGAGAGGAGATGGTGAACCTTTATCCCCAGACACCAGTTGCAGAGACAGGGGATTTGATAGACTTTTCTGCTGAGGAAGAACAACCTGGTGAGCCTCCAGCAGAAGAAGAGCTGTTATTAGGGCCAAACTTCACTGTGCTCTGCCCAGCACCAACAGAAGTATCTGTGAAGTTACAAGGAACTTCCCCAGCTGAAGCGCTGGCAACCGGACAGAGGGTCCAAGATCTCTGCCCTACACCTGTGGCGGTTCTGGAGGCTCAGGGTGAGAAGGAGGTGGTCACTTCCCAGCAGCAGATCAGGATACAGGGGGAGAAGGGAGAGGAGGTGTTTGTCGTCCCTCCCCAACAGTTAGCCGGAGCAGATGGTGTGGGGTTTTTAGCAGAAGGGCTGGCAACAGGGCCGAGTACTGCTGGACTCTGCCCTCAACTAACAGAGGATGGATTTCCTGTGAAGGTGGATGGGACTTCAGTCTCCACCTGTATACCCCAGAGATGTTGGGCAGTCGGCCCAGATCCCCAACAGCATGACGGAGTGAGCCCAGACACCCTGTCTTCTCTCCAGCGGCAGAAAGGACTCCAGGGAGAAGGGCCAGTCTAGGCCTCTCCCCAGCGGCAGATAGATTCTCTGAGAGAGGCAGAGGTTGGCTGGGTGAGTAATACTCTGTTTGGAACAATTTGTTTGGGGTACTGTGTGGGTACAGGCATTAGAGGACTGGAACTACTGACTAACTTCGGAGTCAACCCGTCTGGGGTCTCCTCCTGTGTTAGTCTCCTACTGAAAGGGGAGAAATGTGACAGACCTAGCCGGGAGAGAGACTTTTGGAGGGGACTGAATGCTAGCCTCTTGCCGATCGATCGTGGGCCCTGGCATTTGGGGGAACGGTGCTCTTTGTGAGCTGTATGCCTGGGGACCCTTGAGGTGGTATTAGTGTGGATTTGGGTCCTGGTCCCCCAGGACACACAGATTCTGGGGACCCTGGATTTGCCATATTGGAATAGTGACTGATTCATACCGTTGGGACTCCTACTGTTAAATGCTAATGTCATTAATTCCAGCTACCTGTCTGTTGTCTGCTAAAATGTGTATTGTAAATAAGTCTCTAGTATGGGATCTAAGAGTCATTAGATCCTCATTGTTGTTTGTGTTTAATTAACTCTGCTATTGTGATAATGTTGATTGGGGGTTCTAAGCTACAAGACGGCCAGTCTGGCCTAAAGGTCATGTCTGAGTCATCTAAACTGTCTAAAGGGATTAGTTAATTAGCCCATGTTAATTAAGTTAATTTGGTTACAGGTGTATTGTTAGAGTAATATGAGCCGGAGGTATGCACCTCCACTGTTAGTGTACAAAAGAGCCTGTATTTTGAAATAAAGGAGATTCCTGGGTGAACTTACATACAGCCTGCCGGGTGTTTGTTCTGAGCTATCACAACTGGGTTGGAACAGCACATAGCTGTGGTTCTAATCCCGGAGCATTGGATGACCGAGCAATCAGATGTTGCGATCTGTAATCTGATTCTATAGCAGCAGAGGAGTGTCGGGAGAGTGGAACCGAGCAAGCAAGGGGCTCGTTACAATCCCCTTCAGTCTGGATTTCGCCCACAGCACTCCACAGAAACTGCCTTCCTAAAACTCACAAACGACTTACTAACAGCCAAAACCAATGGTCATTATTCCATACTCTTACTCTTGGACCTTTCCGCTGCCTTTGATACAGTTGACTACCCCCTCCTCCTCAAAAAACACAATTTTCTTGGTCTCCATGGCTGCACTCTCCGTTGGTTCAAATTTTACCTATCTCATTGCACCTTCAGTGTCACTTACAACTCCACTTCCTCTTCTCCAACTCCTCTTTCTGTTGGGGTCCCCCAAGGTTCTGTCTTTGGACCTCTACTATTCTCGATCTACACGTCCTCCCTGGGTCAGGTGATAGCCTCCCATGGCTTTCACTACCATTTATATGCTGATGACACCCAAATCTATCTCTCTGCCCCTCAGCTCACCCCATCAATCTCCTCACGCATCACTGATTTACTAACAGACATATCAGCTTGGATGTCAAACCACTTTCTCAAACTGAATCTATCTAAAACTGAGCTCTTAATATTTCCTCCCCCCCTCCCCCCTCCCCTGACTTCTCTGTCAAGATCAATGGCACATCTATCAGTCCGTCCCCAGTCCCTGCACAAAATGATATTTTTAAAGGAATAAAGTCATTTAAAACAGCTTGTGGCTTTAATGTAATGTCGGGTCCCGGCAATATGGATGAAAATCAGTGAGACAAATGGCATGGGTACCCCCCAGTCCATTACCAGGCCCTTTGGGTCTTGTATGGATATTAAGAGGAAACCCGCACCCAAATTTAAAAAAGGAAAGGCGTGGGGCCCCCAGGCCCTATATACTCTGAACAGCAGTATACGGGCGGTGCAAACAAGACAGGGACTGTAGGTTTGTTGTTAGGTAGAATCTGTTTGTAATTTTGAACTGGTACATTTTTAAAGTGTAGCTCCAGCCAAAAAAATCTATTTTAAGCTTTTTGGAAAACATAAGGAAGGGTTATCACCCCTGTGACATTTGTTTTGCTGTCTGCGCACCTCTTCAGAAGATTTCACCTTACTTTCTGTCCCAATGACAAATGTTTTTTGACAATTTGGGGTCTTTAGTGAAACAAGGATTGTTGATAAAGCATCAGTGGAGAGGAGACATGTTTGTCCCATATTAACTCTTAAAGGAGAGAATTTCCCTTCCTAGGGGTAGATTTCATCTCAATTCCTGTTGTCTCCTTCCGTTTACAAGTAGGAATCGTTTGTAAGTTGGATGTTTGAAAGTAGGGCCCTGCCCTATATACTCTGCAGAAATTGGGTCATTAGGTGTTGGTGTTGCCACAAAACTGTAAGTCCTCACAGTTACTCTTGGTGGGCACAGAAACAGGCCCTGCTGTGAAATATTAGATCAAGAATTGTAATTACATGCACCTGTTGAACAGGTTCAGAAAAATTGGGCCTTTGGTGGTGGTGGTGCTGGTGCCACAACACTGTAAGTCCTCACAGTTACTCTTGGTGGGAGCAGAAACAGGCCCTGCTGTGAAATATTAGATCAAGAATTGTAATTACATGTCCCTTTAGAACAGTGGCAGAAAAATTGGGCCTTAGGCACTGGTGCCACAACACTGCAACCCCTCACAGATACTCTAGTTGGACCGCAGGAATGAGCCCTGCTGCAAAGTATTGCATTAAAAATTGTAATTACACGCCCCTGTTAAACAGGGGCTGAAAAATTGGGCCTTAGCCACTGGTGGCGGCACCCAGAACCAAAAATATTCTTACAAGCTATCAGCATGATCATTGAGGAGGAAGAGGATAGTCACTCAGAATAACAGGATAGTCACTCAGCATCAGCATAGGCAGTCTTGAAGGGATCTGACATTTCAAAAAAAAATATTTGGTTACATCAGCATCAGGTACTTGGTAGCTGGAGGTGATCCAAGACTGATTCATTTTTATGAAGGTCAGTCGATCAACCGAGTCGGTGGACAGGCGCACCCTGTGATCCGTTACAAAGCCTCCAGCAGCACTTTATGTGCGTTCCGAAAGAATGCTGGATGCAGGACAGGCCAGTAGCTCAATTGCATACTATGCAAGCTCTGGCCAGTGATCCATCCTCAAGACCCAGTAACGCAGAGGATTTTCGGTGGGAAAGGTGTCCAAGTCAGATCTTGCCCCTAGGTATACCTGCACCATGTAAAACAGACGCTGGCGATGGTTGCTTGAACCAATCATACCTTGGGGCTGCGGACTAAAAAATAGTTTGAACGCATCGGTCAGACGGCCACCTTCTCCACCGCTCCTTCTTTGACTGACCGAAGCCTCAGCAACACGTTGTCCAGAAACAGGAGTTTGTATTCTCCCAGTCTCTGGGAACGCGTTGCACAGACCTTTCTGCAAGGCCTCCCAAAGATGTTTCATCCTCTGCTCCCTCTGCGATGGCAAGATAAGGTCCGCAATCTTACCCTTGTAACGTGGATCAAGGAGGGTTGCCAGCCAGTAACGATCCCTCTCCTTGATACCACGAATATGAGGATCCTTTCGCAGGCTTTGCAGGATCAGGGAGGTCATGCAGCGTAGGTTTGCTGAGGCATTCGGTCCAGAGTCCTCTGGGTCACTAAGGACGACATGATCCGCAGCCACCTCCTCCCAGCCACGTACAAGTCCATGGGTTTCTTGGGACTATAAATGATCCCTTGAAGACTGCTGCTGATGCTGAGTACCAGGTTCCACCTCCATGCTGACACAATCCTCCTCCACTTCCTCCTCCTCTTCCTGTGTTATCAGCAGGCATGCAGGGACACTGTCTAGATAAAGGGGGCCGTGAGAGGTAAGGAAGTCCTCCTCCTCCTGCCTCTGTTCTGCCTCAAGTGCCCTGTCCATTATTCCATGCAGCGTGTACTCCAACAGGTGGACAAGGAGGACAGTGTCACTGATGCATGCACTGTCACTACTCACCATCCTCGTGGCCTCCTCAAATGGTGACAGGACAGTGCATGCATCCCTGATCATGGCCCAATGGCATGGGGAAAAAAACAAGCTCCCCTGACCCTGTCCTGGTGCCATAGTCACACAGATACTCATTGATGGCCCTCTGCTGCGTGTGCAGCTGCTGCAGCATAGCCAACGTTGAGTTCCACCTGGTGGGCATGCCACAGAATAGGCGGTTCTTGGGCAGGTTAAATTTCTTTTGGAGGTCAGCCAGCCGAGCACTGGCTAAAAAGAAAGAAAAAAAGAGCGCACCAGCCTAGTGCATTATCCTTGACAGATTTATTGATTAAAAACAAGATAAAATCTACTCACAAAGGTAGAAGAAAAAATCGCATTTGTATATGGCACAGCGGCGATTAGTCCAATGGTAGCAGTTTACCAGGTCCCAGGGAGGAGGCGTACGGACTACTGCTGGCTAACGCGTTTCGAAGGTTGCCCTTCTTCATCAATCATAATCAATAAATCTGTCAAGGATAATGCACTAGGCTGGTGCGCTCTTTTTTTCTTTCTTTTTATCTAATATTAGGACATCCCATCCTTAAAGAGCAGCAAGGCCGAAATCGACAGTCCTTCCTGAACCCTTGGGATCTTTTAGCTAATACACCTGTGCGCAAGAGTATTTTTGCTTTTTTGTATATACAGCCGAGCACTGGCTTTGTATGACCAGCGGAAATGCACACAGACTTTCCTGGCCTGCCTCAGGACATCCTGTAAGCCTGGGTACCTTCCCAAGAACCGCTGCACCACCAAGTAAAGGACATAAGCCAAACAGGGCACATGGGTCAGTTGTCCCTGTAGGAGGGCGGAGAGGAGGTTGGTGCCATTGTCGCAAACCACCTTTCCTGGCTGAAGCTGACTTGGCGTCAACCACCTCTGAGCCTGCCCCTGCAGAGCTGACAGAATCTCTGCCCCAGTGTGGCTCCTGTCCCCCAAGCACACCAGCTCAAGCACCGCATGGCATCTTTTGGCCTGCGTACTTGTGTAGCCCATTTAATGCCTACGGAGCACCGCTGGTTCTGAGGACAAAGCACAGGAAGAGGCCATGGAGGAAGAAGAAGAGGAGGGGGTGGAGGAGAGAAGGTGTGTCAGAATCACAAATAGTAGCATTTTGGAGGCGTGGTAGCAGAACAACCTCCAACACTACTACACCATGTCCTGCATCCTTCCCAGCTGCCAGAAGAGTCATCCAATGCACTGTGAAAGATAGGTAACGTCCCTGTCCATGCCTGCTGTACCATGAATCAGCAGTAATATGCACCTTACCGCTGACCGCCCTGTCCAGCGAGGCCAAGACATTGCCTTCCACATGCTGGTAGAGAGCCGGAATCGCCTTCTGTGAGAAAAAGTGGCGTTTGGGAACCTGCCACTGAGGAACCGCACATTCCACAAACTCACGGAAGGGGGCAGAGTCTATCAACTGAAAAGGCAGCAGTTGAAGTGCTAGCAATTTAGCCAAGCTAGCATTCAACCACTGGGCATGTGGATGGCTGGGAGTGAACTTCTTTCAGCGGTGCAGCAGCTGGGGCAGGGAAATTTGCCTGGTACTATCTGATGTCGGTGTACTGATAGCTGATTGCCCGCAAGTACCTGGCTGTGACACACCTAAATCTACACCTTCATTCCTCTCAGTGCAGGTCTCAGAGAGGACTGAAGGTATAGTGGGGTTGGAGCTGATGAGGAGCAAGGAGAGGTCCTCTTTGTTCTTTGGTGTGGGTCTTTTAGGTACGCTTGCCACTGAACTGCATGGCAGGTCAACATATGTCTGGTCAAGCATGTGGTGCCCAAGCGGGTAATGTTTCGGGCACACGAGATACGCTTATATGTTATACGCTCATATGACATATGTTGCAAATAGCAGCGGGGGGATCTGATGCACTCATCTCAAAAGAGATCCACACCAAAGAACTTTTGGAATAACGCGCAGAGACAGCAGCGCCCTGCACATGCGGAGCTCTGCGTTGTGATGCAGTCGGTGTGCTGCCCTGGAGGGCACCCTGCCTCGTTGGTGATGTGCCTCCTCCTCCTCTCTCCTATCAGGCACCCACATGGAGTCAGTGACCTCATCATCCCCTCCCTCCTCATCACTGGAGCAAAGCTGGCAGTATGCTGCAGCTAGGGGAACATGACTGCCAGATTGCTGTCCTTCTTGGGCACCCCCTCTGTCTGGGCTCACGTTACTGCCTTCCTCTAGCTGAGTACCATCATCAGAGCCTTCAAAACACTGGACATTCTCCTGGAGCATGTACCCAACACTGTGGTCAAATAGTTCGGGGGACTCCTCAAGAGGACATGGTGGGGCTAGGGAAGGAGTGACTGATGCCATTGAGCCAAAGTAAGAGGCCACATTGGCAGCTGATTTTCCAGACAACGTACCCTGAGCCTGGGAGAGAGGGGATGAGGAGGATGAGGACGGCTTGGTCATCCACTCAGCCAAGTCTTCCGCATGTTGCGGCTCAACACGTCCACCTGCCAAAAAAAGGCCAAGCGTGTCCTATGGCCACGTGCTGATAAGGATAAACCGTGTCCATGACCAGCACTGTTGCCTCTGGACACAGAGCCTGTTTGCCCTCTTTTATTGGCTTGTGACTGTCTGCCTCTCCTTGTTGGCCTTCCAGACATACTAATGGCCTGCACTGCAGTGAGATGTAGCTGCACAAAACTGAGATATATATATATACTGATTATACAGCAGCTAGCAGAATGCCTTCCTGTGGTATTAATAGGATCAGAAGAAGCACACCAGCGCTTGTCTTCAGGTAGCTATAGGTGCAACTGTGCAGGGTACAAAATACACTAACTGTAAATACTTCAAGCTGCCTGCCTGTGGTATTAATAGGATCAGAAGAAGAACACCAGCACTTGTCTTCAGGTAGCTATACTGTAGGTGCAACTGTGCAGCGTACACAGTACACTAACTGTAAATACTTCAAAAGCCTGCCTGTGCTGTTACTAGAATCAGAAGAAGCATACAAGCACTTGTCTTCAGGTAGCTGTAGGTGCAACTGTGCAGGGTACACAGTACACTAACTGTAAATACTTCAAGAGCCTGCCTGTGCTATTAATAGGATCAGAAGAAGAAAACAATCACTTGTCTTCAGGTAGCTATAGGTGCAACTGTGCAGGGTACACAGCACACTAACTGTAAATATGTCAAGAGCCCGCCTGTGCTATTAATAGGATCAGAAGAAGCACACAAGCACCTGTCTTCAGGTAGCTATAGGCGCAACTGTGCAGGGTACACAGTACACTAACTGTAAATACTTCAAGAGCCTGCCTGTGCTATTAATAGGATCAGAAGAAGAACACAAGCACTTGTCTTCAGGTAGCTATACTGTAGGTGCAACTGTGCAGGGTACACAGTACACTAACTGTAAATACTTCAATAGCCTGCGTGTGCTATTAATAGAATCAGAAGAAGAACACAAGCACTTGTCTTCAGGTAGCTGTAAATACTGTAAAAAACACCTGCCTACCTGTCAGTATATTAGGAAGAGAATAACACGAACGGATATAGCTAAACTGAATACAGTATATATATATATATATATATATATATATATATATATATATATATATATATATATATATATATAACACCTGGGATGCTTTTATATATATATATATATATATATATATATATATATATATATATATATATATATATATATATATATATATATATATATATATATATATATATATACACAATACACTGTAAGTGCAGCTAACTGACTCGACCTGCCTATTCTATCTAACTTAAATCAAATGACACTGTCTCTCTGTCTATCTATCTCTCTCCGCCGCCGCAACACACTACACAAGGCCGCCATGAAGGCAGCCTTATATAGTGTGGGGCATGTACTAAACCCCCTGAGCCATAATTAGACAAAGACACCCTGGCTTTGGCCAATTACGGCTCTCTGTACACACGGCACTGTGATTGGCCAAGCATGCTGGTCATAGTGCATGCTTGGCCAATCATCAGCCAGCAATGCACTGCGATGTCACAGTGAATTATGGGCTGTGATGCGCCACTCGAATTTGGCGCGAACGGCCCATATCATTCGCAATTCGACGAACGGTCGAACAGGCGATGTTCGTGTCGAACATGGGTTCGACTCAATCTTGAAGCTCATTCCTACTCTCTAGCTCCCTTGTCACCTCCTCCCATGCTTGCCTCCAGGATTTCTCCGGAGCTTCTCCCATCCTTTGGAGCTCCCTATCCCAATCTGTCCGACTGTCCCCTAATCTATCCATCTTTAGGCGATCCTTGAAAACCCTTCTCTTCAAAGAAGCTTATACTGCATCTAACTAACACTGTTTTACTTCCTCCATCAGCTCATCCCCCCACAGCTATTACCTTTTGTATCAATTGACCCTGCCTTTTTGCAGTAGATTGTAAGCTCTAACGAGCAAGGCCCTCTGATTCCTCTTGTACCAAATTGTAATGTAACCGTAATGTCTGCCCTCATGATGTAAAGTGCTGCACAAACTATTGGTGTTATGTAAAACCTGTATAATAATAATAAATGATGAATCAAATTTTTGAGTGTCTTGGGTCACATGCTCCACGAATAATTTGAAATGGATGGGAACCTATTTAATTTGTTTTTATATTCTTTGGGGGAATTATCATAATCTGCCATATCTTGTGGGGATTGTTCCGTACTCCCTCTTTCTTTTCCAATTGATCTAACATCTTGAGTAGGGATGAGCCGAACACCCCCCTGTTCGGTTCGCACCAGAACATGCGAACAGGAAAAAAGTTTGTTCGAACACGCGAACACCGTTAAAGTCTATGGGACACGAACATGAATAATCAAAAGTGCTAATTTTAAAGCCTTATAGGCAAGTTATTGTCATAAAAAGTGTTTGGAGACCTGGGTCCTGCCCCAGGGGACATGGATCAATGCAAAAAACGGCCGTTTTTTCAAGAGCAGTGATTTTAATAATGCTTAAAGTCAAACAATAAATGTGTAATATCCCTTTAAATTTCGTAGCTGGGGGGTGTCTATAGTATGCCTGTAAAGGGGCGCATGTTTTCCGTGTTTAGAACAGTCTGACAGCAAAATGACATTTCAAAGGAAAAAACCCATTTAAAACTACTCGCAGCTATTGCATTGCCGACAATACACATAGAAGTTCATTGATAAAAACGGCATGGGAATTCCCCACAGGGGAACCCCGAACCAAAATTTAAAAAAAAAATTCCCCTAAATTCCCCCTAAATTCCATACCAGGCCCTTCAGGTCTGGTATGGATATTAAGGGGAACCCTGGCCAAAATTAAAAAAAAATGACGTGGGGTTCCCCCTAAATTCCATACCAGACCCTTATCCGAGCACGCAACCTGGCAGGTTGCAGGAAAAGAGGGGGAGACGAAAGTGCGCCCCCCCTCCTGAACCGTACCAGGCCACATGCCCTCAACATTGGGAGGGTGCTTTGGGGTAGCCCCCCAAAACACCTTGTCCCCATGTTAAAGAGGACAAGGGCCTCATCCCCACAACCCTGGCCGGTGGTTGTGGGGGTCTGCGGGTGGGGGGCTTATCGAAATCTGGAAACAAGGGGACCCCCAGATCCCGGCCCCCCCTGTGTGAAATGGTAAGGGGGTACTTACCCCTACCATTTCACTAAAAAACTGTCAAAAATGTTAAAAATGACAAGAGACAGTTTTTGACAATTCCTTTATTTAAATGCTTCTTCTTTCTTCTATCTTCCTTCATCTTCTGGTTCTTCTGGTTCTTTCTCCGGCGTTCTCGTCCAGCATCTCCTCCGCGGCGTCTTCTATTTTCTTCTCCTCGGGCCGCTCCGCACCCATGGCATGGGGGGAGGCTCCCGCTCTTCTGTTCATCTTCTTCTTCATCTTCTTCTCTTCTTCCTTCTTCTCTTCTTCTCTTCTTCTCTTCTTCATTTTCTTCTCCGGGCCGCTCCGCACCCATGCTGGCATGGAGGGAGGCTCCTGCTGTGTGATGGTGTCTCCTCGTCTGACGGTTCTTAAATAATGGGGGCGGGGCCACCCGGTGACCCCACCCCCCTCTGACGCACGGGACATGACGGGACTTCCCTGTGGCTTTCCCCGTGACTGGAAGTCCCATCAAGTCACCGTGCGTCAGAGGGGGGCGGGGTCACCGAGTGGCCCCGCCCCCCGTTATTTAAGAACCGTCAGACGAGGAGACACCATCACACAGCGGGAGCCTCCCTCCATGCCAGCATGGGTGCGGAGCGGCCCGGAGAAGAAAATGAAGAAGAGAAGAGCGGGAGCCTCCCCCCATGCCATGGGTGCGGAGCGGCCCGAGGAGAAGAAGATAGAAGACGCCGCGGAGGAGATGCTGGACGAGAACACCGGAGGAAGAACCAGAAGAGCCAGAAGAACCAGAAGAAGAAGATGAAGGAAGATAGAAGAAAGAAGAAGCATTTAAATAAAGGAATTGTCAAAAACTGTCTCTTGTCATTTTTAACATTTTTGACAGTTTTTTAGTGAAATGGTAGGGGTAAGTACCCCCTTACCATTTCACACAGGGGGGGCAGGATCTGGGGGTCCCCTTGTTAAAGGGGGCTTCCAGATTCCAATAAGCCCCCCGCCCGCAGACCCCCACAACCACCGGCCAGGGTTGTGGGGATGAGGCCCTTGTCCTCATCAACATGGGGACAAGGTGTTTTGGGGGGCTACCCCAAAGCACCCTCCCAATGTTGAAGGCATGTGGCCTGGTACGGTTCAGGAGGGGGGGTGCACTCTCGTCCCCCCCTCTTTTCCTGCGGCCTGCCAGGTTGCGTGCTCGGATAAGGGTCTGGTATGGATTTTTGGGGGGACCCCACGCCGTTTTTTTTTTTGGTGCGGGGTTCCCCTTAAAAACCATACCAGACCTAAAGGGTCTGGTATGGAATTTAGGGGGAACCCCACGTCATTTTTTTTTACATTTTGGCCAGGGTTCCCCTTAATATCCATACCAGACCTGAAGGGCCTGGTATGGAATTTAGGGGGACTCCCACGTCATTTTTTTTTTAAATTTTGGTTCGGGGTTCCCCTGTGGGGAATTCCCATGCCGTTTTTATCAATGAACTTCTATGTGTATTGTCGGCAATGCAATAGCCGCGAGTAGTTTTAAATGGGTTTTTTCCTTTGAAATGTCATTTTGCTGTCAGACTGTTCTAAACACGGGAAACATGCGCCCCTTTACAGGCATACTATAGACACCCCCCAGCTACAAAATTTAAAGGAATATTACACTTTTATTGTTTGACTTTAAGCATTATTAAAATCACTGCTCCTGAAAAAACGGCAGTTTTTAAAACTTTTTTTTGCATTGATCCATGTCCCCTGGGGCAGGACCCGGGTCCCCAAACACTTTTTATGACAATAACTTGCATATAAGCCTTTAAAATTAGCACTTTTGATTTCTCCCATAGACTTTTAAAGGGTGTTCCGCGGCATTCGAATTTGCCGCGAACACCCCAAATTGTTCGCTGTTCGGCGAACTTGCGAACAGCCAATGTTCGAGTCGAACATGAGTTCGACTCGAACTCGAAACTCATCCCTAATCTTGAGCATTCTACAGTCTGCTCGAGACCATTTTATATCTGAATCTAGATCGGATTGTGATGCACGATTGTGCCAGTATGTTTTGAAGTTTAATTTCCTTGCAAATAAGTTTATATATTTAATGCATTCAAATTGATCAATATTTCATGAAGGACAAAAATTCAAACCTAACCCTAATACCTCTAATTCAGTAGTAGTAAAAGAGTGATGTGTCAAATGTATTACATTAAAATTGTGTCGTGTGCTTATGTGGGTCAGACCACATATTGATCTAGATTGATCAGTGTAGGAGTGTTGGGTAGTTGTTGTATGGTGAGCACCTTTCTTATTGGAGGCCACTGAGCATAAAAACATCTTGGTGTGTTTGGGAGTGGCACCCATGTCAGATTGTGTGAGGTGTGTTCTATCACCATTACCACCCAGTGTGTGAGTATTGTCTTCCCGTCAGAGGGTGGGGAAGTTTTACATTTGTAGGCTTGTGATCAATTCATATCTATATCAATTCATATGTGATTGAACGCAGCTGATCATTAGCTGAAATCTGCTGCTAAACTCAAGCTGTGTCCAATCACAGCACGAGTTGGACTGGGGGAGCAGGCATTTGTGCCCCAAACCTGGAAGTAAGCTAGCAACGTACATGTACTTTGCTGAGCCTGCACCTGCCACCCACTCACCGTACAGTATATATACTGTTATACTGTTAGGGGTCAGCGGGTGGTTAATTTAATGTTTGCGGCTCCCCTAAGGAGCCACAGATGAACTTGGATCCCCACACTCCTGCACAGACAGGCATACCAAATGTTTACAGAGTCAGAGAACAGTCCAAGACTTTGTTTTTGTTATTTATTAGGGGTTAATAACCTGGATGAGGATGGGAGGTTATGGGATGCCCACTTGACTTCAGCAAAACGTTGGCAACAACTTCAGGGACATCTTCCTATATACAGTCTATATACGGTCTCCTTGTCACTCCTCCTGCACACACTTGCTTGCAGAACCCAGATGAATCACTGTTAGTTGATCTGACAGGCTCTCAGTCTGATCCAGCAAGGCCCCTTACAGGCAGAGACTTGCAGCTCCTTGTTGTGTAGCAAATATCATTGAAACAGCATGAACATCTCCTTCCGTGGCTACTGATCCCAGCACCACCTCTTGATTGATATAGATGAAAAATGCATCAGGAAAAAAGTATACCTGTAGGTGTAATTTCAGCCTGATAGGAAAAACATGCTAAGTAGAGTTTTCCTTTTTTATCTTCAATACATTTTATTATTGTTTTGACAGAAGTACACTCAAACATTAAAGACACAACCAATGTAGAATTACAATAAACAGGAAAACAAACTTGTCCCTGCAATTGAGACAAAGTACTTGTCAAATGATAATCGATTTACAGTTTGTTGCAACATTACAATGGAATGGAAGGAAATTTGTGTGTGCATGCAGCATACATGGGCCTAGGCATAAATGTTGAAGGGCCAATTGTTCTCAATTTTAAAGAAGGTATGCAGAAGGCTATCCTTTGTTTTGGAATGCAACATGGGAGCGAAAAAAATAATTAGAGGAAAGGTAAAAATAAAAATATTTTTTCAAATAACATTATGTGTGCTGTATTAGTAAGAGAAAACAATGAATGGGGAGTGTGGGAGTCTTCCAAGGCCCATATTTTGAACCAGTATTGTCTCACTATCAGGCCTTTTTTACCAGGTACATGTGTGAGAATCCCCATCATTTGACAAGTTCCATCTCATGAGTGCTTTATAATTTCAAAGGCAGAAACAGTGTGATGCCCCGTACACACGGTCGGATTTTCCGATGGAAAATGTCCGATCGGAGCGTGTTGTTAGAAATTCCGACCCTGTGTGGGCTCCATCGGACATTTTCTATCGGATTTTCCGACACACAAAGTTGGAGAGCAGGAGATAAAATTTTCCGACAACAAAATCCGATCGCGTCAATTCCGACCGTGTGTGGCCTGTTCCGACGCACAAAGTGACACGCATGTTCAGAAGAAATTCCAAGACGGAACAGCTCGTTCTGGTAAACTTAGCGTTCGCAATGGATACAGCACTTTCGTCACGCTGCAATGTCAAAAATGGTTTAATACAGCGCACTCTCTTCTTCTTTATAATGTGACAAGAATTAGGTAGTTTTGCTGCTCATATTCACACACACACTTCTCACAAAGTTTTATTTTTGTTTTTTTATTGGTTTTCCCTGAATATATTGTTATTAGTTGTCACATCTGACATAATTTTTTTTTTATTTAATTTTTTTGGGGATTTTAAGCCTTTTTTTTTTTATTTAATGTTTGTATTTTTTCCAAGGCTGATCTTTGTTCAATGTTATTTTTATTTTTACTCCAGACTATTTTTGTGTGTGTTTTGTGTGTCAAGTTACCCCAACACCATTGATATCTTTTATTATTTAATCTCAAGGAGATTGTTTGTTGTTGGTGTCCCTTGTTCATTTCACATTGTATATTTGAAATGTACCTGAATCCTCACAAACAAACTGTCATTATTGAAGTAAAACACATAGGAGAGTATAATTCCAAACAAAAATCCTTTATTAAGGGATCAGAACCAAACAAAGAGGGAGGCAACACTGGATCAACAGGAGAAATTAGTGAAGCCTTGGACCCCCACGGCAGACATCAATTCTTGAACATCAAAATTGGTGGCCTGAGGAGTCCATATGTATGGGAGGGCAGTCTGGTCCAGAATTTGCAGAGATCCGGATAGCAGCAGATGACATGTGTGTCCCCAGGCTGTGGTACCACAAGAGGCTGCATCTTTTGGCCGACCAGACTGGATCCAGGGTCCTCACTTTCTGGTCTTCCTTTCACGCTTCCTTCCGGGCTGTGGCTGTGCAGTTGGAGATGTGGCAGGAGAAGGAGTAGGACCTGGAGGAGGAGGAGGACTGGGAGGACCTGGAGGAGAAGGAGGAGGAGGACCTGCAGGAGGAGGAGGAGGACCATCGCAAAGGTGTGTCTGAGCTGTAATTTGGCCCCTCATACCCTTGTTAAGAGCCTCCGATATGAGCGCCTCACACATGACTTGTTGTCCCTCCTCCATCCTCTGCATTTTATATGCAATGACGGCAGCAATGTCCTCCTCCACGGTCTGTCGTGCTCCCAGGACCTCTGTAGCCCTCCAAAAGAGACCTCTGGTAGCCTCCTCTAGGGCACTCCTCCTGCTGCCACTTTCTCTTTCCAGGGGGAGTGGAGGGACCTGCAGATCAGCCAGCCGGCTCGGCCCGGCCACCTCCTGGCTGAGACTTACCTGTGTATGAAAAAGGGACATGGTTTTAGTTTTTGCATCATCAATCACAATCCTAAATTAGTACTCCCAACTAACATCTAGTTAACATCATTTATTGGACAAGCAGAAATATTTAGAGGAATGCTCTACTTGGCTTAATCTGGGCTCCTCCACATGTTGCCTGGAAGGCCCAGGTTGGGCGTCAGAAGCCTCAGCCAGGGGGGAAGGAAGCGTGGAAGGAAGACTGGAGAGGGATGGCCTGGGTTCAGTCTGGCCTGCCAGAAAATGCAGCCTGTCGTAGTACAACATCCTAGGGACATAGATGTCATCTGCTGCTCCGGATCTCTGTGAATCCAGGACTTTCTTGCGCTCCCTCAGATATGTGCTCCTCAGGCCACCAATTAATTTCTTTAAATAGGTGATGTCTGCCGTGGGGATCACCTGCTTCATAATTTCACACAATTGCTCCAGTGCTGCCTTCCTCTTTGCTTGGCTCTTGAAATGGGGGTGTTTAATCTCCCACAGACAGGGCAGCTCCCTTAACATATCTACGAATACTGACATGAAGTCATAATCTTTCATTAGCATATCCATGTTCACTGCAAGGCACAACACAAGACAAAGCCTAATGTCAGACAAAACTCTCCAAATCTTGTTACAATATAGGCCTCAATGTATAAGCAGTATAGGCACAAGTTTGTCTCTTACCTTCGTTCTTACGATCAGCGCTTCCAATGCTCCTTCCTCCGCTCGCAGATCGTACGTAATACGCACGCGTGTTACGCTTTATACACACTGCGCATGCGTGTAACTCCGCCCGCCCCTGACGTTCTTTCTAGTCTATTCCCCACCCCTTTTCGTTCGGCGCAGTGGGGGAAGAGCACATGGTGGAGTCACAGCAGGTGCGTGATAATTGCAGGAATGAGGAGGAGGAGGAGGAAAGCCCGGATCCGGACACGTCACGATCCAGAAGGAGACGTTTTAAGGCCACAAATATGTCCTTTAGGGAGATGTTGGAGATGGTCGACATCATGAGGAAGTCCGACTATGACGGAAAGTATGGGCCTTACCCCAACCCCAATATCCAAAAGGCCAAGATAATGGCGAAAGTGATCAAAAGTCTGCACAAGAATTTCGGGGTCCGACGATTGAAAGATCAGCTCAGGAAGCGGTGGTCGGACCTGAAATTGAGAGAGCCAGAGCAGTACCGAAAGATCCGGAGAGTGCTGCAAAAAAGTAAGTAGTTGTGCTGTGTTCCTATTCTTTCTGCCTTTATTACGTTCGTGCTGCTCCATATGCTTTTATTAATTGTAACGTTTAAAAGGGCAACTTTAATGTTCATGGGCCCATTATTCGTTCGTATCAAACATTTTTCTTTCAGCCTCTAAAACACCATTGTTTAGGCCATATGCATTTTCCCACATTTTTTTGGGGCCTACTTGGATGCCAAATATTTGTTTGTGGAGATGGGTTTGTTACTAGAATGAAATGCAAACTAGATTCTGTGTAAGGAGAGGACACTCAGCAGCTGTTTTCACATCTGGACACTGGAGCACTAGTGTGGGACCCCAGAACACCATTTTTAGTAGGGGGGTCACACAGGTGCTCCAGTGTATACTATAGGGGGGTCTCCATCTGTGAAGCTTGTACTAAACAGGTAAAGTATTGCAGCTTGACAAAGGCCAATAAAAAAACGACATCTTGGAACTCTGCCAAAATAGACAATTGTACCCCACTTCCAAGCAATGTTTCCTATTTCTAGTTCTGCCATCAAATATCTGTGTGCTAATTATACCATTTTTGTTTTACATAGGGGAGAAAAGACTCGGAGGACACCCCTCATCCGAGGAGACCACAGACACCCCACCACTGGAAGAAGGGGAACTAACACCAACCCAAGAAGAGCAGGAGGAAGAAGAAGATGTGGTGGAAATTGGCACCACAACAGGTGAGTGTCTGCGACCACAGACTCAGGTAAAAGATGGATGCCGGCAGATTTTTGATACCTGTTTTTGTTTTGTTTCTCTCTTTTTAGGTGATCGTGATCCAGATCCTTTCACATCTGAAAGTGCCCAGATCCTGAGATCATGGGGTGTAATGTAGAACTGCAAAACATACAGCAAAAAATCAATGATGTGATTAAAAAAAATAATAACATCATTGATGTTTTGGGGCGAATTTAAAACCCCACAAAATCTATTTTTGGATTGTGGTGCAATCTTTTAAAACTTTTTGCAATGTTTTGAAAAGCCAAATTTGGAGGATGCACACAGTGTGTCAACATGTGCTATCTGCCATCACGGGAGATCAATGGACGCGTTTTGGGGGTGCAACCCCTTCCTCAATTATAAAGTAGCGTTGAGGAAGGGCTTGCTCCCCCAAAACACGTCCCTTGATCCCCCGTGATGGCAGATAGCACATGTTGACATTCGTAAATTGGTGTGCATCTTCCAAATTTGGCTTTTCCAGGGGTGATTTCCCCCCATCTGAACGCTATATCAAACCCAGTTCCTAAATACTGATGTCTGATATAGCCTTCAGGTTTTACCTAATGTGAACTTTGTAAGTTCAAGTTTTTTGGCTTTCTTGTTGGTTTTACACATACCTGTTTTATTTTAAATGGTCATTTCGATTTTTGATAATGCTACTCCAAAAATTGTTATACAACAAACATGTTGGTTTGTTTTAAAAACCTTTGGTAAATGTGCAGGTATAAAAAAGTTGGTTACTCAAGAATGTGTGGATTATTGTCTCAACACTGCAACACTTTTGGGGTGATGTAATTGCTGTTTTCAGCAAAAATGGGGGTTATTTCCTAAGGGCAAATCCTCTTTGCACTACAAGTGCAGTTTCAGTGCAGTTGCAACTGCACTTGTAGTGAAATTTTGCATTTAGGAAATAACAGCCAACAGTGCTTTGTATAATAAGGTTACACAATCACGACATTTTCTGGACTCAACACATTTCTGTCAGGGTCAGCTAAAACAGACACAGGCAGTAAATGTCCACAAAGAATTTCTTTTTTTTTTTTTATTAGAAAAAGGCTTCACAGATTGTCTGGCATATTGATAGCCCCCCTACCCGCAAAGAACTCCTGGTATCGTAACCGGACATCACGGGCACTCAGGGAGGGCAAGCCAGGACGGTCACTTTCAAGCGCCGTCAGTGTGGTTTGATGTATGATTCCGGCCTCAGGCCCAACTGAGCCAGCATAGTTGGCCGAATGTTCCCTTAAAAAGTTATGGAGAACACAGCACGCAAGGATAATATGGTTCCGTTTATACTCCGCCATATGGATGGGTGTCATAAATAGGCAGAACCGGCTGGCCAGGATTCCAAATGTGTTCTCCACCACTCTTCGGGCTCTGGCCAGCCGGTAATTAAAAATCCTCTGTTCCGGGGTGAGGGTCCTCATTGGGAATGGCCGCATCAGGTGGTCCACCAGCGCAAACGCTTCATCAGCAATGAACACAAATGGGAGTCCTTCAACATTGTCCTCTGGAGCTGGCAAGTCCAAGCTGCCATTCTGGAGATGCCTGTAGAACTCCGTCTGGGCGATGACTCCACCATCGGACATCCGGCCATTCCTCCCCACGTCCACATAGAAGAAGTCGTAATTAGCCGACACCACCGCCAACATCACAATACTATTGAACCCCTTGTAATTATAATAGTATGACCCCGAGTTGGGTGGTGGGACGATGTGGACGTGTTTCCCATCAATTGCCCCTCCGCAGTTAGGAAAGTCCCACCGCTGGGCAAAGTGGGAGGCCACAGTCTGCCATTTCTGTGGCGTGGAAGGAAACTGTTGATGAAAAAACAATAAATATTACTATTTTTACTCTGAAACATGGCAAGCAGATTAGACACAAACATTATGGGGCAACCTCCAGATAGCATTTATTAAGGGGAATTTAACAACGCCAAAGTATAAGGCACACCTATCATATTCCACCCCCCCCTCTCATGGGCCATTTCTAACATTATAGGGGGGGAGCTCTTGGACAGGTAACCCTCTTCACTTCATTGAGAGATGAATGCCTAAATAATGGGTATTACTTGGAACAGACCCTCCTTAGTTACACTATTAGCAGACCACTGGACAGGTAAGAAGTGTCATAATACAAAGATATAAATACACACTGTACACATTTGAGGACATTTGGACATTCTGCTATTACCTATCAAGATAATAATAGGATCCCAAAACTTTAAACAGTACCATTTGAAAGTATACATGCAGGCCCTACTACATGCTTTGGGGAATTCATCCATAAATCTGACCACAAAAGAGGTGGGTATAGTGTGTATGTCTTTGGCAAAGTCAGCAGATAGATGATTGAGGATAGATAGAGAATTGGGATCAGCTGACTTAGCAGTTGGGGGAGGGAGGGTTACTAAAAATGATTTGGGGACACCACAAAAAAAAGCCTCTGGCACTCTGCCTGAATTTAAATCAAAAATAACATTTCTAAACATTTTAGGGGGTGTTTGGGGTAAAGCACTACTATGGAGCTAATAAAATACATTGTTAAGTGACTACATGAGGTGAATATGGGCCAGGAGACACCATGCTGGGGAGGTTAGTGAAGGGCAAATATGTATGAAGGACCTAAAATAATAATTACATAAAAATCCAGCATGCATGAGAACAAAGGGGACATTCACAGCATATTACAATCATGGTAATTAGGTAATGAGGAAAGAAATACAATATATTAGCAAACATTAAATACAATAAAATGTGATATAAAAGGATAAAAATCTTACCTTCATATACTCCTTCTGCAGGACCTGAATGATGGCAGAACAGGTCTCTGGGATAATGATCCCCAGAGCCTGGGGGGAGATGCCTGTCGAGAACTTGAGGTCCTGCAGGCTTCTCCCTGTCGCCAAATACCGCAGGGTAGCGACGAGCCTCTGCTCCGGAGTGATGGCTTGCCTCATGCAGGTATCCTGCCTGCTGATATAGGGGGTCAGCGAAGCCAACAAACGGTGAAACACGGGGTCCGTCATCCTGAGAAAGTTCCTGAAATCATCAGGATTATTCCCACGGATCTCACGGAGCAAAGGCATATGAGAGAACTGGTCACGCTGAAGCAACCAATTCTTGGTCCATGAACTCCTCCCCACCCTGCTCATGGACTGGACTTGTGTCAAGGTCATGACCCCAACACCAAGCCCCCGCACAGCACGAACTCTACGAGGAGTACGCATATGAAACATGGCTGGAAAACGGTCGGCTGCTCAGAACGAAGTAACAGAGCGCACTGAAGAACAGCAAGGCCTGTGAAGAGCGACCTGAAAAACAGCAACGAGTGGACAAGATCGCACAGAGAACTCCAATACGAACTGACTGCACGCACTGAAGAGCAGATACAAACCCACAAGCACAAACTGAACGGCAGAAAACAATCTGAAAGCCACGAGTCTGAAAAAGCGCGAATCGTCTCTCACCAAACTTTTACTAACACGAGATTAGCAAAAGAAGCCCAAAGGGTGCCGCGCTTGGTTCTGAACCGGCCTTTTCTAGTCTCGTCGTACGTGGTGTACGTGACCGCGTGGTTGGCGATCGGAAATTCCGACAACTTTGTGCGACCGTGTGTAGACAAAACAAGTTTGAGCCAACATCCGTCGGAAAAAAATCCTAGGATTTTGTTGTCGGAATGTCCGAACAAAGTCCGACCGTGTGTACGCCCTATTAGAGTTAATGGAAGTGGATTACCGCATTTGGTTCCAGAGCTTGTAAAAAACTACCCTGCGCAATTTCAGTTCCAATTTGACTGTGTATAGAGGTTAAGAGGAATAGATTGCATTTAATTGTTGTGTAAATACCAAGAGAAACAAACCAGGGCTATGGGGGTCAGAAGCACATAGAGACCATAATGGTGTGCTTTTGGTGATATTGGTGGGGTATTTATTCAGTAAGTCAAACAATATCTTACCTGCAAGCAGCAAAAATATCTCCAGATGGGATATGATGATTTTTTTTAATTTTGGGAATTATTTCATACCAGAGGAGCTAGATGAGTAGCAGTCATTAATGAGTAGTTCTTGGTTCCAATGGCAATTTCAATTTCCTATAATAGTTAAGGGAGGAGAGTGGGAAGAAATAGGACCACTAGAATATTTACTATCATCCTATAGCTTTAAAGAATGAGCAATGATGGGATTAAAAATATACACAAAGTAATATCACATGATCTGTTCCAGAATGAGATTTGTCTTATTGGGCAGTATAGTAATATTTTGAAATGCGAGGTAGACCAAGACCACCACTGTTGTTTTAAAAAAGGCCTGGATTTTTTCCTAAATGCTAGACGTGCACTACCGAAAAATTTGTTTAGTTTAGTTTTTGTTTCATTTTTTTTTTTTTTTGTTTATCGGATTTATTGTTTGGTTCTATTCGTTTAGATGCAGCACTCATTACTTCGGATCATTTGTAACTTTGGATGCATTTGTATTCATTGCGTTCACTAACAGTTGCTTTAACCAAATTTGAAAGGAAATTCCAATAAAAATGTAAATCTAATCTATCCCAAATTAGCTGCTAAGGTGCAGAGACCTGAATAGAAGAATTACTGACTTCAGCCATTTTACCTATAATTTAGTAATACATTAAATAGCTAATAATATAATTATAATAGAAAATACGAAAAATGTAATTATCTGAATGTAATCGATTCGTTAAACTCATAGGTTGAATCCTTTTTTCAGTCTTTTGGATTTTGTTCCTTAGGGTTTTCGTTCTTTTAGATTTTCATTCTTTTTGACAATTCATATACATTGGTCAAATGAGTCTTTACTTTATTCGGATGCTGGAGACAACTCTCAGGCCATATCTAAATATACAAATAAAACCACGTATGTTAGGCAGCCTGCCAGTAATACAAAACTTGAATACAGGCAATAGATAACTTGTTATCTATTGTCTAGCATCAAATGTTAAACTGACCACACGTATATCCTGCCTCAGCACATAGCTCACATCCTTGCATCTAGCTTTTGCATGCAAACTACATTTCTAATTTTCTGCATATCAAAGCAAAATACAGTCCTTTATATATATAACATATTACAATGTCTTAAAGCAGTACTCTAACTCCTTACAATCCCTCCTTTGATCATAACAGACTTTAAGTCTGTATTGATCACCAATATTATTCGTTATACCACCTATGTTTTGTGTAAAACATAGCCATCACCAGTTGCAGTTCTTCAGAGGGGTTTTTCCCAAAAAATGGGATGTCCACCCGCATCCCACAAGAACAAAGAAACATATTGTGCATGTCACAACTAATGATAACAAAACATATTGCAAGGGTTTTGTTTTTCTTCCTTCTAGGGGGGTGGCTAGGGGGATAGAGGATATGGCAAGTTACTTTATCAGTCTTGGGAATAGGTGGGGAACTAGACTCTAGAGGGGAATGGCTGTTGGAAGGGTCAAAGTTCCATTCAACAATTGGGGGGTGAGTCTCTTCTCCTGCAGTCAAGGTGCTTTCTTTATCCTTGATGCAAGAATCCATTGTGGACCTTGGTCCTTCAAGACAGCTGTTCTTGAGACTTTCAATACTTCAAAAGGTCCCTGGAATATCGGGCCTGTGTGTTTCCTTGCTGCTAGCTGCTTGACCAACACCCTGTCTCCTGGTATAAAAGGGTGTGTTGGCTCTGTGGAAAGAGGAGGAAAGGTGACTGCTACTTTGTCATAATTCTCAGTAAGACTACTTACCAATTGTTTCACATACTTTTCCTGTAAAGAATATAAGTTAGGTTCCTCTCCTATTTCTAATTGTCTCTTCTGTGCTGGTTTTCCTATTAATATCTCATAAGGGGATAGGCCGCTTCTTGATTGAGGTGTGGTGCGGTCCTGGAAAAGTACTGCAGGAAGGAATACTAACCAGTTCTTTAAAGTACCCCCTGTTGCCTTTTTAAATTTTTCCTTAATATTTCTGTTCATCCTTTCTACTACTCCTGCACTCTGGAGGTGATAAGGAATGTGTAATTTCCATTGAATTCCTAACACCTGCATTAGCTCTTTAGTTTATGTGGCGAGGGAGAAGGAGCACTATTAACAATGCATCTACATGCTGTTGATTGGCTATTGGCTTATTGCCAGCAGTTTTAAAACCTCTGTTTTGCCAGATACATCCAAAATCGTAAATAACGCCAAAAGCATATCTGCTATCGGTGTAAATATTTACATCTTCACCCTCAAAGAGTTGACACGCTCTTGTGAGAGCAATCAATTCTGCTTGTTGCGCTGAAGTTGCTCGCAATGGTTTTGATTCTACTATAATGTCTGGGAGCATGACCACTGAATATCCATTTTTGTATGTGTGATCATCAGGGCGAGTGCAGCTACCATCTACAAATACATTTAGGTATTCAGGGTTGGGGGTGTCCTTTAAGTCCTGTCAGGGTGAAGTAGATTCTAGAAGTTGTTGGTTACAGTCGTGCTGAGGGGTTGGGTCATCCTCAGAAAGATGTAAAAGAGAGTGTAGAAACCTAACTTGTTGTGTTGTTTCTGTGTTGAAAAGAATAACCTCATAACCACTTGTACGCTGTGCTGTCATGTGCTGTGTACTCATGTTCTGCATAAGATGAACCATCGAGTGTGTTGTATATAGTTTTGTGGGTCCTCCCAGGGTGATTTTAGATGCCTCTTTTACAGCCATTGAACAAGCTGCGAGAGCTTGAAGGCAAGAGGGCTGGCCTTGGACCTGTACAGGCAATTTCTTTGATAGATATGCGACTGGCCTAAAACATCACCATGATGTTGGGCTAGGATGCCTGCAAAAGCAGGACCCAACACTACACAATAGAGAACAAATGGGTTATTATGGTCAGGAAGACCTAATGCGGGTGCTTTTGAAAGGGACGCAGTGAGGGTTGTGAATGCATACAGCATTTCTTCAGTCCAATCAACAAATTTAGGGGAGCCCGACAACGTAGCTGCACTAAGGATCGAGTCCCAATGTGAACAATCAGGTATCCATTGTCTGCAGTAGACAATCGAGCCAAGGAAAGAGAGAAGCGCAGATTTCTCCTTCAGGGAGACTCGAGCCGGTGATACCAGTTTGACCCACCCACCCTGTTTCAGGGAGACTCGAGCCGGTGATACCAGTTTGACCCACCCACCCTGTTTGATAATACACCCCAAATACTCAACCTGTGACCAGCACCACTGGATCTTCTTCCAAAATGCCAAGTGACCTTTCAAGGCGAAGTGATGTAAAAGGTGCTCAGAGTCTGACTCACACTGTCCCTGGCTCTCACTACACAGCAGTAGGTCATCTACATATTGGAACAGTATGGAAACCTGAGGATATGTCCAATCATCGAGGGAATTTTCAATACCATAGAGAAGGCTGCAGGGCTATCCACAAATCCTTGTGCAAGCCGAGTCCAGGTCAATTGGCCCGATCCCCATACAAAAGCAAAAATCCCTTGTGCGTCTTTTCCAATGGGCACACTAAAAAAAGCGTTTGAAAGGTCTATGACTGTATAAACACAGGAATCAGAGGGAATAGAACCAAAAATTTAAGTAATGTCTGCCACTAAAGGTGCTTTGTAAACCAGGTTAATTGGAGTGTTCCATGGACTAACTATTTCCTTTAGTATGCCTTCCTTCTTGTATTCTTCAATCAATGGTGTAATGTCCTGTATTTTTTCTTCTGCAAGGGGATATTTTTTCTGAAAGTGTTGTACTGTGTTTGGTTTGAAAGAGGGGAAATAGGGTGTGCAGTTGAGGCGACCCACAGAGGTTTTGTCCTTTTTTTGGATTGGTCAAGTCACATAGTGGAGATTTCGCTGTCAATCCACCTTCTTGGTCAAACTCTATACTAATTCTTAAAACAGACATCAGGTTCTCTTTGGAGATCCTCTGAACTCATCCTGGCTCCTGTACAACATCTCTTCAGAAAAGCTGCTGCAGCTCTGGGATCCTTTCTAGGTTTAGGGCAGGTATTTCTTATGTCTTTAATAATACCGACAGGGAGGGGTATTTGAACTTGGGTGTTCCCTATGGTTATTAAAGGTAAAATCTTTCAGGTTCCCTGATTGGGGTCCTGCTTCTCCCTGTCTTCCCCATCTTCTTGTCCCTTGCCTTTTTCAGAACAGAGGACCATTTGTCCCTCTCGTTCTATCTCTTGTAATATCTCTGTTACTTCCTCCGTTTTTTTCTTTTCCTTCTCTAACCTTTCTTTTTCCCTTTTTTCCTCCATTTCTTCCTTCTCTCTTTCCTTTCTTTCTATATCCACTCTTCTTACCTTTTCTTCTTATTCTTATTCTTATTCTCCATCATATTTTTCTTTCTCTTCACCTATGTGTAAGGTTGCAACCAACGTTGCATCATCTAAAGAGGGATAAATGCCTTTGCTTTTCACCATGGCATATGGGGGAGGACTGTATGTGAAAGCTGGGGGGGCTGAGGATTTACATGGTAGTGGATCAGGAAATCTACTCCTATATTCTTTTAATGCTTTAGACCATATCTTACAACATTTTGACATATATTTACAATCCCAGGAACCCGGGGGATAATTATGTCGACTGTGGGTGTGTCCCACAAATTTTCATTACCTCCTCCCAATCTTCATCAGAACAGTGTCCTGATGATCCCAGACCCCAAAGGTGCAACTGATGTGCACAGGTCTGTACATTTTTCTAAAACGGGTCGACATAATTGGTTCCACAAGTACCCTTTACAAAATCATATGGGGGAGGCTGGTCCCGCCCACCTTCGGGAGCCTCCTTACCCGTCTTATTTCCCATAATTATTTAAAAATATCCTTAATGTCACAATGTAACAAAGACCTGGGGCAGACCCAGTAAGAGTCTCCCTGTCTGGTAATTACACTTATCACTCCTTTTACAGTTAGACCTTCTTGAAACACAAAGTTATTATAAATATTAAATCTCAAGGTATGAACCCTTGGAGTACCCTCTCTGAATAAGGGTCCTTTTCCTAGTCTTAGATGATAACCTCCTGGCACAGTTGCTACAAGATATGTGCCAGGATCATTATAAAAGAATAATAAACCAGTAACACAATCGGGACACCTTTGAGACATTTATACACCGACAATGATAATATACCTCTATATATCATTACATCAATACATAACCATTCACATATTAACCATCACCAGAGATAACATTTGATAGTGTGCACACAACTTTTAGAGCTCCATACACCCGTCCTGTGATCAAGAAAGCATCAAGAGTTCTCTATAGCAATTATTTATTGCCCGGGCTGGACTTCTGGGTGTATGGATAGAATTCTCTGATCGATCGGGTAATCAAGACTCCATACACACGGGGATGGTGAATCAAGATTACAATGGTTTAATGGGTTTGCATACTTCTTATACACTTACAGCCAACCTCCCTCGTATCAGCCAATGAGATTGAAGCAAAAACATTATACATTATACAACTTAAGCATCATAGATAACATATCTTGCCTGGAGACAACTCTCAGGCCATATCTAAATATACATATAAAACCACGTATGTTAGGCAGCCTGCCAGTAATACAGAACTTGAATACAGACAATAGATTACTTGTTATCTATTGTCTAGCATCAAATGTCAAACTGACCACACGTATATCTTGCCTCAGCACATAGCTCACATCCTTGAATCTAGCTTTTGCTTTCTAATTTTCTGAATATCAAAGCAAAATACAGTCCTTTATATATATATATATATATATATATATATATATATATATATATATATATATATATATATATATAACATAATACAATGTCTTTAAGCAGTACTCTAACTCCTTACAGTAAAGTTGATCCAGAGAATAACAGATCACCTATTGGTGGGTCAGGAAGGATTTTTTTTCTGCTGCTGGAGCAAATTGAATCATGCTTTATGGGGTTTTTTGCTTTCCTCTGGATCAACTGTGGGTATAGGATAGTATATATGGAGGTTTTCCATTTGTGTGTGTGTTTTTCTTCTTTTTTTTTGTTAGTTGAACTGGATAGACCTGTGTCTTTTTTTAACCAGATTAACTATGTAACTATACAGCAGAACATCACTGACTCTGACATACATGGTCCTATTGTATTCCAAAAAAAAACAAGATGTTTGGTTCTGTGGAACCTTTAAGTGAAATTGAGGAAGTTGATGTTTACAAAGGTTGGGGTAGGAACTTGAAGAAAATTTTCTTGAACAGGAAAAAGGATGTGGTGGTTTGACTCATCTACAGCGTTGCAGCTGTTTTTTAAAAACCCCTGGTAGGAAAGTCTCTATGAACTTTGGGATCCACCCCCCTCTTGCCCTGCAGTCATACGGACCCATGTCATGCTGACACACTTATTGCCAAAAATTAACCACTTAAGGACCAAGCCTCTTTTTGATATTTGTTGTTTACAAGTTAAAAACTGTTTTTTTTTTGCTAGAAAATTACTTAGAACCCCCAAACATTATACATTTTTTCTAACACCATAGAGAATAAAATGGCGGTCATTGCAATACTTTCTGTCACACCGTATTTGCTCACTTCCCTCTCACTTTCCCTTCTTATCCTTCCCTTCACTCTTCTTTCCCCCCTTTAATCCCCTTTCCCTTTTCCTTTCCTTCTCCCCTTCCTTCTTCTTGTTCTCCTAACTATTTTCCATCACTTTTGACACTTCCTTACTTCTTTCCCTTTTTCCACACTTTTCACATCAAGCTCACACCGCCCTCCTCAATTCTCACTAACACTCACTCTAATTAACATTCACAACCTTATTATTACATTATATTTTATACACAGAGGGGTCCGCCCTGTGTCTCCTTTAGCAGGGCTTGGCGGGGTATCCCCACGGGCTCCCCAGGCTCACCATCCCTCCTGGACTGACATGCTTCACACGCAACCTGAAGGTAAGCTACAAACAAATATACTTAGTATTAATAAGTTTAATCTCCGTATGCCAAACTTGAACATCCATCTTTCTCTCCCTCTCTCTGTACGGAATATTCCTGTGTCTAGAGGACATAAATAAACATGACTTGTAACTGCATCTTTGTCTAAAAAAATACCTCTGTTGTTATATCAGTATTTTGTACCAAGGGGTAATTACAAATGCCCTACAATGATGTAGGAACTTTCTATGTTTTATATATGCATTATTAACATTTTTCTCAATATCATTTTACGATATAGCTAATTTCATAATTTTGTATCTCTAGGACATCTTTAGTATTTACATCCTGTTTTTGCCATTCTACAAGGCCCCGAGGAAGCGGGATTCCCGCAAAACGCGTAGTCCACACCTTTGATACTCTATACCAGGACTCGCACAACCTGGATCAACCAAACAGTAAACTGTACTCTCTTTCAGATTGTAATGTTTTAAATATTCCCATCCAAGGATGGTAAATAAAGTATCTGAATTTTTGGGATAGAAATTTGGGATCTGGTAAAAACTTTTTTGTAGGAAAGAGGCTTCCATCTTATTGATAACTCTCTTATCAAAAGCTGATTTGACCAAAACATCAACCTCATGGGCAAAATCATTAGTGGGGTCCTGCTTAAGTTTACTATATGTGGCCCTATCAGAAAGAAGTCTATGGGCTACTTTGATATAGTCTGCTGTGTTCTGCAAGACTATCCCTCCTTCTTTATCAGCAGATTTTATAATGATATCTGCCGTATGTATCAGGGAGTCGAGAGCTCTGGTTTCAGGAGCAGAAAGGTTGTGTTGGTGGGATGACACAATGGAGGATGACTGGCAAAGCTTAAGAAAATCAGCGTACACCACTCTATAAAAGCTTTCAAGATAAGGACCCTCTAATTGAGCAGGATAGAAAACTGATTTTGGCCTAAAAGATGAGTGGACTATAGGGGGAGAGGTGGCGAGATGTTATGTAAAGAGGCTCAATGAGCCATCTTCCTCAGTTATTTCTATTTTGCTTATTATGAAATTACAGTATATTGAATTATTGTTTTATTATGTATACTGGTCCTTTTTATAATGGTGTATTGCCATCATTATTAATTTCTTTCCCCCTGTTCACATGTATTTTTTCTGACTCTGCCCCTCGCTTCATTATATAAACAAAGCCCTCTGATTCCATAACCTATGCTTGAGAAAGGAAAGCGGCTATCATACCGTCATAGCAGGCACCTCAAAAACGAGTCACATTATAGTGACGTCATAGTCCTGAGCCACGCTGTTTGCCTTCCAAGCCTCATTCTGGATCCTCACCGCACGGCCGTTTCCCATCATTGCGGACACCGGACGGGAATCGTGAAGCTGCAGCACAGCTTGTCACAGGCTCTGGCGCTTCACTGCCCTTATCCTCCCTGGAATCTACACCCTGCAAAGTGGACTTTCTGTAATCCCACCTCAACCTCTCTGGGTTTTGATGTGCTGCACCTTGTCAGCTAAAAGGACACACTGTGACTTGTAGTTCCACCTTATCCTCCCTGGGATCTGATGTGCTGCATCTTTCAAGTAAGAAGTAGACTCACTGTGACCTGTAGCCCCACCTCCTCAGCCTAGAGATGCACCCAAAGTCAACTTTACTTCTTTCCATGTGAGTGGATATTGTTTTTATAATAAATTGTTTATGATACATACTCAGAGGCACCCCTCTTCTTGTTTTTTTTTCTTTATATTGTAGTGTCTAGTTTAAGAATAATTTCTTATAATGACATTTATACAATAACTAAATGAACATTCTCCCCAGCTAGATTGAAGCCCATTCAAGTGATCACACAAATGGACACCAAACCCCAAGTTTATTACTTGAAATAGCTACTAAAGCAACAGGTAAAAGAATTTAGTGAGATATGTATTATAGGCCAGTAAAAACCCATACATGTGCTTAGCTCAGAGGTCAGAAATGGCTTTAGACAGAATACTATAGAAAAAATGTAGTAACTTTACATTTTAGTAGTGCTACACTGTTAGCTATGTTATTACATTCATAGTATTTGTAAATAATTCACCAAATTTAAAGTGTATCTAAACTCAAAACTAAAAAAATGTATATATTGCTCCTGTCAGGCCTTACAAGTGGTGATTGCATTAGATTTCTTTTTTTTTTTCTGGCCTTTTTCCCTCATTTCATCTGGTAATCCTGCAAATAACACACTTCATGTCTATGTTTTTTTTTTTCTCCACTGTCTATGTGGAGACAACCATTATCGTTACACAAGTTGGACTTCAAACCTGTCTGCTTTTGTTCATACTCATAAAATGATGGATTTATGGGACTAGTAGTTTACACAATGAAGATACAGTTATTCATGCTTTTTTTAAGCTCACAGGATGTGACAAAGACATTGCATTTCTGTCAATATGCAGGTATTTTTAATACTTGCTGAAAATGTTTTTAGCCTGAAAAGTAAAAACCAATGAAGCCACATAATCTAAGGATTGGTAAGTTGCAATATATAGAATTAAGGCTGTGAGTTGAGTTAAGCTTTAATGTTTCTATAAATGCATATCTGTGGATTACTGCTGCTTGTATATTGCATTTGTATAGTTTAGATGTTTTCTCAGCAAAACAGTTTTGACATTGGGGAACTATTTTTAAATAACGCTTTTGGAAATGGTTTTAGAACATCACATTATGATACTACAGAGAACACTATTTTTGCATAGACAGCATGTCTTTTCTTGGTATAATCTTGGACATGTGCAAGCACATTATGCTTTGCATTGATTGCATCTGTGATTTTGGGCCATTATATATGTTAACAAGGAAAAGACAAACGGAAGCTTTATTAGTGTTGCTGATGCTAAATATTTAATATACATGAGACATTTTGAAACCTCTCCTGAACGATTTAACTTGACAGATAGTAACCAATGTTTAAAAAATTGCAAGTTAGACTTACCGGTAACTTGTTTTCCAATAGGCTTTCAGGACAGCACCCGAGAGATCATGGCTCCTCCTCCCACAGGAAACACCTCATCAATTAAGTCTTTAAATTGGAATCCTCCACGTTGCCTCATCAGTTGTTTGTAGAGAACTCCAGCCCCAGCTGCAACACATAAGCGACAGTTATATCATAGTATTACAGCATTAGCATAAACAAAGGGCGGGTTACTGCTGTCCTGAAAGCCTATTGGAAAACAAGTTACCGGTAAGTCTAACTTGCAATTTTCCAAAACGTCTTTCAGGACAGCACCCGAGAGGATAATCGAGACTTACTCCATTTAGGGTGGGACAACAGCCTGTAAGACTTTCCTTCCAAAAGCCTGGTCCCCAGCCGTCATGAGGTCTAACCTATAATGACGGGCAAAGGTTGTCAGACTTGTCCAAGTAGCTGCCTTACAGATTTGTTCGGGGGTGGTGCCACCTTTTTCTGCCCAAATCACCGCCGAAGCTCTTGTAGAATGAGCCCGGACATTTAATGGACTCTCTTGACCTGTAAGGGAATAGGCTTCTGAGATAGCCATTCTCAACCATCTGGCAATGGTTCCTCTAGAAGCTTGTCTTCCTTTTTTATTACCGGAAAATAAAACAAACAGAGCATCTGAACATCTAAAGTCTTTAGTGTTTTCCAAGTAACTCAAGACTGCTCTTTTAACATCCAGGGTATGGAATTCTTCTTCCTTCTTACCCGATGGATTAGAACAAAAGGTAGGAAGTATTATTTCCTGAGTTCGATTCTGGATCGAAGCGACCTTCGGCAAAAAATTAGGATCCGTCTTCAGAACAATTCGGTCTGAAAAAATGGAAAAGAAAGGCTCCCTGATTGATAAGGCTTGCAGCTCACTGACTCTTCGAGCTGTTGTAACAGCCACTAAAAAAAACTGTTTTCAAAGTAATTAATTTCAGGGAGGCTAAATTAATGGGTTCAAAAGGTTCCTTGGTCAGGGCCTGTAGAACAACCGATAAGTCCCATGCTGGACAGCTTTTGATTACCACTGGTCTAGACTGGGTAAGAGCTTTGAAGAATCTTATTACTAGGATTCTGATGAAATGGATTTTTCCAGGAATACCCCCAGCGCAGCAACTTGAACTTTGAGGGTGCTGACCGCTAAGCCCTTGTCCGCCCCTTCTTGCAGAAACTCAAGAACAGAAGAAATTTGTTTTGGAGATCTGTCAGATGCTGTGCACCAGGAGTTGAAGATTTTCCAGACTTTGGAATATATTGCTCTTGTAACCTTCTTTCTACTGGATAGGAGGGTAGCTACCAACCTATCCGAGAAACCTTTCCTCTTCAAGAGCTGCTCCTCAGTAGCCAGGCCGTGAGCTTTAGTTTTGCTACTTCCTGGTGAAACAGAGGACCTTGTAACAGAAGGTCTTTTCTTAACGGAAGGTGCCAGTAAGGTTCTTGTTGCATCTGAAGAAGGGATGAAAACCAAGGCCTTTTTGGCCAGAAAGGAGTGATGAGGATCACTGTTGTCTCCTCCTTCCTGATTTTTGCTATGACCCGAGGGATAAGCTGAAACGGGGGGAATGCGTAACAGAGGTGAAATTTCCAATCTTGCGCCAGAGCATCCACTCCCAGTGATGCCTCGTTCCTGTTCAGGGAGAAGAAGCGAGACATTTGCGAGTTTTCCTGGGTGGCAAAGAGATCCACTCTTGGGCGCCCCCATTTCTGCACTATTAACTGGAAGACTTCTGGATTCAATTGCCACTCTGCCTCTAATATCTGGTGCCTGCTTAGGAAGTCCGCTACTCTGTTTAGGGTCCCTTTTAAATGGACCGCGGATAAGGATAGAGTATGGAGCTCTGCCCAACTCAGAATGCCTTTTGCCAAGCTTTGCAGAACTTTGCTTCTGGTTGCCCCCTGTCTGTTTATGTAAGCCACCGCCGTGGCGTTGTCTGACAGGATCTGAGTATGTTGCCCCTGGACTTCTTTCGCAAAGGTCAGTAAGGCCATTTCTATATATGCAAGTATAGGCGCAAACACTGGAGATGGCGATAAAAAACAACAACACAATGAACCACACCTCCCCCTAATATTTTAAAACAAAAATGTATATATATGTATACATAGATAGTCTCAAAAAGCAATAAAAGCACGAATAAGGTTGTAGCAAGATGTATATAGGTATACGATATGGTCAATAAATGTATAGAAAAAAACCATCACAGTTATGATAGTCCAAAAAAAAAAAAAAAAAGTCCAGGGGTCCAAAGGAACAGAATGGTAAATCCACAAGTAGGGCTGCCTTCACTGAGAACTGAAACCAAATTCCAAATCCTAGAAGAAACAAAAGAAAGAAAGGCGCCTCTGGGTGTAGACTTAAAACAGTTTATTGCATAAAAATAGTAGCGGTCACACTCACATTTGTGAAGTCATCAAAGGCATGTACAGTGAGCAGTCCATAGAACAGCATCCATCATAGGGAATGGGTCAGATCGGTCTATCCTCTTAATACCCGGCTGGAAGCTCTGCCCGTGTGTGGAGGGGAGCACCGCTGAGAGTGGTAAGGGCCGGCCACAGCGGTGACACGTTTAACCAGAAGCAAAGCTGGAGGCGGAGAAGAAGCGAGACCGCCTCCAGCTTTGCTTCTGGTTAAACGTGTCACCGCTGTGGCCGGCCCTTACCACTCTCAGCGGTGCTCCCCTCCACACACGGGCAGAGCTTCCAGCCGGGTATTAAGCGGATAGACCGATCTGACCCATTCCCTATGATGGATGCTGTTCTATGGACTGCTCACTGTACATGCCTTTGATGACTTCACAAATGTGAGTGTGACCGCTACTATTTTTATGCAATAAACTGTTTTAAGTCTACACCCAGAGGCGCCTTTCTTTCTTTTGTTTCTTCAAGGCCATTTCTATAGCTTTTAGTTCCCTCCAATTTGAGGACCTCAGCGCATCTCTTGTGTCCCACGAGCCCTAGGCCCACCGGCCGCTCATATGAGCCCCCCAACCCCAGGAACTGGCATCTGTTGTCAACCTCACCTGAGTTGGGAAGGACCATAACAGCCCCTCTGAGTACCTTGTCTGGTTCTTCCACCACCACAGACTTCTTTTTACTGAAGTAGGGATCTTCACTAATGAATCTAGCGAATCCTGCTGGTGATTCCAGGTTTTTAACAGGAAACTTTACAGAGGTCTGAAATGGAGCTTTGCCCACTGGATGGCCGGAATGGAAGAGGTCAGGGTTCCCAATGCTGACATAACCTTCCTGATGGACAGAAATTGATTGGACTGTAGCAATGACACCACTTGTACCAACTTTTTCTGTTTTTCCTCTGGAAGAAAAATTTTTTGTTCCAAAGAGTTGATACGGAAACCCAGGAATAACACTTCCTGTGAGGGAATCAGATTTGATTTTTGAAGGTTTAAAATCCACCCTATGGATTCTAGATGAACACGGGCTCTGAGCAAGTTTTCTTAAAGACCTTCTCTTGTCTGAGCAAAAAACAGCAGGTCGTCCAGATAAGGAATAACTGAGATCCCCTCTAGACGCAGAGGCGCCAGAGCTTTGGCCATTATTTTCGTGAAGACCCTTGGGGATGATGACAGACCAAACGGGAGTGCTCTGAATTGCAGATGTACCACCTTCTTCCCTTCTTTCAGTGCTAACCTCAGATATTTCTGCAACCTGGCGGCAATAGGAATGTGGAGGTAGGCATCTTGTAAATCTATTGATGCCATATAGCACCCTTGATACAGGAGGTTTCTTACTGAAAATATTGAATCCATCCGAAACCTTCTGTATTCTACCGATTTGTTCAGCATTTTGAGATTCAGGATAAGACAGAACTTTCCTGAAGGTTTCTGAACCAGAAAGACATGTGAGTAGAACCCCTGGAAGAACTCCCCTGCTGGGACTGGAACAATTACTTTCTGATTTTTCAGTTCCTGAATTGGGGATTTCATGGCGAAAGCCTTGACTGCGTCCCTTGGGACGTTTGTCACCAGGAATCTTCTTGGAGGTTCTTCCATGAATTCTATCACATACCCCTGGGAGAGCATATTCACAACGAACTGATTTGAGGAAATGGCTCTCCACTGAGGAAGAAACTCCTGGAGTCTTCCCCCGACCTTGACGGAGTCATTGTGGTTTTGCGGAGGCCGCAGGAGGATTGAAGAGCACTCCACCCCTACCTTTGGGCTTCTGAGAAGACCATGACTTCCTCTTGCCCTGCGTTTTTCCTTCCTGCTGACCTTTTTGGGGCCGAAAGAAACGCTTACGGGTTTGCACCTGTTTTTTCAGAGCACTTAACCGGAAACGACTTTTTCTTATCTGCCGTACGGTCAAGAATGGACTCTAGCTCCGAACCGAATAGCAGATCACCTGCAAACGGAATACCCCACAGTCTATTTTTAGATGCAGCATCCCCTGGCCACGTCTTCAGCCATAAGGCCCTTCTGGCAGAATTCGTTAAAGCTGCTGACCTTGCTGACATGCGGATAGATTCCGCAGACGCATCCGCAATATATGATATTGCTGCAGACAGGGTTGAAAAAGAGTCTAGAATCTCCTGTTTTGAGGAATCTGCTATGACATGGGCTTTCAACTGGTTAACCCAGTGATCTAAGTTCCTTGCAACACACGTTGTTGCCATTGCTGGTTTCAGATTGTGCATCACTGATTGCCAGGTTCTTTTAAGAAGCAGGTCCATCCTTTTGTCCATGGGCTCCTTCAGAGTGCCCATATCCTCAAAGGCAAGGTCCGTAGACTTAGAGACCTGAGAAAAGGCAGAGTCCAATTTTGGAACCTTATTCCATATAGAATCTGGATTTTCTTCAAATGGAAATCTTTTCTTGTGAGCCCGGGAAAAGAAAGGCTTTTTCTCAGGTTCCAGCCACTCTTTTTTAATCATATCAGTGATAATTGAATGGACTGGAAAAGAACGGCCTTTTGAATCTCCTAAACCAGCATACATGCGGTCATGCAGGGAGAGTTCCTTCTTTTCCTCTTCTATCCCCAAAGTGGCATGGATTACTTTCAGGAGTCCTCCCACCTCTTCTAGCGACAATTTGTATTTAGAAGCAGCATCTGATTCATTTTCCTCCTCCTCAGAATCTGTATCATCTGGAGCGAGGGAAACGGACCCTTGAGAAGCGTCCTGGGATATCGGACCCCCAAAAATTATTTGAGAACAACTCTGGGGTTCTGAAGATGGCTGCGGACCCAGAGGATCCCTAGAGGGACCTGGCTCCTCTCTTAGGTTTGACCTAAAAGCTTGAAAGGTGGCCCGGAGCTCATCCTTTATTGTTGACACCAAGTCGCCACATACGGATGGAGTCTCCTCTCTGACCAAATTTGTAATGCACTCTGCACAAAGCGTTTTGGTCCAAGCATCGCTTAATTTTTCTTTGCAGACAGGGCACCTTTTCTTGACTGGTTGGGCAGAACCTTTGGCCTGGACAAACAGAAAAGAGACATGGAACCACGCTTAAAAGGCTGTAATACAGCGCAAATAATACACCCAGGTGCACTAAGGAAGAAAACATCTCATTTTCCATGTGCCCAGCAAGCCACCACCACCTAATCCCCTGTTGTAGGGCAGATATACTAAATCTAGCCACTGCAACATACCTTCTGAAGAGGGGGTGGGGGGGGGAAGGGGGGGGAAAGGGTGAGTAACCCCCCCACAGGAGAAAACGGCCCAGGGTAATAGAGGACACAGTCCCTTACCTTAGCCTTGCTGGCGCCTTGGCTTGCCCCCTTATCCGCTGCATCGCTATCCATAGCTGTCTGCGGTGCGTGGTGAAACGACCGGTTCCAGATTCGAAAACGCCGCTGCGCTGACCTGGAACCAGAAATAAGGCGCCAGGTGACCCTGCCCTCTCCCACTGCGCTTTGCGCCCGGAAATGACGCACGCGCCGACCCAGAAGTGCTGCCTACTCCCCTTACAGGACGTGGCTGAAGCGCTCTTCTGCCACCAGCAACATGGCGGCCGCCACCGCTCGTTCCTCCATGTAGAAGGGAACAGAGGACGGCCGCCTGTCAGACCAAAAAATTTGGAGGCAGCACCCCCGGACGTACAGGCTCTCCCCGAGCACGGAAGAGGGAGAGGGAGCCCACGGGACCGTCCATATAAGAGGCAAGTGGGAGGCTCACTCTCCTAGCCTAAAAAAGACCTAACAGGTGAGAACCTGTGTCTCCCAGGATAAACCTGAGAGATCATGGCTCCCACCAGAGGTGTTCCTCCAGCTGGAGGAAACACAGAAAACTGATGAGGCAACGTGGAGGATTCCAATTTAAAGACTTAATTGATGAGGTGTTTCCTGTGGGAGGAGGAGCCATGATCTCTCGGGTGCTGTCCTGAAAGACGTTTTGGAAATGTCAGTTTTGATGCATTTACATGCCGTGTTTTACAGTGTTTAGCTGCGTTTGCGTTTAGGAGCGTTTTTTTTTTTTTCAAACAGTCAAAAATGTATCTCTATTAAAAATGCCTGTAAAGGAAATGCAGCATAATGCAAGTTACCACTTTACACGTGTTTACAATCTGTTTCAGGCATTTGGCGTTTCAAATGCCTTTGAACATCCGTCCTGAGTGCATTTTTTTGCTTTCCAAAATATGCTTCTAAACTCAACTGCCTAGAAATAACCCTGTGTACTGATAAGATAAGAAAGAGGAGAGTTCAGGGGCAGCTGAAAAGAGGCCCAACTGCTCCTAAATGTCCTTTTACCAGCAGCAGTGTACACAAAGTCTAAAAATATGCTATCACTAAGAGATAACTATTACTATATGATGTTGGATAAACAAAGAACAGAAGTAACCTTTCTACCAGATTTTTATACTGTTAGCTGCCTGTTTTTATAACAAGGGTATTTACATTTTGTTTTCTCTTATTATATTAATCTTCTATATGTTCATGCATATTATTAAACAATACAACTTTAATCAGTAAAGCAAATGTTAAAGCCCAACTGAAGTCACAAAAATATACAATTGCAGGGGCACACTGGTGATGTAGCGGCCATAAGTATTAGATGTTTTAGATCAAAATTCTGCAAGAGAGAGACAAGATTTAATCCATTGATGGTAGGTCTGATAATCATTAGACATGTATTAGAGACACTGTTGTTATGGTACAACTACAAGCAAGGTATTACAATCCATAAGAACCTATCATGTTTCACTGTACACAATGCCGTTAAAGCACAACTATGGCCCCCATTAATAAAAAAAAATACAGTTGTGTGAAAAAGTATTTGCCCCTTCCTGATTTTTTTTTTTTTGCATATTTCTCACACTTAAATGATTCAGAGCATCAAACAAATTTTAATATTACACAAAGATAAGTAAATCCAAGATGCAGTTTTTAAATTATTATTTCATTTATTAGGGGAAAAAAGCTGATCAAACCTGCCTGGCCCTATGTGAAAAAGTAATTGCCCCCTCCCATGCTGAATGATCAATGAACTGTGATTAACCACAATTTTTTGGAAAGCTGAGTTAAATTTCACTTGCCATACCCAGGCCTGATTACTGCCAGACCGGTTGAATCAAGAAATCACACAAATAGAAGCTGTCTGACAAAGTGAAGCATGCTAACAGATCATAAAAAGTCACACATCATGCCACAATCTAAAAAAAAGTTGAGAACAGATTAGAAACAAAGTAATGTACAGTGGCTTGAGAAAGTATTCGGCCCCCTTGAACTTTTCAAACTTTTGCCACATTTCAGGCTTCAAACATAAAGATATAAAATTTTTATTTTTTGTGAAGAATCACCAACAAGTGGGACACAATTGTGAAGTGGAACGAAATCTTTTGGATTTTTGAAACTTTTTTAACTAATAAAAAAATGAAAAGTGGGGCGTGCAAAATTATTCGGCCCCCTTGCGTTAATACTTTGTAGAGCCACCTTTTGCTGCGATTACAGCTGCAAGTCACTTGGGGTATGTCTCTATCAGTTTTGCACATCGAGAGACTGAAATTCTTGCCCATTCTTCCTTGCAAAAACAGCTCGAGCTCAGTGAGGTTGGATGGAGAGCGTTTGTGAACAGCAGTTTTCAGCTCTTTCCACAGATTCTCGATTGGATTCAGGTCTGGACTTTGACTTGGCCATTCTAACACCTGGATACGTTTATTTGTAAACCATTCCTTTGTAGATTTTGCTGTATGTTTGGGATCATTGTCTTGTTGGAAGATAAATCTCCGTCCCAGTTTCAGGTCTTTTGCAGACTCCAACAGGTTTTCATCTAGAATGGTCCTGTATTTGCCTGCATCCATCTTCCCCTCAATTTTAACCATCTTCCCTGTCCCTGCTGAAGAAAAGCAGGCCCAAACCATGATGCTGCCACCACCATGTTTGACAGTGGGGATGGTGTGTTGAGTGTGATGAGCTGTGTTGCTTTTACGCCAAACATATAGTTTTGCATTGTGGCCAAAAAGTTCGATTTTGGTTTCATCGGACCAGAGCACCTTCTTCCACATGTTTGGTGTGTCTCCCAGGTGGCTTGTGGCAAACTTTAGACGAGACTTTTTATGGATATCTTTGAGAAATGGCTTTCTTCTTGCCACTCTTCCATAAAGGCCAGATTTGTGCTGTGTACGACTGATTGTTGTCCTATGGACAGACTCTCCCACCTCAGCTGTAGTTCTCTGCCGTTCATCCAGAGTGATCATGGGCCTCTTGGCTGCATCTCTGATCAGTCTTCTCCTTGTCTGAGCTGAAAGTTTAGAGTGACAGCCAGGTCTTGGTAGATTTGCAGTGGTCTGATACTCCTTCCATTTCAAAATGATCGCTTGCACAGTGCTCCTTGGGATGTTTAAAGCTTGGGAAATCTTTTTGTATCCAAATCCGGCTTTAAACTTCTCCACAACAGTATTACGGACCTGCCTGGTGTGTTCCTTGGTCTTCATGATGCTCTCTGCGCTTTCAACAGAACCCTGAGACTATCACAGAGCAGGTGCATTTATACAGAGACTTGATTACACACAGGTGGATTCTATTTATCACCATCAGTCGTTTAGGACAACATTGGATCATTCAGAGATCCTCGCTGAACTTCTGGAATGAGTTTTCTGCACTGAAAGTAAAGGGGCCGAATAATTTTGCACGCACCACTTTTCAGTTTTTTAATTGCTAAAAAATTTTAAAATATCCAATAGATTTCGTTCCACTTCACAATTGTGTCCCACTTGTTGGTGATTCTTCACAAAAAATTAAAATTTTATATCTTTATGTTTGAAGCCTGAAATGTGGCAAAAGGTTGAAAAGTTCAAGGGGGCCGAATACTTTCGCAAGCCACTGTACATGTATCAGTCTAGAAAGGGTTTCAAACCATCTCTAAGGCTTTGGAACTCCAGTGAACCACGGAGAGAGCCATTATCCACAAATGGATATAACTTGGAACAGTGGCCAACAAAAATTACTCCAAGAGCATGATGACGACTCATCCAGGAGGTCATAAAAGAACCCAGAACAACATAAAAAAACTGCAGGCCTCACTTGCCTCAGGTAACATCAGTGTTCATGATTCAACAATAAGAAAGAGACTGGGCAAAAATGGCCAAAGCACTGCTGACCAAAAAGAACACAAAGACTCATCTCACATTAACCAAAAAAAAATCTTGATTATCCCCAAGACTTTTAGGCAAATGTTCTGTGGACTGATGAGACAAAAATTGAACATTTTGGAAGGTGTGCATCCCGTTACATCTGGCATAAAACGAATACAGCATTTCATAACAAGAACATCATACCAACAGTCGGACATGATGGTGGTAGCATCATAGTCTGGGGCTGCTTTGCAGCTTCAGGAGCTGGACGACTTACCATAATTGATGGAACCATGAATTCTGAGCTCCACCAGAAAATCCTAAAGGAGAATGTCCGGCCATCAGTTCGTGACCTCAAGCTCAAGTGCACTTGGGTTATGCAGCAGGACAATGATCCGAAACACAACAGCAAGTCCACCTCCAAATGGTTCAAATGAAGCAAAATTTAGGTTTTGGAGTGGCCTACTCAAAGCCCGGACTTAAATTCAACTAAGATGCTGTATCATGACTATACACAAGCCGTTCATGCTGAAAAACCCTCTAATGTGGCTGAATTAAAAAAATTCTGCAAAGGAAAGAGCTCTGGCCTACGCTAAAGGAGGATCCCCGAATTTCCATAAACAGTGGGAAATTTGGAAGTCCTCCAAATACGCCTCCTCACATTGATAAACTCATTTTACTGATACAATAAAGTACAATGAATGCCTCTGGTGCGGTGGTATGCTAACAGCAACTTTCAACATGCATAGATTGGATATTTACCAAGGAGCAACCAACTGGGGTGTGTTGGGTGTGTGGGGATGACTCTGCACTCTGCATCTATGACAACTATATATCTTTGTTTGTGTTTTATACCCTGAATTAATAGCACTTACTGCTCACAGCCTATCTTCCCATGGATTCCTCATAGGACCCATGGCAAGCTACTATACGGTTACCCAGCAATAAGCCTGGTCACAGTGTGAACCCAAAGGGGGTGGCAGGCTGTACCTCTTATGGAGGTCAAACATATAATCCAATCGGTAGCTTGAATACATGTTGTATATTCTTGATTACTTAAGTAGTAAGTGTTGTATATACATAATCACCTTGTATAACCTTAAGAAATGCCTATATTGAATGCTCTGTAATGTACAAAGTGAAATTCAATAAAAATCTATTGTTTAAAAAAAAAAAAAAAATTCTGCAAAGAAGAGTGGGCCAAAATTGCTCCACAGCAATGTGAAAGACTCATTGCCAATTATCGCAAAGGCTTAATTGCAGTTTTTGCCGCCAAGAGTGGCACAACCAGTTATTAGGTTTAGGGGGCAATTACTTTTTCACACAACTGTATGCGCTGAAGCACATAGGTATTTTTTGATTATTTTTATTATACTGACAGGATATCTCCTCTTACAATTTTCTCTTACACCTCATATACACTTGTGCGACTTATCATGCAACTTTGGACATGTCACATTACAAGTCATACCCTATGTTTTATAATAATACCCATTCATATATGTGTAACTTAAAGTCGCAGCAACTTCAAAGTAGTGTATGGACTACTTTGGTCCAACTTTATGCAACTTGAGGGCCCTAGACTTCAGTGTTAACCCTCAAAAGTTGCATTAAAGTCATACCTGAATGTTTTACATGCAACAGTGGTGCAAATGTGGGTCCCAATTTGCAGAGGGACAACAAGCTACATCCAAGGCAAACCCATCTAAAGTTGCATCAAAGTTGCAACAAAGTTTCATTACAAAGTCACAGTCCTTTGGAGTTGTACAAGTGTGAATGAAGCCTTAGTCCCCTTCAAAGTAACACAAATAATTGTTTATATTGTCAGTATAGCTCACCTAATACAGCTTCCTGTGATCGAGTGGCAAAATGCTGCACTTTTTCTGAATTTAAAACTGCTTTATTATTCTCATGTAGACAGTGTCTGCTTGCATTACAGCAAGATGAGATGTTGCAGGATGGGGCTCCATCAACAATGTCACCAGTGATTAACAAGCCTGTATCTTAGCAATCAGCACTTGGCTGCACCAAGTCCTGCCCACTACTTTCTGGATTTACAGCACTGCTTCTTTTGCTGAAACCCTCCCACTGTAAGCTGCAGTGCCTGGGAGGGGGAGCATGTGAGCAACAAATAAAATAAATGGTTTAATCTGGTAAGGTAATATACGTTTATTTTTTGTTTTTTTTTGCTGTCTTTTATTATTTCTTTGTTAGAAAGAAGGGAGAGACACTAGGGAGAGGAATAGGCTGCACACCCCAAATTACATATGCAAAAAGGGAATTTGTCCCCCAGGAACAGCAAGGGTTTTTAAGCAGCACAAGACTTGTACCAGGGTGTAAAAATATTAAATTGTTTATTAAATATATGACAATGGAGTAAAAACCATGAACTGTGTATGACACATTAAAAGCGCAAATACATGTACAGGGCTACAATATGAAAATTTTACATAACAGGTGCTTGGATAGTCTGACGCGTTTCGACCCCATCGGGTCTTCTTCAGAGGAAATGCATGCACTGTTGAGAAATTACATATATAGAAAATGATAGCGGTACAGGAATGTATGACTGTATATAGAGATTATCATCAAATTTATAGACATAATTACCCAATATATTTGTGTAGCTGGGTCTCATAAATCTAAGGCTTTTCAGAAGGGGGGCCTCTATTGGTTCGGTCCCCACCTGGAATCCCCCGGACGGCCACCACCCCGATAGGGGGGAATCAAGCAGCAGTGATGTAGCTTGCGGTGAACTACACAATGGAGGTACCCCACATCCGGCACGTGGCACGTGTGGGGCAGCGGCACCTATGATCCAAACATCATGCAATAGCATCAATCAGAGTTTGAAAAGGATATAAGAAATATTCCTATTTCGTATAGACGTTATATGAGTCATCAGTTAATGATACTCCTAATTTTATTGCGTTTGTTTGGTATGGGGTGCTACGCCCAAGTATAGGAATGGTTTGGATGGAAGTCCATTAAGTTACTAAAACATATGAGTATGTGTTGAAAGGTAGCCAGAGGGACAGGAGGGGGGGAAAGGAGGAAAGGGATGTGGGGGAGGGGGAAACAGGGGAGGGGGGGAGGGGACTTGACGGGAGGGAGGGAAAATCAGAAGGAAAGAAAGTGAGGAAGGGGATGTGCAGGATGACGGGAAGGATAGGGGGAGGAAAAATGGTGAGGAAGCTGGAAGGGGACATGGGAAGGCAGGTTGGAGAATAAAGGCAGAAATGAAGGGAATGGCAACCAGATGAAAAGGTGGTATGGTGAAGGAGATAGATCCTATGTGGGGGGGGTAGGAGTGACAAAGTGGTTAGGATAGTGAGAGATGGTGAAAAAATAACGTGAACAAAGAGCAAATAAAATGACAATGAGAAAATGGTACATTATAACTGAGTGAAAAAGGAAGTGAGAGGTGTGAGGACTGTGGAGCCGGGTGATGGGAAAGAAGTCATGATGGTGTACCTTATATGTCCAGCATAGGTGAAGCCATATACAAGTGGTCAGTGAGAGCTTGTATAGGGGATGTGTGCAGGTGAGCTGTAATAAAGGAATAAAAAGGTGTATGAAACAAACAATAGCGTGTAAAGTGAAGGTGATGCCATGAAGAGTGCAGAGTTACCTGAGATGAGGAAGCACGGATATGGCTGTATTTCCTATGGAAGTAATGAGGATCAGAGAGAAGATTCCAAATGAGTCCGCTCACCTTTAAATATCCAGCATGTAATGCTGATTGATTGCCGATGGAGGACCACAGGTGCACGCCGCCCCCCCCGGACCCGCCCACCAGCGCAGGGACCTGGCTGACGTAGTCAGCACTCTAGTGTAGTTCCCCCAGCGTTCCGAGGGACTAGTCCTGGAACCGCCGTCCTATTCCGCCGTAAAAACGTGGCGTCATGACGTCACGTGTGTGCGCGCGCCCCAGGGTGCGCGCGCAGACACGGACGTTACGCCCGGAAGGATTCGGGACGCCGCTGGCAGGGAGAGGACACGTCACAGGGGGAGCCACTCCCCTGATAGGCGTGTGTGTAGGCGCTACACTGCGCCTGTCTCACCCTGCCAGGAAGAGACACCATGGTGCTGACAAACCCCCAGGAGGGGGAAGATGGCCGGACCGGGAGCCCAGGATTAGATCTACATGAAGAGAAGAAAGCCTGACAGTGATATTAGATTAGCTTTATATATGACATCAAACAGTGAGCAGAGCAGTATCAAGAATTATCACATTTTAATCATAGAAAAAACTAAACATATCAAATAAAAAACTGATTATATAGTAAAAATGTACAAAGAACTGGAATTAAATGGGATTCACTCATGGGTTTAGTGTAGTACCACCACACCAATCCTTCCCAATATACAGCAAAATCTAATTTGTACATGCATCATCAGTGTCTGCAAATAGGGAATTGCATGTGGGATCATATCCATAAATGGGGGAGCATATTTCACATACGGTGGTGCATAAGGGAAAGAGCAGCACAGCACGTGAAATATGGTGCATATACCAGAAAGGAAGCGACTGTGGGGTAATATGTCTACTAGCATTCCATTTAATGTGTTTTGCCAGAGACAAAACCTCGAAGAAAAGGGGCAAAGGAAATTGACTCATTGAGTCCCGGGGGCGATGTAGCCTGTAAATGGAAGATCCATTTTTGCTCGTTTTGGAGCAGGACCTTGTTCCAGTCACCGCCTCTGTGTGGTATTTTGGCCTTGTAAAGTACTGTGAAGGTTACCTTGGGTACTTCATAATTGTGTTCGAAGACAGCATGTCTTCCAATAGGAAGATATCTGTTTCCGATTTCCATACTGTACATGTGTTTGGATATTCGTTGCCCCAGTTCTTGCTTGGTTTTGCCAATGTAAAAGGCACCACAGTCGCACTCCATCAGGTATACCACCCCACGGGTTTCGCAGTTAGCAAAATGCGTGGGCTTAAAAAATTCTCCGTTGGGAAGACGGAAGGATTTAGCTTTCTTTATGAGTGGACAGAAAGTACAATGGCCGCATGGAAATGATCCAGTAATGTGGTGTTGTTTGAGTCTTTTTTGTTGGTCATTAAATTCACTTCGGACAAGCATGTCTTTGAGGGAAGTAGCCCTCCTAAAAGTTATTGAAGGTTGTTTTGGAAGGAGAGCTTTTAGTGTGGGGTCGTCGGTTAAGATACTCCAATGTTTCTGCAAGATATTTTTGATGGTGGTATGTTGACGTGAAAAGCGCATAATTATGCGGGTGGTATTTGGGAGATCCCGTGGTTTAGGTTTGTGTAGCAGGGAAGCCCAGGATTGTTGCATTGCTCTATTATATGCCTTTTTCAAACAGGATCTGCTATATCCACGTGACAGGAGGCGGTCTTGGAGGAGTCTGGCCTCTTCTTTGAAAAGTACATCTGTGGAGCAGTTGCGCCGAAGGCGCAAATATTGCCCATAAGGGATGGAATTTTTCAATGCTATCGGGTGAAAGCTCGAGGCTTCGAGCACCGTATTACCAGCGGTGCTCTTGCGATACAGAGTAGTAATGAGTTTCTTTTCGGGGGTTGCCTTTACTAGGACATCCAGAAAGGTAACGTTTTTTCGACTATGGGACATTGTGAATTTTAGGCCATAATTATTGAGATTCATTTGGTTGAAAAAGTCCATGAGTTTAGCCTCTGGTCCCTCCCAGACGACGAAGATGTCGTCGATGTACCGTAGCCACCGAGAGATGTGGCCAGTGTACTCGACGAGACCCTCGTCGCCCAGGAGGGACTTTTCCCACTCCCCCAGGTACAAGTTCGCATAAGAGGGGGCACAGCAGGTCCCCATTGCTACACCCTGCACCTGGAGGTAGTGAGAATGATTGAAGCTGAAAAAATTATGATACAAAATGTATCGGAGGCCAGTAAGGATGAAATCCTTTGTGTCTGGATCAAAAAGTGGACTTGATTGAAGAGTTTTGTGTATAGCGGCTAACCCCAAATTGTGGGGGATGCTGCTATACAAGGCCTCGACGTCAATAGTGACAAGGATAGAGTTGTCCGAGATGTCAAGGTTGTCAAGAATCTGCAGAAAATGTATGGTGTCCTTAACAAAGGAGGGCAGAGAGTGGACAAGGGGTTGAAGGTAGGCGTCAATGACCCGGCTCAAGTTCTCAGATATCGCTCCGTTGCCGGAAACGATAGGGCGGCCGGGTGGGTCTACTTGATTCTTGTGGATTTTCGGTAGGCTGTAAAAGGTAGCTACTTTGGGGTATTTTGTGCGAATGTATTCGTATGTGTCTTTGGTGATCGATCCCTTGTTAAAGGCCCGATCTACCATTTGGTAAAACGTAGTGTGGTATTGGTTAATACATAAGATAGAAATTTGTTTGTACCAATCACGATTTTTTAGGATATTTAGGCACATATTTATGTAGTTCTGATTGTCCATGATGACCACATTTCCTCCCTTGTCTGAGGGTTTTATCACAATATTCGGATTCTTTTTTAGTGATCGGAGGGCCTCGTATTCATCAAGAGATAGATTGTGCGGATTACTTTTTGTACGTGGGATTTTGCATATGTCCCGAATGGTTTGTTGGACAAAGATTTTTATGTTGGGGTTAGTGCTGGCAGGGGGAAATTTAGTGGACGGCTTCTTAAACATAGTAGCTGGATTATGTAAGGGAGGATCAGCATCCCATAGCAGGGTATCTAGGTCGATTTGATCAATGAGATCAATCGTGTTGTTTTCTTCATACAAGAGTGTTAACTCTTTGAGGGCCCTAAATTCCCGCATGCTGTAGCCTGACCAGTCAGTGGTATCTTCCTGGAGTTCATCTTTTGTGTGCAGATATTTCAAAAGTAATCTGCGCGCAAAAAGCTGTACGTCTGTAACTGCTTCAAAAGTATCAAAGTTACCCTCCGGACAGAAAGTAAGTCCTCGAGACAGGATTTGTATTTCAGCTGGGGTTAAGACATGAGATGATAGATTTATCACACTTAGGAGGTTGGAGGTATTCGTACAACAAATGGGTCCATGCCCTTGCCACCTCTGTTTATTTGTGGGGAACAGAGTCCCCGCGTGGAGTTTAAAGGTTTTGTTCCAATAGTTGTTAGCTGATTGGAATTTTGGATCGAGTGTGGATTTTCGATAAGGTCGTGTAGAGATTGATTCTGTACATAATGGCCGGGAATGGGCGCCTCTACCACATCCGCGGGTGGATTCATATCCACGGAGAGACCAGAGTGCCCATCACTGGTAACCGGACCTGTGTTTTGTGGACACATGTCCACAATGCGTTTTTTGCTATCTTGTTCATTTGAACTTTTATTGGCATGATCTCTCTTCTGTTTACCACGACCTTGACCCCGCTGGGAGGAGGAAAGGTTTCGCCCAGGAAAAGAGGAGGATTTAGGGTGGGATTTCGGAGTTTTAGGTTTGTTTTGTTGTTCTCTCAGAGTGTGATTTTTCCCTGTTGTAATTGGATGGGCATTCCATCGATAGGCTCGTCCCTCCGAAAACGCAGATTTGTCACGTAGGTATTGATTTTCTTTAGTTTGCAAAATGCCTTGATTGAATGTGGAAAGAGTATTTTTTAGGTCGTTTTGCAATTGGGCAAACTTCACATGTTTGGTATACGGCAATAATGACAGTTCCAACTCTGCGATTTTTTTGTCCAAATGCACTATTTGTTTGTTGTACTCCCGAGAGAGGATAGCCATCATCTCCATGGAGCACAGCTTTAGATTGGGAAAATCAATACCTACGTGAAAATCAATACCTACGTGACAAATCTGCGTTTTCGGAGGGACGAGCCTATCGATGGAATGCCCATCCAATTACAACAGGGAAAAATCACACTCTGAGAGAACAACAAAACAAACCTAAAACTCCAAAATCCCACCCTAAATCCTCCTCTTTTCCTGGGCGAAACCTTTCCTCCTCCCAGCGGGGTCAAGGTCGTGGTAAACAGAAGAGAGATCATGCCAATAAAAGTTCAAATGAACAAGATAGCAAAAAACGCATTGTGGACATGTGTCCACAAAACACAGGTCCGGTTACCAGTGATGGGCACTCTGGTCTCTCCGTGGATATGAATCCACCCGCGGATGTGGTAGAGGCGCCCATTCCCGGCCATTATGTACAGAATCAATCTCTACACGACCTTATCGAAAATCCACACTCGATCCAAAATTCCAATCAGCTAACAACTATTGGAACAAAACCTTTAAACTCCACGCGGGGACTCTGTTCCCCACAAATAAACAGAGGTGGCAAGGGCATGGACCCATTTGTTGTACGAATACCTCCAACCTCCTAAGTGTGATAAATCTATCATCTCATGTCTTAACCCCAGCTGAAATACAAATCCTGTCTCGAGGACTTACTTTCTGTCCGGAGGGTAACTTTGATACTTTTGAAGCAGTTACAGACGTACAGCTTTTTGCGCGCAGATTACTTTTGAAATATCTGCACACAGAAGATGAACTCCAGGAAGATACCACTGATTGGTCAGGCTACAGCATGCGGGAATTTAGGGCCCTCAAAGAGTTAACACTCTTGTATGAAGAAAACAACACGATTGATCTCATTGATCAAATCGACCTAGATACCCTGCTATGGGATGCTGATCCTCCCTTACATAATCCAGCTACTATGTTTAAGAAGCCGTCCACTAAATTTCCCCCTGCCAGCACTAACCCCAACATAAAAATCTTTGTCCAACAAACCATTCGGGACATATGCAAAATCCCACGTACAAAAAGTAATCCGCACAATCTATCTCTTGATGAATACGAGGCCCTCCGATCACTAAAAAAGAATCCGAATATTGTGATAAAACCCTCAGACAAGGGAGGAAATGTGGTCATCATGGACAATCAGAACTACATAAATATGTGCCTAAATATCCTAAAAAATCGTGATTGGTACAAACAAATTTCTATCTTATGTATTAACCAATACCACACTACGTTTTACCAAATGGTAGATCGGGCCTTTAACAAGGGATCGATCACCAAAGACACATACGAATACATTCGCACAAAATACCCCAAAGTAGCTACCTTTTACAGCCTACCGAAAATCCACAAGAATCAAGTAGACCCACCCGGCCGCCCTATCTTTTCCGGCAACGGAGCGATATCTGAGAACTTGAGCCGGGTCATTGACGCCTACCTTCAACCCCTTGTCCACTCTCTGCCCTCCTTTGTTAAGGACACCATACATTTTCTGCAGATTCTTGACAACCTTGACATCTCGGACAACTCTATCCTTGTCACTATTGACGTCGAGGCCTTGTATAGCAGCATCCCCCACAATTTGGGGTTAGCCGCTATACACAAAACTCTTCAATCAAGTCCACTTTTTGATCCAGACACAAAGGATTTCATCCTTACTGGCCTCCGATACATTTTGTATCATAATTTTTTCAGCTTCAATCATTCCCACTACCTCCAGGTGCAGGGTGTAGCAATGGGGACCTGCTGTGCCCCCTCTTATGCGAACTTGTACCTGGGGGAGTGGGAAACGTCCCTCCTGGGCGACGAGGGTCTCGTCGAGTACACTGGCCACATCTCTCGGTGGCTACGGTACATCGACGACATCTTCGTCGTCTGGGAGGGACCAGAGGCTAAACTCATGGACTTTTTCAACCAAATGAATCTCAATAATTATGGCCTAAAATTCACAATGTCCCATAGTCGAAAAAACGTTACCTTTCTGGATGTCCTAGTAAAGGCAACCCCCGAAAAGAAACTCATTACTACTCTGTATCGCAAGAGCACCGCTGGTAATACGGTGCTCGAAGCCTCGAGCTTTCACCCGATAGCATTGAAAAATTCCATCCCTTATGGGCAATATTTGCGCCTTCGGCGCAACTGCTCCACAGATGTACTTTTCAAAGAAGAGGCCAGACTCCTCCAAGACCGCCTCCTGTCACGTGGATATAGCAGATCCTGTTTGAAAAAGGCATATAAGAGCAATGCAACAATCCCGGGCTTCCCTGCTACACAAACCTAAACCACGGGATCTCCCAAATACCACCCGCATAATTATGCGCTTTTCACGTCAACATACCACCATCAAAAATATCTTGCAGAAACATTGGAGTATCTTAACCGACGACCCCACACTAAAAGCTCTCCTTCCAAAACAACCTTCAATAACTTTTAGGAGGGCTACTTCCCTCAAAGACATGCTTGTCCGAAGTGAATTTAAAGACCAACAAAAAAGACTCAAACAACACCACATTACTGGATCATTTCCATGCGGCCATTGTACTTTCTGTCCACTCATAAAGAAAGCTAAATCCTTCCGTCTTCCCAACGGAGAATTTTTTAAGCCCACGCATTTTGCTAACTGCGAAACCCGTGGGGTGGTATACCTGATGGAGTGCGACTGTGGTGCCTTTTACATTGGCAAAACCAAGCAAGAACTGGGGCAACGAATATCCAAACACATGTACAGTATGGAAATCGGAAACAGATATCTTCCTATTGGAAGACATGCTGTCTTCGAACACAATTATGAAGTACCCAAGGTAACCTTCACAGTACTTTACAAGGCCAAAATACCACACAGAGGCGGTGACTGGAACAAGGTCCTGCTCCAAAACGAGCAAAAATGGATCTTCCATTTACAGGCTACATCGCCCCCGGGACTCAATGAGTCAATTTCCCTTGCCCCTTTTCTTCGAGGTTTTGTCTCTGGCAAAACACATTAAATGGAATGCCAGTAGACATATTACCCCACAGTCGCTTCCTTTCTGGTATATGCACCATATTTCACGTGCTGTGCTGCTCTTTCCCTTATGCACCACCGTATGTGAAATATGCTCCCCCATTTATGGATATGATCCCACATGCAATTCCCTATTTGCAGACACTGATGATGCATGTACAAATTAGATTTTGCTGTATATTGGGAAGGATTGGTGTGGTGGTACTACACTAAACCCATGAGTGAATCCCATTTAATTCCAGTTCTCCCCCCCTCCCCTGTTTCCCCCCCCCCCACATCCCTTTCCTCCTTTCCCCCCCTCCTGTCCCTCTGGCTACCTTTCAACACATACTCATATGTTTTAGTAACTTAATGGACTTCCATCCAAACCATTCCTATACTTGGGCGTAGCACCCCATACCAAACAAACGCGATAAAATTAGGAGTATCATTAACTGATGACTCATATAACGTCTATACGAAATAGGAATATTTCTTATATCCTTTTCAAACTCTGATTGATGCTATTGCATGATGTTTGGATCATAGGTGCCGCTGCCCCACATGTGCCACGTGTCGGATGTGGGGTACCTCCATTGTGTAGTTCACCGCAAGCTACATCACTGCTGCTTGATTCCCCCCTATCGGGGTGGTGGCCGTCCGGGGGATTCCAGGTGGGGACCGAACCAATAGAGGCCCCCCTTCTGAAAAGCCTTAGATTTATGAGACCCGGCTACACGAATATATTGGGTAATTATGTCTATAAATTTGATGATAATCTCTATATACAGTCATACATTCCTGTACCGCTATCATTTTCTATATATGTAATTTCTCAACAGTGCATGCATTTCCTCTGAAGAAGACCCGATGGGGTCGAAACGCGTCAGGACTATCCAAACACCTGTTATGTAAAATTTTCATATTGTAGCCCTGTACATGTATTTGCGCTTTTAATGTGTCATACACAGTTCATGGTTTTTACTCCATTGTCATATATTTAATAAACAATTTAATATTTTTACACCTTGGTACAAGTCTTGTGCTGCTTAAAAACCCTTGCTGTTCCTGGGGGACAAATTCCCTTTTTGCATTATTATTTCTTTGTTTACTTAATAGGGCTAGTGCACCATAGTAACACGATTTGGGACCTGTTTAGAAAGTCACAATGGAGCCTTTACATGTACCTTAATATAATATTTATGGATCATGTATCCCCATGGAATAAAATAGGATTCACATTGGAGATGCATCATTTTCTGTAAAACTCTCTGCGGTCTCATGCATTTTGTTTAATCACTAAGATCCTTGCTTAATCCTACTAGCAATATAAATTCTAGCAATGGATATAATAACCCAGGCTATGTTTTTAAAAATAAACCTTTCAACACTCCAAGCACCTTCTTCTCTTTCTTCTCTTTCTCCCATTAATCCTACTCAGTCACATGGCTTCTAAAATTTATTCCTTCACATAAGTTGTCCTTTTCTTTCTTCATAGCTTTTCAACCTCTCATCTTGTCTTACAATTTCCCGTACTCATAGAACAACTTATTTAATTCCAAGACTTAGATTTAGTACAAAGCTGATAATGTAAGCTTTACATTTCAGTCAATCACTTCTTATTTACCCCTACGGTGTGCCATAGCTAAGCTAGCGAGACTTGAATACCATTGCATATGTATATATATTCAACAGTAACTGTAACCATTTACAGAACATTTAAAGTAGATCTAAAGGCAAACCATTTTTTCCATTTTGGATAGAGAAAGGGAGAATTATAACCCTTGACAGTTTTTGTTTTTCGTTTTTTGTTTGCCATCAGTTTCTGATTGGGGAGATTTTCTTTAACTTCCTGTCAAATACCTAGTGTAAATCTCCTTAACAGTGGCACACAGAGCAATACAAACCCAAAAGTTGTAATTTCTCTCCACTCCTTCTAAAACTAAAAAAGGTTTTGGGGAAAGAGAAAAATATCCTGGACGGCCGCACACCATAGAAGACATCTTTATTGATATGAAGAAATAAAATCCAAATGCAGTCACCTCATGTACAGGGAGGAACAGGAAAGATAGCTAACATGTTTCACGCCCCATCATGGCGCTTATTCATAGCTGAATGATTAAAGTTTGATCATGGGTATATATAAGGACTTCAGGTTTTGATAGCCAATCCAGAGATGGTCTCAAATAGAGACCTGCCCACATAATCAAACTCTAGACCGACACCCAAGAGATAGGAGACACCTGGGATGTGAAGTTGAATTTTAAATCAAAATTTGAAGACAAGATAACATGACAATGTAATAATGCCTATAAAGGTCCACCAAACTAAAAAAGTTTACTAAGTGAACCAATGCGCATATATATATGTATATACATGCGCTAGACACATGATTATTTTTACTATTCGCATTATTCAACTTCTCCCATTGTGTACATCCATAAACTTGGGATGAAGACCATGATAAATACTAAAACAATATTAAACAATAGCAAAGTACAAAGTAACAACACTAATTTTCAAATCATAAATGCTGGTTTATATTTGTCAGTGGCCATCTTTCACTTCGATTTTTTGTTTTTTGTTCTTCCGATTTGCTATAAATTTTGTGTATTTTTCCATGTTTTTTTCGATTTTTTTCAATGTCTTTTGATTTTTTGCGATTTTTTGAGATAGTTTGTGATTCTGCGACTTTTTGTGATTTGTGCGTTTGATTTTTTTTTTTTTTTGTGATTTTTTTTGCGATTTTATATATATTTGGTGATCCATTGCTGTTTGTGATCTACTTAGAGCTTGGAAGTTTAAATTATAGCTTTTGTAACTAAATTATCATCTTAATCATGTTATTGCACCAAGTATAGAGAGACTATGTCTCCTACACATCTATCCACACAATATCTGTTGATTTTCTAGGGTTCTTTGAGATTCAACTGAGAAAATAAGTAGCGTGACCACCTTTTCCATAGCAGTTACAGGTACAACGAGATCATTGCTCTTTGTTTACTGTTCCTTGCATAGCCATCCAGGTAATATTTATAGATCTCTATAAATTTTGGACTACCGTCTGAAGTTTACGTTATTTAGCACATATAGCTAGTCTATTAAAAAAATGTTAACGTAACTCCTTTAGGGTCCCTCTCTATTTTCCCACCTTTTCCATGCACCATTTAAATGCTTCCCCATTGGATGATGATTTTCTGTCTTTTTCTTCTCTTTTTTTCTTGGCCGTTTGTTGCAAATTTGAGATATATTTTTTGTTTATGTATCCAATATGAATGGATTCCAGACGTCGTTGAATGGGGCTTGCGTTCTTCTTGAGTGCATGGATTTATGTGGGAATAATGATTTATACATAATCATTTTTAAACGAAAATCAAGGTTTTATTTACACAATTTTCAAATGTAATTAGGTTTATATATTTCAGGATGATGTGTATGTGTATATATATGCAGTTACCAAGACATAATTGATAGTGCTGGGAATAGGATCATTGGTATTTTCACATCAATTTCTTGTATATGTTATTTTGCGATTTTGTGATTTTGTATGGTTTCAGCATGTTTTACATTTTTACAAATTTTGTTTATCATCATTTATACACAAGTTTTCCTTTGAGATTATTTAGCATTTATGATTTGAAAATTAGTGTTGTTACTTTGTACTTTGCTATTGTTTAATATTGTTTTAGTATTTATCATGGTCTTCATCCCAAGTTTATGGATGTACACAATGGGAGAAGTTGAATAATGCGAATAGTAAAAATAATCATGTGTCTAGCGCATGTATATACATATATATATGCGCATTGGTTCACTTAGTAAACTTTTTTAGTTTGGTGGACCTTTATAGGCATTATTACATTGTCATGTTATCTTGTCTTCAAATTTTGATTTAAAATTCAACTTCACATCCCAGGTGTCTCCTATCTCTTGGGTGTCGGTCTAGAGTTTGATTATGTGGGCAGGTCTCTATTTGAGACCATCTCTGGATTGGCTATCAAAACCTGAAGTTCTTATATATACCCATGATCAAACTTTAATCATTCAGCTATGAATAAGCGCCATGATGGGGCGTGAAACATGTTAGCTATCTTTCCTGTTCCTCCCTGTACATGAGGTGACTGCATTTGGATTTTATTTCTTCATATCAATAAAGATGTCTTCTATGGTGTGCGGCCGTCCAGGATATTTTTCTCTTTCCTCAAGCTTGTGCAGAGCCAGCACCTGTGAGTTCTATTAGGGCGGGTGTCTTGATACGGATTTGAGACATTGGAGCGGCAATCTTTTGCTTAAAAAAGGTTTTGCCTTTAGTTCTACTTTAAAGTATGTGTGGACCCAATCACTAAAATCTCATATAAGTTTTAACATGCTAATATCATTTTTAAAAGTAGATTTCAATTTTCATAAATCGGCAACAGCACTTCCTGCTTAAGGATAATAATGCTTTGTCCCTGCACCCCATCTGTGCATTTGTGTATCACTGTGTCACACTTGCTTTTATAATAAACCAAAATGACTTCACACATTATGCAGGCATGGTCCACTGTTTTCACCATTAGAAAACCTGTCTTGAAAATTTTCATGAAGCTACCATTACTAGAGTGCATGCATATAGAGAGGAAAAACTTCCCCAGTATTGCAGCCAATGATCTGTCCATTTACTTGCCAATAGGGGTTGATTTACTAAAGGCAATTAGACTGCTTTACAAAGGTTGCTGCACTGTGCAAGTGAATTTGCTAAATAGCTTACTGAATGTGGTGCAATTACACTTTGCAAAGAGTAGCCAAGTGTAATTGCTTGTACCTGTTTGGATGATGAACATCAGCACTGCCTCACTAAGCTCTGGAGATAATCCCTTTGCAATGTGCAACTTACCTTGTAAAGTGAATAGTCTAGTTGCTTTTAGTAAATCAACCCCTATAGGTCACTGTTTGAGATCTTTCAGAAAACGATTTCAAGATACTTAAAACTCATTTTAATAACCCCTCCTACACTTTCCAAAATATATTTTGTCAATAAAGTTGTGGTTATTTTTGGGATTTCCTGGTCATTTTCAAAAGGTCCTCCTACCTTTTTTTAAAGGTTTTTGCAACTACAGCCTTTTAGGTATTCATGTTCAGCAGCTGTTAAGAAATAGTCCATATGTTCCCGAAGAAAGAAAACTTAAAAAATAGGTTATAGATATACAGTATATATACAGCACTGTCACAATAAGATATTTTTGGCCATAAAGAGATGGCACAGGGAGTTTCAAAGCAGCGTGTCCTTTACAGCTGATTGGCCACAAGTGACATTCAGTATTTATAATGTGTGAAATTGACCTTTAAAGCTTAAAATAAAATAATACAAAGTTGCCACAGCAGTCAGAGGTTTTCTGGTTAAAAACAAATAATGCAGTTCTCCAAAAAGTACTCAGATTTTACAGATTACTGCTTATATGTGAACTTTTCCATTTGTAAAGTGTGCCTTGATTACCGTATATATTCGTGTATAAGTCAAATTTTTCAGCCCCTTTTTTGGGGCTGAAAGTGCCCCCTTCGACTTATACACGAGTCACGGCCGTCTGCCTACATGATCAGCGTGTCATGCAGGCAGACGGTGCCCAGCGTGTGATACAATCTACTCGGCAGCGGCTCTCACAGTTCAAAATCCGCGCCTCCTTGTCTGTGATAGGCAGTCAGTGTACAGCCTATCACGGACATTCTCTCATCCTTGTCCGTGGTATGAGGATGAGAGAATGTCCATGATTGGCTGACCGCTGACTGCTGGGAAATTGAGTTTTTTGGACGAGGAGGCGGCGTGGCTTTTGAACAGTGAATGGCCGCCGAATACTACATGGTGATCGGTGCAGAGCAGCGCACGGAGGATGCACAGGACACAGGTAGGATGCACACACACACACACAAACACACAGACACATGCACACAGGTACATATACACATGACAGATACACAGGACACAGGTACATGCACATATACACAGGACACAGGTACATGACACAGGTACATATACACATGACACATATGCACAGGACACATGACACATGACACATATGCACAGGACACATGACACATATGCACAGGACACAGGGTGGTATACAGCTGCAGATGGGCATTGTTGACCCTCTTTTTCCACTTACAGTAGCTGTGCATTTCTCACCCTCATCTTATACTCGGGTCAATAAGTTTTTCCCATTTTTTTGTGGTAAATTAGGGTCTCGACTTATACTCGGAACGACTTATACTCGAGTATATACGGTATGTTGAAAAACATGCCACAGATAATATTGCATTTTTTAATAGACACTAACTAGACAATAACCTTGCCTGATTAAGGCTAAATTTAGTTGTGTGGTTGAAGGGCGGTGAAAATGCAAGGTTGAGCTACATTTTTAGCACCCTCCAAGCACCCTGCTTAAGCTGCAATGACAGCTGACGGGGGTGTTTACATGCCAAGGTCACAATGCTTGCTTTGTGTTTGTAGTAAAATAGTATCTAAAGTGTCATGATCAGCAGGCGGCAAGCCCGCCAAACGTGACCCATTCAAGTGAATAGGGAAGTTCCATAAACGCCCCACAGTCATGTGCAATGCACACAGTTTCAGCCCAATCATCTGCAAAAATGGGTTTAAAACAGGTGGTTAGTAAGAATGAGCCAAACACCCCCCCCCCGGATTCGGTTCACACCAGAACATCCGAACAGGCAAAGAATTCGGATAAACAAATAAAGTTTTATATAGCTGAGGGCGGGGACACCCTGTGACATTAACAGGTGACACCACCCCCCTGATGCCTTGTGATGTCAGAGGAAGGTGGGGTCATCCATTTACATCACTGAGTGGCCCCGCCCTCAGGTATATAACAGCTGTCACCAAGAAGAAGCGTCACTCTGTGGGAGCCTACCATAGAGGCTTTTTTTGGTTTGTTGGGGGGCGTGATAGAAGATGAATGGACATCGCGGGACATTTTTATTTTTTTATCTTTTAATAAAGGACTTGTCGCTAAGTGTCTCCTGTCTTTTTTAAAATTTTTGACACTTTTTTGTGAAATGGTAGGGGTACAAAGTACCCCTTACCAATTCACATAGGGTGGGCCGGATCTGGGGGTTCCCTTGTTAAAGGGGTTTCCAGATTCCAATAAGCCTCCCACCCGCATACCCCCACAACCACTGGACAAGGGTTGCGGGGATGAGGCCCTTGTCCCCATCAACATGGGGACAAGGTGCTTTGGGGGCTACTCTGAAGGGCCTGGTATGGATTTTGGAGGGACCCCGACACATTTTTTTACATTTTTGGTTCGGGGTTCCCCTTAATATTCATACCAGACCCAAAGGGCCTGGTAATGGACTGAGGGGGAACCCTTGCCGTTTTTTTCAATCAGTTTAATCAATATTGCCGAGACACAGCCACGATCAGTTTTAAATATTTTTTTTTTCCTTTAGAAATGTCATTTTGCTATGGTACTGTTCTAAACATGGGAAAACTGCTCCACTTTACAGGCATACCATAGACACCCCCCCAGGCAAGATATTTAAAGGAATATTTCATTTTTATTGTTTCACTTTAAGCATTATTAAATTCACTGCTCCCGAAAAAATGTCCATTTTTAAAACTTTTTTTGCATTGATACATGTCCCCTGGGCAGGACCTGGGTCCCAAAACACTTTTTATGACAATAACTTGTATATAAGCCTTTAAAATGCACTTTTGATTTTTCATGTTAGTGTCCCATATACTTTAACGGTGTTCCGTGGCTTTCAAATTTGCCACGAACACCGCCTGTTGTTCAGTGTCCACCGAACATCCGAACAACCAAAGTTCGGCCCGAACTTATGCCCGGTCCGAACCGTTTGCTCATCCCTAGTGGTGAGGAACATTGGCGTCAATAGGTGGGGGCTAGAGGGGGGCATGACCCCCCCAACATTATACTATGTCCCATCATGTGCCCCCACAATTAAAACACTTTTGTGTAGCGGGTGCCCCACATCTTGCTGGACACAGGCTCTCCTGAGAGGCAGAGCGTCCCTAACAGCTCCTGCGGGGGATCTCTCCTCCTCCCTCTGCTCACTGACACTGCTCACTGACACTGTGCATAATGTGAGCTGTGCTCATAGACACGGCCACCCAATCTGCTCCCTCCTCCTGCATCCTTATTGGCAGGGAGGAGAGTGAGTTGCATGAAGGACTCCACCAGAACTGTGTGGGGGCTCCCATTATCTCAGTGAGAGTGAAGAAAACAGGAGAATCAGTTTGTAAATTCTTAAACTGGTGACTGCAGTCTGAGCTGAGTGTCTATGACACTCTTACACAGCCCAGTGAGCACTCCTGGCAAACAGTGATTATCACTAGCAGCTATAGTGACTGGTAGCGATAATCATAAGAGTATCCGGCAGGCTGGTTGTACCCAAGTTGATTGATCAACTTGGTAAATTCAACCTGTTCATTAATGGTTCAAATCTCAGCCAGTTCCTGCTGAACCAGCCGAGAATTATGCTGTCTATGACTGGTCTTAGCACTTAGGCAGCCCATACATTAATCACTTTTTTCATTCAACTATTAGGTTGAATGAAAAAAAATGATCCAATTCCCGCATCAACACATTCCAGGTGGATGGGGGAATCCTCCCATTGTGGACCAGTGGGCCAGGATTGCTGTCCTGTCCCAGCTATTGACAGCACTGGTCTCTGTCTCCATGGCAGGGGCGGCAGTGCATTAGGACCAAGTGCTGATTATTTTATGGAGCTGATGGGCTCATGCACAGAAGGGTCAGCACAATTGGTTGTTAGAGATTGGCTCGGGTGTGTTCAAACTCCCATGTGATCGATCCTGCCGGGAGGCACATGGGATTTCGACCACGCCCAAACCCATCTCTTATCATTGTAGACAGTTGAGTTCCCTGCAGGTTGCTTAGCAGCAGTGGTGCCTTCTCTGACATGCTGATCGGGATGCAATCCAGGTGATGCTCCTAGTCAAATCTAATGTTAAATATGATAGTGGTTTTATTAATAAAAGCCCACACCACAGGCATGAAGCCCAACGTGACTGCTGAACATATGGTTGATATATATATATATATATATATATATATATATATATATATATATATATATATATATATATATATATATATATATATATATATATATATATATATATATATATATGTGTAGTGCTGGTAGATTTTTACCGCTGATAGGTAAAGGTAAATTTAGTGGTCCGCTTATTATAGGAAGTTAGATTTGCCTCTGTTCCAGCTTGGCTGACGTTCCATGCAGTTCCACATTGTGCCGGTGGGTGTCGTTGTCACCATTGGCGGGTGTTGGAAAAGCAACGTGTTGAAGCGAATGAGTGCTCCTCTGTCCCGGAGATAACTCGGTGTAGGTGGTCCTCCGAGTTGCATTCTGGGAGAAGGTATTTATGGGCAGACGCCATGTTTTAGGGTTCGTTTTCAGCCACCTGCTGGCCCTCTTGGCCGACAAGTATGCACTAGGAATACCACCTCGTGGTCCTCCGTTCCGGAGGCCCACGTCGCTGCGGCGTGTGGGTGGGCCCAGAGGCCTGTCTGGGGCCTACCACAGCAGCGGAGGAATGGTCCTGAGCTGTCTATCCTGAGTGAAGCAGCTGGACAACCGAGAAGATCCCAGGAGAGGACCCGTCATGGAAGGATCATGCAGAGTGCTGGTCTGGAGAGGGGCCTGGTGACTCGGTTGGAGGACGCATTCTGAAGTAATCTTACAGTATAGTACTGCCGGGTTAGCTTAAAGGTTCAAGTACTGTATCTGACATTCATCACAAACCAATACATCCTGTGGCAGAGGATTGTACGGGTTTTATTCCAGATAAGTCTGTGGCAGAGACTTTTGTTCGTGCTACGTGCTGGCTGCTAGGCAAGTGAGAGATGCCTATCCAGGCGGGCAAAGATTGAAATACAACAGAAAGGTATTTGAGCTTCCCTGCAGCTTTCCTATTACCTCTTTCCTGCTACTTCCCTTGTTCGTTTTATTAAAGCATTGGAAAACCTACTCAAGTGTTTGGTGCTTATATCGACCAGAGGTAAACTCAACAGAACCCTAGACCCGGTGCCATTGAAACAGAGGTATCGAGAGTGAAGGTAACAAACCAGCAGCTCCACCGAGAGTTATTGCTACATATATATATATATATATATATATATATATATATATATATGTGATTTTACTCTTGATTCTAATAAATACTGTGTTTATTAGATCTGACTGGGAACATAACCTGGATCATATCCCAATCGGCATTTCAACAGAGAAGGTTATACAGCATTAGTGCTGCTAGGTGACAAGCTGGGGGCTCAGCTCTCTACAACCAATAGTGCCAGCCTTTCCCAGCTTGTACCCATAATGTCACCAGCACTAGGTCCTAATAGATTGCTGCCACTGCCAAGGAGACACACGCCAGACCAGAGCTGTCAATAGCAGGGGCAGGATGTTTTTTTATTTTATTTTCTTAAGTTTATGGGAAAAAAAGAAAATTCCTTGTTTGGAAAAACATAAACATATTTTTTTGCATTTAAAAAAATGATGTGTATCCTTATTTCAGATACAGGTGAGGGTATCCTAACTGGAACCCTTAATCCTAACCCTAACATTTGGTTAGGGGTTAGAGTTAGCATCAAATGTTAGGGTTAAGGGTTAGCATCAAATGTTAGGATTTGGGTTATGGGTTAGGGTTAGCATCAAATGTTAAGGTTAGAGCTAAGGGTTAGGGTTAAAATGATAGAGTTAGGGTTAAATGTTAGGGCTAGCATTCCAACCCTAACATTTAACACTATCCCTAATCCTAAACCATATCCCTAACATTTAACACTAACCCAACCATGTGAAAGGCTTATCCAAAATATTTAACCCACTTACCTCAATATGATTATTAGCCTTTCAAGTGGTAAAATACAGTTCCTGAAGAATGTGTTCTATTGTTCCTAGCTTGCTGCTCAGTAAACATAACTCCAAATTATGCTCTGATTTTTTCTTTCTTTTCAATATTTTTATTGTTCTTACAGTATACAAAAGTACATGTTACGTTCAACTTTAGGTAAGGCGATTTAGGTGAGAATACATTACAAAATGGGGACACATCAGCATCAAACAATTGTAGTGGTCAGTTGGGTAACAAAGACCTATGTCCACCCAGCCTAGGGGTGGGTAAGACCTGGGGTGAACAGGAGATTGGTGTGCCAAGTTCCCTCAATCTTATTGTCCGAGTGCTGTGTGGTGTTAACCTTCAGCACCCAGCCAATAAGGTATAAGGAGATGAACTAAGGGTTGATAGCCCACAGTGGCCTGTTTCTTCACCCCAATGGGAGCTCACTGTGGAGATAACGGCTCAGGGCAACTACTCCTAAAAGTCTATTGCCCTGTACACATGGTCAGACATTGATCGGACATTCCGACAACAAAATCCATGGATTTTTTCCGAGGGATGTTGGCTCAAACTTGTCTTGCATACACACGGACACACAAAGTTGTCAGAATTTCTGAACGTCAAGAACGTGGTGACTAGGGATGAGCTTCGAGTTCGAGTTGAACTCATGTTCGACTTGAACATCGGCTGTTCGCAAGTTCGCTGAACAGCGAACAATTTGGGGTGCTCGCGGCAAATTCAAAAGCCGCGGAAAACACTCTTTTAAAGTCTATGGGAGAAATCAAAAGTGCTCATTTTAAAGGCTTATATACACGGTATTGTCATAAAAAGTTTTTGAGGACCTGGGTCCTGCCTCAGGGGACATGGATCAATGCAAAAAAAGTTTTAAAAACGGCCATCTTTTTGGGAGCAGTGATTTTAATAATGCTTAAAGTGAAACAATAGAAGTGTAATAGTCCTTTAAATTTCGTACCTGGGGGGTGTCTAAAATATGCCTGTAAAGGGGCGCATGTTTCCCATGTTTAGAACAGTCTGACAGCAAAATGACATTTCACAGGAAAAAAAGTAATTTAAAACTACTCGCGGCTAATAATGAATTGTCGGTCCGACAATACACATAAAAGTTCATTAAAAAAAATGGCATGTGATTTCCCCACAGGGGAACCCCAAACCAAAATTAAAAAAAAAAATGGCATGGGGGTCCCCCTAAATTCCATACCAGGCCCTTCATGTCTGGTATGGATATTAAGGGAAACTCCACGCCAATTTTTTTTTTAAAAAAGGCGTGGGGGTCCCCCTCAAAATCCATACCAGACCCTTCAGGTCTGGTATGGATATTAAGGGGAACCCCGCGCCTAAATTTTTTTAAAAATGGCGTGGGGTCCCCCCAAAAATCCATACCAGACCCTTATCCGAGCACGCAACCCGGCAGGCCGCAGGAAAAGAGGGGGGACAAGAGAGCGCCCCCACTCCTGAACCGTACCAGGCCACATGCCCTCAACTTTGGGAGGGTGCTTTGGGGTCCCCCCAAAGCACCTTGTCCCCATGTTGATGGGGACAAGGGCCTCATCCCCACAACGTCTTCTTTCCATCTTCTTTCCTCTATCTTCCTTCAGTTTCTTCCTCCATCTTCTTCTTCCTCTGGTTCTTCCTCCGATCCTCTGCTTCTTGCTCCGGTGTTCTCGTCCGGCATCTTCCTCTGCGGCGTCTTCCTCCCCGTATTTGTTCTTGGGCCGCTCCGAATCCATGATGGGAGGCTCCCGCTGTGTGATGCTTCTCATCTCCTTTTTTGTTTTCAAACAGTTTTATTAAGCGTAACCAAGTTCACATACAGATGAAAAAAACTCACATCCTTCAAAACTATAGGTATTACATCAAGTTACTGATAGGTGGTGTACATCAATATCAAAAGTTTAGATCTTACTTAGTCAAAAAGCATCATGTACGACTCTTGATAAGAGAACTTATTCTAATCATATGCCATAACCTTGAAGGATATTTATAGTAGCTAAAAAAAAAAGGAAAGGAAAATAAGAAAAAGAAATTGTAACATCTAAACTAAAAACAGTCAGTCTTGAAGCATGAACAGGAACCACGGATTACATTTGGCATCGAATACAGGGATAGAATCGTGTAGGGTATGAAATATTTTCCCTGCTATCATCATATAGTCTATACGTGAAATAACTTGTGCATATAGGACCGAAGATGATTTCCAGTGTAATTCAATGGCCCAAAGCATGGCTATACAAATTGAGTGGAATAATCTCATCAGGGGTTTGGGAATATCAGGGAGGAACTGAAATAGGATACAGTGCTTGTAAGTGAGGGTAATGGAAGTCCCAGCTAAATTGTCAATCAATTTTAAAATCTCCTTCCAGGTAGGTTGCAATTTTTCACAGTCCCAAAATAGGTGCAAGTAGGTGCCCAAATGGGTGCAGCCTCTAAAGCACCTGGGAGAAGCTTGCGGATAAATTTTACTTAGGCGCACGGGGGTATAATACCACCTTGTCATGAGCTTAATGGCAGTCTCCCTGATTGTTAAGGACTTCATACATTTACGTATGTTTTGCCATCATTTTTCCCAGTCCAGGTCCTCGTGATCTAGGACTAATTCCTTTTCCCATTGGGATCTATATTTCAGGGTAGGTTTTTCCTCTACTAATTCTAAGGACTTGTAAATTCCTGAAATAAGACCCTTTTGACGAGGGGAGGTATGGCATACATCCTCAAAAAGTGTTTTAGTGTCTGAAGGAGGGCTGGCATAGTGCTGTTGAAAGAAAAGACGGATTTGTAGAAAACGGTACAATTCACTATCTGGTATATGATAAAGAGACTGTAAAACTGAGAATGTAATGAATTTTAAACCAACCAGAAAGTCTCCCAACGTGGTCAGGTTGCGTTCAGTCCAAGCTAGGAAAGACTCCGGGTGATCATAAGCTGGGGGGAATCTGGGGTCACTGAGATATAAGGCTCCCAGGGGTGTTTGAGATATGAGGTTGTATTTTATCTTATACTGATTCCAAAGTTTCAATCCTTTTGCGACTACTTGGTTTTTAACGGGCAATGCTGGGAAAGAGGGGTTAGAGGTCCACATCAACTCAGGGAGGTAAAGGGGAGTGATGGAATCCTGTTCGAATTTGACCCAGGGGACCTTGGAATTTCTGATGTTCCATTGGGCCTGTTGCGTATATCTACTGGCTAAGTAGTAGAGCCATATTTGAGGGACTCCCAAGCCTCCTCTTTTCGAGGAGCGATATAAAACCTCTTTGGCAAATCTCGGGGGTTTGTCATGTCAAATAAATGTATTAAAATGGGCCTGAACATTAAGCAGATAAGATTTAGACAGTCTGATTGGAAGAGAACGGAACAGGTAAAGTAACCTGGGGAGGATCGTCATTTTAAGGGCTGTAATTCTGCCTAAGAAAGGGATATGTAGATGGGACCAGAATTTAAGGGTTCTTTTCAGTTTAGTTATCATCGGAGTATAGTTGGCTTCAAAAAGTTTGCAAAAGTCTCCCGTCAGATCAATGCCTAAATATGAGAGATGAGTTTCAGCCCATGTGAACGGGTAAACTTGTCTAAGTTGATGAAGTTCCACTGGGGTAAGCCCCACTGGAAGGGCCACTGATTTTGAGACATTCATCGAGAGATCCGAGACTCTTGCAAAGTTCGATTGGATCTGTAGTAAGTTAGGCAAAGAAATTAGGGGGTTAGTAAGAAACATTAGAACATCGTCTGCATACATGCAAAATTTGTATGTTGAGGGACCTTTGGTGTAACCAAATATGTCTGGGTTATTGAGTATTGCAGTGGATAGGGGTTCGAGAGCGAGGGCGAAAATTAAGGGGGAGAGTGGACACCCCTGCCTGGTACCCCTTCCTATGGAAAAGAATTGGGAACTACAGCTACAACTTCCTTGCAAATAGTGTCGAGGAGGTGTTATTGTGAAGAAAAAATTTGGCTTTGGACTATCTAAGGGCGTTTTCAATCTTAGAGGATAAGAGCGAGTCTAATTCTAGACGTTTTTGGTCAATAGACACTCTGGTGGATTCTAGATTCAGCATGTTGGTATTTTTATATAGGCGGTCCAGATCCTTTGTGAGGTCCAATATTTTTTGTCTATTCATTTTATTATGGGACGAAGCTATGCTAATCAATGTGCCCCTTAAAACTGCTTTGTGGGCAGTCCAGACCGTGGAGGGTGGAGATTTTCGGTAAATAAATAATGTGTCTTTCTATAGGGTTTAAAATGATACTCAATAATATTTAAATAAAATATAAAAAAACTATAACTAAACTGGTCTTTGGTGCTTGTTATATACTGACATACACAATGATAATATAGATATATATGTATGTTGAACAAACAGAAAATACACTGTATGTACATCATGCAATAAAATGTGATTGGCAGAGAGTTTCACAATGAAAATAGTAATGGGAGAACCAGGCAATCTGTACTTACCCTGTCAGCACATTTTAAAGAAGATGGATTAGCTCTTGCACAGTGTTTCTGGCAGCCCGATTAGTCTATTGCTTGTGTTAGCTCTCTAATTTATAAAAAGTCAAACAAACAAACCCCACAGGATGACATTCATCCTTTTCTGTTGTGACATGATTCACAAGCAAAGCATTTGTGTGGACAGCAGGAGAGTGGTGTATTGCGGGAAATTCAATGTTCTTAATAATGAAGCTTTTTTAGAGACACGGCTAATTAGTTTAACATATCTTAAGCATAGTTTGTTGCTTTAAACTAAATGCTACATTATCATCTACAGGTATTTGTGTTACTAAAGCTTACTTTTTTCACAAAGCACATTTTTTGTAAATATAATACAGGATTTTGTAACATGGACAGCAGTATATTTTATCATATTTCTCTACAGCAATTCATAAATAAGGACATCTAATAATGCATCACATTATGTGATTATGTAACACCACGCTTAAGATATTTAAAGTATTTTTAATGTCCAGACTTCCTCAAACTATTGATAAATACAACTTTAAAACTTTAGAAAGAATGTAAACGTATTGAAACACCTGTCAGGTTTTTATTATTTCTGTCACAGACATAGCCAGAACAGAGGCTGTTGGAGAGGACTGTATGCAAGCCTGTTGCCCACCGATTATGGGCCCTAGAATTTGAGGTGAATGAGAAATCCAGTCTGAACTGTATTAATCGGACTCAGTCATGTATATATTGTATGGGGACTCCTTACTGTAGATTTGTGTCCCTGAAGAGGGAGGGGGGGTTCCTCCAGCAGCCCCCTGCTGATAAGACTGATTCATTCTGCTGGGACACATCCTGTGGGGAGATGCTGGTGTTATCAACATGTGTTTATGTTAATTGAGAGAGCTGATCACATTAGCCACCAGCACTGGCTAGGAGACGAATGGTCTAGGCTGAGGAGGGGGGAGATTGTTAATTGTAATTAGCTCCAGCTATTGTGTTTATATTAATGTGTGAAGCTCGGTGCCCACAAGACTGTCATCTGGTCTGGGTACATTTTGTAGTAAATTAGGTCATGTTAATTAGGTTAGCTTTGAGTCATCCCTGCTGTATAAAGGTCTGTGAGATCTCAAATAAAAAGTTAGTTCTGATGTACTCCAAGACTGGTGTTGTCTAGTTCTTGGGGTTCCTATAGCCAGATCCATTGGACTCGTGTTCCAGAACTTAGGAAGCGGTATATGACGGAAGCACTCAAGCGGAGTGTGGGGCGTTCCGTGACATTGGTGGCAAGCAGCGGGAAAGCTTCCTGAAGTCTGAAGTCTGGAACATCCAAACCTCCAACTGGATCCAAGATCAGCATAGCAGACTTCAGTCACCCCAGCGGAGATATGGACCTGGCATCAGAATTCCCGGGGCTGCTGCGGATCATCCTTTCAACGTACACCAGGACTGTGTCTGAGGATGAATGCCTGGAGCTCAGGCAGCTGATTCGGGTGGAGCTCTGGATTGCAGCCCTCCGTCTCGCTGGTATAAAACAGGGCAAGTGCTTTCCAACCCAAGAGCAACGGGCCAGTGACCAACGGGCATTGCGGATGGCATTCCTGGGAGAGCAGCCCCAGGAGCAATGGGTGACTGAGTTGGACAGGTTGGTCCAGCAGGAGATAGAGCTGGACAATCGTTATCGGGCTCTGCAATGGCACGCAGAGGAGGGATATTTAGGGGAGACAACAGAATGCTCTCCGGAGGGATATGACTTTGGCGGCCCTGGATTGCTGTGGGAGAACCTTACAGATCTTTTTATGTTTGGCGATGAGGGGGAACCTGACCTTGAGGACATGAGAGACTATAGAGAGTCTATGCTCAGTCTTGCAGGGGTCTCAGAGCTCAAACCTGATCTGGACCATTTGCTAAGGAAGGAACAGCATCTGGAAAGGGCATACAGGAAACTGCTAGAACAAGTTCAGCAGCATGCCAGAGAATCGGCAGTGGAAAATCCGGAGATTGCCGTCCCCAAACCTGAAGTGCTGACAACAGGGCAGAGCTCTGCTAACCTCTGTCCAGAAATGATAACATCTTCTGGGTTCCATGGACAGGAGATGGTGAACCTCTATTCCCAGACATCAGTTGCAGAGACATGGGATTTGATAGACTTTTCTGCTGAGGAAGAACAACCTGATGAGCCTCCAGCAGAAGAGCTGCTATCAGGGCCAAAGTTCACTGTGTTCTGCCCAGCACCAACAGTGGCTTCGGCCTTCTTGAGAGAAGAGGTAGTCGGCCTTTCTCCCACAACACTGACAGGGACATGTGATTTTCTGCCAGCAGCATCTATGGAGTTAAAACAAACTTCTCCAGCTGAAGATCTGGTAACTGAACAGAGGGTCCAAGACCTCTGTCCCACACTTTTACCAATTCCAGAGACTGGGGATTTAATAGATGTTTCTGTAGAGGAGGAACCACCTGGCAAACCCCCAGCAGAAGTGCTGGCAACCGGACAGAGGGTCCAAGACCTCTGCCCCACACCTGCAGCAATTGTGGAGGCCCAAGGTGAGGAGGTGGCAGTCTATCGCGAGCTGCAGATCAGGATCCAAGGAGAGAATGCAGTCATCACCTCACAACTGCAGCTTGATCTGGTGTCGGTTGATGGGGCTTCAGTCCCCACCTGTATACCCCAGGAATGCTGGGCAGTCGGCCCAGATCCCCAACAGCAGGATGGAGTGAGCCCAGTCCCCCTGTCTTCTCTCCAGCGGCAGAAAGGATTCCAGGGAGAAGGGCCAGTCCGGGCCTCTCCCCAGCGGCAGATATGTTCTCTGAGAGAGGCAGAGGATGGCTGGGTGAGTAATGCACTGTTTGGGATAATTTGTTTGGGGTACTGTGTGGGTACAGGCAGTAGAGGACTGGAGCTGTGGACTAACTTCGGAGTCAACCCGTCTGGGGTCTCCTCCTGTGTTAGTCTCCTGCGGAAAGGGGAGAAATGTCACAGACATAGCCAGAACAGAGGCTGTTGGAGAGGACTGTATGCAAGCCTGTTGCCCACCGATTATGGGCCCTAGAATTTGAGGTGAATGAGAAATCCAGTCTGAACTGTATTAATCGGACTCAGTCATGTATATATTGTATGGGGACTCCTTACTGTAGATTTGTGTCCCTGAAGAGGGAGGGGGGGTTCCTCCAGCAGCCCCCTGCTGATAAGACTGATTCATTCTGCTGGGACACATCCTGTGGGGAGATGCTGGTGTTATCAACATGTGTTTATGTTAATTGAGAGAGCTGATCACATTAGCCACCAGCACTGGCTAGGAGACGAATGGTCTAGGCTGAGGAGGGGGGAGATTGTTAATTGTAATTAGCTCCAGCTATTGTGTTTATATTAATGTGTGAAGCTCGGTGCCCACAAGACTGTCATCTGGTCTGGGTACATTTTGTAGTAAATTAGGTCATGTTAATTAGGTTAGCTTTGAGTCATTCCTGCTGTATAAAGGTCTGTGAGATCTCAAATAAAAAGTTAGTTCTGATGTACTCCAAGACTGGTGTTGTCTAGTTCTTGGGGTTCCTATAGCCAGATCCATTGGACTCGTGTTCCAGAACTTAGGAAGCGGTATATGACGGAAGCACTCAAGCGGAGTGTGGGGCGTTCCGTGACAATTTCCTTGTCCCTAGTACAGAGATTTATTCACTTTATGCACCCTGTTGACCAATGTTGATCATCCATAAAAAATGGGGACATCTGCTCTAGTGACTACTGTCTATAGGGGGATATTCCCGTGCTATTAAAAATTTTCATCTTAGTTATTATGATGTTTCAGTGGCAAATTTTCTTAGTGAGAAATGAAGAAAAAAAAACTAACAATTCTCTAGTTTATTCACAACTAAAAAAAGTTTTATAATATATTTTAAATTCAGTTTGCCTGATGAATGGAGGATTAATACACACCTGTTGCATTGATTTGTGCAGCTGAACAAGATGTTCTTTTAAAGAAATGAACAAATAATCCACTCCTCCTCTTGTTATATTACTGGATTTTCACACTACTTCTGCTGGCATATAATATGACAACAGGGACAGGGAGTGAAGGCCTAACATTTTGTAAACGTATTGCATGCAGTATAACTGTTATGCCCCGTACACACGGTCGGACATTGATCGGACATTCCGACAACAAAATCCATGGATTTTTTCCGACGGATGTTGGCTCAAACTTGTCTTGCATACACACGGTCACACAAATCCGATTGTTCTGAACGGGGTGACGTAAAACACGTACGGCGGGACTATAAATGGGGCAGTGGCCAATAGCTTTTGTCTTAATTTATTCTGAGCATGCGTGGCACTTTGTGCATCGGATTTGTGTACACACGATTGGAATTTCTGACAATGGATTTTGTTGTCGGAAAATTTTATAGCAAGCTCTCAAACTTTGTGTGTCGGAAATTCCGATGGAAAATGTGTGATGAAGCCCACACACGGTCGGAATTTCCGACAACAAGGTCCTATCACACATTTTCCGTCGGAAAATCCGACCGTGTGTACAGGGCATAAGAGTTTTTTTTGCATGAGGGATGATTTTGGATAATAGTAATAATAATAATCCTAGCACAATTTCAGTTACATAATCTAATGCAACTTTTGTAATGTGTGTTGGGGACCAAAGACTTTCCAGCTTATAAAGTACTTAGCAGAATTATAGGACTGCAAGGCAGCAGTTTACAATATCAATACTTCAAAGGGAACCAATTTTCTTTTCCATGGAAGTAGAAAAATATATGCAAAACATTTAAATGAGATTGATGATCTTGTAAGGATAAAGGGGAATGTCTATGGAGAATTACTGTTTCTCTCGAGAGCTTCATCAGTGAGAAGGAAGGGAGAGAGAGAGCAGCGCCCCTCTAAGCATAATAAGTTAGTTTAAAAGAGCTTTAATTTTCTTTAAAATACACTCACATTCAAGCAATGGTAATCAGGCATTTGGTTATGGTTGTTCTGTTCAGCTGTACTGGATGTTCCCTCGGTTCCAGGCTGGGCAGCAGTGATGAGTAAGTCCCCGGTCATTCCCGTGGCATCCGTAGCTCCGAGGCTGGAGGATATCACAGCAGGCCCATCAGCGGGACACGTCAGCAGGAATCGTCAGATGCTGGAGAACAGGGGGAATGGCTTGAGCACTCGCGTTCGGAGCATGCATGCTCCTTCGTCAGGCATTTGATTTGGCCATCCACGCAGAGTTCATATAGAGAAAGGGGAGGGGGCAACGCTAGTAACTGCAAGGTTCAGCAGACCAGCGCTAGTTTCAAAAGCGTAATAAAAATGGTTGTGTTGGACAAGAAATATTAAGGAGATCCATACATATATGTGCACAACACGGGGCTAAAGATTAGTAGTGAAATGAGATACAGTAAACATAAAATTAAATAAGGGTAGACATACAATAATCATGAAAGTAGATATAAATAAAAAAGGAAAAATATAATAATAATAATAGTATTGACAAATAATTTGGTAAAATTGAATAAAGTAAAGTAAAAAATATAATAGATAAAAATAAGAATAAAAATAATAATAGTAGTAAAAATAATAAAAATAAATACTAAAGAAAAAATATATAGAAAAAATATATAGAAAGAATATAGATAGATTGATCCAATGGAATGAGGTAATATCAAATCAAGTAGGTGTAAAGTGATATAAATAGCTTTACAAATGTGTTTGCTATATATCTATACAGATTTAAAAGATTCATTAGTTCATCAGGTATACTTACAGATTTATGTTGTGACAATCTTATTGACCACAAATATCCTGTTGAAATATTATTTTTTGAAAAAAATAATTTTTAATTAAGATCAATATATGGGTGTTATTTTTTATTCATTATTTTACAGGCAACTTAGTTGTAACTAATTGTGATCATGACAAAAACACTGATTTGGAGATGTCCAAAAACACATCCACGCACATGCATATCCAAGCATGCACATGCACACACCCATACCCACAAGGGAGAAGGTTGTTGCGGAACAGGCATGCACATAAACGCACACGCATACACATGGGGGCATTAGAGGAGATAGGAGGGGTAGGGGAGAAGGTGTGTAAAAGGAGGAAGGGAAGGGTGGGGAGGAAAAAGGAAGGAGGGGGAGGAAGGGGCGAGAGAATCAAGGGTTTATCTGGCAATAGGGTGAGTGCTGGTGGTAAGTTGTAAGGGATGGCTAGGATTATGGGGAAAGGATCTATGGGTACAATTATATGTTAATAGATTAAATTAATTTTGATTTCCTCATTTAGGCCCCCAGGCTTTAAACTATCCAGGGTGTAGATCCAGAAAGTTTCCCTATCGCACAGACACTTAATGCGTTCGGCTCGAAGGAAACTACCCAGAATGGTCTCTATGGCCCAGACCTGTAGAGCATTTGTAGAGTCCTTATGGAATTCGGTGAAATATCTAGGGATGGTGAGTTTGCTATTGCTTTCGATAGAGCGTCTATGTTCTCCGTACCTTTTTCATAGGTTTCCAGTAGTGCGTCCCACATAGAGCAGGCCGGAGGGGCAAGAGAGGCAATATACCACAAATTCTGTTGAGCAGTTAAAAAATTTGCCAAGGGGGTATGTTTTTCCTTCTGTAGTACATTGTTTTTGTCTATATTGGTGTCAGAGAAGAGCCTGTCAACATCGGAAGGTTCCTGTGCGTTTGCGCGGCGGAGCCGCGCTTCGGCGCATGTGCGTTAGCAAAGTAGCAGCACACACGGGTTCACTACACGGCGTAACGGCGTAATGGCGTACGAACGTTCGTTCGTCAGCGTTACACCCCCTTTCTGGCCTATATAAGGACTGACTTGTGCTCTGTTTAATTGCTGGTTTGTCTTTCAGCTTCCAGTGTTCCGTTCCTGATTCCTGCTTCTTGTGTTTACCTGTTTGACCCGGATTTGCCTGACCTACCTTGTCTCTCTCCAGCGTTTTGACCTCGGCTTGTTTAAAGGACTTCCCCACCATCTGCTTCCAGTGTTTGACCCTCTGCCTGTCTCCGGATTCTCCTGCCTTCTCGTGTATGACCCCGGCTTGTTTAAACTGACTCCTCTGCTGACATCTCCAATCCTCTACCTCTGGCTTGCCTTCAGGATTTCTCTACTTACCATCTGCTGTGTTTGACCCTAGGCCTGTTTCAAGGACTTCCTCATCTACCAGTCTCCAGTATTTGTTATCGGTCTGCACCATAGACTCTCCACTACTGGGTTCTCCGTGCCTGATCTCCTGCACTTCTCCCAGCTCCCGTTGTGTTTGCGGGTTAGAACCCCAGCCGGGTCTTCCTCTCCAGTTCCAGGGGCAGAGCCACCGTTACTCTCATCTCTACGTGACAGAAGTCCTCCTCTCAAGAGCTTCCTGCCTGCAGGCGACCCGTGCCTCTCTGTGCCCTATACCCTCTGTACCACTACCAGGGGTATAGTGCGCTTAGCCGCAAGGGAAGCCACTCCCAGCATCTCAGCCTCGGTGAGTACCCGTGATAGTACAAACCAGCCAGATGTCTGAGGCCGACAGAGTGGGTTCCCCTCTCAAAGCTCTATGCCAGCAGGTAACGACCCTTACGCAAGCAGTCCAGAGGCTGCAAGATGGCTATTTCCAACTAGAAGGTCGTCTCCAGCACCTAATCTTATCTCCCGGGGATGCAACCTCCACATCCCCCAGTGGGGCCAGCTCTTCGCAAGATCACTCCAGCACAGCTCCTGCAGTTGTTATGACTCTCCCAGAACCTAGGGTGCCCACACCCGAACGATTTTCCGGGAATCGGAAGAGGTTTAGAGCATTTAAAAACGCCTGCTTGTTATACCTGGCTCTCCAACCTAAGACTTTCAGTTCTGAGACAGTAAAAGTAGGGTTCATTATTTCCTTGTTGTCCGAAGAACCCCAAGCCTGGGCTCACAACCTCCTGGAGCAGAAAAGTCCTTTACTAAACTCTGTGGAAACCTTCTTTGAATCCATGGGAAGATTATATGATGATCCCCAACGCACAGCCACGGCCGAGTCCATCTTACATACCTTAGTCCAGGGAAAAAGACCGGTGGAGGACTATACGGTCGAATTTCGAAAATGGTCTGGGGACACTGGATGGAATGAGGCGGCCCTCAAATACCAGTACCGCCAGGGACTCTCAGAGACTCTCAAAGATGAATTAGCACGTGTTGATTCTCCTTCCACCCTGGAGGAGTTGATCCAGCTAGCCATAAAACTAGACAGACGTCTACGGGAACGACGTTCTGAACGTTTTCAATCTCCCCGGCCTACATGGATGCTACCCAGGGTCCCCACAGGTCATCCTCTTCCTGCAGTCCCTTCCTCCTCTACCTTGGAGAGTGAGCCAATGCAACTGGGACTGATCCGGGCTCCACTTACACCTGATGAGAAACAACACCGGCGGGAAGCCAATCTCTGCCTATACTGTGGAGGGTCAGGCCACTTTTTGCGCAACTGTCCTATAAGACCCAGTAAGTCCCAATTACAAACAGCTATGAACTTTCAAGTCAATGGTTCAAGTTCAACTCATCTTGTCCTTCCTGTCTCCCTACAGGTGGCAGGCGAGGAGATCCGGCTACCAGCCATTATTGATTCTGGCACCTGCAGCTGCTTCCTGGATACATCCCTAGCCCGAAGCTTACGCATCCCTCTGCAAAATAAAAGACAAAGTCTCCAAATCCACCTGGCCGATGGATCATCCCCCTGTTCCGGGCCTGTTACTCAAGAAACTAAACCCATTCTCACCATCACAGATTCAGGACATCAAGAATTTCTGTGCTTTGACATCATCTGCTCCCCCATGTTCCCTATCATCCTGGGACTTCCATGGTTGCAAGCTCACGACCCCCATATCAATTGGAGTGAGAAGAAGATCTCCTTCTCTTCGGCTTACTGCTCCCAGCACTGCTTCACCTCTGGTCCCGTCTGCACAGCTTCCTGTCTAACTGTCCAGCCAGTTCCTGATCATCTTCAGCACGTCCCTGCAGCCTACCGTGAATTCATGGACATTTTTGACAAAAAGAGAGCTGACAGTTTGCCTCCTCACCGACCATATGACTGTCCCATTGATCTCTTACCTGGCTCCGAGATCCCTTTTGGTCGTATATTCCCTCTATCAGAAAAGGAGCTGGAGGCTCTTCGGTCCTACATCAACGAAAACCTTGAAAAGGGATTCATTCGTCCTTCCTCTTCTCTGGCTGGAGCAGGGATTTTCTTCGTTGAAAAAAAAGATGGTACTTTAAGGCCTTGTGTGGACTACAGGGAAATCAACAAGATCACCATCAAGAACCGTTATCCGCTTCCCCTCATCCCAGAACTGTTCCAACGGTTTCGAACCGCACGAGTTTTCTCTAAACTTGACCTAAGGGGCGCCTACAACTTGGTTCGGATACGCCCAGGGGATGAGTGGAAAACGGCTTTTAGGTCTAGGTTCGGACATTTTGAATATCTAGTGATGCCATTCGGTCTGTGCAATGCCCCAGCTACATTCCAACACCTAGTAAATGATATTTTTCGTGAATACTTAGACGACTTTGTGATTGTTTACCTTGACGATATTCTGATTTTCTCTACAACCATTGAGCAGCATCAAGTCCATGTGAAGAAGGTACTCACGATCCTCAGGAAGCACGGACTTTACCTAAAGGGAGAGAAATGCGAATTTGAAAAAACAGTAGTCCAATTCCTAGGGTTCATTATCTCCACTGAAGGGGTCTCAATGGATCCTCAGAAAGTGAAGTCTATCCAAGAATGGCCAGCCCCTACAGATAAAGAGGGGGTCCAACGATTTGTGGGCTTTGCCAACTTTTATCGCAAGTTCATAAAAGGATTCTCATCGATCATTTCTCCCATAAACCAATTGACTCGCCAGCAAAGCCGATTCCAGTGGTCTTCAGAAACTCAGGAAGCATTTGATAGACTGAAGGATCTATTTACTTCTGCCCCGGTACTACTGCATCCAGACCCCGCTTTTCCTTATGTATTGGAAGTAGACGCCTCAGAGTCCGCTTTAGGAGCAATTCTATCCCAAAGACGAGGCCAGAAGGCCCTTCTTCATCCTGTGGCATTTGCCTCCCGGAAACTGTCCCCGCCAGAAAGGAACTATGACGTGGGGAGCGTGAACTACTGGCCATCAAATTTGCTCTTGAGGAGTGGAGATATCTGTTGGAGGGTGCTTCTCACCCCATTATGATCTTCACAGATCACAAGAACCTGGAGTACCTTAGAACAGCAAAACGCCTCAGACCTCGGCAAGCCCGCTGGGCCCTGTTTTTCTCCAGGTTCAACTTTCACATTTCCTATCGGCCTGGTTCCAAGAATGGGAAAGCGGACGCCCTATCTCGGATGTTCCCAGAAACCTCTCAAACAGCAGAACCTGGTACTATTCTGTCCTCACAGAATTTTCTTTGTTCCATCCAGCCAGATCTAAAAACTGCCATTGAACAGGCCTCCAGCCAATGCTTAAACCCTGAAGTACCCACACTGAGGAAACAGGATGGTTTACTATGGGCCCAAAACAAAATATTTGTTCCAGCGCAAGTAAGACCCTTGGTACTAAGAACATTTCATGATAACAAATTTGCAGGACATTTCGGGGTACAAAAGACCTCGGAACTAATACATCGTTCCTTCTGGTGGCCAGGGTGGAGTCAGGACTGTAAGAACTACGTAAACTCTTGTATTATTTGCCAACACAGCAAGGGATCCAATGCGAAAGCCTGGGGTCTGTTAAGACCATTACCCATTCCAGAGCAACCCTGGAAGGAAGTGGCTATGGACATTATCGTTGACCTACCACCTGCTGAGGGGTTCTCCACCATTCTGGTAGTAGTCGACCGCCTTTCAAAAATGGCCCACTTCTTAACCATGAAGGGCACACCCTCTGCCTCAGATACCGCGGATATATTCATCAAGGAAGTGGTTAGGCTACATGGAGTACCCGTTAGCATTGTGTCTGACAGAGGAGTCCAGTTCACCTCAAAATTTTGGAGAGACCTTTGCAAATCCCTAGAAATCAAGGTATGCCTGTCCTCAGCATATCATCCTCAAAGTAATGGCCAAACAGAGAGGACGAACCAAACGCTGGAACAATATCTGCGCTGTTTCTGCTCATGCTCTCAAGACAACTGGGTTTCACTCCTCCCCTGTGCAGAATTTGCCTACAATAATTCCATACACACAGCAACCAATCAAACTCCTTTCTGGGCTAATTATGGATTTCACCCCTCTTTTTTGCCTAACTCTTTTTCAGAAGTATCAGTTCCTGCGGTGCAAGACCGAATAAATTCCATTCAAGCCGGGCGCATGCGCGAAGCTTTACATGGCGGACGTCTCCCTGTGAAGCTCCGCACTCCCCGCCGCACACCCGGGACCTTAAAGCACCTTCAACGCAGCGATCCGGCTCCCGTTTTCCAGGAATTACCTCCCCCGGACATCAGTGCTTCCTCCGGTATGGTACTCACGGGTCATCGCGGAAAAACAAAGCCGAAACCCATAAAAGAAGCGCTGGCCCGCGCTTCTTCCAAGATGGCGGCGAAGGCCCGAGCCCTGGCTGATCAAGCAGCGTCCTCTCCTGCACACTCAGAGGTGCTGGAGAGCGAAGATGAGACAGACATGCAATCTCACTCAGGCGGCTCTCCCTCCTTACCGCAAGCAGGTATGTCACAGACTGCTTTTATAAGGCTGATGGAAACCATGCTCCATAAGGCATTGAAAACAACCTCTGACCAAATCACTAACAATTTGACACGTGAGATCCGTGAAATAGGCCAACGCACTGCAGACCTTGAGACCAGGGTCGACGACATAGAACTCACACTACAAGAACAGGCCCAAGATCATATTGCCCTCCGTGAGGAAAATGCTATGCTGTTATCGCGTCTGGAAGACGCTGAGAACCGTTCTCGCAGGTCCAATTTGCGACTCAGGGGTATACCAGAGGCGATTGATGATTTACAATCATTTACCACTGCTTTATTTCAAGAGCTTGAACCCTCTATACCCATCGAACGCCTGGAGTTTGACAGAATTCACAGGGCACTAACCCGCCGTCAAGCAGACGGGCCACCGCGAGACATCATAGTCAAACTACACTTTTTCCGCACGAAGGAACAATTACTAGCAGCAGCACGGAATAAGAACTCCCTTCAGTTCCAGAATCACGACTACCAACTGTTCACGGACTTAGCGCCCCTCACCATCGCTAAACGGCGTGCTATGAAACCACAGCTGCAAGTATTACAACAGCACCATCTCAAGTACACATGGAGATTCCCATTTGCCTTACAATTCTCCTATCAAGGACAACAACATACCTGCACCACCCCTGAGTCGCTGCAACGCTTACTAGAATCTCTGCACCTGTCGCCCCAGACGCGTCAGCCTGAAACATCTCTGCCTCGCACACCAGCCAGATCAATCTCCCAACCATACAACATGACCCCGAAGAGAAACAACCCCGATCCACAGTCCATCCGGAAAGGAACCCCAGCACGATCATCTGGAAACTACCATCCCAGCCCGAAATCTCAAGCCCTCCGCTGAAAGCATGACAGACATATATTCTTTTTTTTTCCCTTTTTTGTTTCCTTCCCCCCTTGTCTCCTCCAGCATACAGTTCCCCGGTTGCATCTTCCATGACTCTCTTCACATAGAACTCTTCTCAGTGACCAGGAGCTGCTGGACGACATCGGTTGGTTTAGGAACTAATACAGCTTCTTGCAAACCTCCTCTACAGAGCTTCTAGGCCTTTTAAGGCCTACTCAGGTTCAGTTACGTTACCCCCCTTTTTTTAAAGGTTTTCCTTAGTGTTTGTTTTTTATTTTTTATTTTTTTTATTTTTTTATTTATTATTTTTTTCTCTCTCTTTTCGTTGATTTGAAAGGTTTAACCTCCAAACTGTATTTCAACCTGCCTGTATAATGTATAATGTATACACACATTGTATTTTGGCTCATACGCTTAAACTGGTATACACAAAGTGTGCCAGGTTAACCCTAGTATCCAGCCATTCCCACTACTATATTACCACAATATAGCAACCATAATCTTACGAGATTTTACCCTGAATACAAGTCATGTTAGGGGTAGTAAAAAGAGGAAAAATTGACTGATTATGTTGTATGACCCAATTCCCTTACTTCCCTTATCCCCCCCCCTTTTTCTTTTTTTTCCCCCTCCCCCCTCCCCCCTCCCCCTCCCTCCACTCCCAATTCCCCCCCTCCCTCATGTTCTGTGTTAGGTTTATGCCTTAATATATGTTACAACACTGTGGGCTTTAACTTTAAATTGTTTTGATTAATCCCGACTGCGGCGGGGAGCTGTCATTGTGCTCCCTCTCTATGGTGCGCCCTCTCTCTGATTGGTCAACTGATCGCAGGGATGGCGCATTTACTCGTCGGGCGCCACTGACCGTTTGCCTCCCTGATAGGGGACGATCTCGGTGGCGTACCCTACACCTTATGCCCTCTCCTTTCTTTATTCCCTCGCTTTTTCTTCTCTCAAACTCTCTCCCTTTACTTTTCCCCATTTCTTCTGTTGGTCGGCTTGCACGGGCTTGGTATCCCTGGCTAATAACTCTCCACATACTTAAACATGGCACCACTTAATATACTCACCCTAAACGTTAAAGGGCTTAACTCTCCACATAAACGGGTCAAAGCCTTTCAAACGTTCGCATCCCTAAAAGCCAACATAGTGGCTCTCCAGGAAACCCATTATTCAAAGCGCCACACCCCCAACTTCTTTAGCTCTAAATATCCGCAAGTCTTTACCGCCTCAGCAGACACAAAACACCGAGGGGTCCTTCTAGCTTTCCATCACACCACACCATTCACCCCCTTAACTGAAATAAAAGATCCAGAAGGTCGTTACCTACTCCTTGTAGGTCTGTTGCAGGATGTTACAACAACTTTTGTTTCTTATTACGCCCCTAATTCAAACCCAAACCCCTTTTTCTCACACCTACTACAAATAGTGAAAACCCACTGTAAGGGAACCCTATTCCTATGTGGTGACTCCAACTCTGTTTTACAACCACACACAGATAAATCCCCCTATGCCCCCGAGCACCACACCCCCTCTATCCAATTCCGTAAACAAATACTTAAGGCCTCCCTTTTAGACACATGGAGAGAATCCAATCCCACTAAGAAAAATTTTACATTTTATTCACACCCCCATAAATCTTTCTCTAGAATCGACCACATTTTTATTCCTATAGCATCCGCACCACTCCTCCTCCATTCACATATTCACCCAATCACATGGACAGACCATTGTGCTGTTATCACCACAGTATCTTCTTTAATACCACAGGCCCCTCAAAAGTGGTGGTCCATGAACGACTCCCTCCTAACCAACCAATCATACTGCTTAGATATCCAGATAGCTCTCAAAGATTACTTAACTCATAATGCCACTCCCGATATCTCCCCTATACTACTCTGGGAAGCCCATAAGCCAGTCATACGAGGCACATGCATTTCAGTGGCGTCACACCTCAATAGGGATAAAAATCTCCGAATACACCAACTTGAATCTGAATACCAGAACCACTTCCTACAATTTCAAACTAACCCAATTGAAGCCCATAAAATAACTCTAGAAAAGACTAAACTCGAACTAGACCTACTTTTGGCTGAAGCGGCTGATAAGACTATCCGCAGGTCTAGTCACACGATCTACACCAAAGCAAACAAACCCGACACATATCTGGCCTTACGCCTTCGTAGACCAGACCGTGCTCGTGTCCCTATCAGACTTAGACTATCTAAAGATAAAGTGACTAGCAATCCGGTTAAAATTCTCGCTGAATTCCATAAACAACTAGCAAACTTGTATGAGTCTAAAACGGCATTTTCGCCGAATCAGGCGGAAAGGCTTTTTAGCAATCTTCCTATCCCTACATTATCTAATACTAGTCGTGATCTGATGGAGAGCTCGATCACCACGGAGGAAGTCTTATCAGCCATCAAGTCACTTAAGCCTCATAAACGTTCAGGCCCGGACGGTCTGCCGAGCCTTTATTATAAAAAATTTGCCAGTGAATTAGCCCCCCTCCTTACCAACTCCTTTAACGCTATACTTAAACAACACTCCTTCGGCAGAGACACATTGACGGCACTCATATCGATGATCCCGAAACCAAATACGGACAACACCTCATGGTCTAACTACAGACCAATTTCACTCTTAAATGTCGATATCAAGATCCTAGCCAAAATTTTAGCCCTACGTCTCAACCCTATAATTGGGGGATTGATCCATAAGGACCAAGTAGGTTTCATACCTAAACGACAGGCAAGTGACAACATTCGCCGTGTAATTCTCCTCCAACACCTAGCCCGTTCCCGTAAAATCCCGATGCATCTCCTTTCCTTAGACATCCGGAAAGCTTTCGATACTGTCTCCTGGCCTTACTTATTTTATATTCTCCAACGTTGGGGCTTCGGCCCACATTTTCTGGGATGGGTCAATGCACTGTACAATCAACCACAAGCATATGTGCATTACTCAGGCTTCCGCTCAGACCCCTTTCCCATTTTACGAGGAACTAGGCAAGGTTGTCCCCTATCCCCCATTTTGTTTGCACTCGTGATCGAACCTTTAGCTGCCCTGATAAGGAGTAACCCTGATATTCGGGGCTTGGAGATTGCTTCTACCTCACATAAACTTTGCCTTTTTGCCGATGATGCTCTTATGTTCATCACATCTCCCCATACTACCATCCCGATCCTTTTGCACACTCTAGATAGATTTGCCAGGGTCTCGGGGCTCGAAATCAACCAAACTAAATCGAGGGCTCTCAATGTGTCTTTGCCGCAAGCTGATTTAGAAATGATACGCCAAAATTTTCCTTTTCAATGGTCTACCACATCTATTCCCTATTTAGGGATTAAGCTGACAAGTGACCCATCCCACTTGTTCCAATCCAATTACCTCCCAATGCTAACTCAACTAACTTCCCTTCTTAACCTTTGGTTGCCCCTATGTATCTCCTGGCTCGGCTGCATTGCGGCTGTTAAGATGTCTTTGCTTCCAAAGTTATTATACCTATACAGAGTCCTCCCTGTCACAGTCCCTTCATATTATCATAGGATCATACAAAGTAAAGTTTTTAAATTTATCTGGGGATCTAAAAGACCCAGAGTGGCTAGATCCGTCCTTCTTCGTAACAAGTCTAATGGAGGCCTTGGCATCCCAAACTTTCAACATTATTACCAGGCTGCAAGGCTGGCCCAGACGGCTCTCTACCACTCGAAACTCGAAATACCACTCTGGGTTAGCCTTGAAGCTATTGACTCATTTCCGCTTACTATAACTAATCTGCTATGGCTTTCCCCAGCATCCCGAGGCCCCATATCTAACCCAATCACACAACACACTCTCAGACTCTGGGATAAACTGAAAACACCCTTCAAACTGATTTCCCCGCACTCCCCCCTCTTGTCATTTCTAGGTCACCCACAATTCTACCCAGCCTATACTGAACCAGTATCATTTCAGTTCTGGGAGCGTGCGGGCCTGACTCGCATATGCGATATAGTCAATACTGATGCTATTAAATCATTTGCCAGTATCCAAGCACAAACACAGCTCCCCAGTAGAGAATGCTTCCGTTATCTCCAAATTGCGCACTTTACTCAATCAACAATAAAATCTCTCACTGGATTGGATACTATGACAGAGTACGAGGCTATGTGTGACTCGGACCCGCACGCTCCAGGTGCTATCTCCCGTCTCTACGCCCATCTCACTACACCACCCTCGCGCCTTCCCGCGTATGCACAGAAATGGTCAAATGATCTAGACATTAATATTGAAGCGGAGGATTGGGTGACTATCTGGACCAACACAAAAAATGCTTCCCAAAACGTGATTGCCTCAGAGGCAAATTACAAGGTGTTGATGCGGTGGTATCTAGTCCCGGCTAGAATTGCTAAATTCTTGCCTGAATTTTCCCCAAACTGTTTCAGGGGATGTAGTGACAGAGGCACTCACCTACACATCTGGTGGACATGTCCACTGGCGCAACGCTTCTGGGAAACTATATTCCAAATGGCGTCCACCCTTCACCAAGTCACCCTAAAACCCAGCCCAACGATAGCCCTGCTCAATTTAATTCCCCAGGACTATACAAGAGCACAGCTTCGCCTCCTTCTCCAGCTATTCACCGCAGCTAAGCAAACAATCGCTAAGGCTTGGAAAACACCCACGCTCAGTATAACCGAAGCTAAAAATCGGGTCACACAAGCAATGGTTCATAGCAAGATTGAGGCGAAAATCCTGGATAAGGTCCCCCATCATGTCAGAATCTGGCAACCATGGATGGACCACTTCCTGCCAGCTGGTATTGATGAACATTTGTTAGGACTCTGAATATATTCGGTCCTAAACCTGAGACAATGATGCCACACCTCTGCCCGTGCGACCCGGCCAACCCATACCCCCCCTTGCTTCTCTTTTTTCTATCTATTTTTTCTCTTTCCTTCCCCCCCTTTTTTCTCTTCTCTTTTTCTCCCTTCTTCTACCATTAATACCTATTGGTATTGTACTCGGTCTTGTACAATGGTCCTGGTGGCTCCCACGTCTGTTTTCTAGGGAGTAACTCGGAACCTTTACATTTAATACTTATTTGGGGGACCCGGTTCCCTCTAAAACCTCTAGTTATTCAATCTTATCCGTTTATACTTGCGATTTGACTGAGTATTCACTTGTTGGTATAATCCTTTATATGCCATTTTGTTAATGATATAATCTATGTCACTGAAAAGCACTGTCTTATGCTACCTGGCTATCTTTATTTCTATATTTAATATATGGAACAGTTGCTTGTCAATTACCAATAAAATATTTGAAAGAAAAATTCCATTCAAGCCAATTTTCAAATAATTCAGGAAGCTATGAAAAAGGCTCAGGACAGCTACAATAAATACTATGACAGGGGGAGGAGGAGCAACCCAATTTTTAAGATTGGGGATGAAGTCTGGCTATCTGCAACAAACCTCAAACTTTCTTGTCCCTCATGCAAATTAGGTCCAAAATTTATTGGTCCCTTCAAGATAAAGAGAGTAGTGAACCGTGGCCTTTGAACTCTCTTTACCCAGCTCTTACAGAATTCATCCTGTCTTTCATACTTCCCTTTTGAAACCAGTAACTCCCAGTTCTTTCCCAGGAAGGGAGGAGTTGCCACCTCCTCCAATTAATATTGAAGGCGAAGAGGAATTTGAGGTTGAGGCTATAATGGACTGTAGAAGGAGGGGGGGTCATATCCAGTATCTGGTCAAGTGGAAAGGGTACCCCCCAGAAGATAATTCTTGGGAACCCTCCTCCAATATACACGCTCCACGGTTAATACAAACATTCCACAAGAAATATCCGGGAGTACTGGCCAGATTGGGCATCCGGAGGTTGCCCTTTGGGGGGGGGGGCACTGTCAGAGAAGAGCCTGTCAACATTGGAAGGTTCCTGTGCGTTTGCGCGGCGGAGCCGCCCTTCGGCACATGCGCGTTAGCAAAGTAGCGGCACACACGGGTTCACTACACGGCGTAACGGCGTAATGGCGTACGAACGTTCGTTCGTCAGCGTTACACCCCCTTTCTGGCCTATATAAGGACTGACTTATGCTCTGTTTAATTGCTGGTTTGTCTTTCAGCTTCCAGTGTTCCTTTCCTGATTCCTGCTTCTTGTGTTTACCTGTTTGACCCGGATTTGCCTGACCTACCTTGTCTCTCTCCAGCGTTTTGACCTCGGCTTGTTTAAAGGACTTCCCCACCATCTGCTTCCAGTGTTTGACCCTCTGTCTGTCTCCGGATTCTCCTGCCTTCTCGTGTATGACCCCGGCTTGTTTAAACGGACTCCTCTGCTGACATCTCCAATCCTCTACCTCTGGCTTGCCTTCAGGATTTCTCTACTTACCATCTGCTGTGTTTGACCCTCGGCCTGTTTCAAGGACTTCCTCATCTACCAGTCTCCAGTATTTGTTATCGGTCTGCACCATAGACTCTCCACTACTGGGTTCTCCGTGCCTGATCTCCTGCACTTCTCCCAGCTCCCGTTGTGTTTGCGGGTTAGAACCCCAGCTGGGTCTTCCTCTCCAGTTCCAGGGGCAGAGCCACCGTTACTCTCATCTCTACGTGACAGAAGTCATCCTCTCAAGAGCTTCCTGCCTGCAGGCGACCCGTGCCTCTCTGTGCCCTATACCCTCTGTACCACTACCAGGGGTATAGTGCGCTTAGCCGCAAGGGAAGCCACTCCCAGCATCTCGGCCTCGGTGAGTACCCGTGATAATTGGACAAATTTGCAGGTTAGACAGTTAAACTTGTGGCATTGATACATTCTCTTTATGTCTAGGAAGGTGAGGGTCGATGTTAATTTGGGTTTACAAGATTTTAATTTTTATTTAATTTTATTTATTTTTACCACCAGCACTCACCCTATTGCCAGATAAACCCTTGATTCTCTCACCCCTTGCCCCCCTCCTTCCTTTTTCCTTCCCACCCTTCCTTTTCCCCCTACCCCTCACATCTTCTCTACTACCCCCATGTGTATGCATGTAAAGTTTATGCGCATGCCTGTTCCATAACAACCTTCTCTCTTGTGGGTAAGGGTGTACACATGCGCATGCTTGGATATGCATGTGTGAGGATGTGTTTTTGGACACCTCTAAATCAGTGTTTTTGTCATGCTCACAATTATTTACAGCTAAGTTGCCCGTAAAATAATAAATAAAAAATAACACCCATATATTGATCTAAATTTAAAAAAAAAATCTATATATATTTTTTTAAATAATCTTTCAACAGGATATTTGTGGTCGATGAGATTATCAAAATGTAAATCTGTAAGTATTCCCGATGAACTATTGAATCTTCTAAATCTATATAGATACAGTGGCTTGCGAAAGTATTCGGCCCCCTTGAACTTTTCAACCTTTTGCAACATTTCAGGCTTCAAACATAAAGATATAAATTTATTTTTTTTGTGAAGAATCACCAACAAGTGGGACACAATTGTGAAGTGGAACAAAATCTTTTGGATTTTTGAAACTTTTTTAACTAATAAAAAAATGAAAAGTGGGGCGTGCAAAATTATTCGGCCCCCTTGCGTTAATACTTTGTAGAGCCACCTTTTGCTGCGATTACAGCTGCAAGTCGCTTGGGGTATGTCTCTATCAGTTTTGCACATCGAGAGACTGAAATTCTTGCCCATTCTTCCTTGCAAAACAGCTCGAGCTCAGTGAGGTTGGATGGAGAGCGTTTGTGAACAGCAGTTTTCAGCTCTTTCCACAGATTCTCGATTGGATTCAGGTCTGGACTTTGACTTGGCCATTCTAACACCTGGATACGTTTATTTGTGAACCATTCCTTTGTAGATTTTGCTGTATGTTTGGGATCATTGTCTTGTTGGAAGATAAATCTCCGTCCCAGTTTCAGGTCTTTTGCAGACTCCAACAGGTTTTCATCCAGAATGGTCCTGTATTTGGCTGCATCCATCTTCCCCTCAATTTTAACCATCTTCTCTGTCCCTGCTGAAGAAAAGCAGGCCCAAACCATGATGCTGCCACCACCATGTTTGACAGTGGGGATGGTGTGTTGAGTGTGATGAGCTGTGTTGCTTTTACGCCAAACATATCGTTTTGCATTGTGGCCAAAAAGTTCGATTTTGGTTTCATCGGACCAGAGCACCTTCTTCCACATGTTTGATGTGTCTCCCAGGTGGCTTGTGGCAAACTTTAGACGAGACTTTTTATGGATATCTTTGAGAAATGGCTTTCTTCTTGCCACTCTTCCATAAAGGCCAGATTTGTGCAGTGTACTACTGATTGTTGTCCTATGGACAGACTCTCCCACCTCAGCTGTAGTTCTCTGCAGTTCATCCAGAGTGATCATGGGCCTCTTGGCTGCATCTCTGATCAGTCTTCTCCTTGTCTGAGCTGAAAGTTTAGAGGGACAGCCAGGTCTTGGTAGATTTGCAGTGGTCTGATACTCCTACCATTTCAAAATGATCGCTTGCAGTGCTCCTTGGGATGTTTAAAGCTTGGGAAATCTTTTTGTATCCAAATCCGGCTTTAAACTTCTCCACAACAGTATTACGGACCTGCCTGGTGTGTTCCTTGGTCTTCATGATGCTCTCTGCGCTTTCAACAGAACCCTGAGACTATCACAGAGCAGGTGCATTTATACAGAGACTTGATTACACACAGGTGGATTCTATTTATCACCATCAGTCATTTAGGACAACATTGGATCATTCAGAGATCCTCGCTGAACTTCTGGAGTGAGTTTTCTGCACTGAAAGTAAAGGGGCCGAATAATTTTGCACGCACCACTTTTCAGTTTTTTAATTGCTAAAAAACTTTAAAATATCCAATAGATTTCGTTCCACTTCACAATTGTGTCCCACTTGTTGGTGATTCTTCACAAAAAATTAAAATTTTATATCTTTATGTTTAAAGCCTGAAATGTGGCAAAAGGTTGAAAAGTTCAAGGGGGCCGAATACTTTCGCAAGCCACTGTATATAGCAAAAACATTTGTAAAGCTATATATACAACTTTACTCTGCTTAATTTCATATTACCTCATTCCATTGGATAAATCTATTTATATTTTTTCTATATATTTTTTCTTTAGTAATATCTATTTTTATTATTTTTTATTTTAACTACTATTATTATTTTTATTCCTATTTTTATCTATTATATTTTATATTTTTTACTTTACTTTATTTCATTTAATCAAATTATTCCTCAATTTTATCATTATTCTTATATTTTTCCTTTTTTTATTTATATCTATTTTTATGATTATTTTATGTTTACCCTTATTTAATTTTATTTTTACTGTATCTCAGTTCATTACTAATCTTTAGCCCCGTGTTGTGCACATATATGTATGAATCTCCTTAATATTTCTTGTCCAACACAAGCAATTTTATTATGCTTTTGAAGCTGGTATGCTAAACCTTGCAGTTCCTAGCGCTGCCCCCTCCCCTTTCTCTGTATGAACTCTGCCGAATCACATGCCTGACGAAGGAGCGTGCATGCTCCGAATGTGAGCACCCATGCTCTGAATGCGAGCGCTCAAGCCATACCCCCTGTTCTCCAGCATCTGACGTTTCCTGCTGACGTGCCCTGCTGATGTGCCTGCTGTGATATCCTCCAGCGTCGGAGCTACGGATGCCACCGGAGTGGCCTGGGACTGACTCATCACTGCTGCCGAGCCTGGAACCGAGGGAACATCCAGTACAGCTGAACAGAACAACCATACCCATATGCCTGATTACCATTGCTCAAATTTGAGTGTATTTTAAAGCAAATTAAGGCTCTTTTAAACTAACTTATTACACTTAGAGTGTCGCTGCTCTCTCTCTCTCTCTCCCTTTCTCTCATTATCATAGAGTCTCTTCTGCTATTCTAAACTGGCTGCTGCTTTCAATCTCTACCAGAACCTTTAACACAGGTCTGGATCCAGAAAGTAAATTGGACTAAAACTTCCAAACATTAGCTAGACTCTTATTATTTTTACTTTTATTACTATAACCTATTTATATCACCAGTGGCCCCTGTCAGCGCTCCATTCTACCCTCCTTATATCAGTGAGAAGGAATAACCACCCCAAATAATCAAGACAAAGTTGGAACATTTTGTGTCATTCAGCTGGAGATGATTTTTTTTGGGGATTATATTAGTCCACAGACATGTCAAATAATATGATTTTTTTACTCACCATTAAATCCTTTTTTAAGAGTCCATTGAGGGATGAATCTTGTTATTAGGGATGAGCCGAACACCCCCCTGTTCGGTTCGCACCAGAACATGCGAACAGGAAAAAAGTTTGTTCGAACACGCGAACACCGTTAAAGTCTATGGGACACGAACATGAATAATCAAAAGTGCTAATTTTAAAGGCTTATATGCAAGTTATTGTCATTAAAAGTGTTTGGGGACCCGGGTCCTGCCCCAGGGGGACATGAATCAATGCAAAAAAAAGTTTTAAAAACGGCCGTTTTTTCAGGAGCAGTGATTTTAATAATGCTTAAAGTCAAACAATAAAAGTGTAATATCCCTTTAAATTTCGTACCTGGGGGGTGTCTATAGTATGCCTGTAAAGGGGCGCATGTTTCCCGTGTTTAGAACAGTCTGACAGCAAAATGACATTTTGAAGGAAAAAACACATTTAAAACTACCCGCGGCTATTGCATTGCCGACAATACACATAGAAGTTCATTGATAAAAACGGCATGGGAATTCCCCACAGGGCAACCCCGAACCAAAATTAAAAAAAAAAAATTATGTGGGAGTCCCCCTAAATTCCATACAAGGCCCTTCAGGTCTGGTATGGATATTAAGGGGAACCCCAGCCAAAATTAAAAAAAAAAAAGACGTGGGGTTCCCCCTAAATTCCATACCAGACCCTTCAGGTCTGGTATGGATTTTAAGGGGAACCCCGCACCAAAAAAAAAAAAACCGGCGTGGGGTCCCCCCAAAAATCCATACCAGACCCTTATCCGAGCACGCAACCTGGCAGGCCGCAGGAAAAGAGGGGGGGACGAGAGTGCGCCCCCCCCCTCCTGAACCGTACCAGGCCACATGCCCTCAACATTGGGAGGGTGCTTTGGGGTAGCCCCCCAAAACACCTTGTCCCCATGTTGATGAAGACAAGGGCCTCATCCCCACAACCCTGGCCGGTGGTTGTGGGGGTCTGCGGGCGGGGGGCTTATCGGAATCTGGAAGCCCCCTTTAACAAGGGGACCCCCAGATCCCGGCCCCCCCCTGTGTGAAATGGTAAGGGGGTACTTACCCCTACCATTTCACTAAAAAACTGTCAAAAATGTTAAAAATGACAAGAGACAGTTTTTGACAATTCCTTTATTTAAATGCTTCTTCTTTCTTCCTTCATCTTCTTCTGGCTCTTTTGGTTCTTCCTCCGGCGTTCTCGTCCAGCATCTCCTCCGCGGCGTCTTCTATCTTCTTCTCCTCGGGCCGCTCCGCACCCATGGCATTGGGGGGGAGGCTCCCGCTCTTCTCTTCATCTTCTTCATCTTCTTCTTCTTCTTCATCTCTTCTTCCTTCTTCATTTCTTCTCCGGGCCGCTCCGCAGCCATGCTGGCATGGAGGGAGGCTCCCGCTGTGTGACGGCGTCTCTTCGCCTGACGGTTCTTAAATAACGGGGGGCGGGGCCACCCGGTGACCCCGCCCCCCTCTGACGCACGGGACATGACGGGACTTCCCTGTGGCATTCCCCGTGACGTCACAGGGAAGTCCCGTCAAGTCACCGTGCGTCAGAGGGGGGCGGGGTCACCGGGTGGCCCCACCCCCCGTTATTTAAGAACCGTCAGACGAAGAGACGCCGTCACACAGCGGAAGCCTCCCTCCATGCCAGCATGGCTGCGGAGCGGCCCGGAGAAGAAATGAAGAAGGAAGAAGAGATGAAGAAGAAGAAGAAGATGAAGAAGATGAAGAGAAGAGTGGGAGCCTCCCCCCCAATGCCATGGGTGCGGAGCGGCCCGAGGAGAAGAAGATAGAAGACGCCGCGAAGGAGATGCTGGACAAGAACGCCGGAGGAAGAACCAGAAGAGCCAGAAGAACCAGAAGAAGATGAAGGAAGAAAGAAGAAGCATTAAAACTGTCTCTTGTCATTTTTAACATTTTTGACAGTTTTTTAGTGAAATGGTAGGGGTAAGTACCCCCTTACCATTTCACACAGGGGGGGGGGCGGGATCTGGGGGTCCCCTTGTTAAAGGGGGCTTCCAGATTCCGATAAGCCCCCCGCCCGCAGACCCCCACAACCACCGGCCAGGGTTGTGGGGATGAGGCCCTTGTCTTCATCAACATGGGGACAAGGTGTTTTGGGGGGCTACCCCAAAGCACCCTCCCAATGTTGAGGGCATGTGGCCTGGTACGGTTCAGGAGGGGGGGGGGGCGCACTCTCGTCCCCCCTCTTTTCCTGCGGCCTGCCAGGTTGCGTGCTCGGATAAGGGTCTGGTATGGATTTTTGGGGGGACCCCACGCCGTTTTTTTTTTTTTTTTTTTTGGCGCGGGGTTCCCCTTAAAATCCATACCAGACCTGAAGGGTCTGGTATGGAATTTAGGGGGAACCCCACGTCATTTTTTTTTTTAATTTTGGCTGGGGTTCCCCTTAATATCCATACCAGACCTGAAGGGCCTTGTATGGTATTTAGGGGGACTCCCACATCATTTTTTTTTTTTGGTTCGGGTTTGCTCTGTGGGGAATTCCCATGCCGTTTTTATCAATGAACTTCTATGTGTATTGTCGGCAATGCAATAGCCGCGGGTAGTTTTAAATGTGTTTTTTTCTTCAAAATGTCATTTTGCTGTCAGACTGTTCTAAACACAGGAAACATGCGCCCCTTTACAGGCATACTATAGACACCCCCCAGGTACGAAATTTAAAGGGATATTACACTTTTATTGTTTGACTTAAAATCACTGCTCCTGAAAAAACGTCCGTTTTTAAAACTTTTTTTTGCATTGATCCATGTCCCCTGGGGCAGGACCCAGTTCCCCAAACACTTTTTATGACAATAAATTGCATATAAGCCTTTAAAATTTGCACTTTTGATTTCTCCCATAGACTTTTAAAGGGTGTTCCGCGGCATTCGAATTTGCTGCGAACACCCCAAATTGTTCGCTGTTCGGCGAACTTGCGAACAGCCAATGTTCGAGTAGAACATGAGTTCGACTCGAACTCGAAGCTCATCCCTACTTGTTATTAAACAAACTAGGGTTATACTGCCACCTGCAGGTGAGATAGATGCTAGGTAATCAGAAAAAAACGAAGACCAGTCCCCAGAAGCTACAGTATTTCATAAAAGTGAGTACACCCCTCACATTTGTGTAAAAATTTTATTATATTTTTTCATGTGACAACACTGAAGAAATGACACTTTGCTACAATGTAAAGTAGTGAGTGCATAGCTTGTATAACAGTGTAAATTTGCTGTACCCTTAAAATAACTCAACGCACAGCCATTAATGTCTATATTGCTGGCAACAAAAGTGAGTACACCCCTAAGTGAAAATGTCCACATTGTGGACACCATTATTTTCACCTTTACCTTCAGCTTCTTTAGCAAGGCCGTGGTCATCTTGGATTTGTGTTTGCAGTCCTTATGATGTTGCAATACTGTTCTGTGGCCTTCAAAGGGAGGGGATCATGCTCTGCTTCAGCATGTCATAGTACATGTTGGCATTCATGGCTCCCTCAATGAACTGTAGCTCCCCAGTGCCGGCAGCACTCATGCAGCCCCAGACCATGACATTCCTACCACTATGCTTGACTGTAGGCAAGACACAGTTGTCTTTGTACTCCTCACCTGGTTGCCTCCACACATGCTTGACACCTTTTGAACCAAATAAGTTTAACTTGATCTTATCAGACCACAGGACATGTTCCAGTAATCCATGTCCTTAGTCTGCTTGTCTTCAGCAAACTGTTTGCGGGCTTTCTTGTGCATCATCTTTAGAAGAGGCTTCCTTCTTGGACGACAGTGATGCAAACCAATTTGATGCAGCGTCCAGTGTATGTTCTGAGCACTGGCAGGCTGACTACCCATCCCTTCAACTTCTGCTGCAATACTGGCAGCACTCCTACGTCTATTTCCTAAAGACAACCCCTGGATATGACGCTGAGCACGTGCACTCATCTTCTTTGGTCAACCATGGCGAGGCCTGTTCTGAGTGGAAACTGTCCTGTTAAAACACTGTATGGTATTGGCCACCATGCTGCAGCTCAGTTTCAGGGTCTTGGTGATCTTCTTATAGCCTAGGCCATCTTTATGTAGAGCATCAATTATTTTTTCAGATCCTCAGAGAGTTCTTTGCCATGAGGTGCCATGTTGAACATCCAGTGACCAGTATGAGAGAGTGAGAGCGATAAGACCAAATTTAACACACCTGCTCCCCATTCACACCTGAGATCTTGTAACACTAATGAGTTGCATGACAGCGGGGAGGGAAAATGGCTAATTGGGCCCAATTTTGACATTTTCACTTAGGGTGTACTCACTTTGTTGCCATCTGTTGAGACATAAATGGCTGTGTGTTGAGTTATTTTAAGTGGACAACAAATTTACACTGTTATACAAGCTGTACACTCACTACTTTACATTGTAGAAATGTGTAATTTCTTCAGTGTTGTCACATGAAAAGATATAATAAATATTTACAAAAATGTGAGGGGTGTATTTACTTTTGTGAGATACTGTATAACCCCTCCCACAAAAATCCTATTTTCTCTATCATTGATTGAGGGACACAGCTTGGTAATAAACAACCTTGGAATGTCCAAAAGTGCTACAAATTCAGGGTTATGCACACTTAAACAAACAGGTGAAAAAACAAAAACTATAGGAATCAAGGGCATTATTTAGTCATTTGCAGGACTTTTAAACCTGCAATTATGCAGAAACAGAAACACTGACCTTATATAACTTAAAGAACATATGAATAGTCATCTATTTTGCAGTATTTGACAGATCTAATAGCTCAACAAATACCCACGCCCCTAGTAGATTGGGCTTTAATGGGAAGAGGAGGACAGAGGGACCCAACAGTGTCAAAATACACTGTTCAGCAGCTGCAGCCAATTACCTGTAGTCAATGATACGCAAAAGTTTTCCAACTTGTCCATTCAACAGAAGTTGATATAACGGTCTACTTTTGTCGAACAGGAATAGCCACACACACCGATCAAAATGTGCCCAATTCCTGCTGAACCAGCTGAATGTTGATCTGTCTATAGCTAACTTTAAAAATAGTAAATCTGGAAGAAGCAGATGGTTTCACATAGGGAAGTTGTAACCAGGCCTATTTACAATGTTGAAACACCAGCCAGCAATGACTGCCCTGCAAATCTACAGACAGAAAAAAAGGGTAATTCAGACATAACCCACCTAGCATCTAGCACTATGTCACATATATAGTTCAACATGATGATCATCTGGTCAATGCGTTTGATATTTTAAGTTTCAAAACTAGCTGCTGCCAGATAGCCTTTATGTGATCTAGACCAGGTAGAGTGCAGATGCAAGCATACATTGAAAGTCCACTTCTGGCAATACTGCACACTAAGACATCCTCTACAACAAAGGAAAGCATCCCCAACTGCCACAGCTATGGTCCCAATAGCTCCACAAAGAATCCTGAGATGTACTGGACTGGCCTGAAAGCAGAGTTATGAAAAAATTGACACAGAAAAACCTGCACTTGTTGGCTAACTGGAGAGATTCCCTGGATTTCCAATATCCAGTCTGAGTCTATCAGCAGATGTTGAGAATAGTACAAATCTCCCAATTCAAGAGAAAAATATAGCTGTGGGGTGGGAGGGGTAACAACCTCTAGGGGGCTAGCCATCAGTTTTCTTTGTACCTGATGTCTATTTCTCATGTATCAGTAAAACCCTGGGTTGCTTATCACCAGTCTGTGTCCCTTAATGAATGACAATGAAAATGAATGTTTCCTCTTGCAAAAGTTTCAGTGACAATTTTATGTATGCATCAATATAATGTAGGCTAGAAATTGTAAAAAAAAGCCTTTGATAAAACAGAAGGGGGCGTGGTTTACCCATGGCACGGGTGAGCTGCATCTAGAGAGATCTCTGTTTGGGATCCTGCTTTGTTCTGCTTTCACTTCTGCCTCGCACCTGACAACCCTCCTACAACATGAGGAAGAAACCTGGGCGACCTTCCACTGCTAAATTGCACCACTCTGGGTCCATCAAATGTTACCTGGCTCCAGAACCTGAGAACTTACCGGAGGCCAGAGGTCCATCCCCACATGGTGCCAGGGTCACTCCTCCACATCGAGTGGGCTCACGCCATAGCTCCCTTGTATCCTCATATGATTGGGATGTCTTCACTCTAGAAATCTTCACTCTGGGATGTCTTCACTCTAGCTCCCACAAAGACACAGATGTGGCAACAATGGTGAGTGGTCTCCCCACCACCACTGAACTAGCCTCCATATGTTAGAGCACTCTATAAAGCAACAAAAAGGATCAACCAATCTTTGGCGCACTGAGTGGTTGAATGGAATGCACACGGGCAATGAGAATAAAAGTTCAATATAAAAGTCACTGGGATAAAATGCTGGCTATGGATGGCTGCCAGCTCAATATGAGCTAGAAGGAACTCTGGAGAAACAAAAACAAGAAGAGCAGTGCCATCTAAATGCAGCAATGAAGATACTTTAATTCCAAGTAGTAGAATAACACTCACAGGATAATGGAATGTCAGCGCTTTGAAAGAGATAAAATGTTCATCCGCTCTAAGGGGAGGACAGCTGCAGCGTCTGGAGAGGAACCTCCAGTCATGGCTGCGCTGGTGGCTCCCATCATTTCCTGGCCCATGGGTACACTCTGTTGGGGCAGGTTGACCTGCCCCAACAAAAAAATTACGTGGATGTCCCCCCAAAATCCATACCGAACCCTTATCCGAGCAAGCAGCCATAGCAGGCTACAGGAAAGGGGGGAGAGCAATCACCCTCCCCTGAACCATACCAGGCCGCTTGCCTTCAACATGGGGAAGGTGCTTTGGGGTCCCCCAAAGCACCTTGTCCCCATGTTGATGGGGATAAGGGTTTCATCCCCACAACCCTTGCCCAGTGGTTGTGAGGGTCTTATCAGAATCTGGAAGCCCCCTTCAACAAGGTAGTCCCCAGATCCCAGCCCCCCTACGTGAATGGGTAGGTGTACATTGTACCTCTTCCCATTCACCAAAAAAAGTAAAAAAACGACAGGAGACAGTTTTTAAAAATTCCTTTACTAAAAAAAAAAGTGTCCTGTGATGTCCATCCATCTTCAATCATGGCGCCCAAAGACCCAAAAAATAGAAAGAAAAAAAACTCTGCCTCAATGGGAGGTGTCCCACTGACTGCTGTCTCTTGACTGTGACAGCTGTTATATAGGCAAGGGTGGGGTCACCTGGTGATGTAAATGAGTGATCCCGCCCTCCTTTGACATCACATGACATCACATGATGTCAGTAGGGGACGGGGTCACCCGGTTACATCACCTCTCATCGAGGTGGAGCTTCTTTTTTTTAGGGTCCATCGGGCGCCGTGATTGAAGATGGATGGACATTGCGGGACACTTTTATTTAATAAAGGAATTGTCAAAAATGGTCTCCTGAAGTTTTTTTAGTGAATGGGTAGGGATAAAATGTACCCCTACCCATTCACATAGGGGGGCAGGATCTGGGGGCCTCCTTGTTAAAGGGGGGTTCCAGATTCCAATAAGCCCCCCTGCCGAAGACCCACACAACCACCGGACAAGAGTTGTGGGGATGAGGCTCTTGTCACCAAAGCACCCTTTCCCATATTGAGGTCAAGTGTATGGTTCAGGAGGGGGGCACTCGCTTGTCCCCCCCTTACTTGCCTGCCATGGCTGTTTGCTCAAATAAGGGACTGGTATGGATTTTGGGGGGACCCCACACCATTTTGTTTTTACATTTTAGCGTGGAGTTCCCCTTAATATCCATACTGGACCTGAAGGGCCTGGGATGGACTGGGGGGGGGGGGGCACATGCCATTTTTTTAATGGTTTTTCATCTATAATACCAGGAGCCAAAAAAACATTACAGCCGTGAGCAATTTTGCATTACATTTGTTCCTTTAGAAATGTCCTTTTGCTGCGGTATTGTAATAAACATCAGAAAGATGCGCTACTTTACATACAGACTAAGGGGACCCCCAGGCATGATATTTAAAGGAATATTTAATTTTTATTGTTTTACTTTAAGCATTATTAAAATCATTGCTCCTGAAAAAACTGTAATTTTTTAAACTTTTGCATTGATACATGTCCCCTGGGGCAGTACCCGGGTTCCCACACCCTTTTTGGCAATAACTTGCATATAATATGGATAGGTTCCCCCAAGGGGTTTTAAAGATGCAATGCAGGCGGATTCAGAAGGAATTGTAAAAAGGTTCTTTATTTAGGAAAATATAGGGTCAATAACATGTTGCAGTTAAAATATGAGCTCTGGTTAGGGGATAATGATAACATTCCACGATACAGAAATGCAAACACAAAAAATACATAGTATTAATGAGTAAGTAATAAGTATATAATGTATGTTGTAATGATGCTCCGATGCATTTTGACCCATACAGTCGCGGTCTTTTTCAGGGGATGGTTTGCTCTAAAGAGATATATTTCGCATCTCAATTATCAAAAGAATATGTTTCACCATGCATTCAATTTCATATACACAAAGTATAATTACCAATGGAAGGTGAAATGGGAGAACCCCTGACCATAATTTTTTAAAAACAGATACTTGAAGCCTATCATTTGATTCTCTTTAATCACAGGAAGCCCTATAAAAATACCAGGCTGCACGAGGATCAAGACATGATCCCATGCATCCCTGAACTGATGGTCACCTTATACAAATGGTTCAATGTAAGTACTCTACACAATTATGTCAGATTATTTAGTTCCTTGCCCTGTCCGCTCTCAGGGCTGGCCTAGGTTATAACCATTAGAATACATTTATTTAATTTTAATTAGATTCAATATAACTATTTGGCCTTTTTCTTTGTTTATAGAGCTTCTGGCTTCTTGCATAGTTGCAGCCAGGCACTTAATTACATGCAATTGATGGTTCACAGTACTCACATCAATATTAAGGAAATGAGGTTATCTTTCACATATGGTTTGTGGGTTTGCACTGTTTGTCACTGTACATTTGTCCTCCTCATATCACACATCACCTTTGACCTTTTTGTCTTATAATCCCTATTTGCATGTACGTTTTTTTAATTAGTATCGCATTTTCAGCTGACTCATCTCACATGTGTTTTTATTTTTATTCTCATTTCACATTTATTTCAATTTTATTTATTTTTTCCTCACAAATAACTCATTTTGTTTCATTACATCTCTCACTTTGCATCACGTCTCACGTTTCACATCTCAATTTCTACACAACGTTCATTTAATTTCATTATTTCATTCACATAACACTCAATAACTATCACAACACACATATACACAAATAATAAATACATATTCACTTTATTTATTTTTTAATTAATCAATTTTTCTTTTCACACAATACTTAATTATCAATACAACAATATATATATATATACATTATTAATAATAAATAAAAATGTGGAACCTATTTGGTACCAATGATGAACACTTGACAATATCATCATGATGTAGATACACACAAACATTTGGAACCCATCTGGCACCTTGTAATATGTTAGGACTAAATTAGAATCCCCTCCTGATATAATGATATCATTAGGAATCTGCTGCAGGTGTTTGCCTCCTTCACCCTCTGAGGGTGTCCCAAGTGTGACTGCTTGCATGCCTTATCGGGTCGAACATTATCTCTCCTTGGGAAACCAATGGCCATGGGACATTAGGGATCATCTAACTGTTCTTAAAAATTCTGGTCAGGAGATCTCCCATTTCACCTTCCAGTAGTAACTATACCTTGTGTATATGAAATCGAATGCATGGTGAAACATATTCTTTTGATAATTGAGATGTTAAATATATCTCTGTAGAGCACACCAAACCCCTGAAGAAGGCTGCGACTGTATGGGTCAAAACGCATCAGTTCATTATTACAACAGATATTATGATATGTGATACTTTGTATTTTTTGTGTTTGCACTGAAATTTCTGGAATGTAAATTTTTGGAATGGTATCGTTATCCCCAAACCAGAGCTCATATTTTAACTGCAACATGCTATTGACCCTATATTTTCCTAAATAAAGAAATGAAGAATCCGCCTGCATTGCTGCTTTAAAAACCCTTCAGGTAACCTTCCCATATTGTTTGTTCAGGAGTGTGCAGCCCCAATACCTCTCCTATATGTGTCTTCCCCATGCTATAACTTGCATATAAGCCTTTAAAATTAACACTTTTGATTTTTCATGTTCTTGTCCCATAGACTTTAATGGTGTTCGCATGTTCGCATCATTTTTTTGTCTGTTCGCATGTTCTGGTGCAAATTGAACCGGGGGGTGTTTGGCTCATCCCTATTGTTATTTATGGTATTAAGGTTTAAACAAACTACACAGACACAGATTTAGCCATTATATAACATCTTTATAAGTAAAACATCTCTTTCTCACATTTTCGTTCTGTTTCATTCGCTGACGGAAATTGGAATTGATTTCCATCATAATTTTCAGCAATTGCCAAAAATTCTGAGTAATTTTCTTTTAGTTGTCGCCACTGGAAACATGCTGCTAATGAAAATTATGATAACAGTATTTTTTTCGTCTACGAAATTAACACTGTCTCCAACTCACAAACAGGAAGAATTCAAATCACTTGTTCACTTACAAAATAATTGCACTTTCCCTTGGTAGCTTGGGAAATTAGTGAATGGGTCAATAAGCTGGAAGTTTGTGCACTACATACCAAAAAATGATGTCTTTATATTTTTTAAATTAAAACACCTACAGACACTATGGTCGATACATCTACAGATATTGCTCGGGCTTTTAGACATTTTTATCAGTGCCTACATGCTGTCCAAAGAGAACAACCAGTACCAATCTCTGATGCCCATAAAACCTATATAGCAGATTATTTACCTGGGGCTAAACTTCCCACTCTCTCTACAGACACTTTGAAAAAGATGGGGGCTAAAACTACAAAAGATTAACTATGTACAGCTGTGAAATCTTTAGCCTCTGTTAAAGCCCCTGGCTTAGATGGCTATGCAGCTAAATATTATTAGCTGTCTTAGCATCCTAAGCCAATCATGTCTTTGGAGATGGGAAGTTCAGACCCAACCTCCCCCCCATGCACATATCACTATCATTCTTAACCACTTCAATACCAGGCACTTAGACACCTTCCCGCCCAGCCCAATTTTCAGCTTTCAGCGCTGTCACAATTTGAATGACAATTGCGCGGTCATGCCACACTGTACCCAAACAAATTTTTTATCATTTTGTTCCCACAAATAGAGCTTTCTTTTGGTGGTATTTGATCCCCTCTGCGGTTTTTATTTTTTGCGCAACAAATAAAAAAAGACAGAAAATTTTGAAAAAAAGCACGTTTTTCTTTGTTTCTGTTAAAATTTTTTGTAAATGAGTACGTTTTCTTCTTCAATGACGGGCACTGATATGGCTGCACTGACGGGCACTGATACGGCGGCACTGATGGGCACCGATGAGGTGGCACCAATGAGGTGGCACTGATGAGGTGGCACTGACGGGCACTGATGATGGGCACTGATAGGTGGCACTGATGCGCACTGATAGGTGGCACTAATGGGCACTGATAGGTGGCACTGGTAGGTGGCACTGATGGGCACTGATAGGTGGCACCGATGGGCACTGATAGGCGGCACTGATGGGCACTTGAAGGTGGCATTAATGGGCACTCGTAGGTGGCGTTGATGGGTAGTTATGGGTGGCACTGATAGTTGGCACAGATGGGCACGGATGGGCACTGATAGGTGGGCACAGATGGGCACAGATGGGCACTGACAGGTGGCACCGATGGACACTGATGGGTGGCACTGATGATTCTGATTGATGGCAGTGATGCCCCTAAGTGTGGCATTGCTGGGCATCACTGCAACATAATTGTGCCAATCAGTGCCCATTTGTGGGCACTGATTGGCACAGATTTGGCACTGACTGGGCACATGTGGATGGCCATGGGGTACATACCTGGCCATCCACATGTTTCCCTTCCCTGGTGGTCCTAGTGGCGATCCCTGGTGGTCCAGTGTGGTGATCTGCGGGGGGGCTGCGCTGATAAACAATCAGCGCAGACCCCCCCTGCCAGGAGAGCCGCCGATCGGCTCTCCTCTACTTGCGTCTGTCAGACGCGAGTGAGGAAGAGCCGATCAACGGCTCTTCCTATTGACAGCGTGATCAGCCGTGATTGGACACGGCTGATCACGTGGTAAAGAGCCTCCGCCGGAGGCTCTTTACCAAGATCGGTGTAGCGGTGTGTCAGACTGACACACCGATCCACCGATCGCCGCGATGCGCGCCCCTGCGGGCGCGCGGCGGCATGTTATCCTGAAGGACGTCATATGACGCCCAGTCAGGATAACACAACCACCGCCCGGCCGTCAATCCGCTATAGGCCGGGCGGGAAGTGGTTAAACCAGGTAAGGACCCCACCTGTTGTGAAAGCTACAGGCCTGTATCTCTATTAAACATTGATGCCAAAATCTACACAATAGTACTAGCGAACCGTTTAGTGTCCTGTGGCTTGGAAATCACACATGCTCATATATGGTGGATATGCCCTCTCATGTGCCCTATTGGTTTTCCGTCAGGTCTTTCATATTGACTATACAAGGCTATTCTGTGCCTGATGAACCCTCGTTAGTTCTATTTCACTGCTCTTCTGAATCTATAGGCCTATACAAATGTTCCATTACCCCCATCTACTTAATGCAGCAATTTTTTTGATCTCCTTATATTGGAAAAGGCAACAAGTACCATGCTTAAAACTATTGTTCGAAACTATAGACTGTATCAATAAAATGGAAGACCTTACATATGAGTTGCATAACTTTCAGTCCACTTTTATGAAAATTTGGGTATGCTGGTTAGAATTCCACCACCAAAGACCACTGCTAGTTATATAGTGATTATGGCATCTACCAATTTTGCGAGTCCATAATAATTCTATTGGTATTCATGCTTATTAATGTTTGTTAAATATATCTCATGCACATAGTTGGGATCTTGTTCTTGAGCATGACACTACCCTCTCTCTCTCCCTGTATATACTTGCCCACTCCATCCCCTTTCACTTCTCTTTTTCTTTCCTCACCTTTTCCTCCTTTCTATACCTTGCCTTAAGATTGAAACTTAACCGAGATGACTGATATTAGATTTATGCAGATTTATTATTCATGTTTGGTATTTCTTCTTGCAACCATATTGTGGACATATGCTTTACTTACCTTTAATCCGGTTGACTTCAATTGTTATTATATCTTTTGACAAATATTATTTTTTTTAGTCCAACTGTTATACCACATGATATGGAAGTACTTCCACGTGTTCATTGTATATGTTTCAATATACAATGATTAAAAAAAAAGTCTTTGCTACTTTTCAAAGACAACACCCAATACTTACTTTTATGTCATTACAAATAGTGAAATGAGAGGTGAATTTAAATGTTCTTGTACTATTAATGATTTCACTGTAATATGAGTAGGTCAAAGCACAACAATTTGATCTAAAAAATAAAACAAGCAGAAAGGTTACTTTTGGTGTGTATCACCGACCTCCCTCCTTCATGTCTATATAAACGGAAAGTTGTCATTGTGACTAATAGCCAACCCTGCTGATTTAATTGGTTTCACTTTGTATGGTCATTTATAGTAAACCTTTATCTATTAAACTAGTCAGAGCCACCTAGTCTCAGTCACACAGTGAGTAGTACAAAGTACAAAGACTTCTATCCAGTCCCCACAAATTAGAAAGCCAGACTCACAACTTGGGAAATAATGTTGTTGAAACTAAAATTATATGAGCATATGGCTCAGCATAAAGTAGAGATTCTGATCCTTGCATCTTCTTATAAATCAAACTGTCATTTCAAGCACAATAGTTAGCACTCAGCAGCATAAACAAATAACATGCAATACTACAATACATACATACTATATGCATATGATTATATACACTGTATATACTGTGCATGTACTGTAACTTGAAATAAAACTAATGTTAAATATGAAATATTAACCACTTTAAGAACATAAAAAAGCTTTTTTTTTACTTTTTGGAAGAATATCTAATTACTAATGTAGATTGATTTGTGTTGCCTAAGATTCATTTAAAATCATCTAATGTTATTTGTTAGTAAGTTAAGCAATTAGGGAGCTATTGATCATTACTGACGACAAGTTGGATGCAATTATCTTACTTAATTTATGGGAGTAGGAGAAGTATTGTAACTACATTCCGTAGATAAAACTGAGGACCTAATCCAGAAATAAATGCAGAATTATATATTATGGCTTAATTTTTTTTGTTAGATTATTTCATGCCATCACTTTAAAAACATAGAAACAATATAAGAAACGTATTTTACATTATTTTATGTCAAAAATAAAAAAGGCTCCTTTCACGATAATATTCCAGTGCCGTGGGGGTTAAAAGACTTGTGGGTCTTGTCTTTTGCATTAAGAGTGCCAACTCTACCCGCCCTGTCTGCCCACCTCCTCTGTTCATAGTAGCTGTAGTATGGCTTCTATAGTATGAATGGAGAAGGGGAGTGGGAAGGTCAGGTGAAGTTGGCACTCTTGATTAAGTGCCTTTCACAGGTCCCTTAGCTCAATTAACCCCAGCCGCACTGGAAGATTCTGAGAAAGTGGGGAATTGGAGGAGTAGGATTTACAATACATGAGGAACCAGCAGCACAATGGAAATATTGGATTAATAGCAAGTCATGTCCCTTGTGCTGACCTTTTTTTTTTCTACTAAACTTAAAGTGAAAAGAGGAAGATCAGCTTGTTCGCACCCCCCTCCACTGCCACGTTTGGCAGTTTTTGGGGGGATTGAGTACTTGGTTTTAACAGGATCGCTGATTGGCTATCTGCGACATTTCTGACCCCTCCTCCTTCCCCTCACTGCCTTCTGGGGAACACACAGGTCCCAGAAGACAGCAGAGCCATTCAGAAAGTTCAGTGTAACTCCATTATGCGCAGTAGGAAACCCCTATGAAGACTGAAGGCTTCACTGTTGGTTTCCCTTAATTACAATGCCAATGCCTGCAACCGTAGCCGATGGAGGGGTTGGCTTCGGGTGCCGATATAACTGGATCCCTGGACAGGTAAATGTCCTTATATTAAAAGTCAGCAGCTACAGTATTTGTAGCTGCTGATTTTTATTTATTTTTTTTTTACAGACTGAAGCTCCTCTTTAAGCTTTAACCATTTGCCGTCTGCCTCACGCAGATATACTGTGGCAGAATGGCACGGGCTTGCAAAATCACGTACCTGGTACGTGATTGCCTTCCCGCGGGCGGGGGGTCCGATCGGACCCCCCTGGTGCCAGAGGCGGTCGGCATTTGTTCCTGGGCGATGAGAGGTGAGGGGGAGGCCATCCATTTGTGGCCACCCCCTCCCGATCGCTCCTGGTGAATGAAAATCCTTCCTCTCCCTCTGTAATGTAAACAGAGGGAGAGGAAGTGATGTCATCCCTCCTCGAGCCGGTCTTATCGTTCTGGCGCCGAGGAGAGAAGACATCAAGTAAGTGCACCAACACTACACGTTCAGTAGAACACACTAGGCACACTTTTCACCCCCCATCACCCCCCAATCACCCCCCTGTACCCCCTGTCACACTGACACTAATAGCAGTTTTTTTTTTTTGCATTGGTGTCAGTTTGTGACAGTTATAAGTGTTAGGGCAGTTAGGGTTAGCCCCCTTTAGGTCTGGAGTACCCCACTTTAGGTCTAGGGTATCCCCCTAACCCCCCCTAATAAAGGTTAACCCCTTGATCACCCCCCGTCGCCAGTGTCGCTAAGCGATCGTTTTTCTGATCGCTGTATTAGTGACACCGGTGATGCTAGTTAGGGAGGTAAGTATATATAGTGTTTATAGTGGTCAGTGTTTTATAGCGACAGGGACCCCCATATACTACCTACTAAAGGTTTTAACCCCCTGACTGCCCCCTAGTTAACCCTTTCACCAGTGATCACCGTATAAGTGTTACGGGTGACACTGGTTAGTTAGTTTGTTTTTTATAGTTTATTATAGTTTTAGGGCACCCGCCATTTATTACCTTATAAAGGTTTAACCCCCTAATTGCCCGGCGGTGATATAAGTTACGTTTTTAGGATCAGGTAAGGTCTGCGTCGCCCCAGGCAGCATCAGGTTAGCGCCAGTACTGCTAACACCCACGCACGCAGCATACACCTCCCTTAGTGCTATAGTATCTGAACGGATCGATATCTGATCCGATCAGATCTATACTAGCGTCCCCAGCAGTTTAGGGTTCCCAAAAACGCAGTGTTAGCGGGATCAGCCCAGATACCTGCTAGCACCTGCGTTTTGCCCCTCGGCCCAGCCCAGCCCAGCCCACCCAAGTGCAGTATCGATCGATCACTGACACTTACAAAACACTAAGCACACATAACTGCAGCGTTCACAGAGTTAGGCCTGATCCCTGCGATCGCTAACAGTTTTTTGGTAGCGTTTTGATACAGTCGCTGACAGTCAGGAGCTTTTTTGCCTCTGAGTCTCACTAGTGTACCCCTAAATTTAGAGCCCAAAATGGCAAATCGAAGGTACACTAGTGAAGAGGCCTACACGTTTCTGAGCATGACAGATAGTGAAGAGGAAGTCACTCATCTGTCAGATTCAGGCTCAGAATACGATCCTGTAGAGGACAGCGGCTCCATGACAGATAGCTCTGACGACGGAGTTGTGGTCCCTGCTAAGGTCAGGCGTACAAGACCCCAATCTTTTTCTTCTGTCCTTGAAGTGCAAGAACCGCAGGTCCCTCATATGGAGCAGAGAAGTACTAGTGCCGCTATTCCTTCTGGTGAACTGGCAAGCACCAGCGGCCTAGTACACCTTGGTCGTACATCCAGCACTGCAGTATCACGTGGTGACGTGGCGAGTCCCATAAGTGCAGTTCAAGCTGGCGAGGTGGCAAGCACAAGTAGTGTCCCGCTGCCACCAAGAAGACGAACACAGGCCCGTTGTGCCCATAGTGCCCTTCCTGCTGCATTCGCCAATCCGAATTGGGTACCCACCACTTCTGCAGCACCCGTACTTCCCCCATTCACTGGCCAACCCAGAATTCAGGTGGAAACAGTTGATTTTACGCCACTGGATTTTTATTCGCTGTTTTTCACCGAAGATCTCTATAGATCTATTGTGGACCAAAGTAATTTGTATGCTGGTCAACACATTGCCACTATTCCCCAGTCCTGAAAGTGAAGGAAAAAGCTGCTGCGCCCACCAAACAAAACAAATATACGTATGGAGTAAAGAATGTAGTGAAAACGATAAGCTGCCAACACCACCAATTAGACTAATTGTGACAACAAATATAAAAACAAAAAAGTGTAGCGCTATAATATGTCAATCAAAAACGTTAGGGTGTGCTGATTGACCAGCAATATATATCCCAAAAGTTAAGTAGTATTAGATCACATATACAAGAGCAATGAAACAGTGAAAATTCCAATATTACAAAGAAAACCACTCTTATCATGTCCTTTGTGATATAACAATATAAAGAGTGTACATCACACAGATTAAACCCAAACCCTTATAGCAAAACACAGGCATATAGGGGTGGGAACAAGTGATAAGTCCCTGAGGTGAGAGAAGTTCTTTTGATCAGGTGGAGACCTCTTAGAGCATGGATCTAGATCTCATAGAAACGGTTGTTAATGGTGGACTCCTCCACTAATCAGCCTGGTACAAGAAGTAACATAAAATGCCCTTACCGGACGCGGTGGACTCACAGGCCATACAGCGGTGAGTCGTACGAGCTTGAACCGTGTAGCACGGTAGGGTTATAGCTGTTCCTGGTCTGCAATCGGATGGTCTTGAGAAGGACTCCAGTCCTGAGCAGTCTCCCGGTTCGTCCTCCAGCACTCTCTTGGGTCTCAAGCAGTTTGAGATAGGGAAAAAGTGGACGAAAAGAAGCTCCACATAGTGTAAATCCAATTAATCAGGAGATTTATTGTATAAAAAGATTTCCAACGAAAAAATTCCAGATAAAAACAAACATTCATAAAAACGTAATTAGCGCAGTAGACAGATGGTATAAGGTAGCGTCCTACACCCGACGCGTTTCGTCTGAGAAGACATCAACTGGGGTTGATGTCTTGATGTCTTCTCAGACGAAACGCGTCGGGTGTAGGACGCTACCTTATACCATCTGTCTACTGCGCTAATTACGTTTTTATGAATGTTTGTTTTTATTTGGAATTTTTTCGTTGGAAATCTTTTTATACAATAAATCTCCTGATTAATTGGATTTACACTATGTGGAGCTTCTTTTCGTCCACTTTTTCCCTATCTCAAACTGCTTGAGACCCAAGAGAGTGCTGGAGGACGAACCGGGAGACTGCTCAGGACTGGAGTCCTTCTCAAGACCATCCGATTGCAGACCAGGAACAGCTATAACCCTACCGTGCTACACGGTTCAAGCTCGTACGACTCACCGCTGTATGGCCTGTGAGTCCACCGCGTCCGGTAAGGGCATTTTATGTTACTTCTTGTACCAGGCTGATTAGTGGAGGAGTCCACCATTAACAACCGTTTCTATGAGATCTAGATCCATGCTCTAAGAGGTCTCCACCTGATCAAAAGAACTTCTCTCACCTCAGGGACTTATCACTTGTTCCCACCCCTATATGCCTGTGTTTTGCTATAAGGGTTTGGGTTTAATCTGTGTGATGTACACTCTTTATATTGTTATATCACAAAGGACATGATAAGAGTGGTTTTCTTTGTAATATTGGAATTTTCACTGTTTCATTGCTCTTGTATATGTGATCTAATACTACTTAACTTTTGGGATATATATTGCTGGTCAATCAGCACACCCTAACGTTTTTGATTGACATATTATAGCGCTACACTTTTTTGTTTTTATATTCCCCAGTCCTCCCTTGCCAGAGATTGGAAACCAATTACGGTTTCTGAATTTAAGCTCTTTCTGGGCCTTTCCCTCAACATGGGCATAAATAAAAAGAGTGAGTTGCGGTCATATTGGTCCACTGACCCAATTTACCATATGCCCGTGTTCTCTGCCTCCATGGCCAGGGCACGATACAAGCAGATTTTGCGGTTCACGCACTTTAACGACAATGAACTCTGTCGTCCTCGTGGAGACCCTGGATACGATCGGCTCTACAAAATTCGGCCCCTCGTAAACCACTTCAACCAACGTTTTGCAGACTTGTTTACCCCCCATCAAGTTGTCTGCGTTGATGAGTCCCTGATTAAATTTTCTGGCCGCTTGTCATTCAAACAGTACCTTCCCAGCAAGCGTGCCAGATACGGGGTCAAGATGTATAAGCTCTGTGACAGGGCCACAGGCTATACATGTAGTTTTATGGTTTAAGAGGGCAAAGATAGTCACGTAGAGCCGACAAACTGCCCTGACTACATAGGAAGCGCTGGCAAGATAGTGTGGGACTTGGTGTCACCCTTATTCGGAAAGGGGTACCACTTGTACGTGGACAATTATTACACGAGCGTGCCACTTTTTAGCCACCTTTTTGATCATCAGATTGGAGCATGTGGCACCGTGCGACCTAATCGCCGGGGCTTTCCCCAGCAGCTTGTAGATTCCCGTCTTAGGCTGGGGGAGAGAGCCTGCTTGCAGTGAAATAACTTGCTTGCTATGAAGTGGAGGGACAATAAGAATGTTTTCGTTCTTACCTCCCTTCATGCAGACACGACGGTCCAAATTACTACGGCGACTTGTGTTGTGGAGAAACCCCTCTGTGTCCACGAATATAACCAAAATATGGGAGGGGTGGACCTCAACAACCAGTTGTTGGCGCCGTACCTAGTTGCCCGTAAGGCCAGACGCTGGTACAAAAAAGTGTCTGTTTATTTATTTCAATTGGCTTTGCTGAATGCTTATGTGCTATACAGAGCTTCAGGACGAACTGGATCCTTCCTTAAATTCCAGGAAGAGATCGTCCTAGCCCTTCTGTTTCCTGACGGTGCTCCACCTCACCATCCCCAACCAAATGCAGTAAGCCGGCTGCATGAGAGGCATTTTCTATATGTCCTCCCGAGTACCCCTACCAACGAGCCCCCCAAAAAAGATGTTGTGTCTGCAGCAAGCGCAGATTTAGGCGTGACACCCGGTATTATTGTCCCTTCTGTCCTGACAATCCTGGTCTTTGCATTGGTGAATGTTTTGAACACTACCATACACTAGTTGAGTTTTAGCGTAGGGTACAACACTGCACAGACTAGGACACAATTTCACAGGGTCTCCCAAGATGCCATCGCATTTTGAGAGACCCAAACCTGGTAACAGTTAAAAAAGTTCAAGTTACAAAAAAAAGTGTAAAAAAAAAAAAAGTAAAAAAAAAGAAAAAAACACAAAAAAATATATATATAAAAAAAAAAAAAAATAGTTGTTGTTTTATTGTTCTCTCTCTATTCTCTCTCTATTGTTCTGCTCTTTTTTAGTGTATTCTATACTGCAATGTTTTATTGTTATGTTTTTATCATGTTTGCTTTATAGGTATGCAATTTTTTTATACTTAGTTTTTTTATTGTTAACCACTTTTTTTGTTTTCAGGTACGCCATTCAGCTGCAGAGCGGATTTATTTATCTTGACAGCAACAGTGTTTGCTCCCACTATACATAAAGCCGTGACTCCAGCGCTGTCGGAGTCTTTGTGGAGTCTTGAGGGGGTTCTATACCACCTGGTAGCTATCTTATACCCGTTCTCTTGTGTAGTAACGTTCAATAAGCCCTTGTGTATGTATTCATGGACCTTATACCATTCCTCGTTTGTTAAGGGTGTCGCTAGGTCCCTATTCCATGAAATCTGTGAGGGCGAAATGCTAGGTGTCAAGGGTTCATTAAGCAAAGTATACAAAAGAGAAATGAGGTGTCTTTGTGGGAATTTGCAGTGACACAAGGTTTCAAACTGTGTGAGCTGCTTAATCCCATGAGTTTGACTGATATGAGTTTCCAGGAAGTGTCTAATTTGTCTATTGGTCCAGAAGGAAAATGCTGACATTTTGGACGTTTCTGTGAGTTTGTCTAGGGAAACGATTTTCCCATCATGATAGAAATGCATGACTAGGACATCTTCATGTGGCCATTCTTTCTGCAGGAAGTTGATGTGGGAAAGCAGGGTTTCCTCTTAACGTAGTTAAGGGACCTGGAATTGAAGCTAAATTTCCCTTGATTGAGGCCTTCCTAAATGCTAATAGAGACGGATATATTAGTGGATGTCTAGTTATTGATTGTGGCCAATGCTTAGGGGGTAACCACGGGAGTAAGTGTAGGGAAAGTTGTGATACGGCATTTTCCAGGGCGATCCAGGATTTCTTGAGGGTATGGATATTCCAGTCCGCTATCCTCGTAAGGTGGCACGCGCTATAATATTTGCCCAGATCCGGCAATCCTATACCACCCCTGGATTTGGGTAAGGTGAGTCTAGAGTATCTAATGCGGGGGGGAGAGTCTCTCCATAAAAAGGCCGAGCAAATTTTTTGGTATGTTGAAAAAAAGTTAGTTGGCAGAGCTATTGGGATTGCTTGCATTAGATATAGTAGGCGCGGTAAAATAAGCATTTTAATCAGGGCTGCTCGCCCAAACCAGGAAACATTTAACGTTCTCCATTCTTTAAAAAAATGTTGAGCTTTAAGAAGAGCTACCTGGAAATTCAATACATATAGGTTTGATAAGTGGGATGGGATCTGTATCCCTAGGTAGGTGAGGGCGTTTTTATGCCATTGAAACCGGAAGGATTCTTGACAACTAATTACTTCTTGAGGGGGAAGAGAGATATTCAAGGCCTGTGATTTAGTGTGGTTGATTTTTAAGTTGGATATTTTGCCAAAAAGGTCAATCTCATGTAGAAGATTGGGCAGAGAGACACGGGGTGCTTGTAATGAGAGCAAAATATCGTCGGCAAATGCCGCTACCTTGTACTCTCTCCCTTTCACAGCAATGCCTTGAATATCAGGATTGTTTCTTAGTTTATTGAGGAAGGGTTCTAAGGTGAGAATATAAAGAAGTGGTGATAATGGGCAGCCCTGATGTGTGCCATTCCTGACAGGGAAGGCGCTTGACAGGAGGCCGTTAACTCTAACTGCAGCGGAAGGACCAGAATACAGTGCCATAATGGAGGAAAGCAAACGATCTCCAATTCCAATCGCTGAAAGAGTTTCACGCATGTAGTCCCAGGCCACCCTGTCAAACGCCTTCTCGGCGTCAAGGGAGAGGAAAAATCCCTGGGTTTTAGTGGAAGATATCCAGTGGTGTAAGTTTAATGTGCGGATTACATTATCTCGGGCTTCTCTACCCGGGACAAACCCTACCTGGTCAAGAGATACGAGATTTGGTATTAAGGGAAGTAGTCTGAAAGCAAGAATTTTTGCGTATAATTTGATGTCCACGTTTAGTAGGGATATTGGTCTGTAGTTCGCGACTGATGATGGGTCTTTGCCCTCTTTGGGTATGACAGAGATGTGGGCAACTAACATTCTAGAAGGGTCAAATTGGGCGTCAGCTAAGGCGTTGAAGGTGGTCAGGAGTGTGGGGAAGAGAATGTCCGCAAATGTTTTATAGTATTGGAGAGAGTAACCGTCGGGGCCAGGACTTTTGCCTAGCTTCATTTGTTTAGTTGACACTTCTATTTCAGTTAAAGATATGGGTTTGTCAAGTTCTAGCTTAAGTTGGGGCGATATTGGCTTGGGGCTATATCTGGAGAGGAAAGATTTAATGAGTTCAGAGCGGGCTTTCTGGGCGTTTTGAGACGGTTGTTCAGGACGGAGGTTGTATAATTTTGAATAAAAAGTCTCAAATTCTTTTGCGATATCGTCATTCCTGCCCAGAAGATCTCCCTTGGGATTACATATGTGGTGTATTCTGGTAGAGGTTTTAGCAGATTGGACCGAGCGTGCCAGCAAATGGCCACATTTGTTCCCTTGCTCGTAAATGATCTTCTGGCAAAGGACCTAACGCCTGCCAGAGCGTTTATCTAATTCTATCTTAAGAAGAGTGTGGGCGTGAGATCCTGTAAAGTAGCAATTGCCTGCGTTCGTTTGTGAGTTCTTTCTAGGGATCTGATTGTTTCGATGAGAGAGTTAACAAGTTCTTGGTTTGGAAAGGTCATTTTTTTTAAGAATTGTCTTTATTAGGTTTCAGCAAGGTTACAAAGTTTGTGTTACATATAGTAACTGATTCTTCATCTAAGAATTTAGAAAATGTTAAAACAAACATACATTTCAAAGATTCGGTTGGTTAACACCAATCACATACAAAATAGTCAATCAAATATAACATCAGAAATAACGAAAACATCCAAACATTTTTATCCTCTATGAAATACTGCTAAGATGTAGGCCAAATGCTCCAAGCTTCCTGGAATTTCTTAAATGAATTAGATTGAATTGGTAAATACTCTTCATAACTTCTAACCAGGTTCACATGTAGTTTGACATGATAAATAGGGTGGACTGGGCGAAGTAGGCGAAAGGCAAATCCCCCATTGTTACACCTTATGAAATGATAAATTTAAAAATTCATTCATAGAAGCACTGAGATAATAGATGTGGGAATTTTAACGGTGAGTTTTTCTTTTTCAAGTCTTTCACTATCCCCTCCTTTGTCCCCCTTTCCCTCCTTTGTCCCCCTTTCTCCTTTCTTCAATGAGCGGGCACTGACGGGCACTGACAATGGGCACTGATATGTGGCACTGATGGGCACTGGTAGGCGGCATTGATAGGTGGCACTGATATGCAGCACTGATGGGCATTGATAGGCGGCACTGATGGGCACTAATGGGTGGCACTGGGTGGCACTGGTTGGCACTGATGGGCACTAATAGGCGACACTGATGGGCACTGAAAGGCGGCACTGCTGGGCACTGCTGGGCACTGCTGGGCACTGATAGGGTGGCACTGATAGGCGGCACTGATAGGTGGCACTGCTGGGCACTGATGGGCACTGATAGGTGGCACTGCTGGGCACTGATGGGCACTGATATGTGGCACTGATGGGCACTGATACGCGGCACTGATATGAGGCACTGATGGGCATCCCTGGTGGCACTGGCAGTCGTAGGCATTGGAGTGGGCACTGATTGGCAGCTGCCTGGGCACAGATTGGCAGCTGCTTGGGCACAGATTGGCATTTCTCTGGGGGTCTAGGGGCATACCTGGTGGTCCAGTGTGGATGGCTTCCCTGGTGGTCCTGAGCAGGATCTGAGGGGGCTCTGTGATAAACAATCAGCACAGACCCCCCTGTCAGGAGAGCAGCCGATCGGCTCTCCTCTACTCGCGTCTGTCAGACGCGAGTGAGGAAAAGCCGATCACCGGCTCTTTCTATTTACATCGTGATCAGCCGTGATTGGACATGGCTGATCACGTGGTAAAGAGTCTCCATCAGAGATTCTTTACTTAGATCTGTGTTGCAGGGTGTCAGACTGACACCCCGCAACAACGATCGCTGCGATGCGTGCCCCCGGGGGTGCGCAGCGGCTCGATATTCCTGATCACGTCATATGACGTCCGGTCAGGAATATCAAACCACTTTGTCGCCATCATTTGGTAATAGGGCGGGCGGCAAGTCGTTAAATATTGTCCTTATCTTTTCTTAAAAACAATAAAAAAGAGTTGAAAACACATGTAGTTCGACATCTGTAACATTAGGTATTAAAAACCGTCTGCATTTGCACATAATCATTAGTCTAGCTGCTGATAATATGTGCACAACCATAGTTCTGATCATACATGGGAATTTATCAATTTGGCACATACTGTTGCGGACTGTTGGGTCGAGGCAAACTATCAGTGAGAGACCGTCAATGGTTGCTAAACGAGCCCAAAACCTCAATGACATGCTGGTGCAATCTGAGTTTGTACGGCCCTCAAATAGAACTTGGCTCACTGATATGCCTCGGGTCAACGCCATGTTTCCGTGTGGCCATTGTGGCACATGCAAGTATGTGGACCGCTGAAAAAACCTTTAGAAATTCGGATGGTAGTCAACAATTTGAGATCCGGTCTTTCATTAACTGTGCCACAACTAGAATACTCTATGTTCTTGAATGCCCATGTCATAAATTGTATGTAGGCAAAACTAATGCCGCGTACACACGGTCGGACTTTTCGTCTACAAAAGTCCAACGGACGCTGACGGACTAAAGCTGGCTGGTAATCCGATCGTGTGTGGGCTTCTCCGGACTTTCAACTGACTTTTTTAGCCTCAAATCCGACGTACTTTAGATTTGAAACATGCTTCAAATCTTTACATCGTAACTACGACGGACCCCGAAATCCGCTCGTCTGTGTGCTAGTCCAACGGACAAAAAGCCACGCTAGGGCACCTATTGGCTACTGGCTATGAACTTCCTTATTTTAGTCCAGTGTACGTCATCACGTACGAATCCGTCGGACTTTTGTGTGGTCGTGTGTAGGCAAGTCCGTTCGTTAGAAAGTATGCCGCAAGTCCGCCGCAAGTCCGCCGAAAGTCTGCCGGAAGTCTGTCGGACAGGCTGTCTGACTTTTGTAGACGAAAAGTCCGACCGTGTGTACGCGGCATAAGAGACAGCTGCGTGTTAGATTCGGGGAACACTTGAAGAGTATCAGGCTAAAGGAAGAAACTTCATTGGCTCAACACTTTTTGGATTTTCATCAGGGCAAAACCACAGGTCTGAGGGTAAAGGGCTTTTATGCCCTTTCTCTGACAGACCGTAGGGGTGACTTTGTTAGGGTACTCCTACGCAAAGAGAAAAAATGGATATTCAGGCTTGGTACTCTTCAACCTAAAGGCTTGAAACACAAACTAAGCCTGAGTGTCTTTCTTGAACCATAAACATTAGGTTTGAAGTGTTTTATAAAGGCTCCTTGATTGCTCTCTTGGTTTTCTTGTATCTGCTTTGTTTGTTTTTTAGATAATTTAATTCTTACCATGAGGGCCTTTCCACTTTATGAGGAAATTTATTACAATGTCTATTGCGCTCTTTACTTCATGCCTGGTGATATGTGAGACTGTATTTCTTCCTCTCCCCTTGCAAATAAGTACTTTTTCGTTTGAGCAACTGATTGGTACCTTTTTTCCTTTTTTTTTTCTTTTTGACTGCATTACCTAATGTGACCACAAGATGGCAGTAAATAGCTATTTGGCATGGTTTGATCTGATTGGACAGTGTTCCCTATTTAAATCAACCTTAATTCAATGCCAAATTTTTCTGAAGAAGTACGCGGAGGCGTACGAAACGTTAACGCAGCCCCTGTAGGGCTTGTCAGCAGGCCTTCAACATGCTTCCCTTTCCAGCAATGTAAAAGGGTTTCCCTGTGATTTGCATACAGCACCATACTTCACGAGCTATTTCCGCATCAGCAATTGAATGCAAAGTTCCTGGTTCCTGGTCTTTTCCTAACCATGTGACCGGTCATGTGATCACACAGTCTGCAGTGTCTACTATTGAGGAGAATGGTGTGCTGTGACTACACACTGAATGTTGCTCTGAATTGACTGTGAGCCGCTCCATGCCAAACAGCAAGACAGCAGAGTCTGAGGACATCTCCAGTAATTGAAAGTGGTGAGAGCCCAAAAGGGCAGTTTCTCTTTCCCTCCTTATCTGCTTATCAATAGTCTTTGCATCTGTTTGCCATTCACCCTCCTGCATGGATTGACACACTTGAAACTGATGAACTGTGAAAATATCATTCTGGTCTAGACTGGAAAAGAGACTAAGCCCCTTCTTTGGAGTGGTCTGTCCTTTGCTCCTTACAGTATATGCTGCATTAAGGAAATAGTGTTTGTGCACTGGACATACCTAGTAACAGGAACGCTGGTCTTTCTATTTCCAAAACAACTGGTGTATACACACATTTAGTGCACTGAGGTTGGAAGCTGCTTGTGGAGGATTTCTTTCTAACAGGGGGTTAAAAAACCCCACCTAATTCAGCTATGTAAGGTCTTGTCTATGTGGATATATGTAGTTTCTTTTCAGTACTGCTCAATCTGATGCACAGTCAATACTAGACCACATAAGACTCGATATCCCATCAGTAGCTTACCCCAAGTAATGTTTGGTGCTATACTTTTTTCTTTGGATTCAAATGGACACTGCATGCGTTTTTGGCCTGCAGGCACGCTCTGCAGTTTTATTCATCAATGTTGCAGCATGGTTTTTAATTTTGGTTTAGTGTAGTGAGACGGACTGTGTTATTTAGATACATTGTTTATCTTACATATATTTGGAATTTCTTGTATATGTAAATACCCCCACCCCCACCCTTAATGAAGCCTTTTTGCATTTTTGTACCATAAGCCGTAGTTGACCATTCCCCTTTTTTGCTTTCTGGGGACTCCCTTGTCTCTTCTTCCTGTTGTTGATATAGTGCCATTGCTCTTAGGGCAGGTATCCCGTCACATATTGACGAATCGGCTGGTACTCTATTTGCTGTTTGCAACTTTGGTGAGTATAGATTCAAGGACCTTTTATCCCCCATTTTTTGTGGCGCTGTTAGGCACCCCGTGATGTCAGAGATCAGAATTCCTAAAGCTACGTAAGTGTGGGCATTCCCATAGAACATGTAGAAGGGATCCTATTTGGTCTCGCCAACATTTGTTATAATCTATATTAGCAAATTTTACCAGCTGTGCAGGGGTAAGGTACCATCTGTGATGCAATTTTTGGGCTAGCTTACAGTAACTGGACATTTAGTGGCACACAGAATTGTAATATATGCCTTGCCACCATTTGTTGTCCATGAAAGACTAATTTAGGTCACGTTCCCTTTTCTGGAGAGTTGGTCCTTTTATAAATGTATCCTTGGCTTGTTAAAGATTGCAGAATAACTGGATACCCTTTATGTTGGGCTTATTTGATGTCCAAAAGGATCAGGCTTTATTTGATATGCATAGGTTTTGGATGGAATTTCTCTGCAGAAAGGAGGCTATCTGTCTGTGACCAAATAGGCTTTGCAGGGTGTATCATATGTGTAGCGCCAGCATATTTGCCTACTAATGTAATGCAACGTTAGTCTATGAATAGTATTATAATTTAGTATGTGGTGCCATCTAGTGGCCAAATTGTGGAATGGACTTTATTTTATTTTCCTATTTCAAGAACGTGAGAAAATATTACAGGAAGTGACTGTTTGTTTACTTTTCACAACCACCTACCTACCCAGAATGCCGAGTGATTTACCCAGGAACACTCAGTACTGAATTGCATGCTGTGTAGGCTATAAAAGGCCCCCATGTGGCCATCTTAGGCCTCTTCTGGACGCATGGCCTGCCTGTGAGGACCTGTGCGGAGGTGTTCCAGGGAGCGCGGCCTACACCTACGTCGGAGCGGCACAATCAGCAACCCTGCTGTGCACCAGTGAGTTGGAGAGACGGTGCAGCAGAACTAGGAAGGATCCAGAGACACCTGTCGGAACCTTTAGAGGGTCCTGGTCCACCTTACAGAGCGGAGCGGTGAAACGGCTCCGGCTGGCGGGAAGCAAGACCAAGTGCACCGGAGCGGAGCTGTTCTACTACACACACCTGGTTGGGTGAGAGGGCTGCTGCCCAAAGTTTTCTTAACGCACTTTTATACACCTGAATCTGTAACACAGTGTGCTGGGACCTGTAGCCCCACACAGGAGATCTTAAGGAACTAAAGACTGGGTTCAAACAGGCCTCAAGCCTACCCTTTCCTATACTACTAGCACTGTGTTACATAAAGTTAATTGCATCGGAGACAGTTGCAGGTTAATACACTACAAGAATAATTTTCAACATCCACTTTACCTAACCCTGGTTTATTTAACCGTTGGATTACAATTTATAATTCATATATAGCAGAAGACAGAAGACAAAGAAAAGACTGCCTCTTCCATTGCAAGGCCTTGCATCCTATTTTTGGTTAATAGAGAGACTGCACTCTAAAGCAGGGGGAGCTCCGTGGGGATTGCATTTGTGTTTCATTTATTGGCATTTTTTTGTGTTATAAGGGCGCACTGGAAGTGGGAAGGTGCCCAGAATTAAGGTATTTCCCATTCTGGCATTAGTCCCTCTTGGAGACGCACTTCCAGAGACCATTTAATATAACTTTATGTGTACCAATTATTGTGTGTACTTATTGGGCTGTTGCACTATGTTTGTGTGACAGACCAAATATTGTAATACTACTTTTATACCAATTCCAGTAAAATTATGTTTCTGGTTGAGTACAACTTGTGTGGAGTGTTGTTCCTTTTCTAGCAGTGGAATATCGGATACCCAGGTAATAACAAAGGTATACTGTTGTTATATTGTACATTGTGGGGTTATCCTTTACTATTAGCTTCACACTAACACTGCACCTACACAGCTGTGTCAAGGGGATTGAGTCAAGTCATTGGGGGTGATAAAGCAGAGTACAGGCCCAATCAAATATCAGCAGCTCCTTCGGGGGTAAGTGCCACATATGTATGCTGGAGTTCTGCAAATGAGGGGAAAACAGTATATTGTAATAGATCTGCAATGGGAGTGTGTTTGATTGATTACCAAGAGGTATTTTAGAGGTGCGAAAAATAGGAAACCAAAGTTTGTCAGTGGAATAGGGGCAGAAACTACAGAAGCAACAATTGTTTTGCTTTAATGGATGGGTTGTTTTAAAACATTTATCTGTGAAATAGTACGCATATAGAAGGGTTCTTAGATCCCCTTTTGTGACAAAACATTAATCAATATCTCTCCATTGCTTGTTGCCTGAATTACTGAACCAGTGTCTAAGTTGGTCTAAGCTCACTGAGCTGATGGGGATGTATATAGAGCCAAGACAGCAGATAGGATGCTACCACTGAATCCAAATTTTAATAATGTGTGTTTGAAATATTCCCAAAGGATTCTATCAAATGTCTTTTCGGCATCAAGTGCTATGAAAAGGGTAGGGGATTCAGAGTAGTGTAGAAAATTTACTATTTTGGGGTTAGCGTTGGGAGCTTGGTATCCTAGGGTAAAGTCTACTTGATCTGGATGGACTAGGTGAGGCATAATAGGTGTCAGGCATTGTGCTATGATTTTTGTGTATAACTTTACGTCCATAGTTAATAGGGAGATTGGGCGAAAGTTTTGGGAAGATACCGGCTCCTTCCCTGGTTTCCGCAATGTTATGGTATTTGAATGAATATTATGAATTATGAATTCAAGAGTTATGAATATCCAAATTCACCTCCACATGGTATAACTGGATACAATTCAAATCATCTTTGGCCTACGAAGCAACTATTGTATAACCACAGAAAACAATAATCAACAATAAAATACACTAGACATTGGGGGAAGAAAGAAATAAAAAAGGAAAGGGAAAACTCTGATACAAAAAGAACCCTTCCCCCTACCCCCCTCCCACTCCCCCCCTACTTTTTTTTATTATTGCAATATTATTAAAAAATAGGCACAGATTGCCATTTTGTAAACATACATTACTAATGTAAGAAAAATTTGAATTTCATATATACAATTTAGAATACAAAATCAATATATAAATGAATAATTCAGTATGCATATCTCTGTAAAGTACTAATTTACTCTTGAATATTGTTATCCTATTTTACAAAAACATGTACAAAAAAGCAAAGATAACTTTGCACTTACTCAGTAATGTAAGCGGCTAACACAACAAATAGAAATTTTGCTAAAAACGACAAGTGTAACAAAGTGTAGCGCTAAAGGGTTAAATAAAAATAAAAATAGTGATTAAGAAAATCTCTAATATTTTCTTAATGTCCATCATGTATAATAGTGAATCACAGTCCATCTTCACGTGAAACCATCATGATCACCATGTGCATAGGAATGGAAAAATGTGAAGATACCGCCACTGGAGTGAATGGAGGCCTACCGGAAAGTTTGAACCCAAAACAGCATACTCTCTATGGGTCAAACCAGCTTGTATTGCCCACCAGCAATAGAGGGAAAGCCTTGGTAACCAGCAAGGGATGAGGTCCTAGGAGCCTTCACGGAAGTGTCTTCTCCATAAGGGTGGTTATACATCCAAGGACATGGCCCATAAAGGATAAAAAAGGGGCCACATAGTGTAATTCCGTAAACAAAGTAAACTTTTTAATAAAAGAAAAACACTTACATTTGAGTAGTTAAAAAGCGCTTGTATATAAAATAATGGCGGCAGTGGAGTCCTACTGATGCGTTTCATCTTACAAGACTTCGTCTGGGGTGTCCATTCACTGCAGCCAAGCTCCTTAATAAAGGCACTGTGACCCCTTGAGGCGATTCAGTTCGCAATTGCAGCACTTTACAAATCATTCATTCATTCATTCATTCAGAATCCAGCTCCTTCAATTTTTGATCCGGCACTTCCGGGTCGTCCAAGATGGCGGACCCGCGTGCGTTCCAAGCCTCTCTAATGGGACGCGCCTTGCGTTCCAACACCACAAAACCTATCATATTGGTCCCCATATATAAAAAATATTTACATCTCCCATATGATGTCTTGCAGGAATATCAATTTCTCTCAACTGAAAAGGTATACAATCGTAAACGTACCATACGCTGCACGTCTTCCGGTTTGCAAGGTGGCGTGCTTCTCACACCAAACCTCGCAACCTTACATCATGGCATCAGTCTGAGGATGTGTTCCAAATATCGTTGTTATAAGTTAACTAAGATGGCGTGCGTTCCACCCCTTTGAGTATTACACCAACGTGCGTCATGACGTCATACACGGGCTTGTGTTCTGACGCCCCTAAGGAATCACTTGGTTATTGATGCCTACGTGGGGGGAAAGAGGGACGGACATCTGGAAACGTCAATCTCATACACTGAAGGTGGAGACAGAGTGTACGCAGTGTGTGGATGCTCATCCACATTACATAATACACTCCTACAACCCCTATGTGAATTAAAGTAATAGTGGGTGTAATGGTTCCGATGACATCTTAGCCTGTCACATCTCACGTACAACATACCCCGACTTATCTCGATTGGATGTGGGCATACACAAACTAATGAAAAGGAAATATATGTGGAAAATTGTATAAATAAATATTAATGTAATGCCCCGTACACGCGGTCGGATTTTCCGATGGAAAATGTCCGATCGGAGCGTGTTGTCGGAAATTCTGACCATCTGTGGGCTCCATCGGACATTTTCCATCGGATTTTCCGACACAAAAAGTTGGAGAGCAGGAGATAAAATTTTCCGACAACAAAATTCGTTGTCGGAAATTCTGATCGTGTGTACACAAATCCGACGGACAAAGTGCCACGCATGCTCAGAATAAATAAAGAGATGAAAGCTATTGGCCACTGCCCCGTTTATAGTCCCGACGTACGTGTTTTACGTCACCGCGTTTAGAACGATCGGATTTTCCGACAACTTTGTGCGACCGTGTGTAGACAAAACAAGTTTGAGCCAACATCCGTCGGAAAAAATCCTAGGATTTTGTTGTCGGAATGTCCAAACAAAGTCCGACCGTGTGTACGCCCTATAAGGGGAGGTTTTCATCATGAAAATCATTATGAGATGGATTCTTAGCAGGTCACTGTGACTTACAACAGAAAATGTATACATGAATAAATACAGGGTATGGATTGTTCACAACAATTGCAGATTAAGAGTCATCAATAAAGGCATTGATATCCAATTCTACATTCATGCCCTGTGGAAAAAATGTCTGTAATTCATGTATCCAGAACATTTCTAGACGGGAAACCCCTCTAGTTCTAGCCCCCCCCCCCCCCCCAAGGTGGAGTGTATTTCTCTATGATAATGAATTGAGACCCTTCAAGGTTGCTATTGTGAAATTCCTTATAGTGCCTAGGGACTGTGTGTTTTGAGTCTCTACCTTTAATTAGAGCGATGTGTTCGCCTACTCTTATGGAGAATGTCCTAACAGTACAGCCTATGTATTGCTTGCGACACGGGCAGGTAATAAGATACACCATATATCTTGTGCTGCATGTGCAAAATGATTTTATAGTGTATCTCGTTCCAGTGAAAGTAGATGTAAATTCTGTCACTTTGCGTCTCTCTAGTTTGTTATGTTGACACACAACGCACTTTCTGCATGGGAAAAAACGGTCAAATCATGAAAAAAGGAAGGGCGGGCAGGTGGATTAATGACATTGGGAGCTACGTGACCTTGTAAAGATGGTGCTCCTCTGAAGATAACTTTGGCCTCTTCTGGCACTAACGTCCCCAGAATGTTATCTTGTCTGAGGACATCCCAATGTTTCCTCAAGATATTTTTGATTTGCTTGTGCTGTATTGAAAAAGATGTCAACATAGCCCACTTGAACTTCTTGTCAGGTTCTTTTTCTGGCTTTATTGCAAGCAGAGACTTCCTGTCTGTGTCAATAGCCCTTTGGATCTCCAGATCTAAACTGGCGCTGTCATATCCCTTATCAATACATTTTTGTTTGAGAATGCCTGCCTGTATGGTGAATACATCTGTATCAGTGCAGTTCCAATTTTTAAGGCTTCGTAGGAACTGCACTGATACGGTTGGTTATTAGGTGCATATACATTGATCAAAGTGATCCGAGTCAAGTTAATGTTGTATATAAAGATGATGTAGCAACCCACTGGATCTGTTATCTCTTTGTGAAGTCTAAAGGCTACTGTGTCCTTGATGGCAATTATAACCCCCCCATTTTTAAGTGGTATGCAGGAAATGGACCGGGAGCAATCTGCTCTAACCCCAAAACCCCACAGTGATGTGTGATTTAAGTGAACAAATTAATAAATACAAATCCAAATAATCTCAAATTATCATAGAATAGTGATGAACAAAACACTGACAAAAAGTGCTGCACCCCAAAAAACTTTAAATATCTAGTTCTAGCAATAAATAAAAATAAATTAAGGTGCGCTACAAATGTAAAAAAAAGTGTTTTAAAAGGACACCTTCAACCTAAACACCATAATGTAACATAGTATGGTCCTGATGGGTAAATGTTAAATGAAACAAAATAGCGTCCTGAAAAATCAATAAAGCAAAACAAAGTAACACCCGGGAAAAGCAATCAAACACTGTGTATCTGTGTAGGTGGTCCTTGCTTCATCTAATAAAATTCCTTCTCCTTTGGTGTTTGCACAAACCGAACAGCGAAAAGAGAAGGGGGGTGCATACCAGATGTGGTGGACCCCTATCACGGGGGTCTTACGAGCTCACAGATACTGGATCTGACAGGCGGGAACAGCTGATTCAGGAGGCAGGAACAGCTGATTGTACTTGCGGGCTTGGAATCCATCTTCAGTCCTTCCAGAGTCACTGGGATTACTGTATGAACTGTGCCTCTGAGACCGCTCATTACATGTAGGGAGAGATCAAATAGACAGAGGATCCTCCATGGTGTAGTACATAAAAATTCTTTATTTAAAAGTGATGGATGGCTGACATCAAGAGTAAAACAGAAAGTTCCAACGAAACAGACAGCTCAGCCACGGTGAAGCCAGCCAGCTGATGTGTGGTGACGTCAGGTCCGTGGCCTGAAGGACTGTTCCTGCCTGCTGAATCATCTGTTCCCGCCTGTCGGATCTGGTATCTGTGAGCTCGTAAGACCCCAGTGATAGGGGTCCACCACATCTGGTAAGTGCCCCCCCCTTCTCTTTCCGCTGTTCGGCTATTGATTTTTCAGGACGCTATTTTGTTTCATTTAACATTCACCCATCAGGACCATGTTACATTATGGTGTTTAGGTTGAAGGTGTCCTTTTAAAACACTTTTTTTTTTACTTTTTTTTTACATTTGTAGCGCACCTTAATTTTATTTTTATTTATTAAGTGGTATGCAAGACATGTAGATGTTAGGGAAACTTTTTTGCGTGCACTTAGGGGAGCAATGTAGGTGAAAGTGGGTCTCCTGCACGCAGAGTACATCACATTTATGAGAATAGAATAGCTTCTATCCACAGGGATGCTCTTTTAGTGGGGTGGTTAAGGCCCCTGACATTGAAGGATAAAAAGGTGATTTTTATTTTATTATTAAGGAAAAGCAGGTAAATGAGAATGCAGAGATCTTCTGCACTTACAGCCAATAGAGATTATCAAAACAGATGAGCTTAGCAAGCAAGATAAGCTTGAAAATGTGGAGATCTTATGGCAATGTTTTAGTCACATGAGGTACCAGTCGCCAGCTCCAGATGGTCAACTGTGAATCAAATGGTCCACCGAAAAAAGTAATCCGATGCACAAAGTGCCATGCATGCTCAGAATAAATTAAGAGATGAAAGCTCTTGGCTACTGCCCCGTTTATAGTCCTGACGTACATGTTTTACGTCACCGAGTTTAGAACGATCAGATTTTCCGACAACTTTGTGTGACCGTGTGTATGCAAGACAAGTTTGAGCCAACATCAATCGGAAAAAATCCATGGATTTTGTTGTCGAAATGTCTGATCAATGTCCGACCGTGTGTACAGGACATTACAGTGAAGGGAATCTCTGCCTGAAAAAAATATATCTGAATGCAGTTGCAGGCATCATTCAGATATCACCACTGAAAGCCCAGAACATCATATAAAGGCCTGTGGTATGGAAGTGGTTAAAAACATCTTTGCCATTCTGAAGCTTCCCTCCAACCACTTTGCATATTATTTTATATATACTGCGATTCTGTATATGCCAAATATGCTGCAGAAATCTCCCTCCACTGAGTCTGGCTGCAATCATTTTAACTGTGGGCAGCTGCCTGCACTTCCTGGATTTACACAGACACACAGAGGCACACCTCCATCTCTGCAGCTCTCATTGGCCATCCTATGACTCACCCCCTCCCTTCTTTGCAAACTTTCACAAGAGTGAAAGAGAGAGCTGTGCCTGATGTCATATGCCTAGGCTTTTTACCAGACAAGAAACAGGAAGTGGGCTGTATAAGATATTTACTGGCAGAAAAAAATGTTTTACTATCCAATGTTAAAACAACAAGGGCAGAAGAATTAGTAGATGCAACAATGAAAAAATTACCGAAGTTACGCTTTAATGTTGTTTCGCCATGATCTGTCTTCCAAGTCGGTGAGTTTTGCTTTGAACCACTGGTGGTCGTTTTCATGTGCACCACATCATTGATGGCGTTTGCATGTCAGCATGTCAGAATGCAGGGTTCTCCTTAGAGATGAGCATATCCTTTAATGTAGTATCTAACACTGGTTTATTGCTAGTGGGGAAAGAAGTAATGGAGTCAGGTAACTCTCTGGTGTCATCTTGGGAGTCATAAGTAGATGTTACCTCTGAGTGTTGCTCTGAGTGGTCACTCATATGGAATCTTGTTTTCTCTTGGCTTCTTGATAGTGGACTTGCAGGCTGTGAAGCAGTGTAATGTAGTGGGTGGTCGTTGCTGTCTTTTCTGCTGTCCTGTGGAGCAGACCTCATGGCCAGCTGAGAGAGGGAGCCAGCACCATCTTGGCTCCGCCACTGCTGTGGCTGAGAGAAGAATGCAGTTAGCTTTCTGGGCTTGTATTCTTCTTTTCTTTTTCGAGTCATGTCAGCAATGTTGGAAGGGGGTGGATTGCCACTGTCTGCTGAGTTTGGGGTGCCCTGGGAACCCTCTAGTAGCTGTGAAAGTCCCGCTGTGCTCTGAAGCTCTAGAGTCAGCCGTCCATCACTATCTGCAGCAAGCCACACCCCCTTGTTCATATATTTCAATGTCAGTTGGCTTAAAAGAGATTGTGTCTTTAATTGCAATGAGAACTCCTTTAGTTTTCGTGGGGGCGTTCGCAAAAAAATATACAGTATGTGTAAACCTTCTGTGAGCCATTGACAGTGCTTTACGTTTATAGTAGTGAGTCTCTTGGAGACATAGGATGTCGCTCTGAAGCTTAGAAGCTTCTGACCACAATGAGTACCATTTTTCAGGGTGGTTCAGCCCTTTGACAATAAAGGATGTAATTTTAAAAGACACGGCAATGCTGTGCTATATCAGTGGCGGTGAACAAGATCAGGTGCACTAGACTGAAGCAGTGTTGAAAAAAAAATCAATGGTGAACTTAAGGTTGTGGTACAGTGTGCATCAAAGAGGCCACTCATAAAATGTATGATGGTAGTAGTCTTCAGTGTAATGGAACAAGGAGGCAACTGTTGGGTGAATAGCTGTAATGCCGCGTACACATGAGCAGACATTTCGACCGGACTGGTCCGACGGACTTTTCAACAGACTTCCGACAGACTTTCCCAACGAACGAACTTGCCTACACACGATCACACCAAAGTCTGACGGATTTGTACGTGATAACGTACGACCGGACTAAAATAAGGAAGTTCAAATTGTCTGCCGGACTCAGTCCGTCGGACCAGTCCGGTCGAAAAGTCCACTTGTGTAATACATAACACATACAGAACTGTTTGAACATATACTGTACGTTAGAACAGTGGTCGTAGTAAAATGTTAGAATGCAATTCGCAAAGAAGAAAATTCAACAAAAAGAACACGAAGGAATAAAAACATGTAAATGAGATGCAGCAACACTTTCTGAGCGCCGATTGCCGTGACTTGTAAATTGGGGTAATATAGCCAAAGATCCATACTCAAGCGAGTAGGCCAGGGCATAAGTAGGTAGAAATAAAGCTAGGCAGATTACTTTTATAAGCATTTTGTCTAGAGGGTCTGTGTCATCCCAGTTAGGTTGTTCCTGAGGACAGTTTTGAGCCCGGTGGGAGGCTTGGTCAGGAGAATGCATTATTTTCCAGTGCTGCAGGAGTGATATGCCTTCTTCCAGTGAGCGGATGTTATATGTTTTATTATTTTTAGTAACTACAAGTTTAACTGGGTACCCCCATTTGTATAAAACTTGGTGATTATGTGGGGGTTGGTGATCATGGAAAGGCTCTTCCTTTTGAGTATTGTGTACTGTGAGAGGTAGTTAAAGAAGGACAAACCAGCATAAGATTGCGGGTAAGTAGCCGTGTCCCTTGTAGTTCTCATTAATTTTTCCTTAACATGGAAAAAATGGACACAAATAATCATATCCCGAGAAACAGTGTCAGGATGATGGGCAGGTTTTGGTAGTCAATGGATGCGGTCAACTACTAATTCAGCCTGTGTGGTATCAGGTAGGAAAGCAGCCATAAGGTGTACATAATTCTTCAGTGCTGGGGGTTGGATAAACTCTGGTATACAGCTGATCTTCACATTGTTCCACCTGGAACGATCTTCCAGAATTTAGCTTTTACCCACTCCATCTCCTCTTCCTCCTCACTAGGGATGAGCTTCGAGTTTGAGTCGAACTCATGTTCGACTCGAACATTGGCTGTTCGCAAGTTCGCCGAACAGCGAACAATTTGGGGTGTTCGCGGCAAATTCGAATGCCGCAGAACACCCTTTAAAAGTCTATGGGAGAAATCAAAAGTGCTCATTTTAAAGGCTTATATGCAAGTTATTGTCATAAAAAGTGTTTGGGGACCTGGGTCCTGCCCCAGGGGACATGGATCAATGCAAAAAAAAGTTTTAAAAACTGCCGTTTTTTCAGGAGCAGTGATTTTAATAATGCTTAAAGTCAAACAATAAAAGTGTAATATCCCTTTAAATTTCGTAGCTAGGGGGTGTCTATAGTATGCCTGTAAAGGGGCGCATGTTTCCTGTGTTTAGAACAGTCTGACAGCAAAATGACATTTTGAAGGAAAAAAAACATTTAAAACTACCCGCGGCTATTGCATTGCCGACAATACACATAGAAGTTTATTGATAAAAACGGCATGGGAATTCCCCACAGTGAAACCCCGAAACAAAATTAAAAAAAAAAATGACGTGGCAGCCCCCCTAAATTCCATACCAGGCCCTTCAGGTCTGGTATGGATATTAAGGGGAACCCCGGCCAAAATTAAAAAAAAAAAATGACGTGGGGGTCCCCCTAAATTCCATACCAGACCCTTCAGGTCTGGTATGGATTTTAAGGGGAGCCCCGCGCCAAAATTAAAAAAAAAAAAAACGGCGTGGCGTCCCCCAAAATTCCATACCAGACCCTTATCCGAGCACGCAACCTGGCAGGCCACAGGAAAAGAAGGGGGACAAGAGAGCGCCCCCCCCTCCTGAACCGTACCAGGCCACTAGGGATGAGCCAAACACCCCTCTGTTCGGTTCGCACCAGAACAAAGTTCGCTCGAACACGCGAACACCGTTAAAGTCTATGGGACACGAACATGAATAATCAAAAGTGCTAATTTTAAAGGCTTATATGCAAGTTATTGTCATAAAAAGTGTTTGGGGACCCGGGTCCTGCCCCAGGGGACATGGATCAATGCAAAAAAAAGCTTTAAAAACGGCCGTTTTTTCAGGAGCAGTGATTTTAATAATGCTTAAAGTCAAACAATAAATATAATATCCCTTTAAATTTCGTACCTGGGGGGTGTCTATAGTATGCCTGTAAAGGGGCGCATGTTTCCCGTGTTTAGAACAGTCTGACAGCAAAATGACATTTCGAAGGAAAAATTCCATTGAAAACTACCCGCGGCTATTGCATTGCCGACAATACACATAGAAGTTAATTGATAAAAACGGCATGGGAATTCAACACAGGGAAACCCCAAACCAAAATTTAAAAAAAAAAATGACGTGGGAGTCCCCCTAAATTCCATACCAGGCCCTTCAGGTCTCGTATGGATATTAAGGGGAACCCCGGCCAAAATTTTTTTAAAAAATGACATGGGGTTCCCACTAAATTTCATACCAGACCCTTCAGGTCTGGTATGGATTTTAAGGGGAACCCCGCGCCAAAAAAAAAAAAAACGGCGTGGGGTCCCCCCAAAAATCCATACCAGACCCTTATCCGAGCACGCAACCTGGCAGGCAGCAGGAAAAGAGGGGGGATGAGAGTGCAGCCCCCCCTCCTGAACCATACCAGGCCACATGCCCTCAACATTGGGAGGGTGCTTTGGGGTAGCCCCCCAAAACACCTTGTCCCCATGTTGATGACGACAAGGGCCTCATCCCCACAACCCTGGCCGGTGGTTGTGGGGGTCTGCGGGCGGGGGGCTTATTGGAATCTGGAAGCCCCCTTTAACAAGGGGACCCCCAGATCCCGCCCCCCCCCTGTTTGAAATGGTAAGGGGGTACTTACCCCTACCATTTCACTAAAAAACTGTCAAAAATGTTAAAAATGACAAGAGACAGTTTTTGACAATTCCTTTATTTAAATGCTTCTTCTTTCTTCTATCTTCCTTCATCTTCTTCTTTTTCTTCTGGCTCTTCTGGTTCTTCCTCTGGTGTTCTCGTCCAGTATCTCCTCCGCGGCATCTTCTATCTTCTTCTCCTCGGGCCGCTCTGCACCCATGGCATGGGGGGAGGCTCCTGCTCTTCTCTTCATCTTCTTCATCTTCTTCTTCCTCTTCTTCTCTTCTTCATCTTCTTCTCCGGGCCGCTCCACACCCATGCTGGCATGGAGGGAGGCTCCCGCTGTGTGACGCGTCTCCTCTTCTGACGGTTCTTAAAACACGGGGGGGCGGGGCCACCCGGTGACCCCCGCCCCCCTCTGACACACGGTGACTTGACGGGACTTCCCTGTGATGTCACAGGGAATGCCACAGGGAAGTCCCGTCATGTCCCGTGCGTCAGAGGGGGGCGGGGTCACAGGGTGGCCCCGCCCCCCGTTATTTAAGAACCGTCAGAAGAGGAGACGCGTCACACAGTGGGAGCCTCCCTCCATGCCAGCATGGGTGCGGAGCGGCCCAGAGAAGAAGATGAAGAAAAGAAGAAGAGAAGAAGATGAAGAAGAGAAGAAGATGAAGAGAAGAGCGGGAGCCTCCCCCCATGCCATGGGTGCGGAGCGGCCCGAGGAGAAGAAGATAGAAGATGCCGGGGAGGAGATGCTGGACGAGAACACCGGAGGAAGAACCAGAAGAGCCAGAAGAAGAAGATGAAGGAAGATAGAAGAAAGAAGAAGCATTTAAATAAAGGAATTGTCAAAAACTGTCTCTTGTCATTTTTAACATTTTTTACAGTTTTTTAGTGAAATAGTAGGAGTACTTTTGTACCCCCTTACCATTTCACACAGGGGGGGCCGGGATCTGGGGGTCCCCTTGTTAAAGGGGGCTTCCAGATTCTGATAAGCCCCCCGCCCACAGACCCCCACAACCACCGGCCAGGGTTGTGGGGATGAGGCCCTTGTCCTCATCAACATGGGGACAAGGTGTTTTGGGGGGCTACCCCAAAGCACCCTCCCAATTTTGAGGGCATGTGGCCTGGTACGGTTCAGGAGGGAGGGGGCTCTCTCGTTCCCCCTCTTTTCCTGTGGCCTTCCAGGTTGCATGCTCAGATAAGGGTCTGGTATGGATTTTTGGGGGGACCCCACGCCGATTTTTTTTTTTAATTTTGGCGCGGGGTTCCCCTTAAAATCCATACCAGACCTGAAGGGTCTGGTATGGAATTTAGAGGGACACCCACGTCATTTTTTTTTTATTTTGGCCGGGGTTCCCCTTTGGGGAATTCCCATGCCGTTTTTATCAATGAACTTCTATGTGTATTGTCGGACTGGCTACGAAATTTAAAGGGATATTACACTTTTATTGTTTGACTTTAAGCATTATTAAAATCACTGCTCCTGAAAAAATGGCCGTGTTTAAAACTTTTTTTTGCATTGATCCATGTCCCTTGGGGCAGCACCCAGGTCCCCAAACACTTTTTATGACAATAACTTGCATATAAGCCTTTAAAATTAGCACTTTTGATTTATCCCATAGACTTTTAAAGGGGGTTCCGCGGCATTCGAATTTGCGAATTGGCTGTTCGGCGAACTTGCGAACAGCCAATGTTCCAGTCAAACATGAGTTTGACTCGAACTCGAAGATCATCCCTATTCAAGACAAACACAGCTTACAGTGTGCTCAAAGGACTGCCATCCCCACATAAACTCACACCGCTTACCAGATGATTACGATCTCAAACTATAGAGATCTATCTCACCATATAAATCGTCCACACAGCCCAGCTGGAGAAGAAGAGTCATTGGATCCCCATAGCGATGTTATGCACAATGGATTTTTAATACACCGTGAGGCATCTATTTACAGACTCGCTGCCACTCTTGTATGTGGGTAGAAAGAGGGGGACACTTCACAATGCAATATGTTAAAACCATGCAATTTATGGAGATAAAATGTTGCACTTACACTTATGCCCCGTACACACGGTCGGATTTTCTGATGGACAATGTCCGATCGGAGCGTGTTGTCGGAAATTCCGACCGTGTGTGGGCGCCATCGAACATTTTCCATCGGATTTTCCGACACACAAAGTTGGAGAGCAGGAGATAAAATTTTCCGACAACAAAATCCGATCGCGTCAATTCCGACCGCGTGTGGCCTGTTCCGACGCACAAAGTGCCACGCATGCTCAGAAGAAATTCCGACACGGGACAGCTCGTTCTGGTAAACTTAGCGTTCGCAAGGGATACAGCACTTTCGTCACGCTGCAATGTTAAAAATGGTTTAATACAGCGCACTCTCTTCTTCTTTATAATGTGACAAGAATGAAGTCGTTTTGCTGCTCATATTCACACACACTTCTCACAAACTTTTATTTGTGTTTTTTTAGTGGGATTCCCTCAATATATTGTTATTAGTTGTCACATCTGACAATTTTATATATTTTTATTTTTTTTTGGATTTTAAGCCTTTTTTTTTCTTTAATGTTTGGATTTTTTCCAAGGCTGATCTTTGTTCAATGTTATTTTTATTTTTACTCCAGAATATTTTTGTGTGTGTTTTGTGTGTCAAGTTACCCCAACACCATTGATATCTTTTATTATTTAATCTCCAGGAGATTGTTTGTTGTTGGTGTCCCTTGTTCATTTCACATTGTATATTTGAAATGTACCTGAATCCTCACAAACAAACTGTCCTTTTTGAAGTAAAACACATAGGAGAGTATAATTCAAAACAAAAATCCTTTATTAAGGGATCAGAACCAAACAAACACTGGATCAACATGAGAAATTAGCAAATCCTATGACCCCCCCGGCAGACAACAATTCTTCAACCTCAAAATTGGTGGCCTGAGGAGTCCATATATAAGGGAGGGCAGTCTGGTCCGGGATTCACAGAGACTCGGATAGCAGCAGATGACATCGGTGTCCCCAGGCTGTGGTACCACAAGAGGCTGCATTTTTTGGCCGACCAGACTGAACCCAGGGCAATCACTGTCTGGTCTTCCTTTCACGCTTCCTTCTGGGCTGTGGCTGTGCAGTTGGAGATGTGGCAGGAGGAGGAGTAGGACCTGGAGGAGGAGGACTGGGAGGACCTGGAGGAGGACTGGGGGGACCTGGAGGAGAGGGAGTAGGAGGAGGAGGACCTGCAGGAGGAGGAGGAGGACCATCCCAAAGATGTGTGTCAGGTGTAATTTGGCCCCTCATACCTTTCTCCAGAGCCTCTGATATGAGGGCCTCACACATGGCTTTTTGGCCCTCCTCCATCCTCTGCATTTTAGATGCTATGAAGGCAGCAATGTTCTCCTCCATGGTGTGGGGTGCTCCCAGGACCTCTGTAGCCCTCCAAAAGAATGCTATAGCCGCCTCCTCTAGGGTACTCCTCCTACTGCCACTTTCTGTTTTCAGGGGCGGTGGAGGGACCTTGATATCAGTCAGCCGGCTCGGCCCGGCCACCTCCTGGCTGAGACTTCCCTGTGTATGAAAAAGGGACATGGTTTTAGTTTTTGCATCATCAATCACAATCCTAAATTAGTACTCCCAACTAACATCTAGTTAACATCATTGATTGTACAAGCAGAAATATTTAGAGGAATGCTATACCTGGCTCAATCTGGGCTCCTCCACATATCGCCTGGAAGGCCCAGGTTGGGCGTCAGAAGCCTCAGCCAGGGGGGAAGGAAGTGTGGAAGGAAGACTTGAGAGGGATGGCCTGGGTTCAGTCTGGCCTGCCAGAAAGTGCAGCCTGTCGTAGTACAACATCCTGGGGACATAGATGTCATCTGCTGCTCCAGATCTCTGTGAATCCAGGACTTTCTTGCCCTCCCTTAGATATGTACTCCTCAGGCCACCAATGAAAATCTTTAAATAAGTGATGTCTGCCGTGGGGATCACCTGCTTCACAATTTCACACAATTGCACCAGTGCTGCCTTCCTCTTTGCTTGGTTCTTGAAATGGGGGTGGGTAATCTCCCACAGACAGGGCAGCTCACTTAGCATATCAATGAATACTGACATGAAGTCATTGTTTTTCATTAAGATATCCATGTTCACTGCAAGACACAACACAAGACAAAGCCTAGTGTCAGACAAAACTCTCCTAATCTTGTTACAATATAGGCCTCAATCTAGAAGCAGTATAGGCACAAGTTTGTCTCTTACCTTCGTTCTTACGATCGGCGCGTCCAATGCTCCTTCCTCCGCTCACAGATCGTACGTAATACGCACGCGTGTTACGCTTTATACACACTGCGCATGCGTGTAACTCCGCCCGCCCTGACGTTCTTTCTAGTCTATTCCCCGCCCCTTTTCATTCGGCGCAGTGGGGGAAGAGCATGATGGCGGAGTTACAGCAGGTGCGTGATAATTCTAGCAACGAGGAGGAGGAAAGCCCGGATCCAGGCACGTCCCGATCCAGAAGGAGACGTTTTAAGGGCACAAATATGTCCTTTGGGGAGATGTTGGAGATGGTGTACATCATGAGGAAGTCTGACTATGATGGAAAATATGGGCCTTACCCCAACCCGAACATCCAAAAGGCCAAGATCATGGCAAAAGTGGTCAGGAGTCTTGAGAGGAATTTCGGGGTCCGAAGATCAAAAGATCAGCTCAGGAAGCGGTGGTCGGACCTGAAGTTGAGAGATCCAGAGCAGTACCGAAAGATCCGGAGAGTGCTGCAAAAAAGTAAGTAGTTGTGCTGTGTTCCTATTCTTTCTGTCTTTATTCCGTTTGTGCTGCTCCATATGCTTTTATTAATTGTAACGTTTAAAAGGGCAACTTTAATGTTCATGGGCCCATTATTCGTTCGTATCAAACATTTTTCTTTCGGCCTCTAGAACACCATTGTTTAGGCCATATGCATTTTCCCACATTTTTGGGGCCTACTTGGATGCCAAATATTTGTTTGTGTAGATGGGTTGGTTACTATAATGAAATGCAAACTAGATTGTGTGTAAGGAGAGGACACTGAGCAGCTGTTTTCACATCTGGACACTGGAGCACTAGTGTGGGACACAAGAACACCATTTTTATTAGGGGGGCCACACAGGTGCTCCAGTGTATACTATAGGGGGGGCTACATCTGTGAAGTTTGTACCAAACAGGTAAAGTATTGCACCTTGACAAAGGGCAAGAAAAAATATACATCTTGGAACTCGGCTAAAATAGACAATTGTACCCCACTTCCAAGCAATGTTTCCTATTTCTAGTTCTGCCATCAAATATCTGTGTGCTAAGTATACCATTTTTGTTTTACATAGGGGAGAAAAGACTTGGAGGACACCCCTCATCCGAGGACACCAGAGACCCCCCACCTCTGGAAGAAGGGGAAATAACACCAACCCAAGAAGAAGAGCAGGAGGAAGAAGAAGATGTGGTGGAGATTGGCACCACAACAGGTGATTGTCTGCGACCACAGGCTCAGGTAAAAGAGATGGATGGTGGCAGATTTTTGAGACCTTTTTTCTTGTTCTTTATCTCTTTTTAGGTGATCGTGATGTGAGGGAGAGAGAACGTTTCACATCTGAAAATGCCCAGATACTGATCGGGAAGATCATGGGGTGTAATCTCGAATTACACAACATACAGCAACAAATCAGTGATGTTATTAAAAAAAATAAAAACATCATTGATGTTTTGGGGCGAATTTAAAACCCACAAAATCACCTGTTTTATTGTGGTCCAATCTTACAAAAATTTTGACAATGTTTAGAAAAGCCAAATTTGGAGGATGCACACAGTGTGCCAACATGTGCTATCTGCCATCACGGGAGATCAATGGACGCGTTTTGGGGGTGCAAACCCTTCCTCAATTCTAAAGTCGCGTTGAGGAAGGGCTTGCTCCCCCAAAACACGTCCCTTGATCCCCCCTGATGGCAGATAGCACATGTTGACATTCGTAAATTTGAGTGCATCTTCCAAATTTGGCTTTTCCAGGGGTGAGTTCCCCCCATCTGAACGCTATATCAAACACAGTTCCTAAATACTGATGTCTGATATAGCCTTCAGGTTTTACCATATGTGAACTTTGTAAGTTCAAGTTTTTTGGCTTTCTTGTTGGTTTTACACAGGCCTGTTGTATCCGAAATGGATATTTCGAATTTTGATAATGCTACTGCAAAAATTGTTATACAACAAACATGTTTGTTTGTTTTAGAAACCTTTCGTAAATGCACATGTGATTGTGCAGCTATAAAAAAGTGGCTTACTCAAGAATGTGTGGATTATTGTCTCAACACTACAACACTTTTGGGGTGATGTAATTGCTGTTTTATGCAAAAATGGGGGTTATTTCCTAAGGGCAAATACACTTTGCACTACAAGTGCAGGTTCAGTGCAGTTGCAAGTGCACTTGTAGTGAAATGTGTTTTTGCATTTAGGAAGTACCAGCCAACACAGTTTTTTATAAGGTTACCCAATCATGACATTTTCTGCACTCAACACATTTCATCCATAAATCTGACCAGTAAAGAGATGGGTATAGTGTGTATGGGTTTGGCAAATTCAGCAGATAGATGATTGAGGATAGAGAATTGGGATCAGCTGACTTAGCAGTTGGGGGAGGGAGGGTTCCAAAAAATTTGGGGACACCACAAAAAAAGCCTCTGCCACTCTGCCTGAATTTAAAGCTAAAATAACATTTCCAAACATTTTAGGGGGTGTTTGGGGTAAAGCACTACTATGGAGCTGATAAAATACATTGTTAAGTGACTACATGAGGTGAATATAGGGCAGGAGACACCATGCTGGGGAGGTTATTGAAGGGCAAATATGTATGAAGGACCTAAAATAATAATTACATAAAAATCCAGCATGCATGAGGACAAAGGAGACATTCACAGCATATTACAATCATGGTAATTAGGGAATGAGGAAAGAAATACAATATATTAGCAAACATTCAATACAATAAAATGTGATATTAAAGGATAAAAATCTTACCTTCATATACTCCTTCTGCAGGACCTGGATGATGGCAGAACAGGTCTCTGGGATAATGATCCCCAGAGCCTGGGGGGAGATGCCTGTCGAGAACTTCAAGTCCTGCAGACTTCTCCCTGTGGCCAAATACCGCAAGGTAGCGACCAACCTCTGCTCCGGAGTGATGGCTTGCCTCATGCAGGTATCCTGCCTGCTGATATAGGGGGTCAGCGAAGCCAACAAACGGTGAAACACGGGGTCCGTCATCCTGAGAAAGTTCCTGAAATCATCAGGATTATTCTCACGGATCTCACGGAGCAAAGGCATATGACAGAACTGGTCACGCTGAAGCAACCAATTCTTGGTCCATGAACTCCTCCCCACCCTGTTCATGGACTGGACTTGTGTCAAGGTCAGGACCCCAACACCAAGCCTGCGCACAGCACGAACTCTATGAGGAGTACGCATACAAAACATGGCTAGAAAACGGTCGGCTGCTCAGAACGAAGTAACAGAACGCACTGAAGAACAGCAAGGCCTGTGAAGAGCGACCTGAAAACCAGTAACGAACGAACAAGAATACAATGACTCCTTAAAGTCATGCAGAACTTGCTTGCACGCACTGAAGAGCAGATACAAACCCACAAGCACAAACTGAACGGCAGAAAACGGTCTGAAAGCCACGAGTCTGAAAAAGCGCGAATCGTCTCTCACCAAACTTTTACTAACACAAGATTAGCAAAAGGAGCCCAAAGGGTGCCGCGCTTGGTTCTGAACCGGCCTTTTCTAGTCTCGTCGTGGTGTACGTGACCGCGTGGTTGTCGATCGGAAATTCCGACAACTTTGTGCGACCGTGTGTAGGCAAAACAAGTTTGAGCCAACATCCGTCGGAAAAAATCCTAGGATTTTGTTGTCGGAATGTCCGAACAAAATCCGACCGTGTGTACGGGGCATTAGAAGGTAAAACAATAGCAGTTTGGATACAAATGCCAGCACGGCCGCAGACCTCACCCACCAGTCTGTACGTGATTACGTCACAGATGTGGCTCCACCCGACAGATTTCTCCAGAACAGGCATCAACTGGGAAAGAAGCATTATTGTTTACATTGCAAATAATGTTTATATGCACTGTTTATTGCTGACTGCACTCAAGCGGAGTGAGGGACGTTCCGTGACACTGACTTTGGTAATTTATGTGTTGATTCCAACCTAGTGGTACAGAACTATATTATGGCATAGCAAATACATTGTATAGCAGACTGTGTCAGGATCTTCCTACTGCATGCTCATTTATGCTCAAACCACCATTCATTGTAACCTGTACCAATACATTGAGTTAATTTATCACTAAACAGTGTGTTTATTTCCTGGCACTAATTCACAGCCAAGTGAAAGGTATCTATATTCTTGCTTGTGTAAGTGCTTGCAGTGACTTTCATACAACTAGGTTTGTCAGAAGGACTAAGGTTTTTCCTCACGTTGAGGCGCAGAACAGAGAACCCAAATTACCAAGAGGCTCCTTCGATGGTAGCACTACACTTGCTCATTGCTACTCAGAACTATATGGTTGCACTCATTGAGAAAAGCCATGCATGATTCCAATGAAAATCAAATGTATATCTACTAATAAGCATTAATACCTTTTTGTTGGCCAGTTACAATAAATGTTGCACTCTTTCACTTTTACAGAGGTCATGTGTACCTTTTCTTTTTAGGCTGCATATAAATAGCATGTGTTTTCAAATTTTAAAAATAACAATGCTGTCCTTGTGATCATATAAACTGTAGTTTAAGTCCAACAGGTGACATCATCATTAAATTCACTCTGTCAAAAGATGTACATTTATGCAAAGGCACATTAAATATGTATGTAAAACATGAAAGCATAAGCTGCCACTGAGTGAATGCAGTGACAGAATAAGTATTTAGGGAATATTTTATTAATCAGCTTTGAATTTCCATTAGCATACATGCCATTAGAAACCAAGGTGTGAAACAATGTTGATTTATTTATTTGTTTTTTAGAGCAGATGTTTCATAACTACACAAGAATCTCAAATGTTTCTCACAATGCTCCCTGCTTAACTCTTGACTCATTTTTTTTCAAGCCTCACCTAAGTTTCTCCTATGCATATCTAGCTACTAAATGCAAACATAGAGCACACTTTACCAGCAGATTTTTAACTGCTCAGATAACATGATATTGTCTATATTAAGTTAAATAGACAAAAAATCCATAATAAAGAATTCTACAGTGTAAGAAGAAATCAGTCACTCTGATAAAAAGAGGTCTATTATATATCTACCATACGCTATTGATGGCTTTGCCTATAAAGGGTAAGCAAATCCTTACAGTAAGTACAAGTCTTATTTGCCCCCTTTTGGTCTGTTAAACACACCAGTGTAAGTGTTTTGTTATATCTGTTTAATAAGTGCAAATATACTTTTTACTGCTTAGTTATCAGCTACATTAATAAATAAAATATTTTCTCCTGCGCTTAGTGTGAAAAAATGTGTTCAAAGCTGCACCCACCAGACATCTGAATACTAGATGTTACAACCAATAAATACACATAATAAGTGTGCATCAACACAAAACAACCAAAAACAACAGTAAAGGATAGTTAAATGTTAAATATTTCAACGTCCAGTGATGTGAAAATCTTCAATATGCTTGATTAAGAAATGTAAAAAGTTCAAGAAAAATAAAACATACTGCCATACACCAATTGGGTGAAAATTTATTGAAGGGATGCCCAAACACCTTGTGCCCTCCACCACAGGTAACAATGGCCTCTTACCAGATACAATTGATCCCTATAATGATGATCAAACAAGCATGTTGGTAGCAAGCTTCCAGTGATAACAGTGAACCACAAACTTTAAACCTCAGTGTACTTAGTGCTGTAATAATGCATTTAAAGTGGTTGTACACCCTGTACAGGTAAGCCTATATTAAGGCTTACCTGTAGGTGCTGGAAATATCTCTTAAACCTCCATGGTTTAGTAAATATTTACAAAAAAGCCATGTGCCGAAGTCTACGGCGCATGCACACTCTAGAAAGGGCAGATCATGTCGTGACTGGCAGCTCCCATGCGCATGCGCAGGAGTGACGTCATGTGACTCCGGTCAGTCACAGAGCCGGAGTTCGCGGCCCCAAAAGGAAGAGGGGTGAAGATGGATGCTTGCTGCTAGTGTGGACAGTGGTGACATTGCAGGCTTCGGTTTCAGGTAAGTGACACATAATGGGCTACTATACGATGCATAGTAGCCCATTATGCTTTACCATTGCAGGGAAATAAAGAGGAAGTAAAACCCATCAGGGTTCACTTTCTCTTTAAAGCTGAACTCCCTGAAGATACAGTATACTGTAAAATACACCTCTATATTCATTAATAAATCGTTATTATTTTTTTAAGCAATATAAGCACCTGAATTTGACTTGGTATCAGCCTCTTGCAGTTCCTATGCAGCAGAGCTCAGACTGGGAGAAGGAGAAGGAGCACAAGTAGCTCATACATTGTGCTGCAGTGCTTATATGCTAACAAGGAGCAATGCTGATAGCAGGCACGTAATCAAAAAAAAGAATATATGAGCTCATCAGTATGCTGCTTCTCATTTTACTGCCCAGCCACAGATTGGGGGCAAAGAGAGCATAAGACCAGCAAGTGTCATTGAACTGATGCAGTGAATAGTCAGAGGTTTCCTGTCCTACCAGACATGGCTATGCGTTGTGTAACACCTGTGGCGGCTGGTGCTCCATTTTTTTGGGGGGCGGCAAACAAAACACCCAGCCACCCCCCTCCCACCAGCCCCGCTCACCTGCTCGCCAGTCCCATTTGCAAGCCCGCCAGCCCTCGCACTTACCCCATCAAGGTCTTTGGTGGCTTCCCCGGCTTCTCCTCCCAGCCAATCTGGTCGCTTCTCCCCCCCGGCCAATCTGATCTCAGGACCCGCTCTCTATCCTGATTGGCCGGGAGGAGAAGCAGGAAGACAATAGCGAATGTTGATTCGCTATTGTCAGAAGTGGATGGGCTCAGGGAGATGTGCTCTGCACCCCGAGCCCAGCCTTTTTAAAATCACGTGCTTCACAAAAAAACCCCATAGAATTATGTATCTCCAGCGCCCTGCATGGAGATTAGGGGCCAGGTGCCTAAGGACTAGGGGGGCGGCGCCCCTGCGCTCCTTATGGACGGGCCACCACTGCATCTGTGTATATCCCAGGACAGGATATATGAACAGATTTTTTTTTACTTTAACCTCTTGCCAACCATATAACTGAGTTATACGGCGGCAAAGTGACTCTCCTGTGCCAGATCACATACCTAGTATGCGATCCGGCACTTCCGGTAGGGAGCTCGCGCCACCGCTGCCACAGCTGTGCTGTGATTAGACACAGCACAAGCCAATCAGTGGCTGCCTGCCAATAGTTATCCTCTGGGAATCTGCTGATCGGCAAGGAGAGACACAGAACATAGCTCTGCCCATTTAAACAAGGCAGAGCTCTGTTCTGTCAGCAGGGATGTGATGGATTTTCTTTCCCTGCAATGCAGGGAATGAAACCTGTTACATTCCTTAGTAAAAGCACCTCACATAGTACACAACAACACTGGTTAGGCACACATTTAACCCTTTACTCACCCTAGATGTTTAAACCCTTCCCAGCCAGTGTCATTAGTACATTGATAGTGCATTTTAAATAAAAAAATGTGTATCCCATAAAATTTATATCCCATAGTTTGTAGACGCTATAACTTTTGGGCCAACTGGCACCCACTGATCGGCAAGGACAGACACAGAACATAGCTATGCCCATGTAAACAAGGCAGAGCTCTGTTCTGTCAACAGGGATGTGATGGATTTTGTTTCCCTGCAATGCAGGGAATAAAACCTGTCACATCCCTTAGTGAAAGCACCTTGCATAATACACAAAAACACTGGTTAGGCACATGTATCCCTTTAATTGCCCCAGATGTTTAAAACCTTGTCAGCCAGTGTCATTAGTACAGTGACAGTGCATATGTTTAGCTGTTCTAACTGTTGAAATTGTTCTAGCGTTACTGGTTCCACAAAATGTCAAAAGTGTCAGTTAGTGCCAGACTGTCTGCCAAAATATCGCAGTCCTGATATAAGTTGCTAATCACCACCATTACTAGTATAAAAAAAATGCTTATTGGAATTTTTTTTTCAAAAAATATGTAGCAGAATACATATTGGCCTAAATTTATGAATACATTTGATTTTTTAGTTTTTTTTTTTTGGATATGTTTTATAGCAGAAAGTAAAAAAAAATATTGTTTTTGTTTTTCAAAATTGTCTGTCTTTTTTTTTGTTTATAGCGCAAACAAAAAAGAAACATAAAGGTGATCAAATACTACCAAAATAAAGCTCTATTTGTGGGAAAAAAGGACATAAATTTGATATTTGTAGAGCATTGCATGACCGAGCAAATGTCAGTTAAAGTAACACAGTGGCATATCGGAAAAAAATGGCCTGGTCATTAAGTGAGGTAAATCTTCAGGAGGTCAAGTAGTTAATACAGCTAGCATATAAATCATCAATGTATTGATCTGTTTGCCCATAGTGCAGCCTAAACATTGTCCTCACTGATGAATCAATAGACATTATGATATTTTTGTATGCAATTTTAGCATGTAATATAGCATATTACAACACAGGAATCAAAGTTTATGCATGCAAAAATTATACAATTTTTTGTATAATGTTTTGCTAATCTAGCACAGCCTTTCTCAACATTTTTAACATGGAGGGCACTTTCCTCTCAGGGAAATTTATTATTTATTTATTGCATTGTAAGCTTGTTAGACATTAGTGTAAGCAGTAAATTGTAGATCTAATAATAAACGATAGAATAAAGAATGTGGTGTACTTAGTGTATTTAACACAAAGGGCTTCTAATTTTGACATTATTTTTGGTAATTATAATGAAATTAATCAAATAATAATAATAATAATGACCAGAAAAAATGCAGACAATGAAATGCTGTATTGGTTGTCAGTTGAAAAGTGATCCCTTATGCCGCGTACACACGAGCGGATTTCTCGTCGGAAAAAGATATGACGGCTTTTCCAACGGGATTCCGCTCAAGTTTGCCTTGCATACACACGGTCAAGCAAAAGCTCGATGAAATTACGACCGTCAAGAACGCGGTGATGTACAACACTACAACGAGCCGAGAAAATTAAGTTTAATGCTTCTGAGCATGCGGCGAATTGTTTCTAAACATGAGTAGGGAGTTTGCACATTGGAATTGCCACAGACGATCGCATTTTTGGATAAGAACCTTTCTTGACCGAAAAATTGAGAGCATGCTCTCAATATTTTGCTGGCTGGAATTCTGCCAGCAAAAGACAAATGGAGCAAACACACGGTCACATTTTCTGAAGAAAAACTCTCATCGGTCTTTTGTGGGCCGAAATTCTGATCGTGTGTACGCCGCATTAAATTAATGTCAGTGGAAACATGGTCAGTGGAGATGTAACCCCTTACATTGGTGGCCACATTATTGGTGTTAATTGTGGCTAGGGTTAAGCTTCTGTTTAGGGAAAACCATGTGCTCTACCCAAACTTAAGCTGTCTGTTGTTGGTAAGGTTGTAAACTACATAGCCACACATGGTCAATTCAACCACCTACCCAAACCTCCACCTGCTGCAGCCAGAAGTCATTTATTAAGTGGCAATATTACTACCAACACTAAATGACAGCTACTGGCCACCCACTGACTTGTTTTAAAATGTACTGTAAGTGAGGCAGAAGATATTTCAGTATGGTATCATTGATCAAATATGGTTATAACCATATTTGGTTAATGATGTCTATTAGCATCCTTGGCCAGTTTGTTGACATTCAGCAGCCAGCCAGAGCTTGAAGGTGTGTGTGTTTTTATATACTATTTTTCTTTTTTTCTGAATGAATAACAAATAAGAGCTATACACCCCTTTGTCATTCAAGTAGGAAGAGAGACCGATAGTTTGGAGCCCACTTATTTTAAAGAGGGTTTTCAGATTCTGTTAAAGCGTTTGAAGAGGTTCAGATTTTTTTTTAGTTTAATAAAAAAACATGTCATACTTTCCTACTCTGTGCAATGGTGTTGCACACAGCATCCCTGATCCTCCTTTTCTCAGGTCACCCACCTGCTCTATTGCTCCCCTGCTGAGTTCCCCTATAGCAAGCTGCTTGCTCTGGGGCACTCATGCATGCTCGCTCCTGTGATACCTCTGTGTGTCTATGAGATACAAAACAGAACGTGGCTCTGTCCTGACCCCCGTTCCTTCCTCACTGGCTGTGATTGACAGCAGCGGAAGCCAATGGCTCTCCATTGCTGTGTCTCAGCCAATGAGGAGGGAGTCAAATACTAATATTGACCATTGCATACATATAAACCAACAATAAAGTTATAAACTGGTGTGCAAAAAAGAAGGGCCCTTTGAAGAGGTGACCTATCACGAAACATGTAGGGCGTGGCTACGCAGTGTACGCCAGATCGCCATAGAGCCCCATGTAACCTAGCACGGGCGTCTCTGTTGTTTTTATATTTTGCCGGCTTTTATGTTTTTATGTTTTGGATGTTTTAAAGATGCCTAGTTGTCTGAGGCAATAAAATTCCCCTTTTTTTACATACTATACCATTGGAGTTTTTTTCTTTCTCCCCTTCTTTACCTACGAGTCCAAACGAGGGAGTGTTTACATCAATGCGGAAGTGTCGGAACCATCTCCAGCTGTGTGGTGAGCTGACATCTACTGTCCCTGCAGAGGGCTAAATCTGCATGCTTCTAAGACCTTGCTATAAAGGAGGTCCAACGTGTCTGGTAAGGATACATCTATTATCAACCTTCGGATCCACTGGTGGTTGGAGGTCCCTTCACGTCCCCTTATTCCTTTATACACACTAAGGAATACAATTCATGAACTTTGGATATGCGTTTTTCCTGCGACTCAGGATGCAATTTTGAACTTTTTCACTTATGACTTTGCACTTGGGTGGAATAACCTTTGTTTTTTCTTTTTTGCACACCAGTTTATAACTTTATTGTTGGTTTATATGTATGCAATGGTCAATATTAGTATCTGACTTACATGTTGCTGTTTGCTCTGTAGCATAGCGACTTTCTAATTCACTCACAATTAACCTTGATGGTGTTTTTTATTTATATATATATATATTTATACACACTAAGGAATGCAATTCATGAACTTTGGATATGCGTTTTTCTTGCGACTCAGGATGCAATTTTGAACTTGATGACTTTGCACTTGGGTGGAATAACCTTTGTTTTTTTGTTTTTTCTTTTTTGCACACCAGTTTATAACTTTATTGTTGGTTTATATGTATGCAATGGTCAATATTAGTATTTGACTTACATGTCACTGTTTGCTCTGTAGCATAGCGACTTTCTAAATCACTCACAATTAACTTTGATGGTGTTTTTTATTTATTTTTTATTTATTTGTTTATCTACTTATGATAATCATGTAGTAATATAGATTTAAATATCTAATGCAAGCGCACAATTTTTTCTTTGTATGTAATTTTTCACCTCATTGATATTTGTGGTTTTGTTGCAGCTGCAGTTATATTAATTTTTTGCTTGATAGCGCAGGTTTTCTCTTTCCTTTTTTTAATGAGGAGGGAGAGACCAGGGAGAGCTTCTACTCTGTGCACAATGCTGGATCAGGATCAAGCTAGGGTGAGGACAAGGAGGGGGGCTGAGGGGGGAGCCGCGCACTGAAGGTTTTGTACTTTCATGCAAAGAATTCATGAAGGTAAAACACCTTTAGCTTTTAGAACAACTTTAAGTCCCCTTCTCGGGGCCAGGAATGTGATGAAGAATAAAAGTGTAAAGTATACTGTATATAGTGGTGGATCTAGACCCACTTCTCCCAATGATTAGGAGTCACGGAAAGTAAAGAAGAGAAGACCTTGACTTTTAAGGCACCAGGTGAGTGTTATATAAAATTACATTTTTTTTAATTTTACAAACATTACTCTTTATATCACTTCCCAGCCATTATGCAGTACACCTATAGACTTGTGTATATATTAAGACTATTCATGGTGCTGATTCCATATCCAGCACCTTTAATTAACAACAAATACATTCTTGTGTGATTCTTGTGTGATGCCTTACAAGTCAGAGTCTTCTATTCTTTGATTTTTATGATTAATAATGTAGGAATGTGGCCTTATTAACAAGCCCAGCTCCCTTCCTTTTTTTGCATTGATAGATTTCCCCAATGGCAGTGCCTAGCTAGCCAAGCCCTCTTTTACCAAAAGCTTGCAAATTGGCCTAGAAATTGCCAGAAAAAGATACCACATTCCAGCTTCCATATACCTCAATCGGGTTCTGATGCAATGTTTGGGATTTGAAGAAGAGATAGAAATCTCTCTTTGCTCAAGGGACATTTAGAAACTTCAAGATACATTCTATGTTTTTATATAACCCTGGCTGATTTAAAATCTTTTCAGGCACTGCAAACCGAGGAAAAGAGGTGTAGGAAATGTAAATGTGGAGGTAGCATTTTAGAGAGCAGATATATGACAAGGAAAGCTACAAATTTGTAATAGTAAATTTACTGTCAACTTCCTGGATATTCAGTATGGCAGGGCTATGTGAATCACATAAATTGCTAAACTGACTTTATTCTGCCATTTGTTCAAATGTGGGATATTCACATATCTGTATTAGAACTGTATATTTATTTGCTTGGCAGCAGTTCTACTTTGCAAAGTCTTGATAAGATTCATTAATGGAATTCCACACACCTATCTACATAATAGTCTTTGCAATGGCTTTGGAATGGCAATAGTGATTAACATTAGAAAGTAGCTATACAGAAATGGTTGCAAAATTCAAAATATGGATTACTTACTTAACTTCAAATAAGTCCAAAAGGGAGTCATATGAAGTCTCTAAATGAGCCAAGTCCACCAATAAGTACTGTGTTCAGTTCTTAATATAAGTGAATTACAATTATAGCACTAACTGCTAATACAAAGAAATCAAAACACTGTTAGGCAGGCACAAAACTCCATTATAAATGTAATTACTATTATTAAACATATTTCAGAAAATGAAGAGGAAGAAGCAAGTACTTCACTCTTTTACACAGCAGGGCGATTTCAGTTCAAATGTCCTTTTATTATTCTTTATAATGGGGGATGTGCAAAGGAAGAAGTAGGTTTATTTGCAAAGTACTTCATGTTTGGAATAATGAGAGATTATAGCATCACTGTCTTTGAACAATAAGCATGTGTAAAGATGCACATTTCTGTCGGTTCATTTGATGTAAACACGGTTGCAGGAAAAAAACACTCCATTGTTTTTTTTTTGTTTTTTTGTTTTTGTTTTTATCATATTGTGTCTTTTATACAATATGCTCAGAATACTGTTTTATCCTCTTAATATAATAGTGTTGCCTTTTGATAGACTGCGTATGTAACAACATGGATCCCCATAATTTTGGCTAGATTATTTTTTTCTTCCTTCCTTCCTTCCTTCCTTCCTTCCTTCCTTCCTTCCTTCCTTCCTTCCTTCCTTCCTTCCTTCCTTCCTTCCTTCCTTCCTTCCTATTTATCACTGCATTATGACATGATTTTTTCCTGCTAAATATTCACTTATGATCTTTTCAATAGACTTCAAGATTATTTTAACATTTAGCTAGTTGCCATAGGGTAAAACATAAGACAAGATTTTAAAAACAATAGCAATTAGTAGTTAGGGAATTGTTTAATCTAATTAGCTAAATAAACAGATTTATTAAAGCAAAACTGATATCTGAGAAATGCTTGCCTGGTGTGCCTGTAAGACTACAACAGTTTTACATACTTTATTGTAATATTGACCGGGAGCTAAACTAAAATAGAAATGCCATAACTGAATAAATAAATGTGTTTTAATGAGTGACCACAGTAGAAGCAGTTAAAAGTATACATTTACTAATTTCTAAGAATATTTATGAGCAACAGAATGTCAAGGTATGTACCTAAAGATGCCTGCCCTTATCTTTAGTTATCCCATGTGGTGCTCCAGTCGCTTCAGAACTATGGATGGCCTGTGATGCAAATGTTGTCTTTAACAAGGAAATTAGTGCTTTATCTTCCCCAACATTTAGATGGGCATCATATTGCACATAATCTACAGGGACATGGGAAGTGATAGAGACATAAATACAGTGCCTTGAAAAAGTATTCATACTCATTAAAGTTTTCCACATTTTGTTATGTTACAACCAAAAACGTAAATGTATTTTATTGGGATTTTATGTGATAGACCAACACAAAGTGGCACATAATTGCAAAGGAAAATTATAAATGGTTTTCAACATTTTTTACAGATAAATATGTGAAAAGTGTGTAGTGCATTTGTATTCAGCCCCCCTGAGTCAATACTTTGTAGAACCACCTTTCACTGCAATTACAGCTGCAAGCTTTTTTTGGGTATGTCTCTTCCAGCTTTACACATCTAGAGAGTGAAATGTTTGCTTCTTTGCAAAATAGTTCAAGCTTTATCAGATTGGTTGGAGAGCATCTGTAAATAGCAATTTTCAAGTCTTGTCACAGATTCTTAATTGGAAATAGGTCTGGACTTTGACTGGGCCATTCTTACATCTGGATATGCTTTGATCTAAACCATTCCATTGTAGCTCTGGCTGTATGTTTAGGGTCGTTGGCCTGCTGAAAGGTGAACCTCCCTCCCAGTCCCAAGTCTTTTGCAGACTCTAACAGGTTTTCTTATTATAATATCGCCCTGTGTCTTCTTGCCACTCTTCCATAAAGGCCAGATTTGTGGAGGGCACAACTAATAGCTGTCTTGTGGACAGATTCTCCCACCTGAGCTGTAGAACTCTGGAGCTCCCCCAGAGTTACTATGGGCCTCTTGACTGATTCTCTAAATAATGCTCCCATTGCCTGGCCTGTCAGTTTAGGTGGGCAGTCATGTCTTGGTAGGTTTGCAGTTGTGCCAAACTCTTTCCATTTTCGGATGATGAATTGAACAGTGCTCTGTATGATGTTCAAAGCTTGGGATTTTTTTTATAACCTAACCTTGCTTTAAACTTCTCCACAAATTTATCAGTGACCTGTCTGGTGTGTTCCTTGGCCTTAATGATGCTGTTTGTTCACTGAGGTTCTCTAACAAACAGCTGAGGGCTTCTCAGAACAGCTGTATTTTTACTGAGATTAAATTACACACAGTTGTCCTCTATTCACTAATTAGGTGGGTTCTGAAAGCAATTGGTTCCACTAGACTTTAGTTTGGTGTATCAGAGTAAAGGGGGCTGAATACACTCCACACTTTTCAGATATTTATTTGTAGAAAAATGTTGAAAAACATTTATCATTTTCCATTCAACTTCACCGTTATGTGCCACTTTGTGTTGGTCACATATAAACACAATTAAATACATTTACGTTTTTGGTTGTAACATGACAAAATGTGGAAAATGTAAAGGGGTATGAATACTTTTTCAAGGCACTTGTACATACACACCCACACCCACAGAGGTTGAGTTGAATTGACTGGGATCATTACTCAACCTTACCAGTCAACTATGTAACTACATTTTTGCCAAACATGTTGGAATATAATGGAACCTGATATTATCCATACCACATCCCGGAAGCCTGCTGCAAGACTAATGGTGGAATTTAAAGGTATTTTAAAAACATGAGATCAATCACTCCAGTAATTAGTTAAGACAGTTCTAGTGCTCAAGTATAATGGAACTTGGCAGTTCTGTAATAATTTTTGAAGATAAAATGAAGCCTCCAAACTGGATGTGAATCCCATGCCTCAGGTAGATGATTTATTTAAAAGATTACATTCAGGTCAGTACATTACCACTCTTGACTTTACAAACGGGTACTGGCAGATACTTTTCTCCAAAGAGGCTATAGAAAAAATGACATTTGCCACTCCAGAGGGTTGTGGAAATATGCCAGAATGTCATTTGGGTTTCACAAGGACCCAGTAGCTTTCCAAAGAGCCATTGACAGAATCATGGGATCTCATAAGGAATTGTCAGGAGATTAATGACATTGTTTCTTTAGCCAAAATTGAGAAACTCATCAAAAAAAGGTTCAGATGGTCCTATATGGCGGAATGGAATGGTGGATTCACAGTGAACCCTGAGAAAAGTGAAATAGGATTAGAGGAGACCCACTTTTTGAGGTATATTTTAGGCAGCAGTTGGTCTCCGGAGTCCATTAAGGAGAGTCTCAAGGCTGCCTTTGTTTCTGTTCCTGTGTTGGCACATCCTGATCCTATGTTACCCTTTTATCTTTGAGGTTGATGCTTCTGAGACTACAGTTGGCGCCCTTCTGTCTCAACGTCCTACCTCTGAAAGCACTATGCATCCTTGTGGCTACTTTTCCAAGAAATTGTCACCTGCAAAATGCAATTACGAGATTGGGGACAGAGAACTGTTAGTGATCATTTTAGCCCTTAAAGAATGGAGGCATCTCCTCAAAGGTACCACTGTGCCGATTCTCATTCTGAGTGACCATAAGAATCTCACATTCTTGTCTGAGGCTTAACGCCTATCTCCCAGAAGGGCATGATGGGCTCTATTCTTGTCAAGCTTCATCTATATAGTCTCATTCTTACCCTCTTACCCGGTACTAAGAATGTAAGGGCTCATGCTTTGTTGCGACAGTTTTCCTCCACTTCTAAGATGGAATCAGTTTCTGTTCCTGTGATTCCTCCTGATTGTATTCTGGCCACAGTTCGCACCAGTCTCACTTTTCCTTTGGGTGACAAAATTCTTGCCACTCAGATCCATGCTCCTCCTGAGAGACCCTGTGACTGCTGCCTTGTCCCTGAGAGTCTCCATACTGTCGTGCTCCAGACTTACCATTCTCCCAAGGCTGCTGGCCACCCGGGGAAGAATCAACTCTTTTGGGCCATTTCCCAACAATTCTGGTGGCCTAGTCTATGTGCTGATGTAGTAGCCTACGTAGCTGCTTGTTCCATGTGTGCTCAGAGTAAGACATCACAACACCTTCCAGTGGGCTTCCTACAACCCATACCCAATGGAGAAAGGCAATGGACCCACCTGTCTATGGATTTCATTGTGGAGTTACCCAACTCTCAGGGCAAAACAGTTATCCTTATGGTGGTTGACTGGTTCTCAAAAATGTCTCATTGAATTTGACTTAAGAAGTTGCCCATGTCTAAGGAACTGGCTTCCATTTTTGCTCACTTTTCGCTTACATGGGCTACCCAAGGTGATCGTCTTGGACAGGGGTAGTCAATTTGTGTCCCAGTTCTGTGAGCCTTTTGTGTACAGTTGGGAATTCAGCTTTCTTTCTCTTCTGTGTATCACCCGCAGTCTAATGGGGCCACAGAACGAGCCAACCAGTCTTTGGAGCAATTTCTTACAGATTACAGTACTGTATGAAATTATTTCACATCCCTTTTGTCCCCAGTGCTTTGGCCCATGCCCTGCATGCAGTTTTATATGATATATACTGTTCTTTCTGCCTGGAAACTGGAGATTGTCCATAGCAACCAAAAAGTGTCCCTTTACATTAAAAGTGGCTTTAGACCAGCTAGAAAACAGCGATAGTAAATTAGAACACTTTCAGAATTGAGCGATAGTGAATCGTGGGGAAATTTATTTTATTACTATTTATTTTTATTTTTTTAAATTATTTTTATTTATTATATTATAATTTATGTTTTTGTGTTTCAAACTTCATCATACCCGGGATATCTACTAGACTCTTGTTTGGACAGATTTAAGTGTGTTATTGTTAAGAATTACAGACCTACAATATAAAACGCCAAATTTCCATGTAAAATAATTGTACCGCTTTCAGCACCTAAAATCAGAAAGAATCATACCGCCAGGGAGGTTAATGTAATGTCGGGTCCTGGCAATATGGATGAAAATCAGTGAGACAAACAGCATGGGTACCCCCCAGTCCATTACCAGGCCCTTTGGGTCTTCTATGAATATTAAGGGGAACCCCGCACCCAAATTAAAAAAAGGAGAGGCGTGGGGCCACCAGGCCCTATATACTCTGAACAGTAGTATACAGGCGGTGCAAACAAGACAGGGACTGTAGGTTTGTTGTTAAGTAGAATCTGTTTGTAATTTTGAACTGGTACATTTTTAACGTGTTTAGCTCCAGCCAAAAAATCTGTTTTAAGCTTTTTGGAAAACAAATGAAGGGTTATCACCCCTGTGACATTTGTTTTGCCATCTGTGCTCCTCTTCAGAAGATTTCACCTCATTTTTTGTCCCAGTGAAAAATGTTTTTTGAAAATGTGGGTTTTTTTGTGAAACAAGGATTGGTGATAAAGCATCAGTGGAAAGGAGAAACGTTTTTCCCATATTAACTCTTACAGGCAGTGGCGTAACTACCGCCATAGCGACCCATGCGGGCGCTATGGGGCCCGCAGCTGAGTGGGGCCCGGTGAGGATGAGGAATGCAGACATGTCACCTGTGAGTGCAGGGCGATCTCCCGCTAGGGGCCCGCCTAGTAGCACTCTGCTGCTTAGCCTAGCTGGGAGGATGTAGGCTGACCCGGATGGATCATCATGTGAGCATGGCATGTCAGTTTGCGGGGCCTGGCGGTGGCCACGGCTCCGCCGGCATAGTGCTACCTCTGTGTGTTCTGACTCTGCATTGCTGCTGACCGTGCAGTGTGCAGACTTCACAGTCCGTCCGACCAGCGCTGTCTGTGTCTGCCAATTGAATTGGAGGTGACGCCGCCACCCGCCAGACCCCGCCAATGCCCATCACGATTACATGCTGCTTCCTGTGTGCCAAGTGAAAGGTGCAGTGACAGCCAATGAGGTGCTGAGCACAGGAGCGGTGCGCCGCCCACCTTGACATTGTTCCGTCCTCCAGTCCCACCCACAATGGAGCAGAGGAGCCTGCGCAGTGCTTTGGCTGGCTGTCCCACACGATCTGCACTGTGTGTGTGGGGGGGGCTGTTTGCAGGGGGGGCACACAACATTTTGCTAAGGGGCCCTGTAATTTCTAGTTACGCCCCTGCTTACAGGAGAGAATTTCCCTTCCTAGGGGTAGATTTCATCTCACTTTCTGTTGTCTCCTTCCGTTTGAAAGTAGGAGTCATTTGTAAGTTGGATGTTTGAAAGTAGGGGCCTGCCCTATATACTCAGCAGAAATTTGGGCCTTAGGTGTTGTTGTGGCCACAACACTGTAAGCCCTCACAGGGCCCTGCTGTGAAATATTAGATCAAGAATTGTAATTACATGCCGCTGTTGAACAGGGGCAGAAAAATTGGGCCTTTGGTGGTGGTGGTGCTAGTGCCACAACACTGTAAGTCCTCACTCACTCTTGGTGGGCGCAGAAACGGGCCCTGTTGTGAAATATTAGATCAAGAATTGTAATTACATGCCCCTGTTGAACAGGGGCTGAACAATTGGGCCTTAGGCACTGGTGTTGGTGCCACAACACTGCAACCCCTCACAGATACTCTAGTTGGAACGCAGAAACGAGCCCTGCTGCAAAGTATTGCATCAAAAATTGTAATTACACGCCCCTGTTAAACACTGTGCAGAGGTCGCACTACACTAACTTGTAGTTTTAGCTGAACACTGTGAGCAGGACGCAATACACTAACTTGTAGCTTTAGCTGAACACTGTGCAGAGGTCTCACTACATTAACTTGTAGTTTTAGCTGAACACTGTGAGCAGGACGCACTACACTAACTTGTAGTTTTATCTGAACATTGTGAGCAGGACGCACTACACTAACTTGTAGCTTTAGCTGAACACTGTGCAGAGGTCACACTACACTAACTTGTAGTTTTAGCTGAACACTGTGAGCAGGATGCACTACACTAACTTGTAGCTTTAGCTGAACACTGTGCTGAGGTCTCACTACACTAACTTGTAGTTTTAGCTGAACACTGTGAGCAGGACACACTACACTAACTTGTAGTTTTAGCTAAACACTGTGAGCAGGACGCACTACACTAACTTGCAGCTTTAGCTGAACACGGTGCAGAGGTCGCACTACACTACCTTGTAGTTTTAGCTGAACACTGTGAGCAGGACGTACTACACTAACTTGTAGTTTTAGCTAAACACTGTGAGCAGGACGCACTACACTAACTTGTAGCTTTAGCTGAACACTGTGCAGAGGTCGCACTACACTAACTTGTAGTTTTAGCTGAACACTGTGAGCAGGACGCACTACACTAACTTGTAGCTTTAGCTGAACACTGTGCAGAGGTCTCACTACACTAACTTGTAGTTTTAGCTGAACACTGTGAGCAGGACACACTACACTAACTTGTAGCTTTAACTGAACACTGTGCTGAGGTCTCACTACACTAACTTGTAGTTTTAGCTGAACACTGTGAGCAGGACGCACTACACTAACTTGTAGTTTTAGTTGAACACTGTGAGCAGGACGCACTACACTAACTTGTAGCTTTAGCTGAACACTGTGCAGAGGTCGCACCACACTAACTTGTAGTTTTAGCTGAACACTGTGAGCAGGATGCACTACACTATTTTTTAGCTTTAGCTGAACACTGTGCAGAGGTCTCACTACACTAACTTGTAGTTTTAGCTGAACGCTGTGAGCAGGATGCACTACACTAACTTGTAGCTTTAGCTGAACACTGTGAGGAGGACGCACTACCCTAACTTGTAGCTTTAGCTGAACACTGTGCACTACACTAACTTGTAGTTTTAGTTGAACACTGTGAGCAGGACGCACTACACTAACTTGTAGCTTTAGCTGAACACTGTGCAGAGGTCGCACCACACTAACTTGTAGTTTTAGCTGAACACTGTGAGCAGGATGCACTACACTAACTTTTAGTTTTAGCTGAACACTGTGCAGAGGTCTCACTACACTAACTTGTAGTTTTAGCTGAACACTGTGAGCAGGATGCACTACACTAACTTGTAGCTTTAGCTGAACACTGTGAGGAGGACGCACTACCCTAACTTGTAGCTTTAGCTGAACACTGTGCACTACACTAACTTGTAGTTTTAGCTGAACACTGTGCAGAGGTCACACTAAACTAACTTGTAGTTTTAACTGTGAGGAGGACGCACTAGACTAACTGTAAATGGTCTAGCTCCCTGACTGTGGTACTAATAGGATCAAAAGAACACCAGCAATTTTTTTCAGGTACAGTACCTGACCGCGAGATTGTGTTTCCAGCGCGATAGCAACGCGCTGGTTCTCGGCGACAGGGTACTGTGCATGTCGCGCTGGCTTACTCATCGGGAAAGGAAAACTTTGTTTTCCTTCCGTGATGAATGACAGGCAGCGCTGACAGCTGTCTGGTATGAATCCTGAGGCGGGAACACCGCGCCAATTTTTAAATGAAAAAAACGGCGTGGGTTCCCCCCCAGGGGCATACCAGGCCCTTGGGTCTGGCATGGATTGTAAGGGGAACCCCCTACGCCGAAAAATCGGCGTGGGGGTCCCCCCCAAATCCATACCAGACCCTTATCCGAGCATGCAGCCCGGCCGGCCAGGAGAGGGGGTGGGGATGAGCGAGCACACAGCATTGGAGCCGGAGAGAGCGTCGTGTCAACATCGGGGAAGAAGAGAAGAAGCGGCGAGACAGCGGCGGCAAGACAGCGGCAGCAGACCGGGCCCCTCGCTGGCAATAGAGCTGGAAGAAGATAGCGGCGGGGCCCGGGAGAAGAGGCCGAATACCGGGAGAAGTCGGAAGGAGACCCCCCGACGTCGGAAGAAGATCCCGGAGCTGACTAATAAATGACTCTTAAAACCTGTGTACTGTGTTTTTTTTTATATTGACACTTTTCCCCAGGTAAATGGGTAGGGGTACCATGTACCCCAAACTCATTCACACAGGGTGGGGGGCCGGGATCTGGGGGCCCCCTTATTAAAGGGGGCTCCCGGATTCCGATAAGCCCCCCGCCCGCAGACCCCGACAACCAATGGCCAGGGTTGTCGGGAAGAGGCCCTTGTCCTCATCAACATGGGGACAAGGTGCTTTGGGGTGGGGGGGCCCCCGCAGTGCGCCCCCTCCCCCAAGGCACCCACCCCCCCATGTTGAGGGCATGCGGCCTGGTACGGCTCAGGAGGGGGGGGCGCTCGCTCGTCCCCACCCCCTCTCCTGGCCGGCCGGGCTGCATGCTCGGATAAGGGTCTGGTATGGATTGGGGGGGACCCCCACGCCGATTTTTCGGAGTAGGGGGTTCCCCTTACAATCCATGCCAGACCCAAGGGCCTGGTATGCCCCTGGGGGGGAACCCACGCTGGTTTTTTCATTTAAAAATTGGTGCGGTGTTCCCGCGTCAGGATTCATACCAGACAGCCGTCAGCGCTGCCTGTCATTCATCGCGGAAGGAAAACAAAGTTTTCCTTTCCCGATGAGTGAGCCATGTCGGCGCTGGCTCCTGCGACGGGGCTCGCAGGTGTCAAATCTCGCCGAGAAATGCAGCGAGATTGACACAATATCGCGGCCACCTACTGTAGCTGTAAATACTGTAACAAGACAAGCCTGCCTGTGAGTAGGAAGATAATAAGAACCGATCTAGCTAAACTGAATACAGTGTATATATATATATATATATATATATATATATATATATATATATATATATATATATATATATATATATATATATATATGCAACACCTGGGATGCATATATATATACACAATACACTATAAGTGCAGCTCACTGACTGTCCTGCCTAATCTAGCTAACTCAAATGAAATGACACTGTCTCACTCTCTATGTAAGCATGCCGGAACACAGTACACAGGGCCGCCGTGCAGGTGGCCTTATATAGTGTGGGGCGTGTTCTAAACCCCCTGAGCCATAATTGGCCAAATCCACCCTGGCTTTGGCCAATTACAGCTCTCTCTACCGACGGCGCTGTGATTGGTCAAGCATGCGGGTCATAGTGCATGCTTGGCCAATCATCAGCCAGCAATGCACTGCGATGCCGCAGTGAATTATGGGGCATGACGCGCGACACAAATTTGGCGCGAATGGCCCATATCGTTCGCAATTCGGCGAATGATCGAACAGCCGATGTTCGAGTCGAACATGGGTTCAACTCGAACACGAAGCTCATCCCTAGTGTTGAGTACAAAGCCATTATGGTGGAGAGGGTATGGCTTTGGAATCCAAATTTATGGAGTGTCGCTTGGAGATATGCCCAGTGGACTCTAATGAATGCCTTTTCCACATCCAGGGATAGAAGCAGAGAAGGCGTTTGTTTAGACTCAGCATTGTGGATTATATTGATAAGTTTGCGGGTTGCATCAAATGTTTGTCTCACTTTCGTGAAACCAGATTGATCTGGATGGATCAGTGAGGGCATCATTTTTACTAACCTTGTTGCTATGAGCTTGGCATAGATTTTTGTGTCTATATTGAGAAGTAAGATAGGTTAGAAGTTTTGTGGTGAGGTAGGTTCCTTTCCTGGCTTGGGCAATGTAATTTTCAATGCATTTCCTGTGGGAGAGAAGAGGAGGAGGCAGCGTCAGTGCACATTTTGGATAAAAATGGTGCTAGAACTGTGCAGAATTGTTTATATTACTCCCCAGTGAGACCATCTGGTCCAGGGGATTTGTTATGCCGCGTACACACGAGCGGACTTTACGGCGGACTTTGCCCGGCGGACTGGATTTTGCCGGACAATTCGATGTGTGTGGGCTCCAGCGGACTTTGTTTTCTCAAAAGTTGGACGGACTTAGATTTGAAACTTGTTTAAAATTTATCCGTTGAAATCGAGTCCGGTCGAAAAGTCCACCGTCTGTATGCTAGTTCGACGGACTAAAAAGCCACGCTAGGGCAGCTATTGGCTACTGGCTATGAACTTCCTTGTTTTAGTCCGGTCGTACGTCATCACGTACGAATTCGACGGACTTTGGTGGATTGTGTGTAGGCAAGTCCGTTCATTCAGAAAGTCCGTCGTAAAGTACGTTGAAAAATCCGCCGGGCAAAGTCCGCCGTAAAGTCCGCTCGTGTGTACGCGGCATAAGACGGTATGATTGAAATTACATCCAAAATTTCTAGGGGTGTAAATGGGGTATTCAGTTTGGATAGTTGGTCTTGGAATACTTTGGGTAGTTTAATTTCTTGTAAAAAAGAATCTATGTCTTCTATGGATGGTTGAGCAGTGGTGGATTAATCTTTTAAATTATATAGTGTGTTGTAGTAATGGCTAAATGCATCAGCTATGACTTGAGGGTCTACAAGTTTTTGTTTTGTGGTGGGGTGATATAGGTGTGAAATTTTGGTTTTAATGTGGCGACCTTTGATTCCAAGTGCCATGGCTTTCCCTGCTTTATTCCCTGTGGAATAGTGTTTAGCTTTGAATTGTTTTCGGCCTTGTCATGCGACTCTAGTAGTAAATTTCTTAGTTCTTGTCTGAGGCGTACTAATTTTTCCTTCAGTTTAGGGTCGGGATTTTTTTGGTTTTGGTCTTCTGTTTTATTATGGGGCTATGTTTTGACTATGTTTGCTCTATTTACCTTTTACCTTTATTATTAATAAACAGTGTGATTTTACTGCACTTCTGTCTCAGTCTGTTTCATGTTTCCTGATAGCAGTACAATAAAATATGTGGAACAGCAAGACACTTGGATGAACAGACCCCAACACCCTTGGCCTCCAACTGGTATTAGAAATAGGTTCATCAGAATGTAAGATGTGGCCCTCTAGCTTTCTACAAGAAAAAATTACATTTGAGGCCCAAGATACACAAATATCCTGAAATGAGCTTGAACTAAGGTGAATATATTCAATTTGTATGAAACCATTGGAATTCATTCTAATAAATAAATATTTTCCGTTTAGTGCTTCCCACTACCTCCAGGTACAGGGCATAGCAATGGGGACATGTTGTGCCCCATCCTAAGCCAATCTGTACCTCGGGGCCCTCAGTGATGAGGCCCTCTCGATGCACCTGTGGCATATATTGTCTTGGCACAGGTACATCAATGAAAGGTTGGAATAAAACGACAGGAGATATAATCAGTGGGCACTGTTAAAGTCTACCATGCTAAAAGCAACTAGATTATATGTCAGGCAGGTTAGTAAGAATACTCTAATGCCGCGCACACACGGTTGGAATTTCCGACAACAAATGTTCGATGTGAGCTTGTTGTCGGAAATTCCGACCGTGTGTAGGCTCCATCGGACATTTGTTGTCGGAATTTCCGCCAACAAAAATTTGAGAGCTGGTTCTCAAATTTTCCTACAACAAAATCCGTTGTCGGAAATTCCGATCGTGTGTACACAATTCCAACACACAAAATTCCATGCATGCTTGGGAATCAAACAGAAGAGCCGCACTGGCTATTGAACTTCATTTTTCTTGGCTCGTCATACGTGTTGTATGTCACCGCGTTCTTGAGGTTTGGAATTTCCGACATTTGTGCGACCGTGTGTATGCAAGACAAGTTTGAGCCAACATCCGTTGGAAATAATTCCAGGATTTTGTTGTCGGAATGTCCAATCATGTGTACGCGGCATTAGAGAACTTCGAGTTATAGTTGTGGGACCATTAACTGATCATTTTAATCAATCTCTTCTAACAGGATAAGTTCCCCATTAATGGCGGACAGCTAGTATTGTACCTATCCACAAGAAGGGCAGCAAGGTAGAAGCTTGCAATAACAGGCCAGTGAGTTTAACATAGTTTGTAGTCAAGTTAACGGAATCACTCCTAAACAGAAGGATCATTGATCACTTAACAGTGCAATACTTGCTGAACCTAAAGCAGCACGGTTTTACTAAGGGCTGAATTTTTTTACTATATTACCAATGTTTGGGACCAGGGTTGTGCTGTGGAGATAGCATATCTTAATTTCAGCAAACATAAACAAAACAAGCAGTGCCAGATCTAAGTGCAGCAATGAGTTGTCAAAGTTTCAGTGTAAAGTAATGCACTTACTACAATCAAGGTAAAAACAGGCACATCTGTATAAATAGTCAAAATTGAGTGACAGTGTCCCAGTTGAGCCTCTGGATGGCGTGGCAGAGTCTCTCTCGGCGGCGCCGGTGGCTTCCAGTGTAGGCTGGAAACTGCAGAGCGCATAGGGAAGATGTCACTAGGGGGATTCCACATCGCAGTATGATGATGCACACGTTTGGAGCATGCGTGCTCCTTCAGATGAGGAGGCTCAACTGGGACCCTGTCGCTCAATTTGGACTTTTTATACAGATGTGTCTGCTTTTACCTTAATTGTAGTAAGTGCATTACTTTTTAACTCATTACTGCACTTAGATCTGGCGCTGCTTGTCTTGTTTATGTTTTCTGCCAGAGGTTCTTCCATCCTTCAGCATGCTGTCTTATCAGTACCAGCTACCATCCCTGTGGTAAATCACCCACGGATCCCCACTTTAAAATCCCTCATTTTCTTATTCAGAAATCTCCCTTATTTCAACGTATTGATTTTCTGGCAATTCTCCTGGACTTTTGGACTTTTTGTTCACATTTCTGATAATACCACCCCCCCACCCGTCCCACAGTTGATACAACCTTGTATGGACAAAATATCTAAGCACAACAATTTTTTTGTGTATTTCTTAATTTCAGCAAGGCATTTGATACAGTTCCACATAATGATCTAATGCAAACATTGTACAAACTAGTATGAGTGGTTCAGTGGATACCGGAGGGTGGTTGTAAATGGGGTTCACTCGGAACAAAGACCAGTACCACAAGGCTCTGTACTAGGTTGTGTTCTATTTAATCTATATGTAAGTAATATAACTAAAGGTTTGTTGGGCTGTCTTTTTGCTGATAATACAAAGGTGTGTAATAGGGTTGATATCCCTGGAGGCTTCTGTAACATGGAATATGATTTGACATTGCCAGAAGATAAATGTAAAATAATACACCTAGGGAAAAATAATCCCTTGAGAGAGTACAACATTGGGGGCACAGTGTTGGTCAGCACTATAGAGGAGAAAGATTTGCAACTTACAAAAAGAACTTGATCAAATCAAAAAGTCTAGACACGGGTAGGGTTGTCCCGATACCGATACTAGTATCGGTATCGGCACCGATACCGAGCATTTGCCCAAGTACTTGTACTCGGGCAAATGCTCCCGATGTTTCCCCCGATACCTAGAGGACAGCTGTGATCGGCGCGTGGGGGAGTTACAAGATTCTCCCCCAGCGGCTTTCAGCGGCTTTAGTGACATACAGCTGTGATCGCTCACAGCTGACTGTCACTGCATCCTCCTCCATGCCCCCTCCGTTCCTCTGTGCCTCTCCGCTGTCCCCTTCGTTCCTCTCTCCTTATCTGTCCCCTCCGTTCTGCTCTCCTTATCTGTCCCCTGCATTCCTCTCTCCTTATCTTTCCCCTCCGTTCTCCCCCTCCGTTCCTCCGTCCCCCTCCTTCTCCCTTTGTGTATGGAGAGAGTCAGCTGACTCTGTCCATTCACATAACTGAAACATTGTAATCTTCTGTGATTACGAGGTCTCAGTTTATGAATGGAGAGAAGCTGCTGTGTTCTCTCCATTCATTCTCAGTGCAGCTGACGCTGCAGAGAAAGGGACTGGGGAATCTCTATCCTCTGTCTCTTTCTCTGTCTCAAGGGGGAGATATCAGAGGTCTGTTAAGACCCCTGATATCTCACCAAAGCCCCCCAAAAGGGCTGATTAAAAAAACAAAAAAAACAATAAAGAATAAAAAAATATTATTGGAAAAAATAAAAATTGTAAAAAAACAAACAAAAAAAAACACACACACATACAACGTTCACCCCCCCCCCCCAAAAAAAAATAGTAAAAAAAAAAAAACTGTCACGTGACATTAAAAAAAAAAGTATTGGTAATCGGTATCGGCGAGTACTTGAAAAAAAGTATCGGTACTTGTACTCGGTCCTAAAAAAGTGGTATCGGGACAACCCTAGACACGGGTAACAAAAAAAAAATATATATGAAAGGTCTAGGGGATAAAACATATTGAGAGTGACTTCAGGAACTTAATTAGTACAGTACATTCTGGAAGAAAGAAGGGAATGGGGAGACATGATTGAAACCTTTAAATACATTGAGGGGGTGAATACGGTTCAGGAGGGCAGTTTTTTCAATATGAAACCAAAATCAAGAACACGATGTCATAACCTCAAGCTAACTGGAGAAAAGTTCAAAACTAATCTTAGAAAGCATTATTTTACTGAAAGGGTAGTTGATACTTGGAATAAACTTCCAGCAGAGGTAGTGAACCAGTCAACAGTAAGTGGCTTCAAACATGCTTGGGACAAACATAGATCTGTACTCAGACAAAAAAGTTAACCCAAAAAAAAGGCCAGTCACTTTTCTATGTTTCTATGACAATATAGTACTGGCTGGAGGTGCTTTTAATATAATTTGCGAAATTACAAAGGATTCAGCGAGGTCCTGGGAAACTAAAGACAGCTCTTGGATAGACTGTCAGCCACAGCTGCCTAATGCAGTCTAATTAACACAAAGGTAAAAATTATAATTTTATAACAAAGGTATTATAACAAAGGTAATAAATTATAAATTAAAAGTATACATAAAAATATATGGATAAAATAAAATAAATTATAGACTGTATAACATTACAATCTTTAGTCCATGCCCAATATGTGAGCTGCTTTAGCAGGCTGCAGTTTCACAGGGAGACAACAGGCAGGATTCCAATTAACAAATTAGGGTTTTATTTCACAGAAAAAAAGCCATTTTATTGACTTCATACACAGTATGTATGCACTTTTACTAGGCTGCACTTTCAGTGGGAGTCAACAGATTTTATTTCAAAAAATCAAAAATAAAATGTATTGTTTGATAGAACGGGTACCATTAAAACCAATGGGCTGTGACTTGTCATGTGACTTTGGACACATAGTCACATGACAAGTCACATTTCCACTATTGCAACCACAAAGTTGCACAATTTAAAGTGCAACTTTGATGCGACTTTGAGTGCAGCTTTGATCCAACTTTACACTCTGTATCAAAGTCACATTAACGCATTGCAGGTACTTTTTCAAAGTCATTGATTTTCAAAGTCACATAGATGGGAATAAATGCAATTGAAATAAATGGGCTGTGACTTGTCATGTGATTTTATGTGTCCAAAGTCGCATGACACGTTGCACTAGTGGAAACAGAGCCTTAGTGTGGTTGCCTGTACTATGATCATTGTAAACTGTGAGCTGAGACCACAGGGCACTTCCAGCTACACTGACAGTCCATCCCCCACTGTGTCGAGCTCCCTTCTCCTGTGCACAGCTATACTGTATATGTGCCCTGCACCCTCCCATGGGTCCTGTGTGGATGGGGCTTTTTTATTTATTAATTTTCTCATAAATTAGGATGTACAATGAGAGAACACTGGGCGGGAACCTATGATCAGCTCCTCCTATCCTGTATACGTCCATGTTGAATTTGAGTTATTACTGTATTAATAACTATATTTAAATAAATCATATTGATGAGGAAAGTTCCAAGAAAAATCTGTTAAGTTCTCGTGTAAAAACTCCAAAATTGATTTAATAATAAAATAGCAAAATGTTACAAAAACAATGTCAACATTTAGAATATAAAAATAGATTATTCTTAAAATGAAGTTTAAATCAGATATGTCTGTGTGTAAAAGTAGCATCAATGTCTTAAGATGTATGTGTGTGTCCTCATGGAGAGCTGGAATACAAGACTGCCTTTGTCCCCTCCTGTTACAAGCTTTTCTACTCCTAGAAAACCAACCCCTCCCTTTTCAATGAAGAAAGTAGTAAAAAGGTTTATTTTTTCCTTATAGTCCAACAGAAAAACCTGGAACTTTTAATGAACAACATTCCCTCCCACCTTTTTTAAAAGGTGGGTGTCACTCCAGAGGCGCCTCTAGGCTTTGTGAGGCCTTAGGCAAAACTTAGACATGAGGCCCCACTCATACCCATAATGGGAAAAATAATTCAAGCGATAAAAAATAACGGTGTGCCCCCCCCCCCACAGCCCTGCCGACTTCCCTCCTCTGCTCTCCAGCTGACTGCTGTGGGGGGATCTTCAGGATGGAGGCCGGGAAAAGGGGCTGGTGAATTAAATTTTACCAGCCCCTACCTTTTCCAAAAGAACACAGTGAGTGATTGGAACTGATCACTCAGTGTGTTCATTCATAGCATACTATGCTTTAGTTTATGAATTAACAGGAGCCTCTGTCTCCTCTTCATTCATCTACAGTGCAGCTGACGCTATAGAGAAAGGAACTGGGGAATGTGTTTCCTCATTTCCTTTCTCTGTCTCAAAAGTGAGACTTCAGGTGTCCGTTTAGACCCCTGATATCCCACCAAAGAAACCAAAAACTCTCACCAAGAAACGTAAAAAAAAAATAAAAAGATTGTAAAAAAAATAAAAAATAAAACTGTAAAGAATATAAATAAAAAAAAAAACAGACTAAATTTTCTATTTAAACTAAAAAGCCATGCCCAATAGGTAGCATAATTTATCCACACTCACTGTTTTTTCTGTATGCCATGGGTCACTATCTCCCTGGTAGGGGCTCCTACTGTACAATGGTGGTAAATTTGAGTAGGAGAGGAAAGTGGAAGGTATGACGGCGGGTAATATGTACATGAGAGGGGTGCAAAGTCTATGGAGGCAAGTAGTATGTACATGAGAGGGGTGTGGAGTGTATATAGGTGGGTAGTATGTACATGAGAGGGGTGCGGAGTGTATGGTGGGTAGTATGTACATGAGAGGGGTGCGGAGTGTATATGGGGGGTAGTATGTACATGAGAGGGGTGCGGAGCGTATATTGGGTAGTATGTACATGAGAGGGGTGCGGAGTGTATATAGGTGGCTAGTATGTACATGAGAGGGGTGTGGAGTGTATATAGGTGGGTAGTATGTACATGAGAGGGGTGTGGAGTGTATATCGGTGGGTAGTATGTACATGAGAAGGGTGCAGGGTATATGGTGGGTAGTATGTTCATGAGAGGGGTGCGGAGTGTATGGTGAGTAGTATGTACATGAGAGGGGTGCGGAGTGTATATAGGTGGGTAGTATGTACATGAGAGGGGTGCAGAGTGTATGGTGGGTGGTATGTACATGAGAGGGGTGCGGAGTGTATGGTGGGTAGTATGTACATGAGAGGGGTGCGGAGTGTATGGTGGGTAGTATGTACATGAGAGGGGTGCGGAGTGTATGGTGGGTAGTATGTACATGAGAGGGGTGCGGAGTGTATGGTGGGTAGTATGTACATAAGAGGGGTGCGGAGTGTATATAGGTGGGTAGTATGTACATGAGAGGGGTGCGGAGTGTATGGTGGGTAGTATGTACATGAGAGGGGTGCGGAGTGTATGGTGGGTAGTATGTACATGAGAGGGGTGCGGAGTGTATGGTGGGTAGTATGTACATGAGAGGGGTGCGGAGTGTATGGTGGGTGGTATGTACATGAGAGGGGTGTGGAGTGTATGGTGAGTGGTATGTACATGAGAGGGGTGCGGAGTGTATGGTGAGTAGTATGTACATGAGGGGTGCAGAGTGTATGGTGGGTGGTATGTACATGAGAGGGGTGCGGAGTGTATGGTGGGTGGTATGTACATGAGAGGGGTGCGGAGTGTATGGTGGGTAGTATGTACATGAGAGGGGTGCGGAGTGTATGGTGGGTGGTATGTACATGAAAGGGGTGCGGAGTGTATGGTGGGTAGTATGTACATGAGAGGGGTGCGGAGTGTATATAGGTGGGTAGTATGTACATGAGAGGGGTGCGGAGTGTATGGTGGGTGGTACATGAGAGGGGTGCGAAGTGTATATAGGTGGGTAGTATGTACATGAGAGGGGTGCGGAGTGTATGGTGGGTAGTATGTACATGAGAGGGGTGCGGAGTGTATGGTGGGTAGTATGTACATGAGAGGGGTGCGGAGTGTATGGTGGGTGGTATGTACATGAGAGGGGTGCGGAGTGTATGGTGGGTAGTATGTACATGAGAGGGGTGCGGAGTGTATGGTGGGTAGTATGTACATGAGAGGGGTGCGGAGTGTATGGTGGGTAGTATATACATGAGAGGGGTGCGGAGTGTATGGTGGGTGGTATGTACATGAGAGGGGTGCGGAGTGTATATAGGTGGGTAGTATGTACATGAGAGGGGTGCGGAGTGTATGGTGGGTAGTATGTACATGAGAGGGGTGCGGAGTGTATATGGGGGGTAGTATGTACATGAGAGGGGTGCGGAGTGTATATTGGGTAGTATGTACATGAGAGGGGTGCGGAGTGTATATAGGTGGCTAGTATGTACATGAGAGGGGTGTGGAGTGTATATAGGTGGGTAGTATGTACATGAGAGGGGTGTGGAGTGTATATCGGTGGGTAGTATGTACATGAGAAGGGTGCAGGGTATATGGTGGGTAGTATGTTCATGAGAGGGGTGCGGAGTGTATGGTGAGTAGTATGTACATGAGAGGGGTGCGGAGTGTATATAGGTGGGTAGTATGTACATGAGAGGGGTGCAGAGTGTATGGTGGGTGGTATGTACATGAGAGGGGTGCGGAGTGTATGGTGGGTAGTATGTACATGAGAGGGGTGCGGAGTGTATGGTGGGTAGTATGTACATGAGAGGGGTGCGGAGTGTATGGTGGGTAGTATGTACATGAGAGGGGTGCGGAGTGTATGGTGGGTAGTATGTACATAAGAGGGGTGCGGAGTGTATATAGGTGGGTAGTATGTACATGAGAGGGGTGCGGAGTGTATGGTGGGTAGTATGTACATGAGAGGGGTGCGGAGTGTATGGTGGGTAGTATGTACATGAGAGGGGTGCGGAATGTATGGTGGGTGGTATGTACATGAGAGGGGTGCGGAGTGTATGGTGGGTAGTATGTACATGAGAGGGGTGCGGAGTGTATGGTGGGTGGTATGTACATGAGAGGGGTGTGGAGTGTATGGTGAGTGGTATGTACATGAGAGGGGTGCGGAGTGTATGGTGAGTAGTATGTACATGAGGGGTGCAGAGTGTATGGTGGGTGGTATGTACATGAGAGGGGTGCGGAGTGTATGGTGGGTGGTATGTACATGAGAGGGGTGCGGAGTGTATGGTGGGTAGTATGTACATGAGAGGGGTGCGGAGTGTATGGTGGGTGGTATGTACATGAAAGGGGTGCGGAGTGTATGGTGGGTAGTATGTACATGAGAGGGGTGCGGAGTGTATATAGGTGGGTAGTATGTACATGAGAGGGGTGCGGAGTGTATGGTGGGTAGTATGTACATGAGAGGGGTGCGGAGTGTATGGTGGGTAGTATGTACATGAGAGGGGTGCGGAATGTATGGTGGGTGGTATGTACATGAGAGGGGTGCGGAGTGTATGGTGGGTAGTATGTACATGAGAGGGGTGCGGAGTGTATGGTGGGTGGTATGTACATGAGAGGGGTGTGGAGTGTATGGTGAGTGGTATGTACATGAGAGGGGTGCGGAGTGTATGGTGAGTAGTATGTACATGAGGGGTGCAGAGTGTATGGTGGGTGGTATGTACATGAGAGGGGTGCGGAGTGTATGGTGGGTGGTATGTACATGAGAGGGGTGCGGAGTGTATGGTGGGTAGTATGTACATGAGAGGGGTGCGGAGTGTATGGTGGGTAGTATGTACATGAGAGGGGTGCGGAGTGTATATAGGTGGGTAGTATGTACATGAGAGGGGTGCGGAGTGTATGGTGGGTGGTACATGAGAGGGGTGCGAAGTGTATATAGGTGGGTAGTATGTACATGAGAGGGGTGCGGAGTGTATGGTGGGTAGTATGTACATGAGAGGGGTGCGGAGTGTATGGTGGGTAGTATGTACAGTGGCTTGCGAAAGTATTCGGCCCCCTTGAACTTTTCAACCTTTTGCCACATTTCAGGCTTCAAACATAAAGATATAAAATTTTTATTTTTTGTGAAGAATCACCAACAAGTGGGACACAATTGTGAAGTGGAACGAAATCTTTTGGATTTTTGAAACTTTTTTAACTGATAAAAAAATGAAAAGTGGGGCGTGCAAAATTATTCGGCCCCCTTGCGTTAATACTTTGTAGAGCCACCTTTTGCTGCGATTACAGCTGCAAGTCGCTTGGGGTATGTCTCTATCAGTTTTGCACATCGAGAGACTGAAATTCTTGCCCATTCTTCCTTGCAAAACAGCTCGAGCTCAGTGAGGTTGGATGGAGAGCATTTGTGAACAGAAGTTTTCAGCTCTTTCCACAGATTCTCGATTGGATTCAGGTCTGGACTTTGACTTGGCCATTCTAACACCTGGATACGTTTATTTGTGAACCATTCCTTTGTAGATTTTGCAGTATGTTTGGGATCATTGTCTTGTTGGAAGATAAATCTCCGTCCCAGTTTCAGGTCTTTTGCAGACTCCAACAAGTTTTCATCCAGAATGGTCCTGTGTTTGGCTGCATCCATCTTCCCCTCAATTTTAACCATCTTCCCTGTCCCTGCTGAAGAAAAGCAGGCCCAAACCATGATGCTGCCACCACCTTGTTTGACAGTGGGGATGGTGTGTTGAGTGTGATGAGCTGTGTTGCTTTTACGCCAAACATATCGTTTTGCATTGCGGCCAAAAAGTTCGATTTTGGTTTCATCGGACCAGAGCACCTTCTTCCACATGTTTGGTGTGTCTCCCAGGTGGCTTGTGGCAAACTTTAGACGAGACTTTTTATGGATATCTTTGAGAAATGGCTTTCTTCTTGCCACTCTTCCATATAGGCCAGATTTGTGCAGTGTACGACTGATTGTTGTCCTATGGACAGACTCTCCCACCTCAGCTGTAGTTCTCTGCAGTTCATCCAGAGTGATCATGGGCCTCTTGGCTGCATCTCTGATCAGTCTTCTCCTTGTCTGAGCTGAAAGTTTAGAGGGACAGCCAGGTCTTGGTAGATTTGCAGTGGTCTGATACTCCTTCCATTTCAAAATGATCGCTTGCACAGTGCTCCTTGGGATGTTTAAAGCTTGGGAAATCTTTTTGTATACAAATCCGGCTTTAAACTTCTCCACAACAGTATTACGGACCTGCCTGGTGTGTTCCTTGGTCTTCATGATGCTCTCTGCGCTTTCAACAGAACCCTGAGACTATCACAGAGCAGGTGCATTTATACAGAGACTTGATTACACACAGGTGGATTCTATTTATCACCATCAGTCATTTAGGACAATATTGGATCATTCAGAGATCCTCGCTGAACTTCTGGAGTGAGTTTGCTGCACTGAAAGTAAAGGGGCCGAATAATTTTGCACGCACCACTTTTCAGTTTTTTAATTGCTAAAAAAGTTTAAAATATCCAATAGATTTCGTTCCACTTCACAATTGTGTCCCACTTGTTGGTGATTCTTCACAAAAAATTAAAATTTTATATCGTTATGTTTGAAGCCTGAAATGTGGCAAAAGGTTGAAAAGTTCAAGGGGGCCGAATACTTTCGCAAGCCACTGTACATGAGAGGGGTGCGGAGTGTATGGTGGGTGGTATGTACATGAGAGGGGTGCGGAGTGTATGGTGGGTAGTATGTACATGAGAGGGGTGCGGAGTGTATGGTGGGTAGTATGTACATGAGAGGGGTGCGGAGTGTATGGTGGGTAGTATGTACATGAGAGGGGTGCGGAGTGTATGGTGGGTAGTATGTACATAAGAGGGGTGCGGAGTGTATATAGGTGGGTAGTATGTACATGAGAGGGGTGCGGAGTGTATGGTGGGTAGTATGTACATGAGAGGGGTGCGGAGTGTATGGTGGGTAGTATGTACATGAGAGGGGTGCGGAATGTATGGTGGGTGGTATGTACATGAGAGGGGTGCGGAGTGTATGGTGGGTAGTATGTACATGAGAGGGGTGCGGAGTGTATGGTGGGTGGTATGTACATGAGAGGGGTGTGGAGTGTATGGTGAGTGGTATGTACATGAGAGGGGTGCGGAGTGTATGGTGAGTAGTATGTACATGAGAGGGGTGCGGAGTGTATAGTGGGTAGTATGTACATGAAAGGGGTTCGGAGTTTATGGTGGGTAGTATGTACATGAGAGGGGTGCGGAGTGTATGGTGGGTGGGATGTACATGAGAGGGGTGCGGAGTGTATGGTGGGTAGTATGTACATAAGAGGGGTGCGGAGTGTATGGTGGGTAGTATGTACATGAGAGGGGTGAGGAGTGTATGGTGGGTAGTATGTACATGAAAGGGGTGCGGAGTGTATGGTGGGTAGTATGTACATTGAACCCCTTTGTGCTGCATTAGTGGCAACAGTATCAGTGTTTTGTTTATGAACCCTTTCATGCTGCACCATATAGGGGTTAATTAACACTGATACTGTTGCCACTAATGCAGCACAAAGGGGTTAATTAACTTCCACTGGTCACTAATGTATAGTAATGCTGCATTAACCCCCCCCCCCATGCTGCATATTACAAATACCATCTTCAAACTTACTTGCACTTTTGCATGGGGCTTCACTGGCTCCTCACAGGTCTTTGAAACAGCACTCTCCTCTGCATTTTCATCCCGCCTCCCGGTCTGTGAATGACATCACGCCGGGCGGGACTAGGAAGCTCCTGTCGGGCGGAGATCATTCCGCCTGACAGGGAAGTTAATGCGTCGGTTGGAAGGATAGCATACTCGCACTGCGCTGCTGCAGATTTAACACAGTGCAGCGGCAGCCGGCGGGTGTCTCAGCTGTCTGCAGCTGTGCAGAGCAAGCACCATTTTTGCGAGGACCCCCCCTGCCCAGTCCGCCCCTACCTCCTGGCGGGTTCAGCAGTGGCTGGCAGCTCCGCCTCCTCTACAATTCGTCTGGTAGCAGCGGCGGCCCTGTTTACTAAACGCTTTACGCCCCGCTCACCCTGCCAGCTTGGGGAAACTGGCCGGGGACATTCCCTCCCATTCTTCCACTCGCACATCAGGCAAATAAGGCGGCCGCGAGGCCCCTTGGAGCGCAGGGCCTTAGGCGACCACCTTATTTGCCTAATTAGAGAGCCGCCTCTGTGTCACTCCTTCCAACAGGATGTTGGAATACAAAACCATGCCTAATCAAAAAGTTCCATGGGGATGGGCATATGCACTTTGTCAGTGTAAACTTAAACATATACAATATAAGTTCCTTTTTACAGCTAAAATCCTTGAATCAAATACTACATATCAGTATATATACATTTAAAATGCAGTGTTCTTATTAATATCATAATCAAGAAATATAGTAATGTAAAGAAACAGCTTATATTCTTAACATACTGTAACTTTGTGTCTTTGGAAAATAATGTAACCTTATCTCTTACGATGGGGGAGGTGAATGGTCGACTCACTCTAAATTACATCCATATGTGAGATGTACATAGAACTGTTTATGAAGCTTATAACAAAATATATACTTTCACAAGTATATATAGAGATCTTATATAAAACTATACATAGAAGATGAATAAATTATATAAATGTATCCATGTCCATTGTTCTCAGAGACCCAAACATTCATAAATATATTGATTTCTAACAGTCCACTGCCTACAAAGGAACAATGTCCCTCCCAGGAAGTGATGTCACTAGCTTTCAGAAACCACACCCACTGGCTGATTTTAGTCTCAGAAGGAAGTAGAATTGAAGTCATGTGACGGCACTGGATTCTGCAAAATAGAGGTAGAAAAACTGGGATTTTTTTCATTTTGAGGCATGAGGCTGAACTTCACAGCAGAGGTCCCAAGTTCAAGTCCAGGCCCTGGCACACAGATGAGGAATGCAATGGTGAATAGAGGTGCAATGGAAACTGCAAATGCAGTGGAGAATGCAGGTGCATTAGAGGTAAAAACAAAAAGGTGTGTGCTGGCTTTGATAACTCAGGAATAGGGATGAGCCGAACACCCCCCAGTTCAGTTCGCACAAGAACCTACGAACGGACCAAAAGTTTGTGCGAACTTTAGAACCCCATTAAAGTCTATGGGACTCGAATGTTCAAAATCAAAAGTGCTAATTTTAAAGGCTAATATGCAAGTTATTGTCCTAAAAAGGGTTTGGGGACCCGGGTACTGCCCCAGGGGACATGTATCAATGCAAAAAAAAGTTTTAAAAATGGCCGTTTTTTCGGGAGCAGTGATTTTAATGATGCTTAAAGTGAAAAAAAAAGTGAAATATTCTTTTAAATATCGTACCTGGGGGTTGTCTATAGTATTCCTGTAAAGTGGCGCATGTTTCCCTTGCTTAGAACAGTCCCTGCACAAAACGACATTTTTAAAGGAATAAAAGTCATTTAAAACTTCTTGCGGCTTTAATGTAATGTCGGGTCCCGGCAATATGGATGAAAATCAGTGAGACAAATGGCATGGGTACCCTCCAGTCCCTTACCAGGCCCTTTGGGTCTTGTATGGATATTAAGGGGAACCCCACACCCAAATTAAAAATAGGAAAGGCATGGGGCCCCCAGGCCCTATATACTATGAACAGCAGTATACAGGCAGTGCAAACAAGACAGGGACTGTAGGTTTTTTGTTAAGTAGAATCTGTTTGTAATTTTGAACTGGTACATTTTTAAAGTGTAGCTCCAGGCAAAAAATCTATGTTTAAGCTTTTTGGAAAACATAGTGAAGGGTTATCACCCCTGTATCATTTGTTTTGCTGTCTGTGCACCTCTTCAGAAGATTTCACCTCACTTTCTGTCCCAATTACAAATGTTTTTTGAAAAATTGGGCTTTTTAGTGAAACAAGGATTGGTGATAAAGCATTAGTGAAGAGGAGACATGTTTTTCCCATATTAACTTTTACAGGAGAGAATTTCCCTTCCTAGGGGTAGATTTCATCTCACTTCCTGTTGTCTCCTTCTGTTTGCCAGTAGGAGTCATTTAAAAGTAGGGGCATGCCCTATATACTCTGCAGAAATTGGGGCCTTAGGTTTGGTGTTGCCACAACACTGTAAGCCCTCACAGTTACTCTTGGTGGGTGCAGGAATGGGCCCTGCTGTGAAATATTAGATCAAGAATTGTAATTACATGTCATTGTTGAACAGTGGTAGAAAAATTGGGCCTTTGGTGGTGGTGGTGCTGGTGCCACAACACTGTAAGTCCTCACAGTTACTCTTGGTGGGCATTTGATCGGGCCCTGCTGTGAAATATTATATCAAGAAGTGTAATTACATGCACCTGTTGAACAGGGGCAGAAAAATTGGGCCTTTGGTGGTGGTGGTGGTGGTGTTGCCACAACACTGTAAGCCCTCACAGTTACTCTTGGTGGGCTCAGGAATGGGTCCTGCTGTCAAATATTAGATCAAGAATTGTAATTACATGTCCCTGTTGAACAGGGGCAGAAAAATTGGGCCTTGGGCACTGGTGCTGGTGCCACAACACTGCAACCCCTCACAGATACTCTAGTTGGAGCGCAGGAATGAGCCCTGCTGCAAAGTATTGCATCAAAAATTGTAATTATACGCCCCTGTGGGGCAGAAAAATTGGGCCTTGGCCACTGGTGGCGGTGCCCAGAACCAAAAATGTTCTTACAAGCTATCAGCATGAAAATTGAGGAGGAAGAGGATTGTGACTCAGCATAACAGGATAGTCACTCAGCATCATCATAAGCAGTCTTGAAGGTATCTCACATTAAAAAAAATCAATCAGTTACATCAGCATCAGGTGCTTGGTAGCTGCCCATCCAAGACTGATTCATTTTTATGAAGGTCAGCCAATCGACCAATTCGGTGGACAGACACACCCTGTGATCGGTTACAAAGCCTCCAGCAGCACTGAATGTACATTCCAAAAGAACACTGGATGCAGGACAGGCCAGTAGCTCAATTGCATACTTTGCAAGCTCTAGCCAGTGATCCATCCTCAAGACCCAGTAATCTAGAGGATTTTCAATGGGAAAGGTGTCCAAGTCTGATCTCTCCCCTAGGTAATCCTGCACCATGTAAATCAGATGCTGGCGATGGTTGCTGGAACCGATCAGACCTTGGGGCTGTGGACTAAAAAAATTGTCTGAATGCATCAGTCAGACAGCCACCTTCTCCACCGCTCCTTCTGTGACTGACCGAAGCCTCAGCAACACGTCCAGGAGGACTAGGAAATTGTAACCTCCCAGGCTCTGGAAACGCGTTGCACAAATCTTTCTGCAAGGCCTCCCAAAGATGTTTCATCCCCTGCTCCCTCTGCAACAGCAAGATAAGGTCCACAACCTTACCCTTGTAACGTGGATCAAGGAGGGTTGCCAGCCAGTAATCGTCCCTCCCTTTGATTCCACGAATTCGAGGATCCTTCTGCAGGCTTTGCAGGATCAGGGAGGCCATGCAGTGTAGGTTTGCTGAGGCATTCGGTCCAGAGTCCTCTGGGTCATTAAGGATGACATGATCCGCAGCTACCTCCTCCCAGCCACGTACAAGTCCATGGGTTTCTTCGGACTGTAAATGATCCCTTGAAGACTGCTGCTGATGCTGAGTGCAAGGCTTAACCTCCATGCTGACACAATCCTCCTCCTCCTCCTCGTCCTCTTCCTGTGTGATCGGTGGGCACGCAGGAACACTGTCTGGATAAAGGGGGCCTTGAGAGGCCTTGAGAGTCCTACTCTTCCTCCCTCTGTTCTGCCTCAAGTGCCCTGTCCATAATTCCATGCATCATTTGCTCCAACAGGTGGATAAGAGGGACAGTGTCACTGATGCATGCACTGTCACTTCTCACCATCCTCGTGGCCTCCTCAAATGGTGACAGGACAGTGCATGCATCCCTGATCATAACCCACTGGTGTGGGAAAAAAAAACAAGGTCCCCTGACCCTGTCCTGGTGCCATAGTCGCATAGGTACTCATTGATGGCCCTCTGCTGCATGTGCAGCTGCTGCAGCATGGCCAACGTTGAGTTCCACCTTGTGGGCATGTCACAGATTAGGCGGTTCTTGGGCAGGTTAAATTCCTTTTGGAGGTCAGCCAGCCGAGCACTATACACTATACATTATATGACCTGTGGAAATGCACACAGACTTTCCTGGCCTGCCTCAGGACATCCTGTAAGCCCGGGTACCTGCCCAAGAACCGCTGCACCACCAAGTTAAGGACGTGAACCAAACAGGGCACATGGGTCAGTTGTCCCTGACGGAGGGCAGAGAGGAGGTTGGTGCCATTGCCGCAAACCACCATACCTGTCTTAAGCTGGCGTGGCGTCAACCACCTCTGAACCTGCCCCTGCAGAGCTGACAGAATCTCTGCCCCAGTGTGGCTCCTGTCCCCCAAGCACACCAGCTCAAGCACCGCATGCCATCTTTTTGCCTGCTTGCTTGCGTAGCCCCTTGAATGCCTACGGACCACCGCTGGTTCCGAGGACAAATCAGCACAGGAAGAGGCCATGGAGGAAGAAGAAGAGGAGGGGGTGGAGGAGAGGAGAGAGGTGTGGCAGAATCACCACTAGTAGAATTTTGCAGGCATGGTGGCGGAACAACCTCCAACACTACTGCACCCTGTCCTGCATTCTTCCCAGCTGCCAGAAGAGTCACCCGATGTGCGGTGAAAGATAGGTAACATCCCTGTCCATGCCTGCTGGACCATGAGTCAGCAGTAATATGCACCTTACTGCTGACCGGCCTGTCCAGCAAGACCAAGACATTGCCTTCCACATGCTGGTAGAGAGCCGGAATCACCTTTCGTGAGAAAAAGTGGCGTTTGGGAACCTGCCACTGAGGAACCGCACATTCCACAAACTCATGGAAGGGTCAGAGTCTACCACCTGAAAAGCCAGCAGTTGAAGTGCTAGCAATTTAGCCAAGCTAGCAACTGCTGGGCATGTGGATGGCTGGGAGTGAACTTCTTTTGGCAGTGCAGCAGCTGGGGCAGGGAAATTTGCCTGGTACAATCTGACTTGGTGTACCGATAGCAGATTGCCCACAAGTACTTGGCTGTGACACACCTAACTCTACACCTTCATTCCTCTCAGTGCAGGTTTCAGAGAGGACTGAAGGTATAGTGGGGCTGGAGATCCCAGCTGACGAGGAGCAAGGAGAGGTCCACTTTGTTCTTTGGTGTGGGTCTTTTAGGTACGCTTGCCAACGAACTGCATGGCAGGTTGACATATGTCTGGTCAAGCATGTGGTGCCCAAGCGGGTGATGTTTTGGCCCTGCAAGATACGCTTGAGACATATGTTGAAAATAGCAGCGGTGCGATCTGATGCACTTGTTTCAAAAAAGGCCCACACCAAAGAATTTTTGGAATAACGCGCAGAGACAGCAGTGCCCTGCACATGCGGAGCTCTGCGGTGTGATGCAGACAGTGTGCTGCCCTTAAGCTGGCCCCTAGAGGGCATCCTGCCTCGTTGGAGATGTGCCTCCTCCTCCTCCTCTCTCCTATCAGGCACCCATGTGGAGTCAGTGACCTCATCATCCCCTTCCTCCTCATCACTGGAGCAAACCTGGCAGTATGCTGCAGCTGGGGGAACATGACGGCAAGATTGCTGTCCTTCTTGGGCACCCCCTCTCTCTGGGCTCACGGTACTGCCTTCCGTTAGCTGGGTACCATCATCGGAGCCTTCAAAATGCTGGGCATTCTCCTGGAGCATGTACCCAAAACTGTGGTCAAACAGTTCGGGGGACTCCTCAGGAGGACATGGTGGGGCTAGGGAAGGAGTGACTGATGCCATTGAGCCGAGGGAAGAGGCAGCTGCTTTGCCAGACAAAGCAATGAGGACGGCTTGGTCATCCACTCTACCAAGTCTTCTGCATGTTGCGGCTCAACACGGCCAGCTGTCGAAAAGGACAAGGACAAGCGTGTCCCACGGCCACGTGCTGATGAGGATGCACCGTCTTCACAACCAGCACTGTTGCCTCTAGACCCAGAGCCTGCTTGCCCTCTTTTATTGGCTTGTGACTGTCTGCCTCTCCTTGTTGGCCTTCCAGACATACAGTACTAATGGCCTGCAGTGAGATGTATCTGCACAAAGCTGGGATGTATATATATATATATATATATATATATATATATATATATATATATACTGATACTGCAGCTAGCAGAATCAACTGCTTGCCTGTAGTATTATTAGTATGAGAACACCAGCAATTGTCTTCAGGTAGATTTAGGTGCACACTGTGCAGAGGACACTGTACACTAACTGTATATAGAAAAGATATCAATACAAATACGGTCATACAAAATACAAGTACATATAAAATATACACATCCAATTGTACAAGATAGATATGACAGCCCAGTGCTCACAGCCCGCAGCCTATGTGGTAGAAGGTCAAGCGGATGAAGTGTACAGCACATAACCCGACATGTTTCGGAAATTGGTATGTATTATTCCTTCATCAAGGGATTTTCAGTTGGGTGATCAAATCTTTATCTGTAATATAAATTTCAAAATGATAGAATAGTATCATCATGTATAGGATTGCTAACAAAATTTAGGTTGTAAAAAAAGTGATAAAAGGTTTTTTAACTGGTCATACTTACATCAATCAGATTCATGAAAACAAACAAAATTATGACAAAACGAAAATAGGAACCAGAAACGGAGCAGGCTGGTTAAAAGGTCCACAGAGATGTAAGATGGGCAGCTTCAGGTGTGGGGCCGAGCGCTGCAGCACTTTCACAAGAGTCGCCTGATTATAGTCTGTGTAATTAAAAATAGTAAATAAAAGAGAGGCATGTAAATTAGTTCCACATACAGTTAGAGAAAACATCTACCAGACTGCAATGTAGGAATATGGGGATATAGTCATCCCAGTACTTTGGTGCTACTAGTAGTTCAGTTACCTTTTAGATTTCACATTATCTCCTGAGATGCAGACCTCCGGGGCAGCAGTTCCACAACTGACAAATGCCCTAGGAGTGTCTGCATCTCAAATAATACAGCTGATTTGGCATTAGCCAATCAGCGTCTGCTCCAATGAATCAGCTGCATGTAAAGCAGCTGTAGATGGAGCTCAGAGCGTCTCCCTGACGCCGAGGCGCGCAGCGTAGCCACGCCCCGAAGGGCATGATGATGTCACCGGCGGGCATGGGATCCCCGCGCAGGCACCAGAGCGAGCACGGGGTCACAAAGATAGCTCCTCCACGCACAAAGGCACAGGGGACAGGCAACAAAGCACCGCCCATTGGCCATGTGCGAGTGGAGCTTACCCGCCGGGTGTCTGTGAGCAGACGAATGGCCCACACATCGCAAACTGCACCATCTAGTGGACAAAATGGATTGTAACCAGCCTGCTGTACAAAGTTGTAAAAGAGAAAGAAGAAGGAGAGAAAGAAAATTATACAACGTGATGATACTGAATACTGTACAAATTGCAAATCAATACTTGGCAGCTTATGATTTAACAGATACAGAGAAAGTACCATAATTGCACAAAAGTATGAATACAGAATCTTTGGGTTAGTATCCCTATCCTGAAATAGTTAATATATGAATTGCATACCACTTATGACATATAAGAAGAGGAGAACAAGCAGGTGAACATAGAGAAAGGCCCCTATAAATTCAGCTCACCGACCCCTGATGTAAAACCAGGGAGAAATGGTTTAAAGTTAAAGCCCCCGTTGAGGCCAGGTGGATAGTTGGCCCGTAAATTGTGTATTCACCTCAGTTCACACTGGAGGAGGCGCTTGTTAAAGTCACCGCCTCTGGGACTGAAGTGGATACGGTCAAGAGCTAAAAAGTAAATTTTGGGGATAGATATAGGATGAACTGTGGCCATATGACGGCCAATGGGTACTTCAGGGTCGCGTTTGTGTATAGTGCCGAGATGTTGGTATATTCATTTCCAGAACTCGTTGATTGTTTTGCCAACATAATAACATCCGCATTCACATTGGGTAAGGTGATGTTGTTCCGTCTAGCCATATACTGACAATACTGACACCCCCCACACATAAAAGTCCCCAGTGTTTTACATGGGTCACCTTTAAAGGATTTATACTCGCTGTTAACCAGTTTATCCCCTGTGGATGGCGCTCTCCTAAAGGTGACAGCGGGGACATTAGGAACAAAAGGGGCCAAAGTTTGGTCCATTGTTAATAGATGCCAGTATTTATTTAGGATGCGTTTGACCTGCTTGTGTTGTGATGAATAAGTTGTAATAATTCTTGTTGTTTCATCTTTGGAAGGTTGTTTTTGTATATTTAGCAGGTTGCGACGTGATTGATTGAGGGCTCGTTTATATGCTTTTTTCAAGCAGGTATTAGAGTATCCTCTTTCAAGGAGTCTATTTTTTAAGGTATTGGCTTCAATTTTGAATCCAGTGTCATCAGAGCAATTGCAATGAGCTCTCAAATACTGGCTGTATGGTATGGAGGCAAGGAGAGGCCTGGGGTGGAAACTGCTTGCATGGAGCAAGGAATTGCCTGCTGTGGGCTTACGGTAAAGTTCACTGGACAGATTCCCACTGGGTAATTTCTTTATAAGCACATCTAGGAATGTGATTTCACTAGGGCTATGAGTCATCGTAAATTTTAAATTGAACTCATTCTTATTGATAGAGTCCAGGAATTGGTGTAATAGGTCAATTGACCCATCCCAGATAAGGAATATGTCATCTATGTATCATCGCCATGTTAAGACATGGCACATGTGAAGTGTATGAGGGGCGTGGCCTGGACGAGCTAGGAGATGGCTGCCTGAAAGAACAGCTCCCGCCGTTGCATCCCTATATATCGCTATCACCGGAGGTAAATACCGCTTCTTTCGATCGGACACAATGGGAACGGCTTCCCGTCATACCTCGGCCTCAAGGTCCCGCTCGCCACGCGAAAATCCAGGGAACCAAAGCCAAAACATTCCTGAAATGTTCAGGACGCAGAGGAGCAATATGGCGTTGTCCCGTCACAGCTCCTCACAAGACGCGGGACCGCACCTCTTAATTTCTCCCCAAATCTCACAGCCCATGCCATCGGGGTTGACAGATATCCCTCAACCTCCCGGCCTTAACATACATGATCTGCGGGCTATTGCTAATGACATTAAAGATACCCTGTCAGCCGCCATTGCGGAGCTCAGGGTGGACATCCATACCTTAAATGACAGGGTCTTGGAAGTTGAAAAAGTCACGGCAAAACACGACACTGTCCTTCGTAAAGCCACAAGGAAGATTGATACCCACACAATGCAACTCAGGGAGGCACAACGCCGCATCGAGGACCTTGACAACCGTGGACGCCATCACAATCTCAGAATCCGAGGCCTACCAGAAGCCATTGACTCGGAGCAACTATCCCCTGCTGTGACTGACTTGTTCAACGGCCTAATTGACAGACCGCCTCAGACCAAAATTGAAATGGAAAGGATCCACAGAGCATTGCGCCCAAAAGGCAGAGACACCGATCCGCCAAGAGACGTTATCTGCTGTATAGTGGATTACAAGCTGAAAGAAGAAATCCTGAGGCAGGCAAGGAACAAACAGCCATTACAGTACGAGGGCGCGCATCTTCAGATCTTTCAAGATCTTTCCGGCATCACTTTACAACATCGCAGGGATTTGAAACCTCTACTGGATGTTCTACGCACTCACGGGATCGTCTACAGGTGGAAGTTCCCGTTCTGCTTATCGGCTACACACCTAGGCCGTACGGTTTTTCTCAAAGTGCCAGAAGACCTACCATACTTCTGCGACAGCCTGGGCATGCCACTAGTGGACGTTCCGACTTGGTATGCGGAATTCCGCCATCATGCTAGCGAGAAACACTCGCCCCGGGAAGAACCGATGGAAGCACAAGAAGCCCACCACCGCAGGAGAAGATCCCCGTCAGGCAACAGATCGCATGCCACATCTCAGGGTATTCAGCGCGGTCACGGACCCATGCTCTCACCAAGAAATCGGAGAGCCCGCAGGGACTACTACGGTGTCTAATCTTAAACACTTTCTCAGAATCTCAAGTTGTCAGGTTGGGCATCACTGTTAATTCGCCTCTTAATGCATAGAAACAGTTATATTCCTGCTAGTCCCTTTTACTGAAGTACGTTCCGGACAGCAGATAGTTTCCATATCTGATGCCTATATACTGCAAACATAGCGTATTAGCATTGCCTCATGTTAAACACTCAGCAAGAAGAGTTATCCGATGCTCAAAGCACAGTCTCTGGCCCTCTGACGAAACCTCTCCCCGAACAACAACTGGGCTCCCCTGGAAAAACCAAACCTCCCACCCACCGACAACGGATCCACATATACCTCAACAGCATGAAACAGAATCTCGGCAAAGGAACATTACACATCCGAAAGCTACAGACCCCATTAGGACCCAGCCGAAAGCGGGCTTCACTGTCTTTTCCAGTCCGATTATAAGTACACCCTTTATGCCTGATGCTCATTGCCCATTCTTTGGACCGTAGAAGAGAACCATCCCCAAACTCGTACTGGGCCCCCAAGAACAGACCGACCGGCCCACACACCATCGGAGGATCCACACATACTTCACTAGCACGACACAGATTTTCAGTAAAGAAACTTTATGCATCTGAAAGCTAAAGACACCAGTAAGAATTAGCAGAAAGCAAGCTCCACTGTTTTTCCCGTTCGTTTACTGGCAGAGGTAATGTGTAAATGTTTAGGGTATTAACGTTTGAATTAAGGTTAGGTACTCTCATCTACCCAGGTACTTGATTAGACTACTGATGATTGGGCGCAAAGAATAAATAGCGGCAATACTGCATATCTGGGGGTTAGAGAATCTTTTCACATATCCTTTGCCCAAATAATAGCAAGCTCCCCCTGGCTTTCAACCAACAGTATAGCAAGCAGTCACCTCAGAGTAATCTTTTCCAACACCGCCCCCATCCTCCTTAGACGGTGGCCTCCCTCCATTTCAAGGGCGCGACCACGCCTATCCCCTAACACACAAAATGTCCGCACATCATCTAATCACTCTAGCAACAGAAGGACAATAAAGACAGTTCACCATAGACTTGTTCATTCGACATGACCTAACAATAGGATTAACCAGGGACTTAGTAAATCCTGACGGAACTAAACAAGCGACAGTGTTAGTGGACAGAGTACCCCGTACTGCCTTTGAATCAATCTGTCAGCGGTATTCTGAGAAACGTCTATTATACTCTACAGCTACCGCACACCTAACCCCCTAACGTTCATTGTAAATCTCTACTAAACCCTACACGTACAAATATTACTATGCAACCTCCTCCTAAAGTAATGGACTGACTGCGGTACTGTTGAGGGGAGCAGATAGGGGAAAGATAATAAGGCCAAATATACACAATTAATTGGAAACTTTCAAATAAAAAAAAAAAAAAAAGAAAGGGGAAAGCAGAAACATGACAGGCCAATTCTAAGAGGCTATGATTACAGTATGACATAACTACGCATCCGTTGATGCACTATACCAGGTCTCCCTTCGTTGACTCAATAGGCTTTCAGGATTTTTACCTGTGATGTTTACCTTTTGAAAAAGGTTCTATAAAACAAAGTTTGTATTACTATATTTATATATATAATATGTTTCATGAGGCGAATTTTTGACACCAACAGAAAACTTTATTTTGGTTTGACAGTCTGTAGCTCATACCTTAAACAATAAGGCTATACTGCTACTACATGTCCCCTTGACAAGGATACCTAAGGTTTTCCTTCTTATCCTTATCCAAGGTACTTCACACACGTTACATGTTCACTACTGAATCAGTTGTTCTCTCTTCCTAGAAGGTTATATAGGTCACTCAGAGAGGTATATTTAGTAAATGTCCTGAACAGTGCTATATATGACGTCCTCCAATCATACTCTACATGGATCGCAACGGAGGGATATCCCCTCAAAGTATTTCACTAACTTTCTCCTACGTTCGATACTTCCCAACCCCCACACAGTGCAGTGAGAGGTTCCAGATTTAGTTCTGGAAGACACTCCACAGACAAAACACTGTACAGACCTAACCTATCGCGTTGAAGGATAGGTTAGTTAAATTCTTCCCTCCCCCTTCCCTACGTTCTCGCCCTCCCCTCCCTTTTACTTACCTTTCTACGTACCCGCATTTACGGTACTTTATTTGCAGGAATCTACACAATTTTACTTGACCCACTCAAAGAAGGCTACCTACAACTACCCTCTAACATGGCAGCAAAGAATACTCACAAACAGGGAGCGTACGGCTCTCGTAAGCCTCTGACTGATTTACAAATAAAACTAAGCTCACTGAATATTAGAGGACTGAACACCCCGGAAAAAAGGTCCCAATTGCTATATACAAAAAAACAAAACGCAAATCGCATTCATCCAAGAAACTCACTTCCGTTCTGATACTATACCCAAACTTGGTAACTCTCAGTACCCTACTGTATACCATGCTTCCAATGACACATCCAAAACAAAGGGAGTTGCGATTTTAATATCGAAAAACTGTCCCTTGAAAATTACGGAATCAAAACATGATCCTTATGGCAGATACCTATTTCTCAAGGGAACATTACACAACAGACCCATTACCCTGGCAAACTTATACGCCCCTAACAAACAACAAGTCACATTTTTTCGAGAAACACTTCAATTACTCACTGAATTCTATGCAGGGATCCTCGTAGCGGGTGGCGACTTCAATGTGGCCCTAAACCCGCAACAAGATTCCTCTACTGGTGCGACTTCACTACCCTATAGAGCACTTAGAGCTATCAAAAAACAGTTGCAAGAATTAACCCTGCATGACTCGTGGCGTACATTACACCCACATGACAGGAACTTTACATTTTACTCATCCCCCCACAACAAGTACTCCAGAATCGATCATTTTTTCATTTCCCAAAATGATTTACCCCTTCTCAAACAAGCAACCATAGACCCTATGATACTCTCTGACCACAATCCCATTTCTATGACACTCGCTTTTGCACATTCTCCCCACACAAATTCGATATGGCGCCTAAATAATTCACTGCTGACAGACCCTGACATCACGAACCGAATCACCACCCGACTCACCCAATACTTTCAGGAAAATTCTATTGATGAAACCGGACCTCCCATTATATGGGCTGCTCATAAATGTGTGGTGAGAGGGGACTTAATCTCCATAACGGCCTTCCGCAACAAACAACGACGAGCACATATTACAGAGCTCACGTCTAAAATTCATACGTTAGAAAGGGCCCATAAATTATCCCTCGCCACTAAATCTCTTGAGGAGCTCTTACGGGCTAGAGAAGCTCTCAAAGAAGAAATGCATAAAGCACTAAGACGTAAATACATTTTGAATCACAAACTATATTACGAATTTGGCAATAAGTCTGGAAAGTTACTGGCTAAAGCACTACAACATAAGAAAGCAACATATACCATACACAAAATAAAAAACCCCTCTGGGAAATCTTTTACGTCCCCAGATGACATTGCCACACAATTCGTGAAGTATTTTACCAAACTTTACAATCTACCACCCGCAGAAATGACTGTTAATACTCCCAGTAGACAGGAAGCAATATCCACTTTTCTATCACAATACGGTATTCCACCTATCTCTAATGCAGACTCTAAAACCCTTGAACACCCCATTAACATTGAGGAAACCATGGCAGCATTGAAACAACTCAAGACCGGAAAAAGTCCTGGCCCAGATGGATTGACCGTTGGTTATTATAAGACCTTTCAGGATATACTTGCCCCCCAGTTCATCAAAGCATTCAATTCATTACCCTCATATCCTCAATGCAACAAATACCTTCTGGAAGCGCATATTACCCTAATACCAAAACCCGGCAAAGACGATACCCTAGTGACGAACTATAGGCCCATCTCCCTCCTAAATGTTGATTTGAAGCTCTATGCTAAAATTCTTGCTAACTGACTACTCCCTATCCTCCCTAAACTTATCTCTCTTGACCAAGTAGGTTTTGTCCCTGGTAGAGAAGCTAGGGATAACACCATAAAAGCCCTTCATATTCATCATCATCTCTCATCAACATCCTCCACCCCTAAACAACAAGGTTTCCTCTTGTCGCTCGACGTGGAGAAGGCGTTCGACAGGGTGGCATGGGACTATATGTCAGCAACGCTACAGGCAATAGGGTTTCCCTCACATTTCCTACAAATGATATTAGCACTGTACTCTTCTCCCACGGCCAGAATAAGAGTTAATGGCCACCTGTCGGACGCCTTCTCCGTCTCAAATGGTACTCGTCAGGGATGCCCATTATCGCCCCTTATCTTTATACTCACTCTAGAACCCCTTCTTCGTAAAATTAGAGCAAATCCTGATATAAAAGGCATAAATATCAACGCCAAACAATATAAGATTGCAGCATACGCTGATGACATTTTATTGTTCCTTTCAGAACCCCTGATCACCATGCCCAATCTTTTAAAAGAATTTACCGATTTCAACACCTTATCGAATTTTAAAATTAATTTCACAAAATCTAAGGCCCTTAATATCTCCCTCCCGCAGAGATCGGTGACACACTGTAAGACGAACTTCCCATTTAAATGGGAACCACGTGCACTTACCTATTTAGGGATACAATTACCGACCCATCTCGATGAACTTTATGATAGAAACTACTTACCAATAATCGCTGATATCCAGAAAGACCTCCTCAAATGGACTTCGGGCCATTTCTCCTGGTTTGGCAGAACGGCCATCATAAAAATCAACGTCCTACCCTGAATATTATATCTATTGCAGACCATTCCCATCAAACTACCCACGTCTTTTTTCAACACATACAAGAAATTGTGCCGGAACTTCATTTGGGCTGCAAAATCCCCTAGAATGAGTTGGGAGAAAATGACAACCCCCAAAGCAAAAGGAGGTCTAAGTCTTCCCGATATCCACAAATACCATACAGCTTGCCACCTTACAAGAATCATTGACTGGCACATCCATAAATACACTAAAGACTGGGTAGACCTTGAAGACTCATTTGCGTCAGTCCCCGTTGCCCATCTTCCATGGATAGCTAAGACAAATATACCCAAAGAATACGCCTCACACCCACTGACGGGTCCTACACTCTCCGCATTCAGGAGCATCTCCCAATCCTTACATTGGTGCCCTACCCCCGGACCATTGAGCCCCCTAGTTGACAATCCTGACTTTGCACCTGGAGTGCCACTTCGCAATTCAACGCACACCCAGGCAACACCTCCTCTTAGAGCCTCACAATTCTTCCAGAACGGGATTCTCCTTCCGTTCACAGCACTAATCTCACGTTTCCAGGGATATCACATACCATTCTTTAAGTTTCTCCAAATTAGGCACTTCCTAAACAATGCCAGACCTATGTCACAGTGGTTTAGAGATATGACCCCTTTTGAATCGCTCTGCACTAGCACTCCCCCACAACGCCATCTTATCTCTGAGGTGTACACGTTACTATTCAGCAACTATGACCCAAAAAACAACGCAACCAACCAAAAATGGGAAACGGAACTTGGGTTAGACATCACTACCGAAGAATGGGAAAACATATATGAACACATACATAAAGGCTCCATAAATGTATCTGCACAGGAAAATTCCTACAAAATATACTCGAGATGGTACAGAACGCCGGATATCATCCACCGGTATCACCCATCTGTTCCACCCATATGCTGGAGATGCAATGTTGAAATAGGCTCTATGCTCCATATATGGTGGAATTGCCCACAAATTAAACCATTCTGGGAAAAAGTACACGAGACAATAGCATATATCACAACATACAATCTATCTTTCACGCCATCTCAATACCTCCTTCACCACTCATCCATTTCACACTATGCATACAAAAAATCCCTCACACTCCACCTAATCAACGCTGCTAAACAATGCATACCGGTACTTTGGAGAAACTCTGACCCTCCTACAATTACAATGTGGCTCAAACATATTGACAGAATAGCTGAATTGGAAAACCTAATTCATCAAGCCAATGATATCCCTTCTAAATATGGGAAGATCTGGGCCTGTTGGTTACACTTCAGAGACTCTCCAAAATATCAGGAACTTCTTCCCAACCCGTAATTGTAACCTACAGTGATAGAAAATTGAGAATCCTCACATAGGTATACTTATCAGTCCATACTGCAACGTAATCCGTAGATGTCATGTTAGCTCTACCTTCCTGTCGGTTCCACCCCCATCACTTCTTATCTTCGACAATTGAGTGAAAAGACACGACCCTTCCTGCATTATAACATCACGTTCCTCAGAATACAAATCCCAACACAATGTCCAATCATTTTAATAAATCTAATTCTTTTTAGGATTGAATAGACATATCTCAAGAGAGTAAATTCTATTATCATCCCCAAAATCCACACTACCTACCTCCCATACGATTTATTACCCATTGAAGGGTAGGAAATTTGGCGACCCCGATACGGGCTGAAGAGACACAAGGTATTCCAAGATACTCCTACACATTCCAAAGTGGTTCGCCAAGGCTTTCAATACAGGTGATACTTTCATGACCGTCTCCTTCGCACAGCATGTTCCCATTAGGGGTGCGTAGGTGGTACACGGGCAATTTCTAATTCACGTGTTTCTTGGAACCACATGCATACTACACAAGCCTCTCAATCTCATGCCCCGACGTGTGGTCCACAGCCTCATTATTTGTAGTTTAGATTTACTAATTTAGATAGGCTCTTGTACTGCAAGTTTATCCTCTTGTAACGCATTGAAAATACACAGATTTGTTACAGTTTTTAATTGTACAAGATACCCTGTTAAATGTAATCTTGATTGTACCAGATGTAGAAAATGTTCTTTTTGCGCTTTTCTCTTGTAACATGTATCATTTTACAAATAAAATTATTTGAAAAAAAAAAAAAAAAGACATGGCACATGTACATAGATAGTGATTCATGAAAAAGCAGTGAATGTTCCCACTCCCCCAGGTACAGGTTTGCGTACGATGGGGCACAGCATGTCCCCATCGCAACGCCCTGTACCTGGAGGTAGTGGGAACCATCAAAGCAAAAAAAGTTGTTGTGAAGTAAAAATTCAAGGGAGGTCAGGATGAATTCAGTATATTTAGGTTCAGATTCGCTATATTGTGACAAGACATGCCGTATTGCCACTAGGCCTTTGGCATGAGGGATGTACAGTACAGTAGAGAGATTCCACGTCAATGGCTACCAATAGAGTACCATCCTCAATGTGTAGATCCTGGATAATTTGTAAAAAGTGAATAGTATCACGTACATAGGATGATAGACAAGTGACTAAAGGTTTTAAGTGGTTATCTACTACAAGACTGAGATTATCCGTTAAGCTGCCACAGCCCGAAATTATGGGTCTGCCTGGTGGTTTCTTCTTTTGTTTATGCAGCTTCGATAGCGCATAAAAGGTTGCCTCCCTAGGGTGGCTGGTCCTAATGAAATCCCACAATTGTCTTGATATTGCATTATGGTGAAATGCAGTATCAACTAGCAAGTAGAAATCTTGAGTGAATTTGTCCAGTAGTGATTTAGAGATGGGTCGATACCACTCTGAATTATGCAATATGTCCATGCACATCTCAGTGTATTGAGCGCTGTCCATAACCACGACATTGCCACCCTTATCAGTGGGTTTGATGACAATGTTGTGGCTATGGGACAGCGCCTCCAATGCAGTTCGTTCATCACAATTGAGGTTGGGGTGAGGGTTGGAAAAGCTTTTCATCTTATTGATGTCAGCTGACACCAGTTTCAGAAAGGCTGATGCATTGGGGTTGGAGCTGGGCGAAGGGTAAATGGTGGATTTGTTTCTGAGTGAAGGATCAGAAGTGTGTGCATGTGCATGCGGGGTGGGTGCATCATCCGTGGCCACAGCAGGGCCCTCAGTGTCAGTGGAGGCTGGGGGGCTCTCAGGTTCATTCTCTTCTAGTAGGGCAATAAGATTTCCAAGGCTTGAATTTCTTGACTAGTGAACCCAGGTTCTATGTTGGGGTTTTTTTTTTTTTTTTCATAAAATTTTAAGGTTTTTTTTGCATATAAGCTCTTAAGTAAGACCTTACAGATAAATAGATGAATGTCCTTAATGGCTCCAAATCTGTCCAGATGGCTGTCTGGGCAGAAAGTGAGGCCATGCCCTAGGACAGCCATCTCATGTCGATTGAGTTGGTATGAGGATAAATTGACTACATTTAACGTGGTTGGTGTTGGTTGATCTTGTGAGTTTTGGAAAGATGTGTTTTTGCTTGTTTTTGATGGGTCTGTATATGGCCCCTCATTTGATCTAAAAAAGTTCCGAGGGGCAGAGATTGTGATTGTGGAGTAAGAGATGGGTTGGATAATGTATTTAAGGATGATCCGAAACAGCTGACCGGAGTTTCTGCATCTGACATGTCACTGTTATAGGGCGTACACACGGTTGGACTTTGTTCGGACATTCCGACAACAAAATCCTAGGATTTTTTCCGACGGATGTTGGCTCAAACTTGTTTTGTCTACATACGGTTGCACAAAGTTGTCGGAATTTCCGATCGCCAACCATGCGGTCACGTACACCACGTACAACGAGACTAGAAAAGGCCGGTTCAGAACCAAGCGCGGTACCCTTTGGGCTCCTTTTGCTAATCTCGTGTTAGTAAAAGTTTGGTGAGAGACGATTCGTGCTTTTTCAGACTCGTGGCTTTCAGATCGTTTTCTGCCGTTCAGCTTGTGCTTGTGGGTTTGTATCTGCTCTTCAGTGCGTGCAGCAAGTTCCGCGTGACTTTAATTAGTCATTGTATTCTTGTTCGTTCGTTACTGTTTTTCAGGTCGCTCTTCACAGGCCTTGCTGTTCTTCAGTGCGTTCTGTTACTTCGTTCTGAGCAGCCGACCGTTTTCTAGCCATGTTGCGTATGCGTACTCCTCGTAGAGTTCGTGCTGTGCGGGGGCTTGGTGTTGGGGTCCTGACCTTGACACAAGTTCAGTCCATGAACAGGGTGGGGAGGAGTTCATGGACCAAGAATTGGTTGCTTCAGCGTGACCAGTTCTCTCATATGCCTTTGCTCCGTGAGATCCGTGAGAATAATCCTGATGATTTCAGGAAATTTCTCAGGATGACGGACCCCGTGTTTCACCGTTTGTTGGCTTTGCTGACCCCTTATATTATCAGGCAGGATACCTGCATGAGGCAAGTCATCACTCCGGAGCAGAGGTTGGTCGCTACCCTGTGGTATTTGGCGACAGGGAGAGGCCTGCAGGACCTCAAGGCATCTCCCCCCAGGCTCTGGGGATCATTATCCCAGAGACCTGTTCTGCCATCATCCAGGTCCTGCAGAAGGAGTATATGAAGGTAAGATTTTTATCCTTTTATATCACATTTTATTGTATTGAATGTTTGATAATATATTGTATTTCTTTCCTCATTCCCTAATTACCATGATTGGAATATGCTGTGAATGTCCCCTTTGTTCTCATGCATGCTGGATTTTTATGTCATTATTATTTTAGGTCCTTCATACATATTTGCCCTTCAATAACCTCCCCAGCATGGTGTCTCCTGGCCCTATATTCACCTCATGTAGTCAATTAACAATGTATTTTTTCTGCTCCATAGTAGTGCTTTACCCCAAACACCCCCTAAAATGTTTGGAAATGTTATTTTTGCTTTAAATTCAGGCAGAGTGCCAGAGGCTTTTTTTTGTGGTGTCCCCAAAATAATTTTTCTAAACCCTCCCTCCCCAACTGCTAAGTCAGCTGATCCCAATTCTCTATCTATCCTCAATCATCTATCTGCTGACTTTGCCAAACCCATACACACTATACCCATCTCTTTAGTGGTGAGATTTATGGATGAATTCCCCAAAGCATGTAGTGCAAGGGCCTGCCTGTATACTTTCAAATGGTACTGTTTAAAGTTTTGGGATCCTATTATTATCTTGATAGGTAATAGCAGAATGTCCAAATGTCCTCAAATGTGTACAGTGTGTATTTATATCTTTGTATTATGACACTTCTTACCTGTCCAGTGGGCTGCCAATAGTGTAACTAAGGAGGGGCTGTTCCAAGTAAAACCCATTATTTAGGCATTCATCTCTCAATGAAGTGAAGAGGGTTACCTGTCCAAGATTTCCACACACCCCATAATGTTAGAAATGGCCCAGGGGGGGAATATGATAGGTGTACCTTATACTTTGGTGTTGTTAAATTCCCCTTAATAAATGCTATCTGGGGGTTGCCCCATAATGTTTGTGCCTAATCTGCTTGCCATGTTTTTGAGTAAAAATAGTAATGTTTATTTTTTTTTCCTCAACAGTTTCCTTCCACGCCACAGGAATGGCAGACTGTGGCCTCCCACTTTGCCGAGCGGTGGAACTTTCCTAACTGCGGAGGGGCAATTGATGGGAAACACGTCCACATCGTCCCACCACACAACTCGGGGTCGTACTATTATAATTACAAGGGGTTCAATAGTATTGTGATGTTGGCGGTGGTGTCGGCTAATTATGACTTCTTGTATGTGGACGTGGGGAAGAATGGCCGGATGTCCGATGGTGGAGTCATCGCCCAGACGGAGTTCTACAGGCATCTCCAGAATGGCATCTTGGACTTGCCAGCTCCAGAGGACAATGTTGAAGGACTCCCATTTGTGTTTGTTGCTGATGAAGCGTTTGCGCTGGGGGGCCACCTGATGCGGCCATTCCCAATGAGGACCCTCACCCCAGAACAGAGGGTTTTTAATTACCGGCTGGCCAGAGCCCGAAGAGTGGTGGAGAACACATTTGGAATCCTGGCCAGCCGGTTCCGCCTATTTCTGACACCCATCCATATGGCGGAGTATAAACTGAACCATATTATACTTGCATGCTGTGTTCTCCATAGCTTTTTAAGGAAACATTCGGCCAACTATGCTGGCTCAGTTGGGCCTGAGGCCGGAATGATACATCAAACCACACTGACGGCGCTTGAAAGTGGCCGTCCTGGCTTGCCCTCCCTGAGTGCCCGTGATGTCCGGTTACGCTACCTGGATTTCTTTGCGGGTAGGGGGGCTATCAATATGCCAGCAAATATGTGAAGCCTTTTTATAATAAAAAAAAAAAAGAAAATTCTTTGTGGACATTTACTGCTTGTGTTTGTTTTAGCTGACCCTGACAGAAATGTGTTGAGTCCAGAAAATGTCGTGATTGTGTAACCTTATTATACAAAGCACTGTTGGCTGTTATTTACTAAATGCAAAAACACATTTCACTACAAGTGCACTTGCAACTGCACTGAACCTGCACTTGTAGTGCAAAGTGGATTTGCCCTTAGGAAATAACCCCCATTTTCGCAGAAAACAGCAATTACATCACCCCAAAAGTGTTGTAGTGTTGAGACAATAATCCACACATTCTTGATTAACCAAATTTTTTATACCTGCACAATCACATGTGCATTTACCAAAGGTTTTTAAAACAAACCAACATGTTTGTTGTATAACAATTTTTGGAGTAGCATTATCAAAAATCTAAATGTCCATTTAAGAAAAAACAGGCCTGTGTAAAACCAACAAGAAAGCCAAAAAACTTGAACTTACAAAGTTCACATTAGGTAAAACCTGAAGGCTATATCAGACATCAGTATTTAGGAACTGGGTTTGATATAGCGTTCAGATGGGGGGAAATCACCCCTGGAAAAGCCAAATTTGGAAGATGCACACAAATTTACAAATGTCAACATGTGCTATCTGCCATCACGGGGGATCAAGGGACGTGTTTTTAGGGAGCAAGCCCGCCTTCCTCACCGCTACTTTATAATTGAGGAATGGGTTGCACCCCCAAAACGTGTCCATTGATCTCCCGTGATAGCAGATAGCACATGTTGGCACACTGTGTGCATCCTCCAAATTTGGCTTTTCAAAACATTGCAAAAATATTTAAAAGATTGGACCACAATCCAAAAAGTGATTTTGTGGGGTTTAAATTCGCCCCAAAACATCAATGATTTATTATTATTTTTTTAATCACATCATTGATTTTTTGCTGTATGTTTTGCAATTTGAGATTACACCCCATGATCTCCCCGATCAGGATCTGGGCACTTTCAGATGTGAAAGGATCTGGATCACGATCAATTAAAAAGAGAGAAACAAAACAAAAACAGGTATCAAAAATCTGCCACCATCCATCTCTTTTACCTGAGTCTGTGGTCGCAGACACTCACCTGTTGTGGTGCCAATTTCCACCACATCTTCTTCTTCCTCCTGCTCTTCTTGGGTTGGTGTTATTTCCCCTTCTTCCAGAGGTGGGGGGTCTGTGGTCTCCTCGGATGAGGGGTGTCCTTCGTGTCTTTTCTCCCCTATGTAAAACAAAAATGGTATAATTAGCACACAGATATTTGATGGCAGAACTAGAAATAGGAAACATTGCTTGGAAGTGGGGTACAATTGTCTATTTTAGCCGAGTTCCAAGATGTATTTTTTTTATTGCCCTTTGTCAAGCTGCAATACTTTACCTGTTTGGTACAAGCTTCACAGATGGAGACCCCCCTATAGTATACACTGGAGCACCTGTGTGGCCGCCCTAATAAAAATTGTGTTCTTGTGTCCCACACTAGTGCTCCAGTGTCCAGATGTGAAAACAGCTGCTCAGTGTCCTCTCCTTACACACAATCTAGTTTGCATTTCATTCGAGGAACAAACCCATCTACACAAACAAATATTTGGCATCCAAGTAGGCCCAAAAAAAATGTGGGAAAATGCATATGGCCTAAACAATGGTGTTTTAGAGGCCGAAAGAAAAATGTTTGATACGAACGAATAATGGGCCCATGAACATTAAAGTTGCCCTTTTAAACTGTACAATTAAGAAAAGCATATGGAGCAGCACGAACGGAATAAAGACAGAAAAAATAGGAACACAGCACAACTACTTACTTTTTTGCAGCACTCTCCGGATCTTTCGGTACTGCTCTGGCTCTCTCAATTTCAGGTCCGACCACCGCTTCCTGAGCTGATCTTTCGATCTTCGTACCCCGAAATTCCTGTGAAGACTCCTGACCACTTTCGCCATGATCTTGGCCTTTCTGATATTGGGGTTGGGGTAAGGCCCATACTTTCCGTCATAGTCTGACTTCTTCATGATGTCGACCATCTCCAACATCTCCCCAAAGGACATATTTGTGGCCTTAAAACGTCTCCTTCTGGATCGGGACGTGTCCGGATCCGGGCTTTCCTCCTCCTCCTCCTCGTTCCTGCAATTATCACGCACCTGCTGTGACTCCGCCATGTGCTCTTCCCCCACTGCGCCGAATGAAAAGGGGCGGGGAATAGACTAGAAAGAACGTCATGGGCGGGCGGAGTTACACGCATGCGCAGTGTATATAAAGCGTAACACGCGTGCGTATTACGTACGATCTGTGAGCGGAGGAAGGAGCATTGGACACGCCGATCGTAAGAACGAAGGTAAGAGACAAACTTGTGCTTATACTGCTTCTACATTGAGGCCTATATTGTAACAAGATTAGGAGAGTTTTGTCTGACATTAGGCTTTGTCTTGTGTTGTGTCTTGCAGTGAACATGGATATGCTACTGAAAGACAATGACTTCATGTCAGTATTCGTAGATATGTTAAGGGAGCTGCCCTGTCTGTGGGAGATTAAACACCCCCATTTCAAGAACCAAGCAAAGAGGAAGGCAGCACTGGTGCAATTGTTGGAAATTGTGAAGCAGGTGATCCCCACGGCAGACATCACCTATTTAAAGATATTAATTGGTGGCCTGAGGAGTACATATCTAAGGGAGTGCAAGAAAGTCCTGAATTCACAGAGATCCGGAGCAGCAGATGACATCTATGTCCCCAGGATGTTGTACTACGACAGGCTGCATTTTCTGGCAGGCCAGACTGAACCCAGGCTATCCCTCTCCAGTCTTCCTTTCCACGCTTCCTTCCCCCCCGGCTGAGGCTTCTGACGCCCAACCTGGGCCTTCCAGGCCACATGTGGAGGAGCCCAGATTGAGCCAGGTATAGCATTCCTCTAAATATTTCTGCTTGTACAATCAATGATGTTAACTAGATGTTAGTTTGGAGTACTAATTTAGGATTGTGATTGATGATGCAAAACATTACAACCATGTCCCTTTTTCATACATAGGGAAGTCTCAGCCAGGAGGTGGCCGGGCCGAGCCGGCTGGCTGATATGCCGATCCCTCCACCCCCCCTGGAAAGAGAAAGTGGCAGTAGGAGGAGTGTCCTAGAGGAGGCTACCAGAGGACTCTTTTGGAGGGCTACAGAGGTCCTGGGAGCACGACAGACCGTGGAGGAGGACATTGCTGCCGTCATTGCATATAAAATGCAGAGGATGGAGGAGGCCCAACAAGTCATGTGTGAGGCGCTCATATCGGAGGCTCTTAAGAAAGGTATGAGGGGCCAAATTACAGCTCAGACACACCTTTGCGATGGTCCTCCTCCTCCTCCTGCAGGTCCTCCCTTTCCTCCTTCTCCTCCAGGTCCTCCCAGTCCTCCTCCTCCTCCAGGTCCTACTCCTCCTCCTGCCACATGTCCAACAGCACAGCCACAGCCTGGAACGAAGCGTGAAAGGAAGACCAGAAAGTGAGGACCCTGGATCCAGTCTGGTAGCCAAAAGATGCAGCCTCTTGTGGTACCACAGCCTGGGGACACAGATGTCATCTGCTGCTATCCGGATCACTGCGAATTCTGGACCAGACTGCCCTCCCTTACATATGGACTCCTCAGGCCACCAATTTTGATGTTCAAGAATTGATGTCTGCCGTGGGGGTCCCAGGCTTCGCTAATTTCTCCTGTTGATCCAGTGTTGCCTTCCTCTTTGTTTGGTTCTGATCCCTTAATAAAGGATTTTTGTTTTCAATTATACTCTCCTATGTGTTTTACTTCAAAAATGACAGTTTGTTTGTGAGGATTCAGGTACATTTCAAAAATACAATGTGAAATGAACAAGTGACACCAACAACAAACAATCTCCTTGAGATTAAATAATAAAAGATATCAATGGTGTTGGGGTAACTTGACACACAAAACACACACAAAAATATTCTGGAGTAAAAATAAAAATCACATTGAACAAAGATCAGCCTTGGAAAAAATACAAACATTAAATAAAAAAAAAAAGGCTTAAAATCCCCAAAAAAATTAAATTAAAAAAAAAATTATGTCAGATTTGACAACTAATAACAATATATTCAGGGAATCCCAATAAAAAAACAAAAATAAAACTTTGGGAGAAGTGTGTGTGAATATGAGCAGCAAATCTACTTCATTCTTGTCACATTATAAAGAAGAAGAGAGTGCGCTGTATTAAACCATTTTTTACATTGCAGCGTGACGAAACTGCTGTATCCATTGCGAATGCTAAGTTTACCAGAACGAGCTGTTCCATCTTGGAATTTCTTCTGAGCATGTGTGGCACTTTGTGCATCGGAACAGGCCACACACGGTCGGAATTGACGCGATCGGATTTTGTTGTCGGAAAATTTTATCTCCTGCTCTCCAACTTTGTGTGTCAGAAAATCCGATGGAAAATGTCCGATGGAGCCCACACACGGTCGGAATTTCCGACAACACGCTCCGATCGGACATTTTCCATCGGAAAATCTGACCGTGTGTACGGGGCATTACTGTGGTAACTGGGATGGATACCATTAACTGCCTGTGAAGGGGAACTCTCCATGTGTAAAGACTCGTCATATGATTCGTTACCCTGACGACGTCGTTTGCATTGTCGCCGACCCTTGCTTTGGGCAGAAGGCTGTAAAGAAGAGGAGATAGATGAACGTGCAGAGACTTCATATGCATTTGTGTGTTTGTTTTTTTGTGTTGTTTTAGAAGATTTATTACTTGCATTGGATTGCCATTTATAAGCCCTGCCGTCTTCGAAAGCCTTCCTATCCCTTTGTAGTTTTTTATCCTTTTTAATTAGGATATTTTTATTAAATTGTTCTAAATGATGTTTTAGCCTATCCTCTGATTCAGCAAAGGACGCATGGGTTCTTAGAAGTGACATTTGGTTTTGTAATTTTTCCAATGTTCCATCTATATCTGTGATACGTTTACGATATTCATCAATTAGCAACAACATCAACTTTTTTGAACATGCTTTTAAGTTTTCTTCCCATGCAGTTTTAAAGCTGGGACCTATGTTGTCAAATGTGGGGAAAACTTGTACCCTGAGTCCGAAAGGATTCAGATTTGCTGCAATGTAATCTTCAAAAGACTTAATATGCCAATATAAGAGGGATTTTTTCTCTAACAGTTGACTTAAATTAGAGAAAGTTGATGATAGTTCAAAGTCAAGAGATTCTTTTCTTTCAAATTCATGGTGTAGTTTGGACATGAAATCCGTCCAGTGACTACCCTGATATGATGCCATGAGGAGGAGAGAAAAGGGGGAAGAGAGGTGAACCAAAAAATGAAGTACAACCTAGTATATATATAAATACGTCAAGTCTCATAAAGAAGGGACTTACACCGGTATTTTCTACCTAATCATAAGACATAAAAGATAAAATGAGAGTTAAAGTATGTTAAAAGTGCCAACATCCTTAGTCAAAATAGAACAGAGAAAACTGAGCACTCTAGGTACACAGGGGTTGCCCTTGGGGATTTTTACTGGCAGGAAATGTATATAAAGTATGGACAGTAAATTATGTAAAATGCACAAAAGTGCCAATTTTATTTAATATATATAGAAAAGATATCAATACAAATACGGTCATACAAAATACAAGTACATATAAAATATACACATCCAATTGTACAAGATAGATATGACAGCCCAGTGCTCACAGCCCACAGCCTATGTGGTAGAACGTCAAGCGGATGAAGTGTACAGCACATAACCCGACATGTTTCGGAAATTGGTATGTATTATTCTTTCATCAAGGGATTTACAGTTGGGTGATCAAATCTTTATCTGTAATGTGAATTTCAAAATGATAGAATAGTATCATCATGTATAGGATTGCTAACAAAATTTAGGTTGTAACAAAAGTGATACAAGGTTTTTACAATAAAAAGTGATAAAAGGTTACAATCCTTTTTGTCCACTAGATGGTGCAGTTTGCGATGTGTGGACCGTTCGTCTGCTCACAGACACCCTGCGGGTAAGCTCCACTCGCACATGGCCAATGGGCGGTGCTTTGTTGCCTGTCCCCTGTGCCTCTGTGCGTGGAGGAGCTATCTTTGTGACCCCGCGCTCGCTCTCTTGCCTGCGCGGGGATCCCATGCCCGCCGGTGACGTGGCGACGCGTGACATCATCACGCCCTTCGGGGCGTGGCTACGCCGCGCGCCTCGTCGTCAGGGAGATGCTCTGAGCTCCATCTACAGCTGCTTTACATGCAGCTGATTCATTAGAGCAGACGCTGATTGGCTAATGCTAAATCAGCTGTGTTATTTGAGATGCAGACACTCCTAGGGCATTTGTCAGTTGTGGAACTGCTGCCGGAGGTCTGCATCTCAGGAGATAATGTGAAAACTAAAAGGTAACTGAACTACTAGTAGCACCAAAGTACTGGGATGACTATATCCCCATATTCCTACATTGCAGTCTGGTAGATGTTTTCTCTAACTGCATGTGGAACTAATTTACATGCCTCTTTTATTTACTATTTTTAATTACACAGACTATAATCAGGCGCCTCTTGTGAAAGTGCTGCAGCGCTCGGCCCCACACCTGAAGCTGCCCATCTTACATCTCTGAGGACCTTTTAACCAGTCTGCTCCGTTTCTGGTTCCTATTTTTGTTTTGTCATAATTTTGTTTGTTTTCATGAATCTGATTGATGTAAGTATGACCAGTTAAAAAACCTTTTATCACTTTTGTTACAACCTAAATTTTGTTAGTAATCCTATACATGATGATACTATTCTATCATTTTGAAATTCACATTACAGATAAAGATTTGATCACCCAACTGTAAATCCCTTGATAAAGGAATAATACATACCAATTTCCGAAACATGTCGGGTTATGTGCTGTACACTTCATTCGCTTGACCTTCTACCGCATAGGCTGTGGGCTGTGAGCACTGGGCTGTCATATCTATCTTGTACAATTGAATGTGTATATTTTATATGTACTTGTATTTTGTATGACTGTATTTGTATTGATATCTTTTCTTTATATTTTTTCTCTATATATTAAATAAAATTGGCACTTTTGTGCATTTTACATAATTTACTGTCCATACCTTATATACATTTCCTGCCAGTAAAAATCCCCAAGGGCGACCCCTGTGTACCTAGAGTGCACAGTTTTCTCTGTTCTATTTTGACTAAAGATGTTGGCACTTTTTACATACTTTAACTCTCATATTATCTTTTATGTACACTAACTGTAAATACTGTAGCTGCCTGCCTGTGGTATTAATAGGATCAGAACAACAGCAATTGTCTTCAGGTAGCTTTAGGTGCACAATGTGCAGAGGACGCAGTACACTAACTGTAAATATTGCAGCTGCCTGCCTGTGGTACTAATAGGATCAGAAGAACACCACCAATTTTCTTAAGGTAGCTTTAGGTGCACATTGTGCAGAGGACGCACTACACTAACTGTAAATACTGCAGCTGCCTGCCTGTGGTACTAATAGGATCAGAAGAACACCTCCAATTTTCTTCAGGTAGATTTTAGGTGCACATAGTGCAGAGGACATAGTACACTAACTGTATAGATAGATATACTTTATTGTCATTGTATACATACAACAAAATTTTTTTTCGGATACCCTTTACAGCAGCAATAAAACTATTCTCAAGAAAACCACACATACATACTCCTAGCACATGCCCACATATCTATTTAAATATATCAAGATATAAAATGTTATTTAAAAATAAATAAATAAAAGAATGTTAAAATTCTACATAAAATTCTTAAAACACTGTACCTGATGGGATTATGGACAATACGGCCCTAGGAAAAAAACTATGCTTTAAGCGATTAGTGTGCGTTTTAAGTGTTCTATATCTTTTCCCTGATGGCAATGGGACAAACACATTGTAACCTGGGTGGGTTGCATCAATACTAATACCGTATTTATCGGCGTATAACACACACCGGCGTATAACACGCACCCCAATTTAGGAGGGAATTTTAAGGAAAAAAAACTTTTAGGAGGGAAGTTGAAGGGAAAAAAATTTACATTTAAATGCCCATCATTGCAGCCTTCTCAGTGCAGCCTTGCCCCAGTGCAGCCATGTCAGTGCAGCCTTGTCAGTGCAGCCTTCCCCAGTGCAGCCTTGTCAGTGCAGCCATGTCAGTGCAGCCATGTCAGTGCAGCCATGTCAGTGCAGCCTTGTCAGTGCAGCCATGTCAGTGCAGCCTTGTCAGTGCAGCCATGTCAGTGCAGCCATGTCAGTGCAGCCATGTCAGTGCAGCCTTGTCAGTGCAGCCGTGTCAGTGCAGCCATGTCAGTGCAGCCTTGTCAGTGCAGCCTTCCCCAGTGCAGCCTTGTCAGTGCAGCCTTCTCCAGTGCAGCCTTGCCCCAGTGCAGCCTTCCCCAGTGCAGCCTTCCCCAGTGCAGCCTTGTCAGTGCAGCCTTCCCCAGTGCAGGCTTGCCCCAGTGCAGCCTTCGATCCCCTGTCCCTGCTTCCTGGGCTTCAAAATCGTCGACCGCGATTTGAAAATGGCGCCGCCGGCGCCGAAATACACAGAGTCGGTCCTCGGCTCTTTCCGGCGGCTCTCGTTCACTTTCAGCTCCACTCGTAGTCCCGAGCGGAGCTATCCGAGTAGGTTCAGATAGCTCCGCTCGGGACTACGAGTGGAGCCAAAAGTAAACGAGAGCCCCTGGAAAGAGTCGAGGACCGGCTCTGTGTATTTCGGCGCCGGCGGCGCCATTTTCAAATCGCGGTCAGCGATTTTTAAGTTTTGACAGCTCGGGATCGCAGGGGATCGGCGTATAACACGCACCTGCGACTTTCCCCTGATTTCAAGGGGAAAAAAGTGCGTGTTATACGCCGATAAATACGGTAGCTTTTGCCCGCTTTTTTAATCGGCTGGCATATGCTGTGTCCAAATTTGGTAGATCTGTTCCTATGATCCGCTGTGCTGTTTTCACCACACGAGACAGGCACTTCTTATCCTCCGCCCTGCAGCTGGCATACCACACTACAGAGCAGTGGAGAAGAATACTCTCAATGGTACAATGATAGAAATTGACCAGAAGCCTTAAGGGCAATCCAGCCTGCTTCAGTCTCCAAAGGAAAAACAGTCTCTGCTGCGCTTTTTTCACTAGAAAAAAAGTATTTTGAGACCATGACAACTCCCTTGTAATATGCACTCCCAAAAATGTAATAGTGTCCACCCTTTCCACCTCCTCACCACCTATATGAACTGGGCAATGATTGATCTTTCTTGATCTCCTATAATCCACTATTATTTCTTTAGTTTTTGCCGTATTGAGTATTAAATCATTTCCTCTACACCACTCAACCAAATGTTGAATTTCCTGCCTATAAGCTGTCTCATCATTATCTTGTATGAGTCCCACTAAAGTGGTGTCATCAGCAAACTTCACTATAGTGTTAGACGCATGTATGGGAGTACAGTCGTGAGTGAACAATGTAAACAAAGCTGGACTTAACACACATCCCTGTGGTACCCCTGTATTCAAAATGTATTGTAAATACTGCAGCTGCCTGCCTGTGGTATTAATAGGATCAGAACAACAGCAATTGTCTTAAGGTAGCTTTAGGTGCACACTGTGCAGAGGATGCAGTACACTAACTGTAAATACTGCAGATGCCTGCGGTACTAATAAGATTAGAAGAACACCACCTATTTTCTTCAGGTAGCTTTAGGTGCACACTGTGCAGAGGACGCACTACACTAACTGTAAATACTGCAGCTGCCTGCGGTACTAATAGGATCCGAACAACACCACCAATTTTCTTCAGGTAGCTTTAGGTGCACACTGTGAAGAGGACGCACTACACTAACTTTAAATACTGCAGCTGCCTGCTGTACTAATAGGATCAGAAGAACACCACCAATTTTATTCAGGTAGCTTTAGGTGCACACTGTGCAGAGGACGCACTACACTAATGCCCCGTACACGCGGTCGGACTTTGTTCGGACATTCCAACAACAAAATCCTAGGATTTTTTCCGACTTTGGCTCAAACTTGTCTTGCATACACACGGTCACACAAAGTTGTCGGAAAATCCGATCGTTCTAAACGCGGTGACGTAAAACACGTACGTCGGGACTATGAACGGGGCAGTGGCCAATAGCTTTCATCCCTTTTTTTATTCTGAGCATGCATGGCACTTTGTCCGTCGGATTTGTGTACACACGATCGGAATTTCCGACAACGGATTTTGTTGTCGGAAAATTTTATATCCTGCTCTCAAACTTTGTGGGTCGGAAAATCCGATGGAAAATGTGTGATGGAGCCTACACACGGTCGGAACTTCCGACAACAAGGTCCTATCACACATTTTCCATCGGAAAATGCGACCGTGTGTACGGGGCATAACTGTAAATACTGCAGCTGCCTGCGGTACTAATAGGATCAGAAGAACACCACCAATTTTCTTCAGGTAGGTTTAAGTGCACACTGTGCAGAGGATGCACTACACTAACTGTAAATACTGCAGCTAATAGGACTAATAGGATCAGAAGAACACCAGCAATTTTCTTCGGGTAGCTGTAAATACTGTAAAAACACCTACCTGCCTGTCAGTAAGAAGAGAATAACAGGAACGGATCTAGCTAAACTGAATACAGTGTATGTATGTATATATATATATATATACATATATATACACAACACCTAAGATGCATATATATATACACAATACACTGTAAGTGCAGCTAACTGACTCGCCTGCCTACTCTATCTAACTTAAATCAAATGACACTGTCTCTCTGTCTATCTCTACACCGCTGCCACAACACACTACATAAGGCCGCCACGTAGGTGGCCTTATATAGTGTGGGGCATGTACTAAGCCCCCTGAGCCATAATTGGCCAAAGCCACCCTGGTTTGGCCAATTACGGCTCTCTGTACAGACAGCGCTGTGACTGGCCAAGCATGCGGGTCATAGTGCATGCTTGGCCAATCATCAGCCAGCAATGCACTGCGATGCCGCAGTAAATTATGGGCCGTGATGCGCCACTCGAATTTGGTGTGAACGGCCCATAACCTTCGAAATTGGGCGAACGGTCGAACATGGGCGAACTCGAAGCTCATCCCTACCCAGGAAAGCAACTGACTTCCTGCTCAAGTGGTGACAGAGTGTCCTGCTTGAGTTTAAATGGGGGTCCAGTACTCCAGCCCATCAACTGATAGTGTTATGACATTATGGATAAAACTTGCCGCCGTGTGCCCGCGGGTCTCGCAGACTCTATGTCTGCTGGGGGCCCGCGTTCGTGAAGCGGAATGGCAGAACAGGGAGATGCCTATGTTAACAAGGCATTTCCCTGTTCTGCCTAGCAACATGACAGGGATCTACTGCTCCCTCACATGGAGAAGTGATCTCTGTCATGTTGTAGTTAGCCCATCCCCCACAGCTAGAATCACTCCCTAGGATACACTTAACCTCTTGATCGCCCCTAGTGTTTAACACCTTCCCTACCAGTGTCATCTACACAGTAATCAGTGCATTTTTATAGCATTGATTACTGTATAAATGTCACTGGTCCCAAAATAGTGTCAAAAGTGTCTGATGTGTCTGCCGCAATGTTGCAGTCACAATAAAAATCACCACCATTACTAAAAAAAAAATTAATAATAAAAATGTCATAAATCAATCCCCTATTTTGTAGACGCTATAACTTTTGCGCAAACCAATCAGTATACACGTATTGCGATTTTTTTTTTCACCAAAAATATGTAGAAGAGTACATATAGGCCTAAACTGAGAAAGAAATTAGGTTTTTTTATATATATTTTTTGGGGGATATTTATTATAGCAAAAAGTTAAAAATATTGCTTTTTTTTCAAAACTGACGCTTTTTTTTGTTTATAGCGCAAAAAATAAAAACTGCAGAGGTGATCAAATACCACCAAAAGAAATCTCTATTTGTGGAAAAAAAAGGACATCAATTTTTTTTGGGTGCATCATCGCACAACCGCACAATTGTCAGTTAAATCGACGCAGTGCCATATCGCAAAAAGTGATCTGGTCAGGAAGGGGGGTACATTTTAACGGGGCTGAAGTCGTTAAAATACACACATGATAGCTCCAGTGTTGGATTGCTAAAAGGTAAGTAACAGTGGCATAAGGGGCTTTAGAAAACTGTAACATCAAGGAAATCAAAACTTGAGTGTATTATTTCACATAAAAAACCTAGACAGTTTTACAGCTTAAAGTGTTTGTAGCTGCTGACTTTTTTTTTTTTAAGGCCAGAAACAAGTACTTACCTGTCCTGGGTGCCCGCGATGTCGACCGCCCGAGGCCGACACATCCTTCGGCTCTCGGGTCCCGGCACCGCCATCCTAGGTAAGAGAAACAGGCAGTGGAGCCTTGCGGCTTTACTGCCAGTTTCCTACTGCGCACGCGCAAGCGGCGCGGCGCTCTGTGAATGGCCCCGTGGTGTTCTGGGAACACACACAGTTCCCAGAAGACAACGGGGCCGCTCACCAAGGAGCAGAACACGCTGAGGAAAAGGAAGAGGCAGATTAGGAAGACTGCCTAGCAACAAGGGTTTAGGTAAGTTTAAAAAAAAAATTCAAATTTTTTTTTTTTAGGATTTATGGTGATTTTTTTTATTTCAGGGTGGCCCTCCACTTTAAATAGGGAATGGAAAACAGGCAGAAATATTGTACAGACTTGATTCAATCTATAAAAGCAGCTTTAAAAGGCCATGTTTTGAAAGTTTCATACCAGGGAAGACAAAATCCCCTAAATACTGCAGTGAATATGTGCACACTTGGACTAGGCTGCTTTAATAAAAACATCCACGCTAACAATTTTTGAATCAAAAAATCAACATTAGAGTGTATTGTTTTCACTGAAATAAGCCATCAAAATATTGCAATGAATATGTGCACAGTATTTAACTACTTTTACTTGGCTACTTTTTGAACAAGACAGACATCAGGCAGTTTTTGACAAAATAAAATCACCACTAGAGTGTATGTATTTCATAGAAAAAAGTCAGAAAATATTAAATGACTCCATACACAATATTTAATGGGTTTTACTAAGCCATGTTTTGAAATGTAGGCAGATTTTAATCCAAAAAATTCAACATTAGAAACTATTATTCTACAAGCAAAAGCCAGCAAAGTATCACACTGATGCCATGCACATTAAACATTTTTTTTTGGGCCTCGATTTCAGTAAGAGACCAGTCAAGTTTTAATCAAGAAATTAAACTCACTGTATATTATTTCATAGAATAAAGCCAGAAATTGTACAGACTTGATGCACACAAACATTTGTAGGCCACATTTTTAAAGGAAGAGATTAGACAGGTTTTCATTGTGAAATAAAATTAGAGCATGCAGTGCAAGTTATGACCAGTGGATAAGAGTGGACACCCAAAAGTCAATTGGATCTGCTTCTCATTCTGAAGAGTAAATCATATTGTTTAGGCACATTTTTTTCATTTGCAAATGTAGAATCTGGTGACCCCTACTAACTGCATGTGCATAACCTTTGCTTTGTGCCCAGTACATACACAGTATTGAATCACCTAAACTAGGCCCCATTTTAAACACGACCCCATATGTCATTTGAAGAGCAAGAAATCAACATTAAAGTAACATTTTTGGCAACAAAATATTGCAGTGCCTACGTGGGCAGTATTGAATCATTTTACGTTCCATTTAAAGCAGGATCCCCATCATCCTTTTTAAAATTAGGAAATCAATAGAAGGTAATTTTTCAGAAAAGCCCCCTAAATATTGTAGTGCCTATTAGGGATGATCTTCGTGTTCGAGTCGAACCCATGTTGGCTGTTCGGTCGTTGGCTGAATTCCGAACGTTATGGGCCATTCGCGCCAAATTCGTGTGGCGCGTCACGGCCCATAATTCACTGCGGCATCGCAGTGCATTGCTGGCTGATGATTGGCCAAGCATGCACTATGACCCGCATGCTTGGCCAATCACAGTGCCGTCGGTAGAGAGAGCTGTAATTGGCCAAAGCCAGGGTGACTTTGGCCAATTATGGCCCAGGGGGTTTAGAACACGCCCCACACTATATAAGGCCGCCTGCACGGCGGCCCTGTGTAGTGTGTGTTCCGGCGTTGAGAGAGAGATAGATAGACAGAGAGACAGTGTCATTTCGTTTGAGTTAGCTAAATTAGGCAGGAAAATCAGTGAGTTAGTTGCACTTACAGTGTATTGTGTATATATATGCATCCCAGGTGTTGCATATATATATATACACTGTATTCAGTTTAGCTAGATCCGTTCCTGTTATCTTCTTACTGACAGGCAGGCTTGTCTTGTTACAGTATTTACAGCTACTTGAAGAAAATTGCTGGTGTTCTTTTGATCCTATTAGTACCACAGTCAGGCAGCTAGACTATTTACAGTTAGTGTAGTGCATCCTGCTCACAGTGTTCAGCTAAAACTACAAGTTAGTGTGGTGCGTCCTCCTCACAGTGTTCAGCTAAACCTACAAGTTATTTTTTTGCAAACTCTGCACAGTGTTCATCTAAAGATACAAGTTAGTGTAGTGCGTTCTGCTCACAGTGTTCAGCTAAAACTACAAGTTAGTGTAGTGAGACCTCTGCACAGTGTTCATCTAAAGCTACAAGTTAGTGCAGTGCGTCCTGCTCACAGTGTTCAGCTAAAACTACAAGTTAGTGTAGTGAGACCTCTGACAGTGTTCATCTAAAGCTATAAGTTAGTGCAGTGCGTCCTGCTCACAGTGTTCATCTAAAGCTATAAGTTAGTGCAGTGCGTCCTGCTCACAGTGTTCAGCTAAAACTAAAAGTTAGTGTGGGGCGTCCTCCTCACAGTGTTCAGCTAAACCTACAAGTTATTTTTTACGAGCTCTGCACAGTGTTCATCTAAAGCTACAAGTTAGTGTAGTGCATCCTGCTCACAGTGTTCAGCTAAAACTATAAGTTAGTGTAGTGAGACCTCTGCACAGTGTTCATCTAAAGCTACAAGTTAGTACAGTGCGTCCTGCTCACAGTGTTCAGCTAAAACTACAAGTTAGTGTAGTGAGACCTCTGCACAGTGTTCATCTAAAGCTACAAGTTAGTGCAGTGCGTCCTGCTCACAGTGTTCAGCTAAAACTACAAGTTAGTGTGGTGCGTCCTCCTCACAGTGTTCAGCTAAACCTACAAGTTATTTTTTTGCGAGCTCTGCACAGTGTTCATCTAAAGCTACAAGTTAGTGTAGTGCGTCCTGCTCACAGTGTTCAGCTAAAACTACAAGTTAGTGTAGTGAGACCTCTGCACAGTGTTCATCTAAAGCTACAAGTTAGTGCAGTGCGTCCTGCTCACAGTGTTCAGCTAAAACTACAAGTTAGTGTAGTGAGACCTCTGCACAGTGTTCATCTAAAGCTACAAGTTAGTGCAGTGCGTCCTGCTCACAGTGTTCAGCTAAAACTACAAGTTAGTGTAGTGAGACCTCTGCACAGTGTTCATCTAAAGCTACAAGTTAGTGCAGTGCATCCCACTCACAGTGTTCAGCTAAAACTACAAGTTAGGGCGGCGCGATGCGGAACGGACGTGGGTGATCACAGCTCCGTCGGTCCCGGTTATCACAGGCCTAAAACACCAGGGCTACATCGCTCATACCCAGGCGAAAGTGACACCATCTGCTAGAGGACACAGCGGTCCATGCCTGGAAGAGATTCGGGACATTTTAAACGCTCCAAACACCACTTAACTAACTTTCTGCTGGACGCTGCAGACAGAAAGCACAGGAGAATGTCTCAAGATGGCGCCGGCGCCAGCTCACAGGCGGCCTCAAGGAAATCTGCATCCATCCCATCCAGTCTCTCATCTAACACTGGGATCAGTGAGTACACATCTCCCCTCTCCAAAGCTGACTTAGATGCTAGTCTGACTACCATTTTTGAAAAGTTAGTGGACAAGATTGAAAGTGAGGTCCATAAATCCACTACAGCCCTGTCACAAGAGATTGCTAGCATTGGCACTCGTACTGACATACTAGAAACAAAACATGATGAACTGTCGCTTGCCCATAATGATCTAAGGAAAGATTATGAAACATTAGCAGACAGCTTTGCATTTATGCAAGCCCAGGTTGAAGATCTTGATAACCGAAATAGGCGCCATAACATCAAATTATGTTCCAGAATCGGTCACAGACCTTATGCCTACAGTTTCTAAAATATTTCATAACCTTCTACCAGATAAACCTTTATCAGCTTTTGTCTGTGATAGGATCCACAGGGCACTACGCCCCAAACTCACCCCTGACAAGCCACCCAGAGATGTTATCATGTGCATGAAGGACTTCCTGGTTAAAGAGGACATCATGCGTGCTGCAAGAAACTCTCCTGACATTTCTCTTGATGGTAAAAAGCTGCAGATATACCCAGATATCTCTCCTGCTACACTAGATAGAAGACGCAGGATGAAGGATGTCACTAGCATCTTACAAGCAGCAAGAATAAAATATAGATGGGGCTTTCCTTTCAAGCTCACTATCCCATACAATGGATCCACATACACAGTCTACAATATAATTGAAGGCAAAGAACTGCTTGTAAAGTTGGGCCTTCTGGACCCAGAACCACCCAACAGATTCCCATCATCTCCTAGACCTTCCCCAATCTGGTCCACTCCTTCCTCCAGACGAATCGCAAACAACCAAAGAAGATGGTGTCAACCATTTCAAGAGGACCCCTCATGACCACATTCAACACATTTTCAACCTTCTGTTGTATAGGAATTTCTTTCCCCTCGTAATGTAGACAGAGGGAAGTGACTTATTTTTTCTTTATTTCTTTTTTCCATTTTGAGGATGGATTTTCATGCTCACACAACATGGTCCAATTGACTGCCATCAAGTTTGTCCTTATCCAATTGGCATCTTGAATTGCTTTTCCTCTAGAATCGGTATCCCAAGACCCTTCCTCCTCCCTCAGGAAATTTTTTATTTTTTTTCTTCCCCCCGGACGAAGTCGAGAAGTCCCCAGCAACACATATCCCCCTCTGAATTTGGGATAGAGGAAAGAAGAGGAAAAGGGAAGAAGAGAGAGGGATTTTCTATATTTTTTCATTTTGTTTGTCTAAACTGACTTTCACTTTAAACCTCCTCCCTCGTTTAGTGTTATAAGTTAATTGATATCTCTCATACATATCATCGAGACGGGAGGTGACAACATCGCCTCCCATCTGGTACCTTACCCCCCCTCCCCCCTCCCTTCCCCTTCCCCCCCCCCTTCCTCCCCCCTTTCCCCCCCCCCCCTTCTTTGCAATCTTCATTTCCCCCCTGGTTACTTTATATGGTTTTATATTTGAAACTTTAAATTATCTCAGTATTAAGGCCTGTGACATCCGCCGCCGCTGGATTGTCCCCCATCCTGCTTGTGTTATCAGTTGCGACGCCACTGATTTTTGTTGTCGCGCCTGGTGGCACTCGCAGGAATAGGACTGTATTGTCCTCTTGAAGTTAATTCATTTATTAGTGACAGGATGTTTCTTGTCCCTTTGTTACTATTTTATATTTTGTTTTTTCACAATTTTATTGCCCTTAAGGCAAAAAACATAATTTTGTTAAAAAATGGAAGTTTTCATGACATCTTACGACCACAAAGATCTGAATGTTGGTATAATTGCTCTTATTATGGCACATTACTCTCATGGTATGTTTTACTATACATAGTATTCCTTGTATACTCACATTACTTTTCTCCCCTCTATTCCAGAAAAAGTAATATTACACTTACCAAACACACACCAAAAATATTTTTGTATATAGCACATCTCATGCTCAAGTTGGATTCTCTTCATAAGCTTATTACCCCACTCACATATAATGGTCCTTAGAGTAATATCACATAACGTCCAGGGCTTTAACTCACCCCACAAACGTAAAAAAGCCTTCCAACACTATAAAAGATTGGGAGTAGATATTATCCTTATGCAGGAAACCCACTTTTCATCCAATAACCATCCCAATTATTTTGACAAGACATACAATCAATTTTATTACACCACCTTCCACAATAAAACTAGAGGTGTAGCCATATTTATACGCAACACCATTATCCTTGATATACAAAACATATATAAAGATGTCGATAGTAGATATATTATCAGCAAAGGTCTTGTTGATAATAAAGCAATAACATTAGCTTCAGTCTATGCTCCAAACGAATCTCAATCTACCTTTCTCACAAATTTCTTTGATAAGCTTGACCAATACAGCTCACCTCATATATATCTAGGTGGCGATTTTAACCTAACTGCACACCCATCCCTAGACAGAAGTAAAACTTCCCCCTCTTCCAAAGCATTCTCCAAATCTATAAACCGTTATTTAAATAATTTTCAACTTATAGACTCATGGAGATCCCACAATGTAGGGCTTAGGGCCTATACACACTATTCTTACCCCCATGATGCCTATGCTAGACTGGATTATATCTTTTGTACCCCTATATTATTGGCTAATTCTTCCAATGCCCTAATCCATCCCTGCCCCTGGTCTGACCATGACATTACCTACTTTGAAACATCACACATAGGTCTCTCTCCTTCTCCCTACAATTGGCGACTTAACGATTCTATTCTAACTGACCCTTTAATAACACAAACTATTTCTTCACACATTGAAAACTATTTCACTGAAAACGCTATTGATGATATCTCCCCCACAACTCTCTGGACAGCTCACAAAGCAGTTCTAAGAGGCCATCTAATCAGCATAGCAGCCAAAAGAAATAGAGAATAACTCACAAACATAAAAAATCTCACCAGAGATTTAAACCTTCTCTACAATAAGTTACAACAAAACTCCACCCAAGACATCACAAAACAAATTCAAGATAAACGCAAAGCTCTAGATCAAATATTATCAGCTAACACAGAAAAATCCTTGAGATTCTCAAAATCTAAATTCCTACTACACAGTAACTCCCCTTCTGCCATGTTCGCCAAAAAACTCAACCATGATCATAAACCCCCTCATACATATAAGCTTAGAGATCATTCTGGAAATATGATCACTCATCCGCAAGGTGTGCTGGAAATCTTTTCCTCTTTCTATAAAGACCTACTTTGTAGCCCACAACCATCTCTTGATCAACATTCTAAATCATGGCTAGACAACATTCAACTACCTACTCTTAATATTACACTAGATGTGATCACAAGCAGTTCCTCTTGGATGGATCTGTTATATATGGACTGTCATATGATGTTTTGATATGTCACAGCATGGAGTGCAGTGATTTCACATAGTGTTTCACGTGAATGTCACAATTATATATTTTATTTTGCTATTTGTAGATTGATAGCACTATTTATCCGTCACGTGTGACACAAACACAGTAGGAGGGTCCCACCACTATTGTGCTAAACACAGAATTTTTTTGGTCACAGACTATTATTATTTGGAGCGCCCCATATTTATCCCATGTGCCTCTAGGAGATTATTGGGCAATCAGTGGCATGTAGGATCAAATATTTTGTATGTATGGTTTATATTTTAAAGGGGCTGCTTTTCTTAGTTTTGTATTTTCACGTTTTCATTTTTATTTTGTGTTCACCATTTAACACTGGTCAACACTATTCTTTCAATTAGGGAATCAGAGATATTGGTGTTCACTATTTAACACTGGTCAGCACATTTTTTTGAATTAGACTTTTAGAGACATTGGCGCGGTGGGTGTGTCTGTTTGTTGGAAGGGCGCTCTATTGAGGATACCTAGTTATCATTACCTACTCTTAATGCTCTTCAAATAGAATCCCTTATCGCACCATGCACAGAAGCAGAAATAAGCAAAATTATTAAATCTCTTAAAACATCTACTGCCCCTGGCCCAGATGGCTTCTCATCTTCATACTATAAAAAATATTCCTCCCTCCTAACCCCATATCTATCCAAACTCTTTAACCATATTCTCAATGGTAATCATTTCCCAGATGAAATGCTTCTTGCAAACCTTTCCCTTATCCCCAAACCACTTAAAGACCACTCTCTACCCCAAAACTACCGACCTATATCAGTCCTTAACAATGACCTTAAAATTTTTGGTAGATTGCTTTCAGACAGAATAGCAGCAGTCATTACTAATTTAATACATATAGACCAAACCGGTTTTATCCCCGGCCGACAGATAGTCGATAATACTAGACTAGTTACCAATATTATCCAAGATGCCAACCTAACCTCCCACAAAGTATGCCTTCTCAGTCTAGATATCCATAAGGCGTTTGACAGCGTTAGCTGGTCATATCTAAATTATCTATTACCCAAATATGGAATTTCAGAAAAATTCTTACAAGGTTTCAACGCACTATTCCACAACCCTCAAACTAGAATTAGACTCCCGGGACACAACTCCGATTTTTTCCCCCTCAGTAGAGGCACCAGACAGGGCTGCCCCCTTTCACCTCTATTGTTTGCTTTGGCAATTGAACCCTTAGCCCACAAGATTAGGAATAGTATTGATATAAAAGGTTACACTAAGGGTGATAGAGAATTCAAACTCAGCCTATACGCAGATGATGCTCTTCTATTCCTCACAGACCCCCTCACTTCTATTCCATCCCTCCTAAAAGAACTTAAATCTTTCCAATCCATCTCAGGCCTCAAAATCAATTCCAATAAATGTTCTGCTTTACCAATTAATTACTCCCAAAATCTCCAATCCCTATTATTAAAAAATTTCCCATTTGATTGGTGTTCCAACTCATTCAAATACCTAGGTGTCACAATCTCCTCATCTCACAACCTTCTGTATAAATCTAATTATATCCCATTGTTCTCGCACATCACATCCCTCCTAAAATCATGGTCTTCCTTTCATATTTCCTTCCTTGGTAGAATATGTGCTATCAAGATGACGATTCTTCCTAAACTCCTGTACTATTTTCGTGCCCTACCGATCAATGTTCCCAAATCTAAACTGACTTCCCTTCAAAGAGAAATCAACAAATTCATATGGGCAGATAAAAAACCGAGATGCAGTTATGCTTTAATGCATAGATCACATACTATGGGTGGCTTAGGCCTTCCAAATTTATGGCTTTATTACCTAGCCACAAGACTTACACAACTTACCCAATGGTTCACTCCCTCGATAAACACCCCATGGAAGCTGTTTGAATCCATCTCAATCCTCCCACTCCATTTACAGGGAATTCTATGGTCCAACTCTATCTCATATAGCAGACTTATGAAACAAAACATTATAATAGCTCAATTTTATCAGTTATGGACTAAATATAAAGACACTTATAAGCTCTCCTCAGACACACCACCTTTAGCTTCCTTTTTAGGTGATCCTAGATTCATATGTGCCTATAATAACAGACAATCTTTCTCTACCTGGATTGACAAAAATTTAATTACACTGAGATCTCTTCAGCAAAAATGGGAATTTATCTCATTCCCTGATCTTCAAGCCACACACAATCTACCTGCTGATGAACTCCCAAGATACCAGCAAATCAAATCCTTCTATGCTAAATATTTTGCACTAAAAACACACCCTTCATACACAACCTTTGAACATATATGTATTTTATCCTCTAGAGACAGAGGCCTTATATCCAGGTTGTATAGTTATATTAATTGTGTTGGAGTACCAGATAAATCTACTCAAATGCTCAAATGGGAAGAAGATATGGATGTCTCGATTGATGTTGAGGATTGGCACTCCATGTCAGTAAATCTACGCAAATGTAATAGAGCTATCACTTTTAGAGAAACTCCAATTAAGATTTTTTCTAGATGGTACCGTACCCCTTCAAAACTTCACACTTTCTACCCATCCATCTCCCCCAATTGTTTTAGGGGATGCTCTGATTCCGGTACCCTCTGACACATTTTTTGGAGCTGCAGCCATATAAACAGTATATGGCTTACGCATGCATTTGCAAATGCGTGCGGACTAAACCCCTGTTTTTAACGCGTACTGTTAGACAGGTCAATTTGGTTGTCTGCGAGTTGGTGGTAAGTAGGCTTTGGTTTTTTCCTGGGCATTCCCCAGGCTTTGTTTGCATCTGTTTGTAGCCCTCCAAAGCCGCTTACTGCGATAGCCAGCTATAAATGAAGGCGGTGGCAAGTTTTTTGAGATCACCTTGGTGTGTTTATTGGTCCAGAAACGCACCAGCACCTTTGCAGCCATGGTGCTATTTGCTGGGTGTCTGGTGTGCTTCTGTACCTTTAAGAAGGGATGGGCTGCCCTTCAGTCCACCTGCCAGCATTTATCCATCAGAATGCATGTGCCTCCACTGTGGGGACACTCATATTTTAGTGTTAGGACCACAGATATCAGGGTGCCGTGACGAGGCTCTGTGGCTTACGCATGCATTTGCAAATGCGTGCGGACTAAACCCCTGTTTTTAACGTGTACTGTTAGACAGGTCAATTTGGTAGTCTGCGAGTTGGTGGTAAGTAGGCTTTGGTTTTTTCCTGGGCATTCCCCAGGCTTTGTTTGCATCTGTTTGTAGCCCTCCAAAGCCGCTTACTGCGATAGCCAGCTATAAATGAAGGCGGTGGCAAGTTTTTTGAGATCACCTTGGTGTGTTTATTGGTCCAGAAACGCACCAGCACCTTTGCAGCCATGGTGCTATTTGCTGGGTGTCTGGTGTGCTTCTGTACCTTTAAGAAGGGATGGGCTGCCCTTCAGTCCACCTGCCAGCATTTATCCATCAGAATGCATGTGCCTCCACTGTGGGGACACTCATATTTTAGTGTTAGGACCACAGATATCAGGGTGCCGTGACGAGGCTCTGTGGCTTACGCATGCATTTGCAAATGCGTGCGGACTAAACCCCTGTTTTTAACGCGTACTGTTAGACAGGTCAATTTGGTTGTCTGCGAGTTGGTGGTAAGTAGGCTTTGGTTTTTTTCCTGGGCATTCCCCAGGCTTTGTTTGCATATGGCACAAAGCATCTGATTTAATAGAACATTTCTCGGGACAAAAAATCACCCTTTCCCCTCAGATATGCTTGCTGTATGCTAATATACCAGGCATACCTACCCCCTGTATGAGACTGTTCCACTCCCTATGCAGTTCCATACACTGGATGACAGCCTATAATTGGAAATCCACTAATTTGTCATGGCAACAAGTAATAAATAGAATGGAACTCCTCAGACTATCTGAGTTGATTTATCACACCCTTGGTGATACTATCCATATTCACAAAAAGAAATGGGCCTATTGGAACCCAACCTAACTGTCTTTAACATAATATTATTATCTTCTCTCACTACCCTATGAGAATGCTATGTTATGTCTTACTTTTTTTTTTATTTCCTTTTTTATATATATAAACATTGTATATGACCACATCTGTTATACAATGTTAAATAACCTCCTTCATTGTATACAACCAATTACATTAATGAAATATTTTGATGTCATTTTATACCTAATGTCTGTTCATCCAAACTTCCAAATAAAACTTTTGTAAACAAAAAACAAAACAAAAAAAAAACTACAAGTTAGTGTAGTGTGACCTCTGCTCAGTGTTCATCTAAAGCTATAAGTTAGTGCAGTGCGTCCTGCTCACAGTGTTCAGCTAAAACTACAAGTTAGTGTGGTGCGTCCTCCTCACAGTGTTCAGCTAAACCTACAAGTTATTTTTTTGCGAGCTCTGCACAGTATTCAGCTAAAGCTACCTATAGAAGGTTGGTGGTGTTTTCCTGATCCTATCACTACCACAGGCAGCTAAATAAGCTGCAAGTTATTTTTTGGCGAGCTCTGCACAGTGTTCACTTAAAGCTACCTGTAGAAGGTTGGTGGTGTTCTCATACTACAGGCAGGCAGTTGATTTTGCTAGCTGCAGTATCAGTATATATATATATATATATATATATATATATGTATATACACATGTGCAGGGCGCTGCAGTCTCTGCGCGTTATTCAAAAAGTTCTTTGGTGTGGGCATTTTTTGAGACGAGTGCATCAGATCGCACTGCTGCTATTTGCAACATATGTCTCAAGCGTATCTCGCGTGGCCAAAACATCTCCCGCTTGGGTACCACATGCTTGACCAGACATATGTTGACCTGCCATGCAGTTTGTTGGCAAGCGTATCTAAAAGACCCACACCAAAGAACAAAGAGGACCTCTCCTTGCTCCTCATCAGCTGAGATCTCCAACCCCACTATACCTTCAGTCCTCTCTGAGACCTGCACTGAGAGGAATGAAGGTGTAGAATTAGGTGTGTCACAGCCAAGTACTTGTGGGCAATCTGCTTTTGGTACACCGACGTCAGATTGTACCAGGCAAATTTCCCTGCCCCAGCTACTGCACCACCGAAAGAAGTTTGCTCCCAGCCATCCACATGCCCAGTGGTTGAATGCTAGCTTGGCAAAATTGCTAGCACTTCAACTGCTGCCTTTTCAGTTGGTAGACTCTGCCCCCTTCCGTGAGTTTGTGGAATGTGTGGTTCCTCAGTGGCAGGTACCCAAACGCCACTTTTTCTCATGGAAGGCGATTCCGGCTCTCTACCAGCATGTGGAAGGCAATGTCCATGCCTCGCTGGACAGGGCGGTCAGCGGTAAGGTGCATATTACCGCTGACTCATGGTCCAGCAGGCATGGACAGGGATGTTACCTAAGTTTCACGGCGCATTGGGTGACTCTACTGACAGCTGGGAAGGATGCAGGACAAAATGCAGTAGTGTTGGAGGTTGTTCCGCCACCACGCCTCCAAAATGCCACTACTAATGATTGTGACACACCTCTCTCCTCCACCCTCTCCTCTTCTTCTTCCTCCATGGCCTCTTCCTGTGCTTTTTATTCGGAACCAGCGGTGCTCCATAGCCGTTCAAGGGGCTACGCAAGTACGCAGGCCAAAAGATGCCATGCGGTGCTTGAGCTGGTGTGCTTGGGGGACAGGAGCTACACTGGGGCAGAGGTTCTGTCAGCTCTGCAGGGGCAGGTTCAGAGGTGGTTGACGCCACGCCAACTTAAGGCAGGAATGGTGGTTTGCGACAATGGCACCAACCTCCTCTCTGCCCTCCGACAGGGACAAATGACCCATGTGCCCTGTTTGGCTCACGTCCTTAACTTGGTGGTGCAGCGGTTCTTGGGCAGGTACCCGGGCTTAAAGGATGTCCTGAGGCAAGCCAGGAAAGTCTGTGTGCATTTCCTCCGGTCATATAATGCCAGTGCTCGGCTGGCGGACCTCCAAAAGGAGTTTAACCTGCCCAAGAACCACCTAATCTGTGACATGCCCACCAGGTGGAACTCAACGTTGGCCATGCTGCAGCGGCTGCATACGCAGCAGAGGGCCATCAATGAGTACCTGTGTGACTATGGCACCAGGACAGGGTCAGGGGAGCTTGTTTTTTTTTCCGCACGCCAGTGGGCCATGATCAGGGATGCATGCACTGTCCTGTCACCATTTGAGGAGACCACGAGGATGGTGAGCAGTGACAGTGCATGCATCAGTGACACTGTCCCCCTTGTCCACCTGTTGGAGCACACGCTGCGTGGAATAATGGACAGGGCACTTGAGGCAGAACAGAGGCAGGAAGAGGAGGACTTCCTTAGCTCTCAAGGCCCCCTTTATCCAGACGGTGTTCCAGCGTGCCCGCCGATCACACAGGAAGAGGACGAGGAGGAGGAGGAGGAAGATTGTGTCAGTATGGAGGTGGAGCCTGGCACTCAACATCAGCAGCAGTCTTTAAGGGATTAGTCCCAAGAAACACATGGACTTGTACTTGGCTAAGAGGAGGTGGCTGCGGACCATGTCGTCCTTAGTGACCCAGAGGACTCCGGACCGAATGCCTCAGCAAACCTATGCTGCATGGCCTCCCTGATCCTGCAAAGCCTGCGTAAGGATCCTCGTATTCGTGGTATCAAGGAGAAGGACCAATACTGGCTGGCAACCCTCCTTGATCCACGTTACAAGGGTAAGGTTGCGGACCTTATCTTGCCATCGCAGAGGGAGCAGAGGATGAAACATCTTTGGGAGGCCTTGCAGAAAGGTCTGTGCAACGCGTTCCCAGAGACTGGGAGGTTACAAACTCCTGTTTCTGGACAACGTGTTGCTGAGGCTTCGGTCAGTCAAAGAAGGAGCGGTGGAGAAGGTGGCCGTCGGTCCGCAGCCCCAAGGTATGATTGGTTCTAGCAACCATCGCCAGCGTCTGTTTTACATGGTGCAGGAATACCTAGGGGCAAGATCTGACTTGGACACCTTTCCCACTGAAAATCCTCTGGGTTACTGGGTCTTGAGGATGGATCACTGGCCAGAGCTTGCACAGTATGCAATTGAGCTACTGGCCTGTCCTGCATCCAGCGTTCTTTCGGAACGCACATTCAGTGCTGCTGGAGGCTTTGTAACCGATCACAGGGTGCGTCTGTCCACCAACTCGGTCGATCGACTGACCTTCATAAAAATGAATCAGTCTTGGATCACCACCAGCTACTAAGCACCTGATGCTGATGTAACCGAATAGTTTTTTTTTAAATCTCAGATCCCTTCAAAGACTGCCTATGCTGATGCTGAGTGACTATCCCTGAGTAATTATCCTCTTCCTTCTCAATGATCACGCTGATAGCTTGTAAGAACATTTTTGGTTCTGGGCGCCACCACCAGTGCCTAAGGCCCAATTTTTCAGCCCCTGTTTAACAGGGGCATGTAATTACAATTTTTGATGCAATACTTTGCAGCAGGGCTCGTTTCTACGTTACAACTAGAGTATTTGTGAGGGGTTGCAGTGTTGTGGCACCAGCACCAGTGCCTAAGGCCCAATTTTTCAGCCCCTGTTTAACAGGGGCGTGTAATTACAATTTTTGATGCAATACTTTGCAGCAGGGCTCGTTTCTGCATTACAACTAGAGTATCTGTGAGGGGTTGCAGTGTTGTGGCACCAGCACCAGTGCCTAAGGCCCAATTTTTCAGCCCCCATTTAACAGGGGCATGTAATTACAATTTTTGATGCAATACATTGCAGCAGGGCTCGTTCCTGCGTTCCAACTAGAGTGTCTGTGAGGGGTTGCAGTGTTGTGGCACCAGCACCAGTGCCTAAGGCCTAATTTTTCAGCCCCTGTTCAACAGGGGCATGTAATTACAATTCTTGATCTAATGTTTCACAGCAGGTCCCATTTCTGCACCCACCAACAGCGAGTGAGGACTTACAGTGTTGTGGCACCAGCACCACCACCACTACCAAAGGCCCAATTTTTCTGCCCTTGTTCAACAGGGGCATGTAATTACAATTCTTGATCTAATATTTCACAGCAGGGCCCATTTCTGCGCCCACCAAGAGCGAGTGAGGACTTACAGTGTTGTGGCACCAGCACCACCACCACCAAAGGCCCAATTTTTCTGCCCCTGTTCAACAGGGGCATGTAATTACAATTCTTGATCTAATATTTCACAGCAGGGCCCTGTGAGGGCTTACAGTGTTGTGGCCACAACAACACCTAAGGCCCAAATTTCTGCTGAGTATATAGGGCAGGCCCCTACTTTCAAACATCTAACTTACAAACGACTCCTACTTGCAAACGGAAGGAGACAACAGGAAGTGAGATGAAATCTACCCCTAGGAAGGAAAATTCTCTCCTGTAACAGTTAATATGGGAAAAACATTTCTCCTTTCCACTGATGCTTTATCACCAATCCTTGTTCCACAAAAAAAACCCAAATTTTCAAAAAACATTTGTCATTGGGACAAAAAGTGAGTTGAAATCTTCTGAAGAGGAAGACAGACAGCAAAACAAATGTCACAGGGGTGATAACCCTTCCCTATGTTTTCCAAAAAGCTTAAAAAAGATTTTTTGGCTGGAGCTAAACACGTTAAAAATGTACCCGTTCAAAATTACAAACAGATTCTACTTAACAACAAACCTACAGTCCCTGTCTTGTTTGCACCGCCTGTATACTGCTGTTCAGAGTATATAGGGCCTGGTGGCCCCACACCTTTCCTTATTTTAATTTGGGTGCGGGGTTCCCCTTAATATCCATACCAGACCCAAAGGGCCTGGTAATGGACTGGGGGGTACCCATGCCGTTTGTCTCACTGATTTTCATCCATATTGCCAGGACCCGACATTACATTAAACCCGCAAGCAGTTTTAAATGAGATTTATTCCTTTAAAAATGACATTTTGTGCAGGGACTGTTCTAAGCACGGGAAACACGCACCACTTTACAGGCATACTATAGACACCCCCCAGGTACGATATTTAAAGGAATATTTCACTTTTTTTTTTACTTTAAGCATCATTAAAATCACTGCTCCCGAAAAAACTGCCGTTTTAAAAGTTTTTTTTTGCATTGATACATGTCCCCTGGGGCAGGACCCGGGTCCCCAAACCCTTTTTAGGACAATACCATGCAAATTAGCCTTTAAAATGAGCACTTTTGATTTTGAACGTTCGAGTCCCATAGACGTCAATGGGGTTCTAACGTTTGTGCGAATTTTCGGTCCGTTCCTAGGTTCTGGTGCGAACCGAACCGGGGGGTGTTCGGCTCATCCCTAGTGCCTATGTGGACAGTATTGAATCACTTGTACTAGGTCCCATTTAAGCATGATCCCCACCTGCCTTTTTAAAATCAAGACATCAACATAAGAGTGTAATTTATCCACTGAAAAAGCCCCCAAGGGGGGTGTGGCCTGCAGCGGCAAGTGAGAGTACGCTCATCGCAGAGCTCCCGTGTTTCATCCTCGTAATATCCTTCCCTTAGCGCATATCCTGCTCCATACTGACCCCCTCCACAGGCCACTGTCTCCAGGCATCACCCGGACCCGCTTCCTCTACTCCCAGAGCCAATAAGGACCCATAAGGGCAAGAAAGAAGCTGCGATCGCTGCAGCCATGGAGCCATGGAGGCCCAAGATGGCAACAGTCATCCACAGCCAAAGTGCTCCATGAGGCGCCAACAAGCTGAAATACACTGGGGGTAAGTCCCTTAAGTCAAATAAATCTTCAGGGAAAAAGCAGCCCAGGGACATGTTATACTACACACAGAAGCTGACAGGGGCCTGCAGCTTCCCACTCCCTGATGCACAAGCCTCCCTGCGTGATCCTGACTTTGCTGACCAAGAGGGGGCAGAAGTATTGGATGATACTATCCCCTTAAAGACTTCCCCCATACCAACTCCAGACATCTTTAATATGCCCACTGATGAATCTGCACAACCCACCCTGGGGGAGATCCTGCAAGCAGTGCATAAGTGCACAGCCTCGGTGGGGGATCTTAAGGAGCAATTTGGGGGTCTTTAAGAAACAGTGTCCCTATGTTTGCTGTTGTGAGCTACGGTTCTGTTGGAGAAAGAGCCTCCTATGTCCAACTGGTGCAACGACTCCCAGCTGATGGCTATCCCAACCAACTCCACCAACATCCATCAGTAAACATCTGAAAGACTTCTTCGAGATCAACGGAGATTCGGTCTCTGAGCCTTCTATCTTGTGGGCCACTCACAAGGCCTACATCCGAGGTATTCTAATCAAAATTAGTTCACAATCTAAACGCCAAAGGACTCTTTGAGCTGAATGAATTGCTAGACACCATTCGCAACTTAGAGCAGCTAAATAAAGCAAACCCCACACCAGCTACTAGTAACAAAATGTATCAAGCTAGAAACGATCTCACTGTGTGTTGAGTAATTTTGAGCGGACAGCAAATTTACACCATTATACAAGCTGTACACTCACTACTTTACATTGTAGCAAAGTGTAATTTCTTCAGTGTTGTCACATGAAAAGATATATTAGAATATTTACAAAAATGTGAGGGGTGTACTCACTTTTGTGAGATGCTGTACTGTATGTCATTACTTTTGTTATGACAAATAGGACAATTATATTAATACAGCTACAACAAAAGGTTTTGTTGTTATAATATATAAAATGCCTGATATTTTTTACAACCATATTTTTTTTTTCATAGTGTTAAATCTACAATATCATCAAACTTTAGTAAATATGTGCTTTATTATGTAAAGATTGTAATGTGTGCTTAAACTTGAGGTTTTCTTTCTGAAACACAATTTTAATAATTCATCCAGTGGTAAAATTCCAGTGTTTGCATAGCATTTTAATAAGTGTGTGCACAGGCCCATGCATGCAAAGATAAGGAAAAAAAATATTAAATGAGAAAAAGAGAGAGTGCAAAATTGCATCTGTTACCAAGAACAACAAATCAAATTTCATCTCTCCTTTTCTCCAGTTTTTGAGCCAACTCCACTATATGTATGCAAGAAAATTATTGTTTTTGAGGTTGATTGCATACATGTAGTTTTAATCTGGTGAGTACAACAGTGTGGAGTAAATATAGTTTTTACAGTTTTTTTCTTTTACCACAAGGATGTTAAAATCTGTTTTTAGTATTTTTTAACTGAATACATTTTATAATTAGATGCAGTCGTCTAATGAACTGTATGATTAATAGCCTCTGCTCTGAGGATTTCATATGATATATCAAAGTAGTTACTGCTGATTGCTGATTACTGAAGCAAAAACTAGTTTTTTGATGCGTAGAATATGAACAGCAGTATCCACTGAAATCTGTTTCATAGCCTTTAGTGTAATAAAATGTACTGCTTCTTGGATTGCTTCTTGAAAATTCAAATATTCAGTATTTAAATGTAAAATAGTTAAATGCCCTAGCAAAACACAAAGCTGCAGTTACATTCGCTCCATGTATGTACTGTATGTGTGTTAATATATACAGTATATATTAAAGGTTGAATCTGGTACATACCATCAGACCTAGGGATAAAAATGATTATTTCAAGAAAAATAAAAAGACCTAAAACACAGTTTTTCTGATTTTCAGACAGAATTGTTACATGGTTAGCCAGGTTGAAAAAAAAAAACACAAGTCCATCTAGTTCAACCAAGGAAAAAAAAACATACAATCCCATATACACAATCCTTCACCCACAATTGATCCAGAGCCAGGCATAAAACCCCAGCAAAGTATGATCCAATTTGCTCCAGCAGACTAAAAAATTCCTTTCTGATTCCCTGAGAGGCAATCAGGTATTCCCTGGATCAACTTTACATAAAATGTTAGCATCCAGTTAAATAATGCAGTTAAATAAAGCATACAGAGTGAGACCCAGATTCAATTCCTCTCTTCTCTTTTCTTTTTCTCTTTGTCCACCGTTGGTCCCCTGAGACTACTCTTCTCTCTTTCCTCTTCTCCACCTTTCCTTCTTTTCTCTGTACCCTTGAATTTCTAAATTTTAATAATTTTCAATACCTCCCCTCCCTCCTCTTACACCATAAATATTGTTGCCACATAACAGTGTATCAACAACCCTGTCTTTTCCTCTACCTCTTTTCTCCCTCTTTGTTTTCTTTTCTTCCAATCCCTTTCACTAACATGAATATGTCTCCTCTGTAGTACAGTGACTTTGTATAAAAGTATTTTGATACTCAAACGTGGGAAGAAAGGATCTCAGAGAGATACAGCACTCTGCTTACTAAGCTCATAAATGAGGTAGTCTAGAGGAGTACTGGTCACATCCAGTTCTTGAGAAGAACATGCCAGACAAGAAACTGGAAAATCACATGTCTGTTCCCTTTTAGAAGAAAATGAGGGGCATTGTTGCCAAAATGGAATTGCCGTTATAAGGGACTGGTAACTCCTAGCCCCTCCCTGTCCAGACGAAGCTACGCTACTCCCCTAGCGAAAGGTGTTAACGTCACTACAGTCACATGACGCCAGCTATGGAATGCCCCGTCCAAACTGAGATTGCAGGTTGGAAGGACTCTATCCCTGTATCCATCCCTGCAATACATTTCAAGCGGCGATTGCCGCGGATCAAGCAGTTACACATCGGATTACCCTCCATTACAAAAGAGCCTATGGATCACAAGCACAGTCAAGACCCGACCTTGGCTCAGCAATGATTCAGCAGGATATGTTAACTATCTGACTCCATGGGATGGTAATGTATATGGACGCAACTCTCCCTGAAACAGCTGACTCTGACTGCCGGAAGCATGCTATGTGAAATACCTTGATTCTTAGTGAGAACTGTGCAGTGGTTCTTTATTGTATCCATCCACGCTGCATCCAAAGGCTCTTCCTGTTTACATCGTGATCAGCTGTGATTGGACACGGCTGATCACATGGTAAAGAGCCTCCGTCAGAGGCTCTTTACCGAGATCGGTGCAGCGGTGTGTCTGCCGCGATGTGCGCCCCCACGGGCGCGTGAGAGCAGTCGTTCTGGGTGGACATCATATGACGGCCTCCCAGAACGAGAACCACGCCGCCTAGCCATCATTTGATGGCCGGCGGGTGTGAGGTGGTTAAGGAGCAATGTTTAAAAAGAATCTTGGTTGCCAACTAAACTCCAACTTATGGCACAAGTGGACTGACATCAAACTTAATGCTCTAATCAATTGCCTAACAGGACCAGATCATCGCTCATCTCGCTGCTCATCTCGCTATATACAGTAGCAACTACTTCTAATAAGGTTATTCAATAACAACTTAGCACGCTTTCAGTTCTAGGGAGATTAGGAAGTGACCTAGATCCCTTAGGGGCCATTCACAAAGAAGCTGTCAAAATGAATATTATTAAATTACTATTCCTATATATTTTTGAATTAATGCTATTATTATCGCATGACAGCTCTTTTGTGAATGGTAGGTGATGTCCGGACATTGTTTTTGAATTTGTGTTTGTATTGTTATGTGTTTTCTGTTTCTTGTCTGTGTTCAAAGCACTATCTCCTAGTGTTTTTTTTTAACTCTTGCAGTATTGTGAGTGAAGTTGTCACAATATTTATAATCGCATTATAAATTATTATATTTTGCGTAAATTGTGAAATCAATACATTTTGTATTTTGGAATTAACCCTGACTAAGATCCTCTGTTGCCAAAGTAACCGCTTTTTGACCCTGGTAGCCTCACCTGGGTCTCACTCTGTATGCTCTGTTTGGTTTGGCTATGGTAACAGCACCATATATTGGTGAGTGGTATAAGGGTATAGCTAATTAGTACTTTTTTGTGGACTTGCCTTTATATGACCCATTTTCTGTTTTTGTTTATGCTTTTTTAAAGCAAGCTACTGAGCTAGCCAGAACCAGCTCTTACTGTGAAAAAAACATTTCTGTATTTGAAGATTAAATGTCTTTTCCTCCAGAAGTAGAGTGCCCCCTTGTCCTCTGTGATGACCTTACAGTGAATAAAGCAACACCAAGTTCACTATATGAACCCCTTTTGCATTTATGCATGTTGACCCTTTACTCGGCTCTTCTCAAGAGAGAATAAATGCAGTTCCTCTAATCTATCCTCATAGCTGAGCTCTTCCATGCCTCTTATCAGTTTGGTTCCCTTCTTTGCACTTTCTCCAGTTCCCTGATATCCTTTTTGCGAACTGGTGCCCAAAATTGAACTGCATATTCCAGATGTGGTCTTACTAATGATTTGTACAGGGCAAAATGATATCTTTCTCTCTGCAGTGTATACCTCTCTTAATACAAGAAAAAACTTATACTCGCTTTGGAAACCGCAACTTGGCATTGCATGCTATTATTAGGCTTATGATCTACCAAAACACCCAGATCCTTTGCCACCATTGATTTTCCCAGTTATGCTCCCCCTAGTATGTATGATAATTGCTTATTCTTAGCCCCCAAGTGCATAACTTTACATTTTGCAACATTAAACCTCATTTTCCTCATAGTTGCCCATTTAACCACTTCAGCTCCAGAAGGTTTTACCCCCTTCCTGACCAGGCCATTTTTTGCGATACGGCACTGCGTTATTTTAACAGACAAATGCGCGGCCGTGTGACACTGTACCCAAACAAAATTTATGTTCTTTTTTCCCACAAATAAAGCTTTGTTTTGGTGTATTTGATCACCTCTGTGGATTTTATTTTTTGCGTTATAAACAAGAAAAATTACAATTTTGAAAAAGAACAACCATTATTTTGTACTTTCTGCTATAAAACACATCCAATAAAAAAGGTAAAAAATCTAATTTCTTCAGTTTACGCCAATATGTATTCTGCTACATATTTTTGGTTAAAAAAAATCTCAATAAGTGTATATATTGATTGGTTTGTGCAAAAGTTATAGTGTCTACAAACTATGGGATGTTTTTATGGACGTTTAATTTTTTTAAATTGTTTTTACTAGCAATGATGGCTAACGGCGATTTTTTTTTTTTAGCAGGATTGCGACATTGCGGCAGACAAATCTGACACTGTGGGGATCATTTACTATAGAGCTGCGGTGCTAATTAGCACTAATTGCCTCTAATTAGCGTTGATTAGCGCTAAAACGTTATTCACTATAGCGCTGGTGAGAAAATACTCCCAAAATCGAATTTACTATAGTTCCCTGAAACCAAATAGCGCCCAAACCCTTATGCCCCGTACACACGGTCGGACTTTGTTCGGACATTCCGACAACAAAATCCTAGGATTTTTTCCGACGGATGTTGGCTCAAACTTGTCTTGCATACACACGGTCACACAAAGTTGTCAGAAAATCCGATCATTCTGAACGCGGTGACGTAAAACACGTACATTGGGACTATAAACGGGGCAGTGGCCAATAGCTTTCATCTCTTTATTTATTCTGATCATGCGTGGCACTTTGTCCATCGGATTTGTGTACACACGATCGGAATTTCCGACAACGGATTTTGTTGTCGGAAAATTTTATCTCCTGCTGTCCAACTTTGTGTGTCGGAAAATCCGATGGAAAATGTCCGATGGCGCCCACACACGGTCGGAATTTCCGACAACACGCTCCGATCGGACATTGTTCATTGGAAAATCCGACCGTGTGTACGGGGCATATCTGTGCTAAAACCTGGAGTAGTGCACATGGAAATAATGTTTAGAGCATGATATAATTGCCTAAATGGTACTGAAATATGCGGTATATTATTTAAAGATAATCTGCTTTTAAACTGTGTGAAAAAGTGATTTCTACACTGAAATATCTTTAAAAGTCTGAGAAGTGAAAAATTCCTCGTTTTGTACAACTAGGTGCCAACACAACCGAGCATGCTCAGACCTGAAAATAACTCTCATTTTAACTCAAGTGTCTTTTTTAGCTGGCACTATAGTAAATACAAAAATGAGAGCTAATTAGAGAGCATTTTTTGAAGAGAAAATCGGCTCTATTCTAGTCCAAATCAAGTATTAGTCATTGATTCTAATGGAACAATTCTAACTTTCACAAAAAAAACCTTTTAATGTTGAGATGAAATGTATCTTTCTCTGAAATAAATTTTCCTTTGCAACATTGTTGCTTCTACTTAAAATATTTAGTTTTTAAGAATACTAGAATGTGGAATGTTTTGATGTTTTGGTAAAATATATTTTTCTCTGTCACTTTCACTTGTTACTCTCCATCTCACAACAATCTTTATCCAAACTCACACAGGTGTCTTTATACTCCACAAACAATACCATTGCTGATGCAAATTTAAAATGAATCACAATTTTTTGTGCTTTTTATTATTTCCAAATATTCATAATTTGAGCCCAAAAAATGTGATATGTGTACCAACATCAGACAGCAAAATGTAATTCCCAAAAATTTGAGGGTAATATTCTACTCTCACCCACAAAAAACACCAAATATCACAGAATAAATCAAGAAGAATAACTCTTGAGTAATATAATTCCATCACTTGTATGTCCAAAGAAATGCAGTATTTATGTGTTTTTATGTGTATTTATGTGTATTTATGTGTAGTTATGTGTAGGAGGCTCTCACCTGCGGCAGCTCTGTGGCTTAGAGGTTAGAACTGCTGCTTAGTATTCCTGAGTATCTGGGTTCAAATCACAACTATGTTACTTCATGTAGAGAAGTTGTTTCATTTCCCAGGTCCTATAACTATGTCTAAATGTAGTATTTATGTGTAGGAGGGTTCCACCACCATTGTAAGTTTTTTCAGATACACCATTTAGCCAAAAGTATTGGGACACCTGCCTTTACACACACATGAACTTTATTGGCAGCCCAGTCTTAGTCCATAGGGTTAAAATTTGATTTGGCCAACCCTTTGCCGCTAGAACAGCTTCTGGGAAGGCTGTCCACAAGGTTTAGTGTGTCTATGGGAATGTTTGATCATTCTTCCATTTGTGAGGCCAGAGCGCATTTGTGAGGCCAGACACTGATGTTGGATGAGAAGGCCTGGCTCGCAGTCTCTACTCTAATTCAGCCAAAGGGTGTTCTATCGGGTTGAGGCCAGGACTCTGTGCAGGCCAGTCAAGTTTATCCACCCCAAACTTGGTCATCCATGTCTTTATGGACCTTTCTTTGTGCACTGGAGATTGTAAGCTCCTATGAGCAGGGCCCTTAAAATCACATTGCTAAATGTAGCACCATATATCCTGTCAAAAATTTTTTGAAGCTAGTAAATGAATGTTGAAACAGGAAGGGGCTTTCCCCAAACTGTTCCCACAAAGTTGGGAGCAGTAAATTATCCAAAATTTCTTGGTATGCTGACGCCTTAAGAGTTCCCTTAACTGGAACTAAGAGGCCAAGCCCAACCCCTGAAAAACAACCCCACATCATAATCCCCCCTCCACCAAATCATTTGAACTAGTGCACAAAGCAAAGTCCATAAAGACATGGATGAATGATTTTGGGGTGGAGCAACATGATTGGCCTGGACAGAGTCCTGACCTCAACACAACAGAACACCTTGGGGATGAATTAGAGAGGAGACTGTAGGTCAGGCCTTCTTGTCCAACATCAGTGCCTGACCTCACAAATGCACTTGGAGGAATGGTCAGACATTCCCATAGACAGATTTCTAAACCTTGTGGACAGCCTTCCCAGAAGAGTTGAAGCTGTTATAGCTGCAAAGGGTGAGCCAAATGAGTTTTGAACCCAATACTAATACTGGGATGCCATTACAGTTCATGTGCATTTAAAGGCAGGTGTCCCTATACTTAGGCCAATATATTGTATATTGCTTGTGACACTGAGCATGGCTATGGACTTAGGGCTGGTTCACACCACAGAGATGCAGAAAACATGTGTGAGGCTGCCTAGTGGCTAAGTGGGTAGCAGTTCTGTCTAGCAGCACCTGGGATGTTGGTTCAATTCCCCAACATGCTAATCCTTGTGTTGAAGTTTATATGTTCTCACTGTGTGTGTTTCTCACCACAATCCAAAGACATGCTGACATTTTATTTGTCTCCTGTCGAAATAGGTTCTAATGTAAGAAAGTTAATTTTGGACTTTATATTGGAAGCTCATTGCAGCCAGGGACTGATGTTAATGTTTATTAGGACTAATCATGCCTAAGGACTTGGACATTTCAAATTTTAGGGTTTACACTGCACGGGTACATATGCTTAGAAAACTGTTGCTTTGTTTTTGTGGATGCAAATGGACTTTGATCTTTGTCCTGTAGTTGGAGATTTGATGCACATAGCCAAGGGCTAACACAGTTGCGAATAGTATTATGTGTTCCTATCCATTAAGTGCAATCACTTTAGACATACATGAAGATACAGATTGAAAGATACTGGTTGGCGTGTACTTCTATTGGGTGTGTCGGTGTGCTAACAATACAACCTCTCTTAAATAAAGGCCTGCAGTAGGGGGGTTCATTTGGCCTGAGAAGGTCAGGTTTTTTGCTGTGATTTGTGGGGGAGAAGGAATGATATTGTGCATATTGACAAATGCCCAACTAGGGATATTTGATGAAATTCTTGTGCATTTTTTCAATCAAAAGTGGGTTTATGTGGCCATGCTGTCAATGTTGTGCGTGTATTGTTCCTGTCTGATCATGCAAACATCGTTTGGAAGCATCTGCTGACCTACTCTTTCTGATCTCGTTGTTTAATCATGTACACCAAAATGCAGCTTCCAGCACAACATGGTCACCAATGTATGTGTGGATCGTGGGCTGGTGGTGGGTGTTTTGAATAAGTCTTTTTTGTAATATTATGTTGGAATGCTTTGTAAGAATGACTGTTAAGTATGTTTCTATAATCTTGCAGATAAAAATGTGATGTGTTGCCCATTATACACTGAAATTAAAGCTGTGTCCACTCTAAGATTTTGTCAAATTTTAGATTGTAAGCTCCTATGAGCAGGGCCCTTAAAATCCCATTGCTAAATGTAGCACCATATATCCTGTCGAAATTTTTTTGAAGCTAATAAATGAATGTACATTTTTTTCTGCTGGTAAAATAAAAGTACATTATTGAGCTTTGTTGTGGTGTTTTTTTTTTCTTTCACTTTAGTTTTTGTGGGTGGTGGTTTTGGGAAAGTGCAATATCTCGTATATTTTATTTCAATATGTATTTGTGCACCAAAAAACAAATCTCTTTGCCCTGGTTCACATTGATGCTACTTTGAAATCGTGCTACTTCACTTGAAGTGGCACGATTTCAAAGTAGCAAGGTCAGCGCGATTTCAGGTACTACTTGATAGACATCCATGTGGCTTCATACACGGATGTCTATTGAAGTCGCACCTGAAATGGGCAAAAGTAGTGCAGGAACTACTTTAGCAAATTGGTGCAGCGCCACAAAATTGGTGTTGCATCGATTGGAACAGTGCCATTGCTGCCAATAATCGGATGACAATTCGCTCCAATGTAAACCGAGGCTTCTGCACACCTGCAAGTAAATGATAAAGGTGGAATCTTTATATATAACAGTTGTGGAGAATTGCAGGTAATGAATTCAAATGGTGGATAGGCAGTGTTGTATGTGTCAGCTTTAGTTCACATTGGTGCGATTTGACATGTCAAAGCGGTGACAATTGCACTGTTTTAATTGGTGTGACTTTGGGGTACAATTTGTGTTGATATCAGTGCAGAAACCTGCACAGATGTCTCTGAAATTCCCCCTGCAGTTGGGACTGACATGCGGGAATGAAAGTGTATGATTTCAGCTGAACGATTTCCTCCCTCTGTCAGTGTGAACCAGGGCTCAAACTGGGCCTTTTGTTTTTGTCATTCACCTGCTGCTAACCCAGGGACACCATTTCTTATCGAACGCCTTTAAATATCATAAGTAGTAATACAAATTTGCATATCTGCAAATAAACAAAAATAATAACATTCTAATTGTGGTTGCAATCAAATATTCGCAGCAGCGATCAAAAGAGTGTGGTTTCACCTTCTGACCCAGAAATAAGTCATTGTAATCACCCGGAAGTTCCTGTTCTGGTCAGGATCTCCATCTAGGTGGACATGGCGAGGTCCCTCTTTAGCAAAGAGGAGGTGCTGCTCATTTTCTGGATAAGGGTATGATATGTACTTGTGCTTAATCAATGTGGGGGTGGATGTGGTAGTTAGATTTGGTGTGGGTGGGGTTCATTGATTTGTTTGGCATCCCCACACATTTGCTTCTGGCCCATGTGCACACATCACTTCCTACATTTGTTCTGCTGATGTAAATGAGAGCTCCTTTCTATTAAAATATATATGACTTGTTTCACAGTTGGACGACTTTGGACCTCCAAGTTGCTTGACAAGTTGTACCCCATGATTCTCAATGATAACTAGGGATGGGCCGAACATCCCCCCTGTTCGGTTCGCAGCAGAACATGCGAACAGACAAAAAATTTGTGCGAACACCATTAAAGTCTATGGGAAACGAACATGAATATTCAAAAGTGATAATTTTAAAGGTTAATATGCAAGTTATTGTCATAAAAAGTGTTTGGGGACCCGGTCCTGCCCCAGGGGACATGTATCAGTGCAAAAAAAGTTTTAAAAATGGCTGTTTTTTCGGGAGCAATGATTTTAATAATGCTTAAAGTGAAACAATAAAAGTGTAATATTCCTTTACATTTCGTACCTGGGGGGTGTCTATAGTATGCCTGTAAAGTGGCACGTGTTTCCCATGTTTAGAACAATCTGACAGCAAAATTACATTTCTAAAGGAAGAAAAAAGTCATTTAAAAGTGCTAGCGCTAGTGCCGGTGTTCTGCCGAGAAAGTTCCCCCCGGCGGATAAGGACTCCCCTGTAATGCGCAGGCACAGCGCTTGCGCAGTACGAGCCGCCGAGAATCGCCAAAGCTGAATACCTGTGAGTCAGCAGTACAGGGTGCCTGTAACAGGGCCCCTCGCAGGCTCGCTTCGCTCCCCACGCTTCGGGCACGGCCTCGCTTCGTTCGGCATATTTTCATTCTGTCCAATTGGATGGTGGGGCTTGAACCTGAACTTAAGGCAGAATGTAGTGCGCAGGCACCGTGTAGAGCTGACGATCAGCTGTTCAACTTCGGAGACTTTCAGCGGCTCCGTAGTCGTTCGTACTGTGCAAGCGCAGCGCATGTGCAGTACTGGGGGGTCCTTATCCACCGGGGGAACTTTCTCGGCAAGACACCGGCTATTAATGAATTGTCAGTCCCGACAATACACATAAAAGTTCATTGATAAAAACGGCCCGGGATACCCCCATAGTCCATTACCAGGCCCTTTGGGTCTGGTATGATTATTAAGGGGAACCCCAAACCAAAATGAAAAAAAATGTGTGGGGGTCCCCCCAAATTCCATACCAGGCCCTTCAGGTCTGGTATGGATATTAAGGGGAACCCCGGACAAATTTTTTTTTTAAAAAATGGCATGGGGTCACCCTCAAAATCTATACCAGACCCTTAAGGTCTGGTATGGATTTTAATGGGAACCCCGCGCCAAAAAAAAAATGGCGTGGGGTCCCCCCAAAAATCCATACCAGACCCTTATCCGAGCACGCAACCTGGCAGGCTGCAGGAAAAGAGGGGGGCGAGAGAGCAGCCCCCCCTCCTGAACCGTACCAGGCCACATGCCCTCAACATTGGGAGGGTGCTTTGGGGTAGCCCCCCAAAACACCTTGTCCCCATGTTGATGGGGACAAGGGCCTCATCCCCACAACCCTTGCCCGGTGGTTGTGGGCGTCTGTGGGCGGGGGGCTTATCGGAATCTGGAAGCCCCCTTTAACAAGGGGACCCCCAGATCCCGCCCCCACTGTGTGAAATGGTAAGGGTACCCCTACCATTTTACAAAATAAGTGTCAAAAATGTTAAAAATGACAAAAGACAGTTTTTCCTTTATTAAATTCCTTTATTTAAATGCTTCTTCTTTCTTCTATCTTCTATCTCCCTTCGGTTTCTTCCTCCATCTACTTCTTCTTCTGGTTCTTTTGGTTCTTCTGGTTCTTCCTCTGGTGTTCTCGTCCGGCCTCTTCCACCGTGGCGTCTTCTTCCCTTCTTCTTCTCGGGCAGCTCCGCATCCACCATGATGGGAGGCTCCCGCTGTGTGATGCTTCTCGTCTTCTGACGGCACTTAAATGACAGAGGGCGGGGCCACCCAGTGACCCCGCGCCCTCTGACATCACGGGGAATTTCACAGAGAAGTCCCAGTCAAGTCCCCGTGCGTCAGAGGGGGCGGGGTCACCGGGTGGCCCCACCCTCCATTATTTATGAACCGTCAGAAGATGAGAAGCGTCACACAGCGGGAGCCTCCCATCATGATGGATGCGGAGCGGCCCGAGAAGAAGAAGGGAAGAAGATGCCGCGGAGGAAGATGCCGGATGAGAACACCAGAGGAAGAACCAGAAGAACCAGAAAAACCAGAAGAAGAAGAAGATGGAGGAAGAACCCGAAGGAAGATAGAAGATAGAAGAAAGAAGATAGAAGAAAGAAGAAGCATTTAAATAAAGGAATTGTCAAAAACTGTCTCTTTTCATTTTTAACATTTTTGACACTTATTTTGTGAAATGGTAGGGGTACTTTTGTACCCCCTTACCATTTCACACAGGGGGAGATCTGGGCTTCCAGATTCCGATAAGCCCCCCGTCCGCAGACCCCAACAACCACCGGGCAAGGGTTGTGGGGATGAGGCCCTTGTCCCCATCCACATGGGGACAAGGTGTTTTGGGGGCTACCCCAAAGCACCCTCCCAATGTTGAGGGCATGTGGCCTAGTACAGTTCAGGAGGGGGCCGCTCTCTCATCCCCCCCTCTTTTCCTGCGGCCTGCCAGGTTGTGTGCTGGAATAAGGGTCTGGTATGTATTTTTGGGGGGACCCCACACCATTTTTTTTAAATTTTGACCGGGGTTCCCCTTAATATCCATACCAGACCTGAAGGCCCTGGTATGGAATTTAGTGGGACCCCCCATGCCATTATTTTTTAAATTTTGGTTCGGGGGTTCCCCTGTGGGGAATTCCCATGCCGTTTTTATCAATGAACTTTTATGTGTATTGTCGGACCGGCAATTATTAATAGCCGCGAGTAGTTTTAAATTACTTTTTTTCATTTGAAATGTCATTTTGCTGTCAGACTGTTCTAAACACGGGAAACATGCGCCTTTTTACAGGCATACTATAGACACCCTCCAGGTACGAAATTTAAAGGAATATTACATTTTTATTGTTTCACTCTAAGCATTATTGAAATCACTGCTCCCGAAAAAACGTCCGTCTTTAAAAAAAATTTTTGCATTTGCATTTTTTTGCATTGATGCATGTCCTCTGGGGCAGAACCCGGGTCTTCAAACACTTTTTATGGCAAAGAACTTGCATATAAGCCTTCAGTGAGAACTTCCACTATTCTAGCATATGTGATCTGACAGGCATTATTGCCGGCAATAGCGCTGCTTTCCATTTGCATTAGCGCTGACTTTCTGAGAGTTGAAGTCTTTCTGGTCTTTTTTGAGAGTTATTTTTTGGTACTGCAGAATAATTTTTTGGCACTATAGTAAATGACCCCCTAAGTGACACTTTTTGGGGACTAGTGACACCAATACAGTGATCAGTGCTAAAAAAAATTCACTGTCACTGTATAAATGACACTGGCAGGTAAGGGGTTAACATCAAGGCCGATCAAAGGGTTAAGTGTGCTCCGAGGGAGTGCTTTCTAACTGTGGGGGGAATGCTGACACTGGAGGAAAACAGAGATCCATTACAAGATCTCCATTTTCCTCCCTCACACTTGTTTATATAGGCAGACCACTGTTCTGGCTCTCCTATGAATGATCGCGGATGGCCTTCAGCCATCGCGGCTGCCGGACCAGCTGATTGGCTCCCGCTGTGTCCAATCACAGCGGGGGTGCAGCTCCTGCAGCGCATGCGCCCCAGACCTGATGACAGGGATGATGTACAGGTACGTGATTATGCACTTAAGGGCCACCCTGCTGCAGTACATGTACGTGGGGCGGTTCTTAAGTGGTTAAACAGTGCATTGAGATTGGCTTGTAAGTTGGAGACATCCTGTAAGGACATTATTCCACTGCATAGCTTGGTGTCATCTGCAAACACTGAAATGGTACTTTTCATCCCAGACCCTATTTAATTTATAAATATATTAAAAAGTAAGGGTCCCAACAATGAACCTCGGGGTACACCACTGATAACCTTAGACCACTCAGAGTAAGTTACATTAACGACTACTCTTTTAATTTTGTCTTTTAGCCAGTTTTCTATCCATTTACAAACTGATCTTTCCAAGCCTGAAGACCTTACCTTACACATGAGCCTTGTGTGGGGAACTGTGTAAAAAACACTTTTGCAAAATCCAAATATACTACGTCCACAGCCACTCCTCTGTCCAAGGTTTTACTTACCTCCTTATTAAAAGAAATCAGATTTGTTTGACAACTTCTGTCTTTCATGAATCCATGCTGTCTGTTGTAACCCATCAGGTCTTTTATTAAACTCTCCAGTATCTTCCCTGGAGAAGATAGAACTAACAGGTCTATAGTTAGTTGGTATAGGCTTTGATCCCTTTTCAAATATAGGCACCACATTGGCCTTACGCCAATCCAATGGTACTATGTCAGTCATTAAAGAGTCCCTAAAAATTAGAAACAATGGCTTTGAAATAACAGAGCTCAATTCTTTTAGGATTCGTGGGTGTATGTCATCTGGTCCTGTAATGTTTCATATTCCCATCACACACGTTCCTGGTATAAGCTCTAAAGATTGGGTGCTGCAGCAACAACCAGCTGGATATTGGTTCAAGTCACAATGTAGATACTTGCCAGCACACCAAGGATCAGCACAGGGTGGCGTCCAAATGGTTTAGTTTATTGCATGATCACAACACAAAGAGGTGCAAACTCTGCATTGTGATCATGCAATAAACAAAACCGTTTGGACGCCACCCTGTGCTGATCCTTGGTGTGCTGGCAATTATCTACATTATGTCATCTGGTCCTGGTGCTTTATCCACTTTTATTCTGTCTAAATATTCCTGGACCATATCAATTTTGAGCCATTGTGGTGCTGTGTCAATACCATCCCCAATATGGACATGAGCTCCCCCATGCACAGAGCTGAAGAAAGTATTTAATAAATTTGCCTTCTCTTTGTCCCCAGTCACCCACTCCAGATTTTGTAAAGGGCCTACATGCTCAGATCTGACCTTTTTTACTATTGATATATTTGAAAAAAAATTGAGGGTTTGTCCTACTATCTATTGTAATCTGTCGTCATTCGTCATTTTCTGAATTGTGTTTTTGTAACATTTAAACAATGATAGTGCTCTTTCACTTTTATATTTTTTAAAAGCTATTTTCTTACTATTTATAGTTTTTTTTAACTTTGACCGCGAGTCACATAGGTTTTATTTTTAGCCTTTTAAACTTACTGCCCATGAGAAAATACTTTGCAGTGAGTTCACATACAGTCTTTTTGAAGAATTCCCATTTCTGTTCTGTGTTCATCGATGACAATATTCCCCCCCAGTCTCCTGTATGTGTTGGAGAGCTGCCCTCATTCTTGGAAAATTTGCTCTCTTAAAGTTAAGTGTTTTTATATTTCCAGTATGAGCTTGTTGCTTACAGCTAACATTACATGAAACCATGTTATGGCCACTGCTACCCAGGTGTTCTTTTATATGAACAATAGCAATAATCTCTGCATGGTTTGAGATTACCAGGTCAGGCAGAGCATCATTCCTAGTGGGGTGCTCTAGGAACTGTACCATAACATTGTCTTGTAATAGGTTTATACATTTTTGCCATTAAACTGATCCTGTAGTGCCATTACTCCAGTCAATTTCCAGGTAGTTCAAATCCTCCAATATTATCACTGTCCCAGCCCTTGCAGCCCTTCCTATCTGTGCAAGGAGCTGAGTCTTCACCTCCTCATTAACACTAGGAGGTCTGTAACAAACTCCAATGATTACTTTTCTAGTACGCAAACCCATGTGTAGTTCCACCCATAATACTTCAGGCTCATCACACTCTCCATCAACTAGGTCCTTTTTCACACTCACTTTGCGATTACTTCTCACATAGAGACAGACACCACCACCCCTCCGTTTTATCCTGTCTTCCTGAAAGAGAGCTAAGCCAGGAATATTAATAATCCAGTCATGTGAAGAATGAAGCCATGACTTAGCAATACCAATTGTAATATAATACATGACAGACTCCCTTGTCATAGGCAAGTAGCTTGATACAACCTGCACCTGCTGTCACTAAGACATTTAGTAGCAGCAACATGTTTTTTGTATCACCTGTCATGATGGGGCTAAAAACAAACAAAAATTAGCTCTTTATAGTACAAAAACAGAGCATAGTCACTACTATAGGCATTAATTTATACTGTGAAACAGTGAAAGTAAAATATATATATATTCAGGGAACCAGCTAGATCGTAGGACACAGGCTTTTCAGTCAAACGGAGGTTTATTAAACTTAAATAGGTTCACAGCAGCAAAAACAAAATAAATAACAGTCTCACCGACTTGCAGAACTCAGAACTGCTGTCACAGTTAAACAATCCTTAAATTGTATCACAGATAACTTTCCCTGCTAGTAGGTTTCCAGGCAGGACAGCGCCTTGCGCTTTCACAGCTATTCACCGTCCACCATCCACCATTCACAGTCTCCACTTTACTCCTCCACACCCACCTACAACTTCCTGTCTTGTTTTAAACCTACTTCCTCTGACAGGTGAGTTAACCCTTTTTGTTCCCTTAAAGGACCACAGTCCAAACAGAGGGGAACTATAGCGTCCTTCCAGGACCCAGCCATGGCATCCTGTACAATATATATATATATATATATATATATATATATATATATATATATATATATATATACGATCAGATGGGATTGCTGCACATAAAATTGATTAGGAAAATTCAAATTCCATTCAGTGTCACATGCATGACGGTTTTGGGCTATAGAGATAGCGCCCTTCTTCAGAGCAAGACACATACAATAATAATGATCTTTACAAGCATATTTATACACTCCTATCTCATATGGGATCAATCAATTAATCAGTCATTTAGTACCAATAAGGATAATTAACAAATGAAGAAAACATGTAGACATATATGGAATCATGGGTCATCAAGCTCTATCACTTTTCTTATTACATTCGGTATCCGCTAAGGAACAAAACACATATCATGAATACATGTATATAACCGGCTATGAAAAAATAAAAAAAATAAATATAAAAAGACATCATTGTTTTTTTGAAAAAAATACAAATAAAAATAAGTCAAAGAAATAAATATAGCTCAAAATCAGAATTCAATTCATTAGGCAATAATGTATTTAAACGGTGTATCCATTGAACATCCCGCTTTCTAAGGGTTAATTCCCTATTCCCTCCATGTCTGTTCTTAGGTATACCATCTATGACCATAAATCTTAATTGAGAAACAGTATGTCCTTTCTCTATGAAATGTCGGGCTAAGGGTAAGGGTAAATTGAATTCAAAGATCTACGACTTTTTCTATGTACACACAAGGCTTATTTCTCTCAAATATTCTTCACAAATCTGTCTAAATCTGTGTTAGTGGGCACTTCTCCTTTGCTGAGATAAATCCATCCACCTCACAGGTGTGGCATATCAAGATGCTGATTAGACAGCATGAATATTGCACAGGTGTGCCTTAGGCTGGCCACAATAAAAGACCACTGTAAAATGTGCAGCTTTACTTTATTTGGGGGGGTGGTTGGGGGGGGTGAGAAAAACAGTAAGTATCTTGTGTGACCACCATTTGCCTCACGCAGTGCATCACATCTCCTTTGCATAGAGTTCATCAGGTTGTTGATTGTGGCCTGTGGAATGTTGGTCCATTCCTCTTCAGTGGCTGTGCAAAGTTGCTGGATATTGGCAGGAACTGAAACACGCTGTCGTATAGGCCGATCCAGAGCATCCCAAACATGCTCAATGGGTGACATGTCTGGTGCGTATGCTGGCCATGCAAGAACTGGGATGTTTTCAGCTTCCAGGAATTGTGTACAGATCCTTGCAACATGGGGCAGTGCATTATCATGCTGCAACATGAGGTGATAGTTGTGGATGAATGGCACAACAATGGGCCTCAGGATCTCGTCACAGTATCTCTGTGAGAAAACCACTCTACCCACACAACGCCATACACACTGTCTGCCATCTGTCCTATGCAGTAAAAACTGGGATTCATCCATGAAGAGAACACCTCTCCAAGTGCCAGATGACATCGAATGTGAACATTTCCCACTTAAGTCGGTTATGACGACAAACTGCAGTCAGGTCGAGACCCCGATGAGGACGACGAGCATGTAGATGAGATTCCCTGAGACAGTTTTTGACAGTTTGTGCAGAAATTCTATGGTTATGCAAACCAATTGTTGCAGCAGCTGTCAGGGTGGCTGATCTCAGATGATCTTGGAGGTGAAGATGCTGGATGTGGAGGTCCTGGGCTGGTGTGGTTACACGTGGTCTGCAGTTGTGTGGCCAGTTAGATGTACTGCCGAATTCTCTGAAACACCTTTGGAGACGGCTTATGGTAGAGAAATTAACATTCAATTCAAGGGCAACAGCTCTGGTGGACATACCTGCAGTCAACATGCCAATTGTATGCTCCCTCAAAACTTGTGACATCTGTGGCATTGTGCTGTGTGATAAAACTGCACTTTTACAGTGGCCTTTTATTGTGGCCAGCCTAAGGCACACCTGTGCAATAATCATGCTGTCTAATCAGCATCTTGATACGCCACACCTGTGAGGTGGATAGATTATCTCTGCAAATATATATATATATATATATTTTTTTTTTATATATTTATATATATATTATATATATATATATATATATATATATATATATATATATATATATATATATATATATATATATATATATATATATATATATATATATATATATATATATATTCAATTCACAGAAGTAGGATATACAGGATATTTTAACTGGGAATCGGACATGAAGATACATTAAGGGTGGAAGGGCGAGATATAAATCTTTTATGTTAAAGGCTGAGACTTTTTTGCAAGGATACAGTGGGGACGGAAAGTATTTAGACCCCCTTAAATTTTTTACTCTTTGTTATATTGCAGCCATTTGCTAAAATCAGTTCACTTTTTTTCCTCATTAATGTACACACAGCACCCCATATTGACAGAAAAACACAGAATTGTTGACATTGTTGCAGATTTATTAAAAAAGAAAAACTGAAATATCACATGGTCCTAAGTATTCAGACCCTTTGCTCAGTATTTAGTAGAAGCACCCTTTTGATCTAATACAGCCATGAGTCTTTTTGGGAAAGATGCAACAAGTTTTTCACCCCTTGATTTTGGGGATCTTCTGCCGTTCCTCCTTGCAGATACTCTCCAGTTCTGTCAGGTTGGATGGTAATCGTTGGTGGACAGCCATTTTTAGGTCTCTCCAGAGATGCTCAATTGGGTTTAAGTCAGGGCTCTGGCTGGGCCATTCAAGAACAGTCACGGAGTTGTTGTGAAGCCACTCCTTCGTTATTTTAGCTGTGTGCTTAGGTTCATTGTCTTGTTCGAAGGTAAACCTTTGTCCCAGTTTGAGGTCCTGAGCACTCTGGAGAAGGTTTTCGTCAAGGATATCCATGTACTTGGCCGCATTCATCTTTCCATCGATTGCAACCAGTTGTCCTGTACCTGCAGCTGAAAAACACCCCCACAGCATGATGCTGCTACCACCATGCTTTACTGTTGGGACTGTATTGGACAGGTGATCAGCAGTGTCTTGTTTTCTCCACACATACCACTTAGAATAAGGGCCAAAAAGTTCTATCTCGGTCTCATCAGACCAGAGAATCTTATTTCTCACCATCTTGGAGTCCTTCGGGTATTTTTTAGCAAACTCCATGTGGGCTTTCATGTGTCTTGCACTGAGGAGAGGCCACTCTGCCATAAACCCCCGACTGGTGGAGGGCTGCAGTGATGGTTGACTTTCTACAACTTTCTCCCATCTCCCGACTGCATCTCTGGAGCTCAGCCACAGTGATCTTTGGGTTCTTCTTTACCTCTTTCACCAAGGCTCTTCTCCCCCGATAACTCAGTTTGGCCGGACAGCCAGCTCTAGGAAGGGTTCTGGTCATCTCAAATGTCTTCCATTTAAGAAATATGGAGGCCACTGTGCTCTTAGGAACCTTAACCACTTGCCGACCGCCTCACGCCTATATACGTGAGCAGAGCGGCACGGGCAGGCAAAATCACGTACCTGAAACGTGATTGCCCCCCCGGTGCCAGCTGCGGTCGGCATTTGGCTGGGAGCATTGAGAGACGAGGGGGAGGCCATCCGATCGTGGCCCCCCCCTCGCGATCGCTCCCAGCCAATGAGAAACATCCCCTGCCTCTGTATAGTACACAGAGGCAGAGGATGTGATGTCATCTCTCCTCGGCTGGCCAGTTTCCGTTCCAGCGCCGAGGAGAGATGACATGTAAGTGCACCAAACACACACACACACACACAGTAGAACATGCCAGGCATACATTACACCCCCGACCCCCCCCCCCCGATCGCCCCCCGATCCCCCCCCCAATCCCCCCCCCCCCTGTCACAAACTGACACCAAGCAGGTTTTTTTTTTTTTTCCTGATTACTGCATAGTGTCAGTTTGTGACAGTTAGCAGTGTTAGCACAGTTACTGTTACCCCCCTGTAGGTCTAGGGTACCCCCCTTACCCCCCCTAATAAAGTTTTAACCCCTTGATCACCCCCCCTCACCAGTGTAACTAAGCGATCATTTTTCTGATCGCTGTATTAGTGTCGCTGGTGATGCTAGTTAGGGACGTAAATATTTAGGTTCGCCGTCAGCGTTTTATAGCGACAGGGACCCCCATATACTACCTAATAAATGTTTTAACCCCTTGATTGCCCCCTAGTTAACCCTTTCACCACTGATCACCATATAACCGTTACGGGTGACGCTGGTTAGTTTGTTTATTTTTTATAGTGTCAGGGCACCCGCCGTTTATTACCGAATAAAGGTTTAGCCCCCTGTAGGTCTAGGGTACCCCCCTTACCCCCCCTAATAAAGTTTTAACCCCTTGATCACCCCCTGTCGCCAGTGTCGCTAAGCGATCATTTTTCTGATCGCTGTATTAGTGTCGCTGGTGACGCTAGTTAGGGACGTAAATATTTAGGTTCGCCGTCAGTGTTTTATAGCGACAGGGACCCCCATATACTATCTAATAAATGTTTTAACCCCTTGATGGCCCCCTAGTTAACCCTTTCACCACTGATCACCGTATAACCGTTACGGGTGACGCTGGTTAGTTTGTTTATTTTTTATAGTGTCAGGGCACCCGCCGTTTATTACCAAAAAAAGGTTTAGCCCCCTGATCGCCCGGCGGTGATATGCGTCGCCTTAGGCAGCGTCAGATTAGTGCCAGTACCGCGAACACCCACGCACGCACCGTACATGCACCGTACACCTCCCTTAGTGGTATAGTATCTGAACGCATCAATATCTGATCCGATCAGATCTATACTAGCGTCCCCAGCAGTTTAGGGTTCCCAAAAACGTAGCGTTAGCGGGATCAGCCCAGATACCTGCTAGCACCTGCATTTTGCCCCTCCGCCCGGCCCAGCCCAGCCCAGTCCAGCCCACCCAAGTGCAGTATCGATCGATCACTGTCACTTTTTTTTGTAGCGTTTTGGTGAACTGGAAAGCACCAGCGCCCTAGTACACCCCGGTCATAGTCAAACCAGCACTGCAGTAACACTTGGTGACGTGGCGAGTCCCATAAGTGCAGTTCAAGCTGGTGAGGTGGCAAGCACAAGTAGTGTCCCGCTGCCACCAAAAAGACAAACACAGGCCCGTCGTGCCCATAGTGCCCTTCCTGCTGCATTCGCCAATCCTAATTGGGAACCCACCGCTTCTGCAGCGCCCATACTTCCCCCATTCACATCCCCAACCAAATGCAGTCGGCTGCATGAGAAGCATTTTCTTTATGTCCTCCGAGTACCCCTACCCAACGAACCCCCCCCCCAAAAAAGATGTTGTGTCTGCAGCAAGCACGGAAATAGGCGTGACACCCGCTATTATTGTCCCTCCTGTCCTGACAATCCTGGTCTTTGCATTGGTGAATGTTTTGAACGCTACCATTCACTAGTTGAGTATTAGCGTAGGGTACAGCATTCCACAGACTAGGACACACTTTCACAGGGTCTCCCAAGATGCCATCACATTTTGAGAGACCCGAACCTGGAACCGGTTACAGTTATAAAAGTTACAGTTACAAAAAAAAAGTGTAAAAAAAAAAAAAAAACACAAACAAAAATAAAAAAAAATAGTTGTCGTTTTATTGTTCTCTCTCTCTCTATTCTCTCTCTATTGTTCTGCTCTTTTTTACTGTATTCTATTCTGCAATGTTTTATTGTTATTATGTTTTATCATGTTTGCTTTTCAGGTATGCAATTTTTTATACTTTACCGTTTACTGTGCTTTATTGTTAACCATTTTTTTGTCTTCAGGTACGCCATTCACGACTTTGAGTGGTTATACCAGAATGATGCCTGCAGGTTTAGGTATCATCTTGGTATCATTCTTTTTAGCCAGCGGTCGGCTTTCATGTAAAAGCAATCCTAGCGGCTAATTAGCCTCTAGACTGCTTTTACAAGCAGTGGGAGGGAATGCCCCCCCCCCACCGTCTTCCGTGTTTTTCTCTGGCTCTCCTGTCTCAACAGGGAACCTGAGAATGCAGCCGGTGATTCAGCCAGCTGACCATAGAGCTGATCAGAGACCAGAGTGGCTCCAAACATCTCTATGGCCTAAGAAACCGGAAGCTACGAGCATTTTATGACTTAGATTTCGCCGGATGTAAACAGCGCCATTGGGAAATTGGGGAAGCATTTTATCACACCGATTTTGGTGTGGTCAGATGCTTTGAGGGCAGAGGAGAGATCTAGGGTCTAATAGACCCCAATTTTTTCAAAAAAGAGTACCTGTCACTACCTATTGCTATCATAGGGGATATTTACATTCCCTGAGATAACAATAAAAATGATTTAAAAAAAAAAAAAATGAAAGGAACAGTTTAAAAATAAGATAAAAAAGCAAAAAAAAATAAAGAAAAAAATAAATAAATAAAAAGCACCCCTGTCCCCCCTGCTCTCGCGCTAAGGCGAACGCAAGCGGCGGTCTGGCGTCAAATGTAAACAGCAATTGCACCATGCATGTGAGGTATCACTGCGAAGGTCAGATCGAGGGCAGTAATTTTAGCAGTAGACCTCCTCTGTAAATCCAAAGTGGTAACCTGTAAAGGCTTTTAAAGGCTTTTAAAAATGTATTAATTTTGTTGCCACTGCACGTTTGTGCGCAATTTTAAAGCATGTCATGTTTGGTATCCATGTACTCGGCCTAAGATCATCTTTTTTATTTCATCAAACATTTGGGCAATATAGTGTGTTTTAGTGCATTAAAATTTAAAAAAGTGTGTTTTTTCCCCAAAAAATGCGTTTGAAAATCGCTGCGCAAATACTGTGTGAAAAAAAAAAAATGAAACACCCACCATTTTAATCTGTAGGGCATTTGCTTTAAAATAATATATAATGTTTGGGGGTTCAAAGTAATTTTCTTGCAAAAAAATAATTTTTTCATGTAATCAAAAAGTGTCAGAAAGGGCTTTGTCTTCAAGTGGTTAGAAGAGTGGGTGATGTGTGACATAAGCTTCTAAATGTTGTGCATAAAATGCCAGGACAGTTCAACCCCCCCCCAAATGACCCCATTTTGGAAAGTAGACACCCCCAGCTATTTGCTGAGAGGCATGTCGAGTCCATGGAATATTTTATATTGTGACACAAGTAGCGGGAAAGAGACAAATTTTTTTTTTTTTTTTTTTTTTTTGCACAAAGTTGTCACTAAATGTTATATTGCTCAAACATGCCATGGGAATATGTGAAATTACACCCCAAAATAAATTCTGTTGCTTCTCCTGAGTATGGGGATACCACATGTGTGGGACTTTTTGGGAGCCTAGCCGCGCACGGGACCCCGAAAACCAAGCACCGCCTTCAGGCTTTCTAAGGCCGTAAATTTTTGATTTCACTCTTCACTGCCTATCACAGTTTCGGAGGCCATGGAATGCCCAGGTGGCACAAACCCCCCCCCAAATGACCCCATTTTGGAAAGTAAACACCCCAAGCTATTTGCTGAGAGGTATAGTGAGTATTTTGCAGACCTCACTTTTTGTCACAAGGTTTTGAAAATTGAAAAAAGAAAAAAAAAAATTTTTTTTCTGGTCTTTCTTCATTTTCAAAAACAAATGAGAGCTGCAAAATACTCACCATGCCTCTCAGCAAATAGCTTGGGGTGTCTACTTTCCAAAATGGGGTCATTTGGGGGGGTTTGTGCCATCTTGGCATTTTATGGCCTTCAAAACTGTGATAGGTAGTGAGGAGTAAAATCAAAAATGTATGCCCTTAGAAATCCTGAAGGTGGTGCTGGGTTTTCGGGGCCCCGTATGCGGCTAGGCTCCCAAAAAGTGCCACACATGTGGTATCCCCGTACTCAGGAGAAGCAGCTGAATGTATTTTGGGGTGCAATTCCACATATGCCCATGGCCTGTGTGAGCAATATATCATTTAGTGACAACTTTTTGTAATTTTTTTTTTTTTTTTTTGTCATTATTCAATCACTTGGGACAAAAAAAAAAATATTCAATGGGCTCAACATGCCTCTCAGCAATTTCCTTGGGGTGTCTACTTTCCAAAATGGGGTCATTTGGGGGGGTTTTGTACTGCCCTGCCATTTTAGCACCTCAAGAAATGACATAGGCAGTCATAAACTAAAAGCTGTGTAAATTCCAGAAAATGTACCCTAGTTTGTAGACGCTATAACTTTTGCGCAAACCAATAAATATACGCTTATTGACATTTTTTTTACCAAAGACATGTGGCCGAATACATTTTGGCCTAAATGTATGACTAAAATTTAGTTTATTGGATTTTTTTTATAACAAAAAGTAGAAAATATCATTTTTTTTCAAAATTTTCAGTCTTTTTCCGTTTATAGCGCAAAAAATAAAAACGGCAGAGGTGATCAAATACCATCAAAAGAAAGCTCTATTTGTGGGAAGAAAAGGACGCAAATTTCGTTTGGGTAGAGCATTGCATGACCGCGCAATTAGCAGTTAAAGTGACTCAGTGCCGAATTGTAAAAAGTGCTCTGGTCAGGAAGGGGGTAAATCCTTCCGGGGCTGAAGTGGTTAAGTGCAGCAGACATTTTTTTGTAACCTTGGCCAGATCTGTGTCTAGCCACAATTCTGTCTCTGAGCTCTTCAGGCAGTTCCTTTGACCTCAAGATTCTCATTTGCTCTGACATGCACTGTGAGCTGTAAGGTCTTATATAGACACGTGTGTGGCTTTCCTAATCAAGTCCAATCAGTATAATCAAACACAGCTGGACTCAAATGAAGGTGTAGAACCAGTTCAAGGATGATCAGAAGAAATGGACAGCACCTGAGTTAAATATATGAGTGTCACAGCAAAGGGTCTGAATACTTAGGACCATGTGATATTTCAGATTTTCTTTTTTAATAAATCTGCAAAAATGTCAATAATTCTGTGTTTTTTCTGTCAATATGGGGTGCTGTGTGTACATTAATGAGGAAAAAAAACTAAAACTAAAAATGATTTTAGAAAATGGCTGCAATATAACAAAGAGTAAAAAATGTAAGGGGGTCTGAATACTTTCCATCCCCACTGTATATCAGGCAACTTCAGCAGTAGGCATAGCTATTATAGTGGTTCTAAAGGCAGAAGGTTTTTTTTACCTTAATGCATTCTATGCATTAAGATGGAAAAACCTTCTGTGTGCAGCTCCCTCCCTGCCCAGCCTCCCCCAAACTTACCTGACCCCAATGTCGATCCATTGCTGTGCATGAGAGCAGCATCACTGCTCTCTCTCCTCGCTGGCTCAGACACAGCAGTGGAAGCCATTGGCTCCTGATGCTGTCAATCACAGCAAGTGAGGAAGGAGCAATGGGTGGAACTGAGACACACTGTTTGTGTCAATGGACACACTGGAGTCAGGAATGAGCCTGCATCCGACCAGTGCCCCCATAGCAATGAGTTTTCTATGGGGGAACTCAGCAGGAGAGTGGAGCCAGGAGCACCAGTGGGGGACACGAGAAGCTGAGGATCAGGGCTGCTCTGTGCAAAATGATTGCACAGAGCAGGGAAGTATAACATATTTGTTATTGAAATAAAGAAACTTTACAATAACTTTAAGGTTACTATACCAAGCCCAGTCCTTTACTTACTGGTCAAATACAATACTTTAGTAAGGCTCCATAATCCCCAGTAACGTTTTTTATTTAGCTGAAAGCAGTTTAGCAAGGTTCTATCATTTATAGGGCGTACACACGGTCAGACTTTGTTCAGACATTCCGACAACAAAATCCTAGGATTTTTTCCAATGGATGTTGGCTCAAACTTGTTTTGCCTACACACGGTCGCACAAAGTTGTCGGAAAATCCGATCGTTCTAAACGCGGTGACGTAAAACACGTACGTCGGGACTATAAACGGGGCAGTGGCCAATAGCTTTCATCTCTTTATTTATTCTGAGCATGCGTGGCACTTTGTCCGTCGGATTTATGTACACATGATCGGAATTTCCGACAACGGATTTTGTTGTCGGAAAATTTTATCTCCTGCTCTCCAACTTTGTGTGTTGGAAAATCCGATGGAAAATGTCCGATGGAGCCCACACACGGTCGGAATTTCCGACAACACGCTCCGATCTGACATTTTCCATCGGAAAATCTGACCGTGTGTACGGGGCATAACAGTGCTTTTATGCGGTCTGAAAAATCCCACACATGGGAACAGGTTTTATTATTAACCTGCAACATAATATATCCAATTAATTTTATATATTCCAAGTAACCTTTAGGCTACTTTCACACTGGGGTGGGCATCGGCGGTAAAGCGGCGCTATTTTAAGCGATATTCATTGTTTTAGCGTCACTATTCAGCCACTAGCGAGGTGCTTTTAACCCCTGCTAGCAGCCAAAAAAGGGTTAAAACCGCCACTGCAGCGTCGCTGCCCCATTAATTTCAATGGGCAGGGGCGCTTTAGGAGTGGTGTATACACTGCAAAGATGCTGCTTGCAGGACTTTTTTTATCGTCCTGCAAGCGCACCGCTCCAGTGTGAAAGCATTCGGTCTTTCACACTGGAGAGACAGGAGAGGCTCTTTACAGGCGCTATGCAGGTGCTATTTTTAGCACTGTAGCGCCTGTAAAGCACCTGAGTGTGAAAGCAGTCTCACGCCAGTTCTCATTTTATTTTATAATAGAGGGGAAGGAACACCATTATAGTATTCATTTCACTTTTACAAAAATATCTATCAACTGATGAAAAAATAACTTATTACAAGACATATTCAACATCAACATTATTTTTAAATTACTACCATCCATTGTGAAGCTGATTCATACAAACGTTAGGTTTACAAATAAAAAAAAAAAGCAATTGTAATTGGTCCTGACAAATAATTTGGAAAGAGTAAAGGTATACTTACAGCGTGTCAACCCAAATAATAACGGGAAACTAAAATAAAAAAGTAGAAAAAGAAATCCCTGCTGTGTAAGGCTAGAAATAATTTATGTGTTTAGATAATAGTTTACTCTGACACTGAAAACAATTAGAATGTTTCTGATTTTTAAAAATAGAAAATATTAACTGAAAAGGCTGGTGATTTCTTCTACTTTTATGCACATTATTTTAATCTCTGTGGGATTTTGCTTGACAATTTAAATATGGGTCATTTTATGCCAGTGGGGTATTATACATAATGTACCTGTCCACTTTAATTGTCATCTAAAAGATTAAAACTGCGGCAGTAAAGAATTAAAACTGTAAACCCTAAGGCATTAGTTAAATAGGAAATGAAGCTATAATACAGGGAATACAATAGGAGCAATTTTCAAAGTTAAATCCTTCTAAAAAAACATATTTTTGTAGATATTGCTGTTTTATACTACGTTTAATTACGCCTTTTAACATTATGACTATTTGTACTATGGAAGCCAAAATAGAACTAGTTACCACAGCTAACCTTGCTTGTCTACTTTGCTCCTGCAGTAAACGCTCATGACAATAATGGTTCCTTAAAAAAAAAAAAAAAAAAAAAATCTATAAAGGAGTTACAACAATGTTGTTGCAAAGCAATTGTTTTTTAGCCACTAAAGGCCTTTGGAGTTACAGTATATTTGCTGTTTACCAACAAAGTAAAACCAGTCAAGTGGGATCAAGTCAAGTGGGATCACCAGCCCAAAGGGAAAACAAGCCCTTGCTAAACCCCCATAGGAAGTGTGAGACGACACGTGATTATAGCATATATATGGGCATTTTTTTAATATGGGCCCCCAAGGCAGGGTAAAAAACTTAAAAGGAGGTCAAGCTTCAAAGCTCTTTTTTTAAATTTTTTTTTAAAAAAATGTTTTTATTAAACATATTAACATACATAAGACCATTATCCCCTCCCCCTCCCAGCACCACTTTGTATGCAAAGGTACAAAATAATGATTGTATAACACATTCACAATAAGTTTCTAAGTTGTTTATTCTATAACATGTCTATCTACCTCCCTTTCACATTTCATTTGGTTCCTCCATATCTGCCCTTCCTTCACCCCCTCTCAAACCATTTAATCCCCTTTCCTTCCATCTCCCCACTCTCAACCATCCTCCTTTCCTAATTCCACATCTTCCCCCCTCAGTCACTCTTCCCTCTCATTGCTATATGTCACCTCTTGTCTTTGCCTCCCACCAGGGTTTCCAGATCTCTTTATATTTATTTATGCAACCTTCTCCAATATATACAGATTTTTTCCTTCCAAATCGTCTCATTCATGCCTCGCTCCCATTCTGTGCATGATGGAGGCAAGACCGATTGCCACCTTTGTGCTATCAATTTACTTGCCTGCAATAGGCACCTCAGGATTTCAATCTGGGTGTATCTGGGATTTCCCTCCCCCTCTACAAGCCCCAATACACAGAGCCTAACATCCAGGTTTGGGGGTCCTCCAAATACCTGACTTATAACTCCAGCTACCTCCCTCCAATACTGAAATATCTTCGGACATCTCCAAAACATATGGATTTAATCACCTTCCATTTCCCCGCACCTTGGACAACTTGTGTCCAACCTGCGGCCAAACATAAAAAGCCTTTGGGGGCATAATAAGCTCTATATAACAAAATCAGATGTGAAATCCTTTGGGAGGGAGTAAGTGAAACCAAGGAGCTCAGTTTGAGGAATCTGCTCCATTGTTCTTCTGTTATAGTTCCTACATCTTGTTTCCACCTCCTACTTGGTGGGGCCCCTATCCCTTCCAGGCTCCCCTTGTATATATGCGGATATAGGCTCGGGATAAGGCCTTTTAGGGTTGTTGCATTGATTACCTTCTGGAGCAAAGGAATCTTGCTCCATTCCAGCGCCCCCTCTCTAAACTGCTCTCCCAAAGGATTTATTTGGTATTGTGTATTGTTCCCTCAGTTCCTGATTTGAGAATGTCATATTTGTATAGCTGGCTAATATACTTTATTTCCACAGGGAAAAAGCCCGCCTCCATGGCTTCCACCAATGATCCATGTGCCAAAAGGAAGTAACTCTGAGGATGTGGAAGTGCAACCCCTCCCTCCGGTGTTTGTAGTTGTTGGGTACGCAGGCGGATTCTTGCCGGACCACCTTTCCAGATTAATTCTCTAAAGATAACATCTAACTTTTGGAACCACTTTTTGTATACCCACACTGGAGAATAATGTAATGCATACAAAATCTGTGGCATCCATAGCATTTTAATCAAGTTATATCGTCCTGCTACATCTAACTTTTGGAACCACTTTTTGTATACCCACACTGGAGAATAATGTAATGCATACAAAATCTGTGGCATCCATAGCATTTTAATCAAGTTATATCGTCCTGGTACTGATAATGGGAGACGTTTCCATATTTTAATTTTTCCCCTAAATTTTTCCAGAAATGGGACAATATTATTTATGCTATACTGTTTGGGGTCTCTTGTAATATTAATTCTCAAATATTTAATTTTGTCCACTATTTGAATCTGAGCAACCTCCTCAGGCAAAGGACCTTCCAGAGGGTCTACTGGTAACAATTCCAATTTTTCCCAGTTTATGGTAAGTCCAGAGAATTTGCCAAAACTTATTTCCATTGCCCTCAACAGGGAAATCTGTGTGTTCCCTAGAAATAGTAAAAGGTCATCCGCATATAATGCCACTTTTTCTTCCACTACTCCTCTGCTAAATCCTCTTACCCTTGGGGAGGACCTGAGAGCCACCGCCAGAGCTTCGATTGTGAAGGTGAAGAGCAGGGGGGACATAGGGCACTCCTGTCTCATCCCCCTCAGCAATAAAAATTTGTCTGGTCTGAGTATTCACTATTCACTCTCACTTTTGCTTCTGGCATTTTGTATAGAAATTTTACCCAGTTAATAAAGCCTGGGCCAAATTGAAACTCAGCCAGGCCCCTTCACAAATATCGCCATTCAAGGCTGTTGAAGGCCTTGGCGGCATCCAAAGACAAGATAGCCCTAGATCCATCCCCATCAGCCAGGACTTGTAAATTCAAATACATGTGTCTTATATTTATGCTAATAGATCTTCCAGGGATAAATCCCGACTGATCAGAGTGGACAAGTTTCTGAATGACCTTGTTTAACATAGCCACCAAGACCTTCGCCAGGATTTTTATATCTGTATTCGATAAGGAAATGGGTCTCTATGAGGATGTATTAAGTGAATCCTTGCCCTCCTTATGTATCACAACTGTGGTAGATTCCATCATAGATGTAGGAAGCTCCCCCTCCATTGCTGACCAGTTTAAAACCCCCAGCAGCTCGGGGAGTAACACTTTCCTGTATCGGGTATCGGGAGGCCATCGGGTCCTGGAGATTTCTGACCTGCTATCCCCCTTGTGGCCCGCTGTAGTTCCTCTAATGTTTTAGGTGAGTTCAACTCCTCCCTATCAGTTTCATAGAGGTCCAGGATTACCAGACCCCCAAAGAAAACATCCACTTCCTCCTCATCTCCTCCTGTCGGGAGCTATACATATGCTCATAATATTCTTTGAACTTATCTATGATTTCCGGTGTGTGTGAAGAAACCCTGCCCACCCCTATACTAATCGTGGGGACCATAGATGGGGGTGAGTTTGCCTTGACCAAGTGGGCCATCATTTGCCCCACCCTTTCTCCCTCCCCAAAAGTATTCTGCCTCTGAAAATGTTGTTTATTCTCTGCTTTCCTAGCCATTAGTGTCCTATTAATCTGTTGTTCCTCTGACCAAGCCCTGAGATTATCAGGGGTCGGGTTGATCACATATTGTTCTTCCATTGTTGCCACCCTTTCTACAGCCACCCTTTCCCAGTCCTTGGTCCGTTTTCTAATTTTTGACACTTGCTGTATCAATATACCATGAAGGAAGGCCTTCAAAGTGTCCCAAATTACCCCCACAGGGGCGGTTCCTCTATTGAAGTCTACAAATTCTCTTAAAGCCATTAGCACCTCATCTGGGTCACCCATCAGTTCCATCCAAAAGGGGCTTATTTTGCACTCCAATCTTTCTTTAGTAACCAATACTCATTCTTCTCATTATATTTCTTCTGTGATAGTTTTGTGACACAATGGGGGTTATTTACGAAAGGCAAATCCACTTTGCAGTACAAGTGCACTTGGAAGTGCAGTCACTGTAAATCCGAGGGGGACATGCTTAGGAACTTAGCTTGCACATGATTGGATGATAAAATCAGCAGAGCTTCCCCTCAGATTTACAGCAACTGCACTTGTAAGTGCACTTGCAGTGCACTTTTAGTGCAAAGTGGATTTGCCTTTTGTAAATAACTACCAATGTTTCCTATTTAAAGTGCATTTATCCTTCATACATCCACACATACACCTTTCATACCAATCACTCCATCCATGTCGCCTTTCCACTCCACTCACCACCCCTTTGGGTTCTCTCTGGGGACTTCCAAAGTGACCTTCCCAAGTGCTCAGAATAACAAATATTATTTCCTTTGTGTATAACCCCCCTCCCCTTAACCCCTCAGAAAAAAAGCTCATACAAATAATAAAAGAAAATAAATAAAAGAGAGAAAGAAAATTCTCTCAAATCCCTTTGAGAAATGGGGCTGCATACACATTACTCCCCTTAACCTAAATGCAACCCCCACCTCAGCTCCTTAATGTGCCAAATAAATGATCAGCTGTGCCCTTAAATCACCCATGCAGTTATTATACTTCTATCTTTGAAACATTATTTTCCGGTTCTTCTATAGTCTTCCCTCATGGGATGCCAACCAACTACGGGGAATCAAAAAACAGAGTCTCCCCCAAGGCGGTCACCTGCGGTCTCACTGACTATAACAGGGCATTGGATACTTTCATTTGTTGTAGTTTTACGTTTAATTTCCAGAAACGTAGCCCCCCGTTTTTGTAGTTCCGGTGAGAAATCTGAATAGATGGATACCCTTGTACCTTCATAGAGAATATTACCCATATCCCTGGCCTTCTGTAATCTAGTTACTCTATCCTTATAAAAGAGCATTTTTACCAGGAGGAATTTTGGTAAGCCGTCCCCACACTACTGCATCGCCTCCAGCTAGCAGGATTTCTGATCCCAGAGCTGAGCTTCTTGTAGATAAATAAGAAGACAAAGGCAACTGCCAGACTCATCAAGAGTTACTGAAATACATATAAATCTACTCAAAGTTCCAGTTTACAATGCTGGAAACCTCTATGACAGGCAAACAAATAATCCAGCTATCACAATTATAAAATTGACAAATGAGGCCCAGTCAAAGGATTTACAAGATTTACAACTTGAGAAAATATGTTGTACAAACAAAGCATTTCTACAGTAATTTTGTAGACTTTCTGTAATATAGATAAAATGAGTTTTGCACATTTGTGGATTTTCACAGCTGGACTACTACTGTACTTACCCAAATAAGTGGATCTGTTGTACTCAAAATCAAAGTGGTTATCTGTTATTATTTTTCACTAAAAGATACACATATATGGTAAAACATGTCTAAATGTTAACCTCTAATACTTGCTTATGGAGAAACAGCCATCGTTCTGTACATAGGAAAGAATATAATGTTATAAAGTAAAAAGGTTTTGAGGGTTTGGGTGGGGAGTCACCCCTATGCAGTGTAGTGCAGGTTCTTAGTCTACCACTGTGATAATTAAAAATGAATTGCACCGCAACTAGCTGTAGCCTTTAACCAGTTCAGGTTTAGAGCTATTTTTTTCATTTTTGCACAAATGTAAAAATCTTAATATTTGACAATAAAATTACTTAAACCCCAGAACATTATATATTTTCTGAAAGAAAAGGTCCTGTAGAATAAAATGATAGTTAGAGAGTTGCAAACTTTTTTGTTAGATAATATTTGTGCAACTGTTTAATAAACTAAAATGTTCATATAATTACATTAATTTAAGTGCAAACACACACAATAGAATACTCATCTTTTGGTAAAATATAAAAGATTAGGTTGTGTCGAGGAAAGAGATAACCAACTTGCTGAGTCTCAAATTGGATACACCCATGACATCACAAAAAACAACAGTGCTCAAAAATCTCCATAGATGACGCTTTAAAAGCTTTTACAGCTGCTGAACGGTGGGTTCATACGGTCAAAGACCAACAAGACAAGATATGGGCAGGTTGTATGTACTATTTTTTTTTTTTTTTTTTTAAATTTCAAAATAAATTTTTATTACTTTTTGCCAGTTGACAATAACGTAATATAGATTTACAGTATATCTTGCAATAGTTATTCAAAAGCATTAAAGAACAGTATTACACATGTTACAATGTATAAAACAGAAATGGTGGTACAATAACAAAAGTGTAATATAGGGACATATTTAGGAAGTGGGATGAATAGAATAGTAGGGGTAGGGGGAGGGGAAGGAAGGAGAAGGGTAATGAGAGCATTATTTGTAATATGCATATATTAGGTCGTCCATTCATGTGTACATCATTTCAGAAGAATAATTTTGTAAAAATAAATTTATGCTATTCTGCTATTATACCAGTTTTTCCATTGGGACCAATTTGTTTGGATGTTGTGATGTGATGCAGAACCTCTTGTTCCTATGAGTTCGTAGGTATAGTGTGAGTGGACTAGGGTAATCACTTCCAGTATAGTGGGGACGTTATGTGTTTTCCAGTTTCTGGTTAGAAGTAGTCTGGTTGCTAGGAGAATGTGCGTGAGGATCGTTTTGAATGCGTGGGGAATCGTATCTGGTATCATGATTAGTATGGCCAGTTGTGGCGTTAGGGTGATATTAAAGTGTCCTATGTCTTGTATTAAGTGTGTTACTTCTTTCCATAGGTTTGTTATTATTGGGCAGTGCCATAGAATGTGGAATAGAGTTCCTGTGTGGTTGCATTGTCTCCAACATAAAGCTGAGGAGTTGGTTTGGAATTTAGCTAGTTTGAGTGGTGTCAAGTACCATCTGAGTGTGATTTTGTTTGTAAGTTCCCATAGAGAGGTGCATCTTGTGGCTTTGTGAACCGTTTTTAATGCCTGTGTCCATTGTTGGTCTGAGTATTGTTCGTGGGTGTCTGTTTCCCAGTCAGTAAATGGTTTGGATTTGTTAAAGGTATTTTTTTCTTGTAGTGTGGAGTAGATAAGAGAGATGCCCTTAGATTGGGATTCTTGTGTGAAATAGAAGCTCCAGAGTTTGTTTGGTAGGGATCCTTCTATATTTTGGTTTCTGGATAAGCATGATTGAATACGCAGGTAGGTGAGAAAGTCTGATGTGGGTGCTTTGTGGGTGGATTGGATTACTGTAAATGGTTTATGTTGAATTGTGTTTCTAAGTTCTTCAGTGGATGACGTCTGTGAGAGTAGCCAGTTGGGGATGGTTAGGTCAGGGGATAGTAGGCGTAGGGTTTGTATTGGAACGCGTATAGGTTTAGTGGTTAGTGATGACCATTTGGTGTTGTGGAGGATTTTCCAGGCTTTGACTGACGCCTGAATGGTTGGAGAATACAGGTTAGTATTCGTGATCAGAGCAGATGTACTATATAGCCAGCATGCGAGATTTGGCCCTGGTGTGGCATTGTTTTCAATGTTGCCCCATAGTGTATTTTGGTGGGTTTGAGTCCACTCTTGGAGTTGTGACAGGATAGTGGCTAGGTAGTAGTCTCTTATGTCAGGGTAGCCCATTCCCCCCACTAGTCTGTGTTTGATGATTTTAGAGTGGCTGGATCTCGGTTTTTTATTTTGCCAAATATAGCAACTAATTATAGTCTGCAGAGAGTTTAGGTAGGAATTGGATAGAGGAATAGGTAGTGTGCGAAATGTGTAAAGTATTTTAGGTAGTATGAGCATTTTGAAGGCTGCCAGCCTACCTGACCATGTGATTTCAAATTTGGCTAGTTTAGCGGTTTCCTGAAGTAGCATTTGTTTAGTATCTATGTAGTTGCTGTTGAAAAGTCCTTTTGTTGATTTAGTGAGTATGATGCCTAAATAAGATATACCTGATTCTGCCCACGGGTATATATATTGATTACGTAGGATATTGCTGGTTACTGCATCTAGGCCTAAATCTAATATGTAGGATTTGGTAGCATTAACCTTATAATACAAAATACAACTGAATTTCATTAGTACATCTTGGACTGAAGCCAGGGAAGAGATTGGGTTGGTGAGCATCATTACGAGGTCATCCGCAAACAGGTTAATTTTATGTTCTATATGACCGATTTTAAAACCAGTGATATTTCTGTGAAGTCTAATGTGCTCCGCCAGGGGTTCCATAATTAGGTTGAAAATAAGTGGCGAGAGGGGGCATCCCTGGCGGGTGCCATTAGTAATCTGGAATGGTTTTGAGATCATGCCTTCTGTGTAGACTTGGGCCGACGGGGATGAATATAAAGCTAGTATTGCTGACAAGATAGGTCCCTGGAAGCCAAATTTGTGGAGCGTCGCTTGTAGGTAGTCCCAGTTGACCCTGTCGAACGCCTTCTCTGCGTCCAGAGATAGGAGCAGAGAAGGCGTTCTGTTGGTCTCAGCATGGTGAATTATGTTAATAAGTCTTCTGGTTGCGTCATGTGATTGTCTACCTTTTGTGAAGCCAGATTGGTCTGGATGTATTAATTTGGGCATGATTTGTACTAGTCTAGCGGCTATGCTTTTGGCGTAAATCTTTGTGTCTATATTAAGAAGCGAGATTGGGCGGAAATTTTGGGGTGAGGTAGGTTCTTTCCCTGGCTTCGGTAAAGTGATTATTAAAGCGTTAAGCATTTCACTGGGGAGAGAAGAGGAGGAGGCAGCGTCATTGCATACTTGGGAGAAGTGGGGTGCCAAGGTGGTGCAAAATTGTTTGTAATATTCGCTAGTTAGACCGTCCGGTCCGGGCGATTTTTGGATGGTAATGCAGAAATGATATTTAGGATCTCTAGGTGGGTGAATGGTTTGTTTAGCTCATGAAGTTGATGTTGTGAAAGTTTCGGAAGTTTAATTTCCTGTAAAAATGTGTTGATATCTACTATAGATGGTTGGATGGTGGTAGTGTCTTCTTTTAGGTTGTATAGTGATTGGTAGTAGTGGCAGAATGCATCCGCAATAGCTTGTGGGTCAATGAGTTTTTGTTTTGTGGCTGGATGAAAGAGGTGTGGTATCTTTGATTTGATGTGGCGTCCTTTTATTCTGAGTGCGAGTGCTTTCCCTGCTTTATTGCCTGTAGTGTAATGGTTTGCTTTAAATTTTGTTTGGATTTTAGTGTGGGATTCTAGAAGAATGTTCCTAAGTTCTTGTCTAAGGAGAACTAATTTTTCTTTTGTTGTAGGGTCTGGAGTGGATTGGTTCTGTTTGTCTAATAGATTAATATTAGATATGATAGTATCTAGACGCTGTGATCTCCTCCTCTTTTCTCTTGCACTAAGTTGTATAATAATTCCTCTAACAAACGCCTTATGGGCATTCCAGAGGATTGTGTTGTTTGAGGTCGATCCTTTATTTAGTTCAAAAAATTCTTCCAGGTGATTTCGTATGTATAGGGAGTTTTCTGGGGATTGGATGATTGACGCATTGGCTCTCCACATCATGTGGCGAGGATGTGAAGTATGGTCAGCTATATCGATCGACACTGGGGCATGGTCAGACCATGTGATTGTTCCAATGGAGGAGTCTGTGGTTTTGGTAAGGGTCCATTTGTCAACAAGAAAATAGTCAATCCGGGTGTACAAATTATGTCTGCTGGAAAAGAAGGAGTAGTCTCGTTCTGAGGTGTGATGACATCTCCAAACATCGAAGAGATCATTGTTTCTAATGCAGGTGGTCATAGGGGATGAGGGTCTGGAGGTACGGTTTGACGTATCTAATTCATTGTCAGGTGCAATGTTGAAGTCACCGCACACAATAAAATTTCCTTGGCGAAACTTATCGAGTTTTTTCATAAGTTTGGATAAAAATCTAATTTGCCCAGAGTTGGGCGTATAGACATTGACGATGGTATATCTGGTGTTATCTAGGGTACAGTCCAGCGCCAAATATCTCCCTTCCTCATCGATCAAGCTATTGTGAAACGTGAAAGTGAGGGAATTTTTTACTGCTATCATGACCCCATTTTTCTTATTTGGGCTTGAGGCTTTGAAAATGTTGGTAAATTGATGGTGTGTACAACGGGGTTCAGCTGAGATTTTGAAGTGAGTCTCTTGGAGACAAAGGATATCACATTTAGAATCTATAGCTGTTTTCCACTTGGAGGTTCTCTTGGCTGGGTGGTTGAGTCCTTTGACGTTAATTGAAAGGAATTTTGGCATCTTGTGTGGTTTGTGGTGGTGTCAAACAAAATGAGTGGTACTCACGGTTGGAAGAGGCAGCTGTGTGGTCCTGGGAGGTTACGTGGAGCGAGTTTTGGTTGTTCTTCAGTAGTAGCTCTCAGGAGGGACGAGTGGAGAATGAGGCAGGTAGGAGAAGAAGAAGGAAGGTTAAACAGTGCTTTATGATATAAGCAGTACTAAGTGTAAATATAACTGAACAACTGCGGCAAACAGCCTGACAACACTAGGCTGTGTTAACTGAGCGGGGTAGAGTTTGTGGTTTAAGCTGCATGAGAAAGGCATCCGACCGGATGGTATGGTGACTGTGTGAACCTAGGTATCGCCTATCAGGTTCGCTTCAGCATGCATTGTAGGTTTGCTTGGGACCTGAGGTCCGTGTGGGACCTCTGTGGGTATTAATTGATACCTCAGGAGCTTCCGGGATAATATCCCATTGTTTGAGAAGTTTTATTCCTTCCTGAACTGTGGTGATGACGTGTTTGGTTCCGTTTTTGGTGATAATGATTTTTGTTGGGAATGCCCATTGGTATGGGATTTTGTGGTTATTTAGAGGTTTGGTTATGGTATTCAGTTGTCTTCGGAGTTGTCGTGTGTATTGCGACAAGTCTGCAAACAGCTGTAGATTATTGAATGGTTCTGGGAGTTTGCCCAGATGTCTGGTTTTAAACAGGAGTTGATCCTTAGTGTGGAAGAAATGAATCCTCATTAGAACATCTCTGGGTATGTCTGCTGCTAGATGTGCTGGTTTGGGGATGCGATGTATGCGATCTATTATTGTCTCCATTGGTGACAGATCAGGTAAAACAGTGGAGATCATCTTTCTGGCATATGAATTGAGGTCATGTGGCAGGACGGTTTCAGGTATACCTCTAATTTTGACGTTATTACGTCGAGACCTGTCTTCTGGGTCCGCCATCTTGGATTTCATCCATTGCTGTTCAACATGGGTATGATCTTGTGCATCTACAAGATTATTCACTGTTGTAGTTAGGTCATTCATGTGTTTTTCAATATGGTGGATTTTGTTCCCCATAATGTGTACATGAGATGAGAATTGCTTGAACATGGATGCTATTTCAATGTGCAGGGAGCTCTGCAGGGAGATGAGCATCTCCTTCATGGTAGTGTCTAGAACAGGTTGATCTCATGTGGGGAAAGCTGCTATAGCTAATGGCTGAGGTAATACTGAGAGAGATGCAGGGCTTACCTCAGTTCCGTTTTCTGTTGAATCCATTCGCATCCTCGCTTTTGCTGGGCTGTTGCAGGCTGAGGAGGAAGGATATTGAAGGGATGACTCTGGAGAGTGTGGATGAGGCAGTATTTCAGTGTCATCTGCATCAGGGAGGTCTGTGTAGGCTAATGAATCTTGTGCAGGGCCGCGGGCGCCACCTTGGATTTCTGTGTCCAACTGCAGTGAAACGTAATCTGTCAGTTTCTTTGGCGGCCTGTATTCTTTCCTCTTGCGAGTCGGCTGAGACATTGCTGGTCCCTGTGGCAGTGTCTCTGTATGTTTAGGGGTCAGATGGAGCTGTAGAAGCGGCGATGTTCGCATATATCGTTCCGGTCGGTGCAGGAGCTGAGGATTCAGACGTCCATCTTGCTCGGCGGTTAGCCACGCCCCCGTATGTACTATTTTTCAGAGATCTCTACTGACTAAATGCTATTACCACTTTCCTCCACCTCACTCTAGCTTGCATTGCCACATACTCTCCTCACAGATGCACCCGTTATCTGTTATTTGGTCCTGATTTTCCCCTTTTTGGTTTCCCCACTTCTCTTTCCTGGGGTTGCTCTTTCCCCTGTTCTCTTGTTTTTCTACATCATTACTTATGATCAATGTGAGATCTTCTTGTACAGTGTTTATACTTTACATATCTCAAGCGGGTGTAGGTGCACGTGTGCGTCCTTTGCAGGTGCTGTGCCTTGGTTGCTCTGCACCTGCCTTGTCACGCCCATGTTGATGATGGTGTGGGGTCAGGCGTGACACCGAGGCACCCCTCCATTAGGCGCTTCTCGTCTATGTCACCCACTTGAGATTTTTGCTTTGAACTAGTTGTATTTGTTACAGATGACCTTAATACTAATTGAACTTGTTTACACATTCATGGGATGATCCTGCCTCGGCTCTAATCTCAATACTTATACCTTTTTTTAGTACTTGTTGTACTTCCTGTAAAATTTAATAAAACATTTTATTATATAAAAAGAAAAAAAAACAGCTTTTACAGCTCATCGGTTTAGAGTTAACCAGGAGCAATTGTGCATGAATTTTGCTCTCACTCTGATGTTCATGGCTATACATTACACGTGTGGTACGACCACAGTTTACATATGCTTACACACACTGTGCTGAGTTTGCATTTACTCATGTGTGTGGGGCAATAAGGATTATGACAATCTAAAAAAAAAAAAAAAATGTACATTTTATTACAATTTTTTTTATGTTATTCTTTTATTTATTTATGTTCACTTGGTTGTTATCACAAAAGGTTAATAAACCCCCATGTGATAGCAATGTCACCACTGCCCTTCACACCATCTAACCAATTACAGATCGGCTTGGTTAAATGTGTCCCCTGGTTGTACCAGCCGGGTAATGGTGGATCTGAAATAATTGCTTCCGGTTTCATTGTTTACATGTGAGATCAAGGCATGGATTTGCTTCTGTCCCACATCACTTTCCCCCCTCAAGGCAACAGTTGTGGTCCTGGGCTCCTGTTAAGAGTGGGAGAGTCCAGGAACCACAGATGGAGGGGGGGTACCAGTGGAGGGGGCAATGTCGAATTGCTGCATCACTTTCACTTGTCGCATCATTTTCACTTTTAAGCCAGAAGGTGGCTGAAGAAAACCTGCACAAGCTGATGGCTGCTACTGCAGCTATTATCTTGTGGCTAGAAGTTAACTCTTTGGACGTATGTAGTACATCCAAAGCATTGAACTAGTTAAAATAGCAGCAAAAACATAGTAACGTGAATAATACTACCTCAGCTATGCCAATTTGTAGACGTGATGTGTGTCAGATCTTCACTTGTTGTTCACTTGTACTTAAGCATTCTATTAGACACTGTATTCACCTAACAAACATGAATGTCACATGTGAAACTGACACCAATGTCTTAATAAATGTCTTAATAAAAGGCAGAAATCCCCATTTAGAAGTCAGGAACATGGATCACAAAATGAGTTTTAGTTGTCAAGTGGCAACTTCTCAATATGAAGAGTCTATGGCAGCATTATTTAACACACATTACAGGTAAAAGGGCAGTGGGAAATGTCTTGGGTACAGCAGGTGTATGGTAACCTTTAAGTGCATAGTAAGTTGTTTAGATATGTTCAGCTTTATGTCTCATGGGGTTGATTTACTAAAACTGGAGTGTGCAAAATCTGGTGTAACTGTGCATGGTAGCCAATCATCCTCTTACTTAACCACTTCAGCTCCGGAAGGTTTTACCCACTTCCAGACCAGGCCATTTTTTGCTATACGGCACTGCATCGCTTTAACTGACAATTGCATGGTCGTGCGACGTTGTACCCAAGCAAAATTGATGTCCTTTTTTCCCCACAAATAGAGCTTTCTTTTGGTGGTATTTGATCACCTCTGAAGGTTTTATTTTTTGCGCTATAAACAAAAAAAGGCAACAATTTTGAAAAAAAACAATATTTTTTACTTTTTGCAATAATAAATATCCCCAAAAAAACTAATTTCTTCATTAGTTTAGGCCAATATGTATTCTACTACATATTTTTGGTAAAAAAATCCCAATAAGCGTATATTGATTGGTTTGCACAAAAGTTGTAGTGTCTACAAAATAAGGGATAGATTTATGGCATTTTTTAAATGTATTTTTTACTAGTAATGGCAGTGATCTGTAATTTTTATCAGGACTGCGACATTGCGGCGGACAGATCAAACACTTTTGACACATGTTTGGGACCATTGACATTTATACAGCGATCAGCGCTATTAAAATGCATTGATTACTGTGTAAATGTCACTGGCAGGTAAGGGGTTAACACTAGGGGGTGATCAAGGGGTTAAATGTGTTCACTAGTTAGTGTTTCTAACTATGGGGGGATGGGACTGACTGGGAGAGTGGACATATCGCTCTTCGCAATTACTGCAAACAGCAGATCTGTCTCTACTCCCCTGTCAGAACGAGGATTTGTGTGTTTGCACACACAAGTCCCCATTCTGGCTCTCGTGCCTGCGATCGTACCCGCCGACCAGGCGCAAGGGGCCCCCTAACAAAAAAAGGCCGACAATTTTGAAAAATTAAACAATAAAGTAAAAAAAAAACGAATTTCTTTAGCAATTTAGGCCAATATGTATTCTGCTACATATTTTTGATCAAAATAATCCCAATAAGCGTATATTGATTGGTTTGTGCAAAAGTTATAGTATCTACAAACTATGGATATTTTTATGGAAAGATTTAGGGACTTTTATTTTTTCTATTTCTTTTACTGGTATTGGTGGCGATCTGCGATTTTTAGCGGGTCTGCGACAAATCTGACCCTAAAGGACACTTTTTGGGGACCAGTGACACCAATACAGTGATCAGTGCTATAAAAATGCACTCATCACTGTATAAATACACTGGCAGGGAAGGGGTTAACACTAGGGGTGATCAAGGGGTTAAATGTGTTCCCTGGGAGGTGTTTCTAACTGTGGGGGGAATGGATTCACTGGAGAAAGAGAGAGATTGTGATTTAGCTTAGCTGAAACATGATCTCTCACTTTTCCTCCCTGACAGATCAGCGGTGTGCTTTGTTTACATCAGCAAACCGCTGCTCTGTGTCTCTTCTGAAAGATTGGCGGGTTGCAGCGGCCATCGCTGATTGGCACCCGCTGTGTCCAATCACGCACATGTGTCCCCTAAATCGCGTGCACAAAATCACATACAGGTACATGATTTTGTGCACCCGGGCCGCCCTGTCACAGTAAATGTACGTGAGGAGGCCCAGAAGCGGTTAAAGGAGAAGTACAACCAAAGCTCATTTGGCTGTACTTCTCCTATGGATCACAGGAGTGCAGTTCATTTTGCACTCCTGTGACCCGTTTTCAGCAGAGAGTGGGCTGAGGTCTGCCCTCTGCTGATGCCACAGAATTCGGTCCAAGCTCCACGTCATCAGGACCATGAAGTTGGGATCCTGAGAGGCTGAGCTGGCCGCCCCTGCCCCCACATCCTCAACAGCCAAACGCTCCAGTGAGCAAAAAGGAGGCAGAGCAGATAGCTGTGACTGACAGTCTGCAGCTCTCTGCTCGCAGAGCAGTGAGAACCAAGTGATCGGTGGTGTTCTCACTGTTAGAGGTTCAGGGGGACAGATGCAGCATCGGTCCAATGCTGCATCCACCTAGGTAAGTATGATTCTTAAAAAAAACAAAAACATACTTCTCTTTTAAGCTTGTTCAAAATAAAGCTTTCTATAAAAAAAGCTTTTTTTCATTAAATATTTTTTTCAAACATTTTTGGTTCTTTACAAAGAATAGCTGGTAAAAAAGAATGAGTGTTACCTTTAAGATATGTGATTGTACATTTGAAGAATCACCTCTGATGTTTCCTGATGAAGCAGGATAATATATACCCGTTAAACAAATTGAGTTGCCCTCAGACTACTGGACTTACTGCACCAATCACGCTATGATATTTGGTTATACAATATGTTTAATTATACAAGAATTAATTAAGTATGATATCAAAGTCAGTCAGTGGAAAGTGCATGAGAAGCATATGTAGATCTGAATACAAGATAGGATGTGATAAATTTTGTCAAGATATGCTTTCTTTTACTGTGAAAACTGTATGATTTTAAAGTTATTGTAGTAATCAATCAATATCAAGTTTTACCCATATCATTGGATAATGGGTGTACCAATACAGTCCAGTTCTTGTGTTTGTAAAGAATTATATCTAACTTCAGATGTAGTAACAAGGTCAGCCACCAATATATTTTGATGCAGATATTTTTTGGTGCATAACGTACTGGTGATAAATTGAAAGAAATATTTTGTTCCCTCTCTAGTTGCACTGTGTGCATCAGCAATATGTAAATGCACACCACACTGACTTACAAGATGGTACATCTAATTACTTTAGAAATATTTTATGAAAGGTCTAGCATTAGCATGGTATCCTATTAATAATTAAGATTTGTCTCACATCATAAGTAGAAGTTATTTCTGTCACCTTATTACTAAAATCAAACTAGTTTTCTACTTTATGCTTAATTTTAGCAAGAAATTCAGCTTATGTTTTACTTGAAATATTTTTTACACATTTTACACCATGTACTAAATTAGCATGGTTGAATTAGATTATCAGTACTCAAGCTATTATTGGAAGCTTTCTCTAGTAGTTTAACTTAATTGGCATCTAGTTCTAATCGCATTACTCTTGGAAACTACATGTTTTCTGTAGAAAAAAAAAACATATAGATTACTTTTTATTATTTAAAGAGAATGTGTAAAAATTTAAAAAATGCAGGTAAAAACACAGATTGATGTTAAGTAATAAGTACTTTACATGTTTATTTCCAGTGTGTTTCCTTTCCATAAGTCAATTATTTTTTTAATTTTCATAAATCATTTGTTATTCACTCGTGTGCCCTTGAACTTGCTAAACATTTTTAAAATACTCCAGGAAGAGTTGATTTCTTAGCACAATCCCAAACCTCCTTGCACATCATCTTTCCTTTTCTGGGAGTATATATTTACTCTTTGTGCTGGGCCAGCGTGTTTGCCCTTCACTTCATCTTCCTAAATAACCTTGTAAGTAACAGCTGGAAGAAAAGCAAAGGGAAAATCTATAGAGTGTCACAGCTCTGTCTGCTGGGGCTGCTGAAATCACATCCAAAATGCCCGCCAAAAATCTCATGGCTTTTGAATGTCTACACATGGGGGACATTACAGGTAAGTACCATGCATAAAACAACTGTGCATATAATGTTATGGGAACATTTTCCAATCATGCGAAAAGCACATTCCGTTTCACTTGTGAACATTTGTAGATAAAAAATGAGCTGGCGTGGTTTGGACGCTGACTAAGATGGCTGCTTAAGCTCCTTGCTCCGGCACATCGAGGTCCTCTACATACCTGCTGAAGGAGATTCCTGACCACAATCATGGGGAAACCCAACTGGAATGATTCTACATCGCATTCCTAATCACCCAGGGTCACAGGCATGCAGCTGAGCTGCAAGATCCTGGAGCTCTTCCGGACCCAGCACAAGGAAGCGATGGCCTCCACACAGCCAACAGGGCACACTACGAGCCAGCCAGAGCCCTACACCCTCTTGCCCTTCTCAGCCTGATGCCACGGCCCCGATCCCTAATAGATCACCCAGCCTAGATGATCTGCGAGCTGTGGCTACAGACATTAAATAAACCCTGTCGGCGGCCATCTCATACTTGAGGCTTGGTATCCAAGGAGTTGCATAACAACTGAATGAAGTAGAGGAAGTGACCGCCTGCCATGATGCTACTCTCCAGGATGCCATGCACATCTCAGACACGCACGTTCAACACCTCTGTGAGCTTCATCGCCACCTGGAAGACCTGGATAACAGGGCAAGACACCATAATCTCCGGGTGAGAGGACTACCAGAGGCAGGCGAACCCGGCCAATTGACCCAGACGGTTCTCACGATCTTTAACAAGCTTATAGAAAGGCCTCTGGAGACGCCAATTGAAATGCAAAGAATGCATTGGGCTCTACAACCCAGGGGCAGAGACACAGACCCCCCCAGCGATATAGTCTGTATAGTCTAGCTAACTTTCAGCTTAAAGAGGAGATCCTCTGAAAGGCAAGAAACAGGAATCACATCTTATATCATGAAGCTGAAATTAAGCTATATCAAGATCTTTCCCATATCAAATTGCAACATAGGAAAGACCTCCATTGCCTGCTTGAACATCTTAGAGCCAGAAACATATCCTACAGATGGAAATTCCTATTTTGCTTGTCAGCCACTCACATGGGATGCATAGTCAACCTGAGAGGGCCAGAACACCTACTATCTTTTTCTGAGAATCTAGACCTGCCTCTAATGGAACTCCCTGATTGGTACAGTGGATTGTGCCTGCCTCCTCTATCTGAAGGAGAACCCATGGAACTGCAGATGCAAGGAAAACCTTTCACCCCTAGACATCCAAAATCTCCACAACCTGCCTATCCAGCTCCAGCTAACCAACACTCACCACAAGGAGGGAGCCAAACAATTTCTCTCACCTCAGAGACTGTTGAGATGGAGACCCATCCAGGTTATCTCTGCTTCACCCCATATTAGCTATTCCAGCCTAAACACCCGTGGTGCTTAACCACTTGCCGAACAGCTCCTGTACATATATAGCAGCAGGATGGCTCTTCTGCGCAAATCGCCGTATCTGTACAGTGGCACCTTTAAGAGCCATAGCAGGCACGTGAGCGCCCGCTGCAACCCGAGGCATCCGATGTGCGTGGCCGGTGGGCACAATCACTGCCGTCCACCTGTGATCACAGGCACGAGAGCCAGAATGGGGATTTGTGTTTGTAAACATGCAAATCCTCATTCTGACAGGGGAGTAGAGACAGATATGTTGTTTGGAGTAATTTCGAGCAGCGATATGTCTCCTCCCCAGTCGGTCCCATCCCCCACAGTTAGAAACACTAACTAGGGAACACATTTAAACCCTTGATCGCCCCCTAGTGTTAACCCCTTACCTGCCAGTGACATTTACACAGTAAGTAATGCATTCTTAGAGCACCGATCGCTTGCATAACGCAACAATTGAACCGATGGTAGTGTTGGACCATCACCTGATCACACTGACCCTCCGGTTCCCTAACCAACTTCCTTATACAAAGATATGGAGACTTGACCCTTCACTACTCACGGACACTATGCATACCTCCCACATTTGTGAATCTCTAAAAAATTTCTTCATAGAAAATGGCACCCCTGAAGTAAACCCACTTACTCAATGGGAAGCACAGAAGTCTGTATTACGTGGGATATTCCTTTCACTGTCAGCTGCATAAAAAAAGCTGCTCAGGCCCACTAAATCTCTTTATTAGAGATAGTGAGAAAACTCAAAGAGACTCAGAAAATCACTCTGATTCAACATGTACACACAGAGCTACTCCAGGCCCATTCCAGGCTTGCAGATGAGTTAAATTGCAAGACTAAATGTAAATTCATACTCTTTGATACTCTCTCAGAAACTCATAAGGCTATGGGGCAAAATTTGCCCCCATAGCCACACCTTTGCGCTGTAAATAAAATTGATCCAGGAAGGTAAAGTAATTATGTGTTTTCCTTCCTGGATCAATTTTATTTACAATGCAAAGGTACGGCTATGGGGGCGAATTTCACCCCAGCATACACCAACCTCACTATGGGCTACTGGGAGGAGGGGCACATCTGGGCCAACAATCCCTTTGCCAAGCACATTGTCTTTTATTGCAGGTACATTGACGATGTCCTTGTCAGGGCTGGGCTCAGCCCTTCCTTCTCAGAGCAGGCTGCTCAGCTGTCGGTTAATTGCCAGCTCCAATCTTTTCCACAGTGACTCACCTGATGATGATATCCTGTTCGTCAGTCCTGCTGGTTAATTAAGCTGTTCAGTTCAGTCCCTCTCTGCCTTCGCTTTGGTCAACACATACAGAGACTCTCTCCTGTATATCTAATATAAAGTGCTGCCTGCTAAAATATACAATATGGGTAATATGATGTAAAAACAATGTAATGTGCCACATGCTTAAAAAACTAAGGGCTTAAATTCATATAAACATGATGAAATCCAAAAATGTAAACAAAAACAAGGAAGAAAGTGCTGAAAAATAGTGCCAAAAAAATAATAATAAAGGTACTAGGTAATAGTCCCAGGAGGTTGAAAGCCCTTAATTAATAGTAGAAGACAGTCAATAAACAAGTGCTGCAATCCCTCTGATATTCTGTGCAAATACAATACAAGTAAACAGTGACTTTTCTTCAGTGCAGTAACATCCCAATGTGAAATGGCCCCTTACCTGTAAGGTAACAGCGTGTATATGAAGCAAATATAGATCCAAGGTCCTGCAGTGGTTGATATATATATATATGTGTCTCAGATGCAAATAGATAGCGTGGAAATTCTCCCAGATAGGTTCATGAATCATATAGAGAAGGAAAAAAGGGGGTCCCAGATAGTGTAGTATGTAAAAATATGGGTGCTTTTATTAAGCAAAACTGTGGTACTCACATTTAAAAACAAGGTACATGCTGGTCACCATGCACGAGCCGCGAGCTTGCACACTGATGTCACTTCTGGTGTCTGTCTGTTCTGATGCGTAGCGTCACAATCACGTGACTTCATCAGGGAATAAAGGCAGGCAGTGGAAGTGTTTTTAAATAGCCTTAGTATGTAATTCAATGAACAGCCATTTTCTTGTAGTCTAATGTTAAATAGTGTGGCGGACATTTTCCTGTAGATGTTTGTTAAAGTCTAGTCATAGGCGGCCATTTTCTTGTAGTCTAATGTAAAACTAATGGTCACACAGCCATTTTCCAGTGGATATTTCTTACAGCCCAATCATGCACCCATTTTCTTGTAGTCTACCATTCGTGCAACATAATGATAGACATATATATAAATAATAGAAGGAGACATATCAGAGTGGGTAAATGCAAATAAAACTAAGCTAAATAGTAAATGAAACCAGTGATTAGAAATGTATAAAAAAAACTACATGTCTAAAGGGAAAATATAATCACTAGAGAATATAAAAAAGAGAAGAGGGTACCATCAAGGTAAATGGAAAAAAGAGGGGGGGGTTCAGGCTAAGAATGTTAGAAATCATTAATAAAGCAGTTAAGATCAAACTCGATATTTAACTCTCGAGGTGAAAACGTATCTAGTATAAAAATCCATTTGGATTCCAGTTGGTTGAGGGTCTTTGCTTTGTGGCTACCCTGCCAGTGTCTTTTGTATGGTTCAAACCCCCAGAACTTCAAGTGGGTTGTTGTGACATACAGCAAAATATTTTGAGACATTATGTTTATCAAAACCCTTCAGAATATTCTGTACGTGTTCTTTAATTTGTACTTTAAGAGGTCTATTTGTACGTCCAATGTACTGTAGCCCACAGCTACATTCCAAAGTATAGACTGCCCCCTTAGTATTGCAACCTATGAAGTCTTTCACCTCATAGGCATTTTCTGTGCTAGTGGATGTGAAATTAAATATCTTTTCATTCGGACATTTATTTTTTGTACAAGCAAAATGTTTTCAGGGAAACTAGCTAAAGAATCCCCAGCCAAATATAACTCAACATGAACCTGCTGGCTCCACTTTTGAACAACAGACACATACAAGCACATAATGAACATTGTTTACCAATCACAGAACCATGCAAACAATACAAACACTTGACTGAAACAAACTTTGTTTCAAAAAAGAAATCACTCGCTTTCACATCTTCTGAATCAGATTGCACTCTCTTTCCCATATATTACCTTGTCCTTGATCTTTTATAGATATTAAATAACACTCGCAGGGCTAAAAGACATACTGGCAATATAGGAAAAGAAGCTGTTGAGCAACTCTCTGGGAGATCTTGCCATCTTTTCTCATACCCTCTGGGCTATCTAAACACCACTTTATGTCTCTCCTTCCCACTGGATTATCCTCCTACAGGCTTATCGATCCCCTGTCTCCTTTTTATTTTCTCTTTTTCCCTTTCTCCCGGGTCCCTAATCCTCAGTTTGGGAGCCTCTATAACCGCGGGTATGCCCTACTTTTAGGTGGATATCATTGGCCAGAGTTGAATTAAGACTTTAACAGCACTACTGTAGAAGACCCCTCCAGAGACAACAATTTTCATTTTCTTATCCCTGGTCGGAGAAGCTGTCAACCCGGTATATCTCCCCCCTTTCTATATTGCAGTTCCAATATATATTATTTTGTTGTAACATTATATACATCCAGATATGCAACTGAAATATCTGTTTTAATAAGCGGATACACACTTGGGGCGAATGCCCATGGTCCATTTGCTTTAACAACTTATTTTTTCCCTTGTCTATGAAATGTTTGTAACATTGGTTATGTATATGCTGTATATCATTGACTATTGAATATATATATCACCAAAATAAAATATGTTATTAATATGTATAAAATATATAAAAAAAAAATAAATAAAAAAAAAACGAAAGCAAGAATTTGATTTTCACATAACTGGATAATTGAGGTGATTTTTGACACAATTTATGGACTGAACATTCACAATTCCTTTGGTAAATGAGGTATGTCCTCTGCAATTTCTGAGTTTAAAGGTATTTATACTCTAAAATACAGTATTGAAAAATAAACATTAACCGGTTCCCGACCGGCGCACGCCGATGTACGTCGGCAGAATGGCACAGCTGGGCAAATGGGCGTACCTGTACGTCCATTTGAATTCCCCGCCGTGCCATTGCGTGCATGCCACCATCGGCGCGCGCTGGCCACGAGCTCCAGGAGTCGGGTCGCAGGTCCCGCAGACTCGATCGCCGCGGGGATACCCGCGATCGCCTCACGGAGAGGACGAACAGGGAGATGCTGATGTAAACAGCATCTCCCCGTTCTGCCTAGTGACAAGTGTCACTGATCACAGCTCCCTGTCATCGGGAGCTGTGATCAGAGTAATGACACTGCTAGCCCATCCCCCTACAGTTAGTAATCACTCCCCTAGGACATACTTAACCCCTCCCCGCCCCCTAGTGGTTAACCCCTTCACTGCCAGTGTCATTTACACAGTAATCAGTGCATTTTTAATCGCACTGATAGCTGTATAAATGACAATGGTCCCAAAAATGTGTCAAAAATGTCCGACATGTCCGCCATAACGTCGCAGTCACAATAAAAATCTTTAATCGCCGCCATTACTAGTAAAAAAAAAAAATATTAATAAAAATGCCATAAAACTATCCCCTATTTTGTAGACGCTATAACTTTTGCACAAACCAATCAATAAACGCTTATTGCAATTTTTTTCTACCAAAAATATGTAGAAGAATACGATCGGCCTAAACTGAGGAAAAAAAATGTTTTTTCATATATTTTTGGGGGATATTTATTATAGCAAAATGTAAAAAATAATGCGTTTTTTTCAAAATTGTCGCTTTTATTTTGTTTATAGTGCAAAAAATAAAAATCGCAGAGGCGATCAAATACCACCAAAAGAAAGCTCTATTTGTGGGAAAAAAAGGACGTCAATTTTGTTTGGGAGCCACGTCGCACGACCGCGCAATTGTCAGTTAAAGCAACGCAGTGCCGAATCGCAAAAAACGCTCTGGTCAGGAAGGGGGTAAAATCTTCCGGGGCTGAAGTGGTTAAGGGACAAATTTACTATATGCTCATCTGTCTAGCCTTACCCATCCATAGACATGAACACAGATTATTTTGGCTTATACATCTTCACTATGTCAAAACTATCACAAAAAAGCACACATTCCTACAACAGTCCCCTTCAAGACCTAATGTTTAAAGTAGAACTACACACTGGTGAAACATTGTTGGCAGGTAGGGTTTTATTGCAGAATAGACTCTGCATGCCGATTTTGGAATAAAAAACTCCTATTCAGGGGCGCATGCGCGGAAGCCTGAGAGGATGGTAATGCCGGCTTAGAGCTCCGCTCCAGTGACGTTCGCGCCGGGGGACTACAGGTTCCAGAGGTCCCTAAACTTCAAAATAACAACAGCCACATGTACTGCAAAGCCTCAGGTATAACTAAATATGGTTTTAAGAGGCACAAAGTCAAAATTTAAAACCAGCATTAACAAAGAAACAACGCCTCATTCGTCTTCCAAGATGGTGGCGGTAGTCTCCTCACAGCCTAGCACCTCACACAAAACTAAGCCTCTGAAAATTAAACTAAATACTGTGGATATTAATGAGGAATCTAATTCTGACTCTGGAAATTCACAGACAGAACTTCAATCTGCCTTATTTAAAAAATGTGAATGTATTTTACAGAAGGCTTTAAAGAAAACATCAGACCACATCACTGATAAACTGACTACAGAAATCAGAGAACAAGGTCTGAGAACAGCTGAATTGGAGATTTGTGTAGATGATATTGAAAGCCAAACTCAGCTCTATATTTCTGAATTTAAAAATCTAAAAGAGGAAAATGTTCTTCTACAGTCCCGATTAGAGGACCAGGAGAATAGAGACAGAAGGGCTAATTTGCGGATCAGGGGTATTCCTGAGTCTGTCACTGATGTGCAAGACACTATCACCGCATTATTTCAAGAATTACAACCTGGCATTCCTATAGAGAGATTAGAGATAGACAGAGTGCACAGAGCATTGGCTCCATGTAAACCAAATGGCCCTCCTAGGGATATATTTGCAAAACTGCATTACTATCGCACAAAAGAACAATTGCTTGCAGCAGCCAGAGGAAAGAATTCCCTCACTTTTCAGGGTCAAGTCTATCAACTGTTTGCAGACTTATCCCCTATTACAGTGGCTAAAATACGTGCTCTTAAACCCCCAATTACAAATACTGCAACATCATCACATCACCTATCATTAGGGGTTCCCTTTTGCTCTCAAATTAACATACTTAGAAACCAGATATGTCTGTCGCTCTTCAGAGGACCTACAATCAGCCTTGCTTGAATTGGGCCTTACGGACCAACTTCCATCTACAGAACAATCCCGTAGAAGATCAGCTTCCAGATCTCCTCAGCAAAATGCTGCAACAGAACTGAACCCATCTTTCTCTCCTCGCCAAAATCTACATAAGCGCGGTCGCTTCGAAAATCCAATTCCTAACATTGAAGATTCGATGGATTGGTTTTCATATATTTTTTGTTTCACTAATTTTTTTCTTTTTCAGATCTACAGGACCAAACATTGTCTGAAATGACTTAATTTCTACGAAAACATGTTTTCAATTTTATGGCCTCCCAGAATATAAATCATTTAATGATTTATATATATATTTGTTTAAAATGTATTTACTAAAGAGGTCAATTCATGTTTGGTTAGGGCTTTGATGGTCTGTGTGTGTTGTTTTTTTTATAATCTTATTTGTTACTATAATATATAGTTGCATCTTCTGGTTCCTGTGGTTCTCCGGCGGTGTTCGTCCTTTCTGGAACTACTTGCTACCCCCTTTGCCACCCTCAGACCCTTGGTACTATTATGCAGGATTCTGAGCCCCTAGGAGTCCTTTAATTACTCCTAGGAGTTGCTCCCACACCCTAGTGATTTTACACTTCTTAATATCTATGTACTGTTATATTGGGTTTTTTGATTGAACATTATTTATCCCTTCTCTATTCTTTCCTTTCTTCTTTTCTCTCTCGAGGTGATGACTAATATGCTAGTTTTAGGCCATATTTCTTATCTTATGATAGTCAATTTTGAATTGCTATGGCTCCTATAAACATCTTATCCCTAAACGTACAAGGATTTAATATCCCACATAAACAAACAAAAGCAATGCCATCTTTTTAAGCCAAGAAAGCACACATAATTTGCTTACAGGAAACCCACTTTATCGATAAATCTTCCCCTAAATTTCTCTCCACCTCATACCCACAATTTTACACTGCCTCTACCACAGTTAAACAGCATGGAACTCTTATAGGATTTCATCGCTCCATGCCATTTACATTAGCAACACAACTGAAAGATACTTCTCACTGGTCATTTATCAGATATTCCCATTACCATAGTATCATACTATGCTCCGAATAAAAAAACAGAAGCTTTCTTATCCCATCTTTTCCAAGTGGTTGAAACACACAAAATGGGTACTGTAATCATATGTGGAGATTTGAATACAACGATATTCCCTTTTTTATATTAATCTCCTTCATCCCCTATCACCATCTCCAACAAGTTAAACCTTCAGCATTTACTTACTAAGCACGGTTTGGTGGACACGTGGCGTGAAATTAATCCTACTAGCAGGCGTTTTACACATTATTCTTACCCGCATAAATCTTTTTCTCGTATCGACCATATTTTAGTCCCTTTAAGTATGATTCCTGAGATTTTATCATCCAATATTCTCCCATTAACATGGTCAGATCATTGTGCAATATACACCTCTTTTGCTTCCACTGTACCCAGATCACATGATTCCACTTGGTATATAAATGACTCTACGTTAGCTAACCCTGTCCAACGTCTTGAGATCGAAGGAGCACTAAACGATTATCTTTTCTCCAATGACACAGGTGATGTTTCAGACCTTACCTTATGGGAAGCTCATAAAGCTGTTATTCGGGGAAAATTGATACAGCAAGCGACAAAACTTAAAAGAGAACGTAAACTTATGTTTACAAAGCTGGAAGCTAATTTTAAGGCCTGTCACAATGCATATCAATCATCCCCAAATCCCACTACTAATGCTAAACTAGATAAAGCCCGCCTAGACTTAGATTTATTTTTAACAGATTCAGCAGACAAACTTTTAAGTAAACGACAACATGTACAATACCTTAAAGCAAATAAACATGGCTAGGAGTTTAAAATCATTAAATCACATAAGGTCCTCCATAAGGTTGAAAACATCTCGGGATGCCTATACTAGTAATCTGATTAAAATTTTAGAGGTGTTTCATTCTAATCTAGCTAAATTATATTCCCCCATGACTGATTTCAATCAGATTAACGCTAATAAACTGTTTTCTAATATCAAACTCCCCACTCTTAATAACGAGCAGCGAGAGAGACTTGAGCGCCCTATTACAACTAATGAAATTCAGATTGCTATTAAAGAATTGAAATTACATAAAAGGTCAGGCCCTGATGGGTTTTCGGCATCATATTACAAACATTTTGAGCACATTTTAACTCCAGTCTTAACCAGAGCGCTTAATCCTCTCTTGGCAGGTCACTCGTTTCATCCTGAATCATTAACATCTATCATAGTTATGCTACCCAAACCACACTCTGATAACACTTCATGGACTAACTATCGCCCTATTTCCCTCCTCAATATAGATATTAAATTACTAGCCAAGATTCTTGCTTCACGTTTGAACAATATCATAGGCCACCTAATACACCCAGATCAAACGGGTTTCATTCCCAAGAGACAAGCAGGAGATAATATTAGACAAGCTCTTTTACTCATTTAAGCTGCTAAATCTAGACATATCCCAACTTGCCTTCTATCACTGGATATCCAAAAGGCATTTGACTCAGTCACATGGCCTTATATGCAATATACGCTTCAACAATGGGGTTTTGGTAATCATTTCTTGTCTTTGGTCTCCTCTCTCTATAACAACCCCAAGGCATACATCAAATACGCTGGTTACAAATCAGCAATGTTGGAGATTAGAGGAGGCACAAGACAAGGTTGTCCATTATCCCCGCTGCTTTTTGCCCTACTGATAGAACCCTTGGTACAATTAATCAGATCCAACCCAGATATCAAAGGTATCGAATTAGGTGGCCACCATCACAAACTTTGTCTCTTCGCAGACGATATACTTATTTTCTTATCTCACCCCCACATTTCTGCTCCTAATCTCCTCAATATATTAGATACATTTTCACATATATCCGGACTCATAGTAAATCACACCAAATCAAACGCACTGAACATTTCTATAATACAATCAAACCTGCATCAAGCCCAATCCTCTTTACCATTCAATTGGGTTACTCGCCAATTACCATACTTGGAAGTACATCTCACCTCCTTATTATCTGATCTTTTTGCAGCTAATTACCTACCTTTGTTAAAACAAACTACAGCCTTAATGAAGCAGTGGTCCTCATTACCAATACCATGGTTAGGACGGATAAATGCTGTGAAAATGTCAATACTACCAAAGTTCTTGTATTTGTTTAGGGTACTCCCTGTTTCTTTACCGTCATATTTCTTACGTCTCACACAATGCAGAGTTATGTCTTTTATTTGGGATAAGATTAAACCACGTATTCTAAAATCTACTTTATATCTTAGTAAATCTTGTGGGGGATTACGGCTACCAAACTTTTCCTCTTATTACTATGCTGCCCAATTATCAATATTACCTAAATATCACTCTACTGAGGACATACCCTTATGGGTAGCTATTGAATCCATTGACTGTGATCCCATCTTAATTGACAATCTACTATGGATTCTACCAAAGGATAGATCTCATCTTACCAACCCCATCACGAAACATTCATTGGCTATTTGGGATAGGTTTAATGACTCACATGGCCTACGATCAAAACATAATCCCCTCCTCTCTTTTCTTGGAAATCCAGCCTTTTACCCTGCATGAAAATTCCCAAAATCTTTTCTGCATGGTCTTCTAGAAACTTGACGAGACTTTATAAGCTATTATCTACGGATACTCTTTAAACATTTCCTATGTTATGTAAGAATCACAAACTCTCAAACAATGAGATATTCCGTTATTTACAAATTAAGAATTTCTATACACCTCTACTTAGTTTAAGTACATCAATTAATCAAATGTCCCAATTTGAACATATTTGTATAAGTGACCCACATACTAGAGGGTTGATTTCATGTGTGTACCAGATTCTCATTAATAACTCTAATGTGAATATTCATTCTTATACTGTTAAATGGGCACAGGATAGGGGACAAACTTTTGACAACAATGACTGGTCTAATATTTGGTTAGCCACCAAATCATCATCTCCTAATTGTTTTGCTTTGGAAACCAATTTCAAAGTTCTGGCAAGGTAGTACTTGGTACCAGCTAGAATAGCAAAATTTACTCCTTCTTATCCCAATAACTGCTTCAGGGGTTGCTCTTCACCAGGTACACATTTCCATATATGGTGGGATTGCCGGTGGCCCAAGAATTTTGGAAAAATATATTTGCAATGGCATCTAAGGCTCTGGATATCTCTATCACTCCAGACCCTGCCATTGCACTTCTGAATCTTAAACCGGCTTCACTCACCAGGGTACAATTCAAACTACTTATTCATATTAATACTGCTGCCAAACAAACCATAGCCAAGGCATGGAAGAACAAGAATTTAATTGTGGCAGAGGTTAAACATAGAATAAATAAAGCTCTAATTTTTGCTAAAATGTCAGCTATCGAAGATAATAATATCAACAAATTTAGTCTGATTTGGCAACCATGAGTTAAACACTTCTTTACCTCTGATTTTGACCAGTCATTGTTGTTACCATGTTAAAATCCTTGTGTTATTGCTATTATATAACTTGTTTATATCATAAGTCAGGTCATTACCTCAAGAGATTTCTTTCTTATCTTTTCCTCTCTTCTTTTTCCTCCTTTTTTTTCCCTTCTTCTCTTTCTTCTCCTCTATTCTCATCTTATTTACTAAGCTAATGATGAACTTGGGATACCCTACTAATATATACACTAACATATTCCTCATCAGCTTAGGGATTAACTTAGGATCTGAAGATTCCGAAAAATTTTTTTGCTCTTCACAATTTTTTTTTTCCGAACTAGTTTTGATTATCTCATTATTCATCAAAGAAATTGTTATATCTTTATATTATACGTCACATAATATAATAATTATAAATAACATTGTTTTCGATTTAGATTATAAATGCCTCCACCCGTCCACAGTTTAAGCCCATTTGGGGTGGATAGGTGGTCTGGATTTTTTCTTTCTTTACGCACTCCAATTTAGATCTTATTTTGGATCTTTACATATGTTACTATTTTATACAGTCTCTAAGACGCATTGTAATGGAATGTGATTATGAGCGTTATTGTGAAATGCCTATTTCTAATATAATCGCATAGATATAAGTGCTTATTTTCTTATAACCAGCTATTAGCATTAATTATGCTCAAATTAGATGTCTGCCAGCTTCTCCTTTCATGTGAAACAGAACTGCAAGAGTTAAAGTACAAAGAACAAAGTTAAGAAGATTGCACCTATTTTCCAGGCCTATGAGGCTACACTCAAGACAAACAGGAACTGAAAATAAGACATAATTAGCTATGATAGTCTGCTATCTCCTTATACAGATATAACCCAGCAAAGCTTACATTTTGTCACCATAATGAATATGTATAATTTGCGGTTTGTACACGCTTGTTTTATTCGATATTTGATTTGATAACGAAACATCCGGCTCTCAATATATCATTTTTGAGCCCAGGAAATAAACGTCAGAAGTACCAAACTTACTGAACGAGTCCGTGTCAGTGATTGTGGTTAAAGGTGCACATTTTCACATCGAAGGTTAATTTGGCCAGGGGGACAGAAACAAGAGTACCGAGCGGTTCTGTTCGGTCCAAAACATTTGGCGCCCAGAAGTGGGGCTCGAGATTTTGGCCCAAAAGGAAGCCGTACTTAGAGGACGCTGAAACAGAATCAAATACGGGCGGAGCAGAGTCTGATCAACTCTGGAGAAAACGGTAAGACACTTTTTAATAATTTGTCTGCTGTTTGATCCGCATCCGTATTTGGTTAATTTCTGTCTCCGCATCGGCTTCCCGCGGTCCACAAAGGCAGGTATACATCTTGTCTCGAGCCTATTTATATAGTACGAACCTGCAATTGTTTCTGACCCGCCTGTATTTGTATTTGGAGTATATTGTGGTTTGTTTTGTCGATCGATCGTGTTGTGTGACGGCTGTTGTGAATGATGGATTGATTATATGTTCACGAATGGAGGTGACGTGGTTAAACTTCTCTTGAGGATTAATATCAAGAGAGGGCGTCAGGACGCGGTAAACTCCTCCTGGGGCAAATAATTGTGCGGTAATGCACGGGTGCGGTAAAGCACGGGTTACCAGGAAAGGGTGCGTCAAATTACGCCCTGCGGTGGCGTGGGGATCCCGTGAGGATCTGATTAAGTCCAGAATTCACTCCAGTCGTCACATCAATTGTTGTTGGTAATGTCATGTCCTAGATGTGTCTGTGGACTGTTATTTGGCATTAATGAGGAGGCCTGGGGCTTGGTCACATAGGTAGAGCCAGGTTATAAGAGATCTATTCTCGGTTACAAACCCCTAGTGCCAGAGGTCCCCCAAGTAATGGTATTCAGATTGAATGTACATTATCCAGTGAAGGTTTCAGTTGGTAAGAAGTTGGAAGTTATTTAGGCTGAGGCCAGGATAGCAGAACAGGGAAGTGAAAGGTGTCCCCTGCAACCTCAGCAGCCAGAAGATTACGAGGAGGCAGGGAAAGCCAGAGTGAGGAGTTTGGGTTTGAGTTGGGACGTGTAGAAGACGTTTAAAATGGGTCACTGAATACCAGTTGTTGACTCAAATTCTGTGTTTTGTCTGGTCTGTTTCCTTTTGCAGATTTAACAGAGATCTCTTCACTTCCTCATCTTCTATATCACCCTGTCACTGCATATCTTCATTTCTTTTCTGTTTTGCCTCAACCTTTCTTGCTTTCCTCTCCTCCTATTCAATTCAAGAGTTGTGTGAAATGGGAAATAAGTTAATTAGGCCCACAGAGGGCAGTTTGGCTTGTGATTTGGTCATAGAACGGGAGGGAGAGGATGCTGTAAAAAAAGGGAAAGAAATTAGCAAAAGTTTGTGGAATTGATATGCATTTGGGTGGGAGATTACAAGTAGATGAATGGCGTACTGTTTTTTGAAACGTAAATAAGGTCTGTTGTCAGATTATAGGTTGCTACGGGCAGCAGATGCTTGGTTTAAAGTTGCAAACGCTATTCATGAAGAAGAGGGAGGATGGGACAGGAAACAAACCAAAATGGTTGCATCGTGTACAAGAAAACTAGAAAAGAGGAAGCTAAGTAGCCAAGTAGACACTGCCCTTCGTCTACCGCCCCTCTGCTCTAAGTGACACCACCCCCTGTTGCAACACGCCCTATGCCACCGCCCTATGCAACCGCCTACACCGAAACCCGCCCACATGTTTCCAGTGATGGAGCATAGTAGCAACCAATGTAGCATTTTAATTGAATAAATAATTTATGTATAGGATGTATTGAATAATTCTGAATATTTCAGTCAGAGTCTGAATTTATTTTGGTTTTAATTGTGTTTAAGTTGTATTAGCAAAAGAGGAAGTTTATGTATTCTAGGCATTATGCCAGAAGAGCAAAAGAGGAAGTGCTTTCTTTGCTTAAATCTATGTGCTGAGCGTTTTGTATTCTAAAAAAAAAAAAAAAAAGACTCAGTATCTAATTAGAATGTTTAGAAAGGAAAATAAATATCTATGTTGTGGAGATCGGCTGGACCGGGGCTCCCTATAAAAAAAATGATTCTGTATGGAGATGGTTCCAGGGCCGGACTGGGAATAACATCTAGCCCTGGAAAAAATTTCATACCAGCCCCACAGCATTATTATACCACCGCAACAGCATAACGTCATTTATTTCTTGTTCATGAAAGGGAAAACCATAAAATTCACATTTGAAGAGTGTATTACATATAGATAAGACAGATATGAAATCACATAGGGCTTTATATATATATATATATATATATAAAAGCAAATTCCAGTTAAAAGTGGTAAGTGATCAATCATCAAGGGGGACCCCAGGAACTCAGAACGTGGGAGGGGGGAGGGAACCACCTTCCGCAGAAAGAATACACTAAGGTAAGGGGGGTGGGTTACTGATATAAGGCTGTGCTTTATATCAGTGCCCCCTTACATTATCGTATTCACTCCCCCCTTACATCAGTGACCCCCCCTTCAGACTGGCCTAGCGGTGCTGTCACTGACCTCCTCTCAGGTGCACCGTGTAGGGCTCAGTCAGTCGGCTCCAGCTCGGTGGCTCTGGTTTTATCCTATAGTCTCCTCTCCACAGTCCACACTTGTCTGACTTCTCCCATGACCCCCATCCCGGCGGTGCTCCCACTCTTGACTCCTCTGCAGACTCCCTCAGAGACTGCAGACATGATACAGGAGATGGTCAGAGACTGCAGACATGATACAGGAGATGGTCAGAGACTGCAGACATGATACAGGAGCTCAATGCAGCCTCACCAGTGCCCATCAAATGCAGCCTCACCAGAGCCCATCAAATGCAGCCTCATCAGTACCAATCAAATGCAGCCTCACTGTGCCCATCAATGCAGCCTCACTGTGCTCATCAAATGCAGCCTCACTGTGCTCATCAAATGCAGCCTCACTGTGCTCATCAAATGCAGCTTTACTCTGCCCGTGAATGCAGTTTCACTGTGCCCATGAATGCGGCCTCACTGTGCCCACCATTGCAGCCTCACTGTGCCCATCATTGCAGCCTCACTGTGCCCATCATTGCAGTCTCACTGTGCCCATCATTGCAGTCTCACTGTGCCCATCAATGCAGCCTCACTGTGCCCATCAAATGCAGTCTCACTGTGCCAGTGAATGCAGTCTCACTGTGCCCAGGAATGCAGCTTCACTGTGCCCATCATTGCAGCCCCTCCTGTGCCCCATGGCCCAGTCAGCAGTCCCTGTCTGTGGGAAGGTGTGTTGTTGATGCTCGGTACGGTACCTTGCATGCCAGCAGGATATCCATGATGGCCAACAGCAGGCTGTTCTCGTTTTGGATGGGGACAGTGCTCCTTCCAGAGGATCTGTTTGCTGTGAGATGGAGTGGTCCCTGGCCACCTGCACCTTCAGCCATCCTCATTTTCCGGCCCCAGTCAGCCTGTCCTCTGGTCCTGGGGAAGTGGAGAGCACTGGGTGGGAGCTGGAAAGAAGGGGGAGCAGAGAGTACTGGCGGGGTTGGAGAGCACATGGGTGGGGGCACAGAGCAGGGGGGAGTGGAGATCACAGGGATGGGGAGCGGAGAGCGCTGGGGGGGGACTTGAGAGCACTGGGGGTCCAAAAAGAACAGAGGTGGAGAGCACTGTGGGGGCTAAGAGTGTGGGGTGGCGAAGAGCACTGGGGGAGGGGCTGAAAAACAGGGGTGGAGAGCACTGGGGGGTACAAAGAGCAGGGGGGAGTGGAGAGCAATGGGGGGAGCTTGAAAGCACCAGTGGGGGAGGGGCAGAAAAACAGGGGTGGAGAGCACTGGGGGGTACAAAGAGCAGGGGGGAGTGGAGAGCAATGGGGGGAGCTTGAAAGCACCAGTGGGGGCCAGAAAGAACAGGGGTGGAAAGCACGGGGGACTGGAGAGCACTGGCGGGGGTTGGAGAGCACATGGGTGGGGGCAAAATGCAGGGGGGAGTGGAGAGTACAGGGGTGGGGAGCGGAGAGTGCTGGGGGGGAAGCTTGAGAGCACTGGAGGGGGAGCCAAAAAAAAACAGGGGTGGAGAGCACGGGGGGCAAAGAGCATGGGGGGGGCTGGAGAGCGATGGGTGGAGCTTGAGAGCACCGGGGGGGCCAAAAACAGGGGTGCGGCGAGTGGGGGGCTGGAGAGCACTGTGGGGGGCGGAGAGCACTGGGGTGGGGGCTGGAGAGTGATGGGGAGAGCTGAAGAGCACTGGGGGGGGCAGAAAGAACATGGGTGGAGAGCACTGGGGGAGTGAAGAGCACTGGGATGGTGGCTAGAGTAGGATGGGGAGAGCTGGAGAGCAGGGGGGGCAGAATAAACAGGGGTGGAGAGAACTGTGAGGGGGGGGGCTGGAGAGTGTTGTGAGGGGAGGAGAGCATGGGGGGAGCCAGGGAGCACAAGGAGAACTGGGGGGGCCAGTAAAAGAAGTTGGATAGGAGGATCGGCGGGGGGCCGCATATATTCCTCCATGCAGCCACTGAATACTTGATTCTCCTCCTCTCCCTCCTGCAAGTATTCAGCGGCTGCATGGAGGAATATAGAAAGCTAATTTCCTCTATATGCGGCCCCCCGCCGATCCTCCTATCCAGGCACACAGGGCGGACTGTACGGGCGGGCATCTACTGGATCCCTCTGTCCTGCTCCTGTGTGTCACGGAGCTGGCTGGGTCTGTGTTCGGCGGCCGCGCTGTAACATGGTCCCGCCCCCCTAGACCCGCTCGTGTGATAGGCGGAACACTGATCTACTATCACACAAGCCGGTCTAGGGGGGCGGGACCGTGTTACAGCGCGGCCGCCGAACACAGACCCAGCTAGCTCCGTGACACACAGGAGCAGGAGAGACAGGAGCACTGCAGCCGCAACTCAGGCCTCCTACCGGGAAATCTCCCAGTATCCCGGTAGGTCAGTCCGGCCCTGATCACATCTCTACTCTAAAACGGCTGAAGTCAATATGTGTACAAGCAGTTTACTGATTTGGGTTTTAGCGTGCTGAACAGAGCACATAGACACATTTTAGCTGCCGCATTTATTTCAGGTCTTAAAGAGTCAATCCGAAAGGGTTTGAGTATAGAGAACTCACAACTTTGAGCTTGAGACATTGTTATTAGTAGTTAATAGGTCCAGAATCCTCACAGAACAGTAGAGAGTAGCTCCTCTCATGATGGCCTCTGACACACCCTATCTGCTCCCACCAGTACCAACTCCATGTGTCTGCTTGCTACAACTGCGAAAGACCCAGCCACTCCAGAAGGGAATACCGAAGCCCATGGAAATTTACCCATAGTCCCCCAAATCCCAACCACAGTCAAACTGGGCCGTACAGAACCAGTCACACTCGTCGGCAAGAATCTCAGGACCCACCTCACCAACCGCCACACCCCACTTCGGAACACATGGACCTTCTCCGCTAGGATTCCGGCAAGCCTGTGTCACCTGCCCCTGTCATGACACAGGTGCAGCCCGGTCCGTAATCAGGGCAGAAGAATTACCCGATACCTCATTCCTATCGGACATTAACATAGCATGTGTAGAGGTTGATGGAACGCCCAGAAAGAGCCAGTTGACCCGCCCCCTGCAAGTCGGCAACTTTCCTGACTTATTAGCGAGATTTGTGGTCTCATCCACATGCCCCCTGAACCTACTAGGAACTGATGTTCTGTCCAGGCTCCAAGCCTCTATCTCTTTCCAACCTGATGGTGGTGTTCTGATCACCTCACCACTGGCCATCAATGACGCATCGGCACTCTGCTTCATCCCATTCCTGTTATCCCTGAACCGAAAAGACGAACCTAAAGTCCCCGAAGAAGTTTTGGATCGGGTCCCCACATGCCTATGGTCCACAGGGCCGGAAGACATAGGACATCTGAAAGTGCCGCCAGTCATGGTACAACTGAAGCCTGGGGCTCTCCTACCCAGAAAACCACAATACCCCTTGAAGCCTGCACAATCGACATCCATCTCAAGACAAGTTGAGGCTCTTCTGTCAAATGGAGCCTTGGTACCCTGTAAATCTCCTTGTAACACACCACTGTTCCCAGTGAAGCAGCGAACCGCAAAAGAGGAACCAGAAAACTACAGGATGGTACAAGACCTCAGAGCAGTGAATGAAGCTACCATCCTGGAGACCCCAACCGTCCCCAATCCCCACATGTTGCTAGCAGAGCTACACCTGGACTGTTATGCCACAAAGTGCCCAGAACTCCCCTACTCAATTTGCCAAAGCAATGGCTCTCATCCTGCACACATGGATGAGACTACACCCAGATGTTGTACTTCTCCAATATGTAGATGACCTCCTGCTGTGTGCAGATTCCTTCGGTGACGCCTCCATATTCTCAGAAAGTCTCCTCCACTACCCGGTTGAGCAAGGTTGTAAAGCCTTAAAAAGCAAAAAGTCCAGAAAGAAGGTGATTTTCCCAGGCCTCTGCATCTCCCAAGGCACCTGACATCTCACTGAAGAAAGAGTTGTTGCAATCAAGGGCATCCCTTTGCCTCAAGGTCAAGCAATCCCTTTATGATGCCCTGAGATCTGACCCTTTCCTGCTTTCTCCAGAAGCTGTGGACAATTTGGAAACTCTGAAGGAGATCCTCTCAACAGCCTCTGCTTTTGGACTAAAAGACTTTCAAGACTTTTCAAACTGTTTGTCTCAGAGAGGCAAGGACATGTCACAGAAGTTTTGGCTCAGGCCCATAATAACAGACTCAGGGTATCACTCCTGTCAACTGGACTCAGTGATCAAGGGGGGACCTTCCTGCTTCAGAGCCGTCTTTGCAACCCAAGTTCTCTTGGACAAGACTGCGGACCTCGTCTTGGGTCACCCCTTAATCCTCCTTGCTCCTCATGACATCACTGCCATCCTGAACCAGATCCAACCCAGACACCTGTCTTCACAAAGGCACCTCAGACTCCAGTGTGCCTTACCTCCCCCTGACAACATCACCATTCTCGGATGTGATACCCTCATCCCATCCACTCTACTTCCCCTTCTCGAGGGGGGAACCTCTGTGGAAGATGATTACCACTATACCGCCCATGACTGTTTTGAAGTGATGAAGATGGAGACATCACATCTGCCGACAGTCAGTGAAACTGCCCTTGAAAATCCTGACCTGACAATCTTTGTGGATGGTTCCAGATATGCAGATGATGCTGGGCGGTACCATACAGGATATGCAGTTACCACAGAAGATACAGTTCTCCAAGCCTCAGCGTTACCCCCCTCCATGTCTGTACAAGAAGCAGAGTTGCTGGCCCTAACTATGGCATGCAAGTTGGCAGAAGGAACGGAAGCTTACCCTGTCACCATGACGGCGAAGACCACAGCTAAAAGACTTTTAACAGAAATGGTGTCCCAGAAGTTATAGAGAGTGATCAGGGGCCGGCTTTCACGGCCTCAGTAACCAGGGAGATATGGACAGCCTTAGGGGTCACACTAGCTTTCCACACTCCATACCATCCTCAGAGTAGTGGGAAGGTGGAAAGACTAAATGGCACAATAAAGTCTAGATGGCTAAAAATGTCTCAGGAAACAGGAATGAGTTGGCCAGACAGCCTACCCATTGCCTTGTTCAGTGTCAGGTAAACCCCAAGAGTAAATCATGGTTTGTCACCCTATGAGATATTGTTTGGTTCAGCCCCCAGACTGGGTTGTTATTTTTCACAACAGTTGCAATCTGATGTATTAACTGATTATGTGACTGCTTTATCTCGAGAATTAACCCATATCCATGTGCAAGTGTTTTCTTCCATTCCAGATCCTGAGTTAGACACAGGATCACACAAGTTGGTCCCTGGTGATTGGGTCCTGATAAAGAAGTTTTTGAGGAAACACCCTTGAACCCAGATATGATGGTCCTTTCCAAGTCCTTCTGACAACCACCACAAGTGGCCCGAAAGAACTCGTGGATACACGCCTCACATTGCAAGAAAGTCCCCATGCCCGAAGAGGAGGCTGAGGAGACCAAACCATGATCCTGCTTATCCTTTTTGTCATAATCTTTGCTCAAGCCCAAGAGGTGGCCATTAAACAGGAAAATGGTATAACTCAATTCTGGTACAACTCATTCAACACACATGTTGCCACGTTTATATCCCCTTATAGTAAGATACTTCCAGGTACAGATTACAAAATCCGATCCTATGAAAGAACAGTAGGTCCCATGACTGTATGTATGTGTTACCAACGACTACTGGGGACACAAACTGGGGGTATAAGCCTGAAATCGCCCAAAATAAGAAAGACAAGAATGGGAAATCACTCCTAGACAGAATGACAATCAACAAGCACACAGATCAATACTTCACAAAAGAGTTTAGACTAACCATTGAGAATCCCAGCCCAGGGGACAGTGGGACCTATGTATTGGGTCTGTGGTGGGCAAATAGGTATCCCAGCTTTAGGAAACCTTTTCAACTGAAAGACATGTTCAATAACCCAGAGTGGACAGATCCCAATCTACATCCAATTCAAACCCCCTAAAGCCTCACATGCAAACATTAGGAGACATGGTAGCCATAGCAGACCCTACCTTTGAGGACACCATGGCTGCTGAGACCGGTTTTTCAGATGTCAACTTATGGCTCGAATGGATGAGGTACAATGCAGGGAAACATAACAAGACTAATTGCTACGTGTGTGGGGGGGGCTAAACCACATCTAGGAACAGTCCCCCTTAACATACCCCCAGAACATGAGACCTGTGTCCTTAGTTTGTTTACAAACACAGCTACAAACCACTCCCTATGCGAGTATTGGAAAAAGGAGTACCCCATAGTCACTAAAGCCCTTAAACCAGCAGAAGGTATTACTATATATCCTGGCAATTATACATGTTATGGGAAGTACCATGGGGTGGGAAAACCCCTTGGGAACTTCACTGAGGGTTACTGCGAGTCTTATAGTGAGGTGTCTGCAGACCTAGTGCAGAATCAAGTCCAGTCCCTAGGAGATGTGTACTGGATTTGTGGGGACATGAAAGTTAGAAGTAGAATGACAGGACAGTGAACAGGAGAATGTGCAATGGCTAAAACCATAATGCCCCTGCATATTTTCTCAGAGAACCCAGAGCCAGAAGCAAGCGATGTACCCAAAACCAACAGGAAACGTAGGCGTGCCCCAGCAGGAAGCTTTGACCCCCATGTATACATAGACGCCATAGGGGTCCCAAGGGGGGTCCCAGATGAATTCAAAGCAAGAGACCAAGTAGCAGCAGGTTTCGAAGAAATAGGGAGTCCACGCTAATGGGTGTAATTAGAAGCCTAGGTGGGAAGTATATTCCTAAATTGATAGACTGCTGCCCTCACATACGCTGACTCCACAGGGGGTGGAATGAGCGGAAAAAGTGAAAAAAGAAAAGTGTGTGAGTGTGGCGCTGTCCCAAAGTTGTAAAAGAAATGTCTGCATATATACAATTATATCCAAAGTGTCACGTGTGTATTACCTTAAAGTGGGGTTCCACCCAAAAAACAAAACTACCTGGAAAAATTCTAAAAAAACCCCCAAAAAAACATTTGGATATTTTTTTTCACTTACCTCTAAATGCCTGTTGCTTGGTGGTCCCTCGTAGTCTGCCTGTTCCTTAGCCTGGGCTGGTGACATCACTTCCTCCTCGGCACAGGAAGGGCTCCGCTCTGCTCCCTCCCTCCTGTCAATCATCTGGGACCCATTACAGGTACCAGGTGATTGAGCGGCCAATCACGGTGCGCGGCGCCGCTCGCACATGCGCAGTAGGTGCCAGGCTGTGAAGCCACAGCCCGGCGCCCACAGTTGAAATGCCGGCGCCGACGAGCGGAGGGGGGGGACGAGCGGGGCTTCGATCCCCCGCATCGCTGGACCCAGGGACAGGTGAGTGTCCAATTAAAAGTCAGCAGCTGCAGTATTTGTAGCTGCTGACTTTTAATTTTTTTTTTTTTTTGACGGCCCCCCTGGGTGTAACTCCTCTTTAAGTGAAATATGTATGGCAGTTATTACCACTCCTGTGGATTAAAGTGACTGGTGATTTAAACATAAGAAGCATAATGAGTGCAATAAATCGCATCCAAGGTGTCTAGTGCTATATTCCCTCAAAAGGAAAAAACAGTATTAACCACTGCTAAGAGCATGAAGTGGTCTATGTCTAAACACTAGAAAACACAAAGTTGCAATAAATACATCACACGTGAAAAAATTCTAAAGTGTCTAGTGCTAAATAAATAAATATTAAAATATTGCTCTACAAACGTTGCAAATAACAAAGTGACAAGTGCCCTATAAAGAGGTCACTCTGAAAAGTACTAAACACACGTGCCATGCAAATGGTTCTATGATAATAAACAGTTCATATGGGTATGTGCCCGGTGCACTATAAGTGAAAAAAGGCGTCCGTTGTGGGATTCCTCAAAGCACACAACAGGTGTTAATCCAGTGCTGGTGTCTCGCGTTGTGATTGTGCAGAGACTCACCAGCTGTATATCCCCTGGATGCGATTTATTGCACTCATTATGCTTCTTATGTTTAAATCACCAGTCACTTTAATCCACAGGAGTAGTAATAACTGCCATACATATTTCACTTAAGGTAATACACACGTGACACTTTGGATATAATTGTATATATGCAGACATTTCTTTTACAACTTTGGGACAGCGCCACACTCACACACTTTTCTTTTTTCAGCAGCATGTTTCGAGTCACTGATTCCCATTATCACTGTAAATAAGAATGTAGACTGGATAAATTACATCTACTACAACCAGCAAAGATTTGTCAATTACACCAGGGACGCACTCCAAGGTCTGGCCGAACAGTTAGAGGCAGCATCACACATGACTTTCCAAAACCGTATGGTCTTAGACATGCTCCTAGCTGAGAAGGAGGGTGTATGCAAGATGATCCCTGAGACAAGTACATGCTGCACTTACATCCCAGACAACACCGGCCCAAATGGTAAAGTGACTTTAGCCATCCAAAAACTAGAGAATCTGTCCAAAGAATTAAAACAGAATTCAGGGCTCACCAACCCATGGGACCAGTATTTTACCTGGATAAAAGGAGGATGGCAGGGACTACTGACCCAGATAGGGACAGCCGTCCTGACAATAGCTGCCATAATCTGCTGTGTCTTCCCCTGTATTAAGAAGTGTGTAGAAAAAGCGGTTGACCAAAATATCCCCACATTTGTGAACCAAGAGATCCCAGATGACGACGATGTCTATGTAGGGCTTGATGAAACCCATGATGAAAGTTACACAGTACGCTCTCTTACAGTCACCCTTCCCCGAGATGCAACACCGTAGGGCTATAGGGACAGATAGCACCTGGCGGCGTTTCACCAGCTGTATTGAGGGGGGTGGTGAGCTAGTTACAGCCCTTTCTCTACATACAGCTTAAAAGAGTTGCAGTCAGTGAAATGAGCCGGGTGAAAATGACAGGTTGTTCTCCAGTGTGAGGGACAGTTTTAGAAAATACGCATTTCAAGGGGGGACTGTAATGGAATGTGATTATGAGCGTTATTGTGAAATGCCTATTTCTAATATAATCGCATAGATATAAGTGCTTATTTTCTTATAACCAGCTATTAGCCTTAATCATGCTCAAATTAGATGTCTGCCAGCTTCTCCTTTCATGTGAAACAGAACTGCAAGAGTTAAAGTACAAAGAACAAAGTTAAGAAGATTGCACCTATTTTTCAGGCCTATGAGGCTACACTCAAGACAAACAGGAACTGAAAATAAGACATAATTAGCTATGATAGTCTGCTATCTCCTTATACAGATATAACCCAGCAAAGCTTACATTTTGTCACCATAATGAATATGTATAATTTGCGGTTTGTACACGCTTGTTTTATTCGATATTTGATTTGATAACGAAACATCCGGCTCTCAATATATCATTTTTGAGCCCAGGAAATAAACGTCAGAAGTACCAAACTTACTGAACGAGTCCGTGTCAGTGATTGTGGTTAAATGTGCACATTTTCACATCGAAGGTTAATTTGGCCAGGGGGACAGAAACAAGAGTACCGAGCGGTTCTGTTCGGTCCAAAACAGCATAAGCTTTTTCTTTCAGTAAGACTAATTTGAAATATGTATATAAAATGTTAATTACATTGCCTATATCTGTATCCCATGCTTTGATACTTGTCCTAATTTGTATCTTATTTATACAAACTTCAATAAAATTATTGGATGAGAAAAAAAAAAAAAAAACCTCCTATTCTACCTGTCAGCAATGTTTCTTCTGAATGTATATACTCAGATCCATCTACATTCTAAGCATAACTTGGTGCTGGCATACATTTACCTTCATGTGTATGTACAGGAGATGTTGTGTTGTGGTATTATCCCAGACTGCAAATCAAGATACCAAAGAAGAGGGGCGTGGCTTGGCACGCGATGAGGATGGCAGCTTAGTTTAAGAGCTCCGTCAGACACATGGCCCGAGCCCGTCTTTTCTGCACTTATCTCAGAGAAAGAGCAGACAAAACAAACACCCTCATCATACCCGATCACGTCGATCTATGGCTGCAAGTGCTGGGAGAACTATCTCTGACATATTCAAGAACCAGGCCGCTGTTCTGAGAGTCACAGCGGGAGGCAAGATGGCGCCGGCTCATGCGGACGATGAATTCAGTGAAGATTCACAGTCAGCAGCGGAGGAAAATGGTATGAGAAGCTCCCGCTCTGATCACCCCCTTACATACGAGGACATGTCAGGCTTTGCAGCTGACATCAAAGCCTCGTTCTCCGCTGCCATCACAGATCTCAAAACTAGCCTCCTGGTATTACAAGAAAAGATGGCTACAGCGGAAACAGCAGGGAAACAGAGAGACGCTAGAATCAATAGGCTAGATAAAGTTGCCTCCTCTCATGCTCGCCATTTCATTGAAATGAACAGGCATTTAGAAGATCTTGATAACAGGGGAAGACGCAATAATATTAGAGTCCGCGGTATTCCAGAATCCGTCCTGGCTGATCAAATCCCCTCAGTTCTGCAAAGAGTCTTCAGAAGACACAGAAATCGAATTCATACGGGCGCATAGAGCTCTGAGAGCTAGGGGTCCAGACACCTTACCCCCTAGAGACATTATCTGCTGCCTGCAAAATTTTGCACTTAAAGAAGAAATAATGTTCAAAGCCCGCAGAAATGACCAGATAATATTCAATTGAGAATGCATTAAATTATTTCAATATTTATCTCAGATCACCTTGAAAAACCACAGGGCCCTGCGACCTTTATTGGACAAATTAAGGGAGAAAGAGATAAGATGCACATGGTGTTTCCCTTTTGCTCTATTGGTCACTTTTGACGGCAGACAGCACACGCTCCGCACACCAGACGACCTTCCAGACTTCTGTGATGCACTTCAACTTGGCTTGATTGATCTACCGGATTGGTACCAGGAGTTCACTCTACCACCCCAGGAACGGAGCTCGCTCCCCTCTGACCACCCCGGAGAAACACCATTCCAAAAAACAGAAGCAATTTCACCAAGAGGCACAGTTAGCGGGCACACCACGCAGTCGCCCACACTCCGCCAGGAACATGATGGAAGACCGGGAGTAACAGTAACAGCCCCATCTCCATGTAGACATGCTTGAAGATAAAATGGATTAGCTATTGTCTATTAGACAGCATAACTACAAACGGATTGGCACCTTTATATACTTTAACCCCACACGATTTAGGTTAAGTTGGTATATACCTACAATCTATGGGCTTTTAAGGAATACCGAATACTTTGCTTACTTAGAGGCTTCAATCCAGTCTTCAGGCAAAGGCTAATCGACAGATGAACAACATATACCAACCGTAATTCTAAATTGAGAATTCTCTGCCTCCTTTTTGTTCCTTTTTTGAGTTCTTGGTTCTTTTTTGTTTTTCCTTCTTGACACGAGACAGTCAGCGTAACAAAGCACAATTCATAAGATGTTTATTTTAAACTGCAGCACTTGTCTTCTGTTTTATCTAGGAAGAGAGGGCAGTTTCATGTTTATCCTCCATTTTTCCAAGAGCAACCATGGACACAGCTATAGTTATTATTATTAGTAATGTTCCTTTAAGTAGTAGAATTTATTTGATCGACAACGCAGTGATGAGGTGTTTGTAGATGTTTGACCATCATTGTCTAATGTTCACTCAGTATCGCTAGTGCAGATTAGACCTTTTAGCTCATAGATTAAGAATACTCAGGCCGTAGTCTGGCCACGCTTAGATTACCCACTGTTGAATTGAAACTTAATTCTTACACGTATATAGTTACAAACGTGTACTCATAGTGAGGTATATATTATTAGAGGGTTTCACTCATCGTGCGTCACCCCCGACCCTGCAATAGTGTCTTCGGTAGGACACTTTTGAGCCTACCCGTACGTACACACTAAACTTGATCTTCCGGGACGTGCTTTTCGTTCACGGAGGAAGTGTCTTTTATTTTCTCCATTCTTACTTCTTTTCCTTATTTCATATCTATAATCTTCAACCTCTATTTTATACTTACCTATTTGCATAAAGTGACAGAATTATCAGGTATTAACTATTTAATTGATACATTTCCATTTTTTTTTCCTTTTATAGATATTTTTTTCCTTTTTTTCATTTCTCAAAGTTGTGAATAAAGGTACATCCGAGCATCTCTCTCTGTCATGACCTTGCAGTAATACATTCATGACCTGTCTGTCTCTTACCTGGTCTGTGTATCAGCCTTGAGGTTTGTACTCTCACACCTGCATGCTTAAGTAATCTTCCCTCTGTGTGGCTCCACCCTAGCCTCAACAGGAACCACTATTTAACACTGTATTCTCCAAGCCTGCCTTGCTGTGCAATATTGTGTGTTTGGCTTCCTGTTTGCCGTGTGCTCTAAGTTTGTCTCTGTCTCTGTTACCGATCTTGGCGTGTTCCCGACTATTCCTGTCTGCTTGTGACCCTGACCTTTGGCATGTTCTCGACTATCCCTCTTTGCCTGTGACCCTTACTTTTGGCGTGTTCTCTGACTCCTGACCCCAAGGGGGTGCATCTGTCACCTGGATACAGGTGACCTGACAGTTTGCACGGCCATGGACCCGTCTGATGTGCCGCTACCTGCCGATGATCAGCTGCAGGGGATAGTCCACAGACTCGAGACCCAGGAATCTAATCAGACCCAGGTGATGCGATTCCTTTAGGATCTGGCTTCCCGCTTTGAACAACTTCAAGCCTCCTTAGGCTCCCTGGTTCCACAACCGCAATCGACTGCCGTATCAGCTCCGCTTACAGTCGCAGCCGCTAACCCTTTGCACTTACCAGCTCCATCCCATTACTTTGGGGATTCCAAGGCCTGCAGAGGGTTCCTTAGCCAGTGTACTATTCATTTCGAACTCCAACCCCAAAACTTCAAGTCTGATCGGGCAAAGGTAGCCTATATTATTTCTCTCCTGTCCGGCGAGGCTTTAGCTTGGGCTGCCCCTATGTGGGAGAGGAAAGATCCAGTGGTTTCCAGCCTCTCTAATTTTCTGAAACTCTTCCGGAATATCTTTGAGGAACCAGGTCGTGTCTCTTCAGTGGCCAGCGCCCTCTTACGTCTCCGCCAAGAGTCTGTTTCTATGGGACAGTATGCTCTTTGTTTCCGCATACTGATGGCTGAGCTGATCTGGAACAATGAGGCCTTAGTCGCAACCTTTCAGTATGGCCTTTCTGATAGAGTGAAGGACGAATTAGCAGGAAGAACCATCCCCACTGATCTGGACGAAGTTATCTCCCTGTGTAACCAGATAGATATTCGTTTTCAGGAAAGGACCTTAGAAAAGCGACGCCAGCACTCCTCGGTCCTTAGTCAGCACGAGCTCCCCTCTTTTCGTCCTGTGGAGCATCTCCTGCCAACTAAGGAACCCATGCAGCTGGGCCAGACCAGGCCATCCCGCGAGGAACGTGCTAGGTGCAGAACTCTAGGCCTGTGTCTCTGCTGTGGGGGCAAAGGTCATTTTCGTGACACATGCTCATTTCGTCCAGGAAAAGCTCAGGTAATACATCTGGAAGGTGGAGTATTGGACCCAGAAAAGTCATCTTCTCGTCTCCTTCTTTCGGTGTTTCTTCATGTTGGCGTTTCCTCCCATTTGGCCTTGGCTTATCTGGATTCGGGAGCTGCTGGCAACTTAATGGACTGGAGAACTGCATCTTCCATGAACCTTACCCTTTTACCCCTCACCACTCCATTGGTGGTCTCGGCGATTGATGGCACTGTTCTTCCAGGGGGGCCTCCACCGGGAGTGGATATCCTTTCTTATCCTTCCTAAGGTCTCAACACCTATCGTATTGGGGCTTCCTTGGTTGCAGCTTCACTTTCCACACATTGACTGGAGTTCTGGGCAGATCCTGGCTTGGGGTCCCTCCTGTTTCTCTTCCTGCCTACTCAAGGTTGCCCCTAAGGGGAGACTTCCCGTGGCTACCACCTCAGTATCCTCTGCCCTTCCCGCTGCATATAGCGATTTCCGTTATGTGTTCTGTAAAAAGTCAGCTGAGGTGATTCCTCCTCACAGGTCCTTTGACTGTGCCATTGACCTTGTTCCCGGAGCAGCTCTACCCAGGGGTCATACCTACCCTCTGTCCATCCCAGAGATCCAGGCCATGTCTGAGTATGTTACAGAAAATCTAGAAAAAGGATTCATCCGGAAATCCTCATCGCCTGCAGAAGCAAGGTTCTTTTTTGTTGCCAAAAAGGATGGTACCCTAAGACCCTGCATTGACTACCGAGGCCTAAACGCAGTAACGATCAAAAATCGATACCCTCTACCCCTAATTTCGGAACTATTTGACAGGTTGAAAGGTGCCTCCATTTTTACCAAGTTGGATCTCAGGGGTGCATACAATTTGATCCAAATACGGGAAGGGGATGAATGGAAAACTGCGTTTAACACTAGAGATGGGCATTATGAGTACTTGGTCATGCCCTTTGGTTTATGTAACGCCCCAGCGGTGTTCCAAAACTTTATTAACGAAATCTTCAGGGATCTGCTTTACCAATTTGTTGTCATCTACCTGGATGACATTCACATCTTTTCGGATAGTCTGTAGGTTCACAGAGACCATGTCCGGATTGTACTTCAGCGCCTTCGAGAAAATAATCTGTACGCCAAGCTGGAGAAATGTTCTTTTGAATGTTCTGAAGTACTGTTTCTGGGATGTAGGGATGAGCTTCGAGTTCGAGTCAAACTCATGTTCGACTCGAACATTGGCTGTTCGCAAGTTTGCCGAACAGCGAACAATTTGGGGTGTTCGCGGCAAATTCGAATGCCGCGGAACACCCTTTAAAAGTCTATGGGAGAAATCAAAAGTGCTAATTTTAAAGGCTAATATGCAAGTTATTGTCATAAAAAGTGTTTGGGGACCTGGGTCCTGCCCCAGGGGACATGGATCAATGCAAAAAAAAGTTTTAAAAACTTACGTTTTTTCAGGAGCAGTGATTTAAAAATGCTTAAAGTCAAACAATAAAAGTGTAATATCCCTTTAAATTTTGTACCTGGGGGGTGTCTATAGTATGCCTGTAAAGGGGCGCATGTTTCCTGTGTTTAGAACAGTCTGACAGCAAAATGACATTTTGAAGGAAAAAACTCATTTAAAACTACCCGCGGCTTTTGCATTGCCGACAATACACATAGAAGTTCATTGATAAAAACGGCATGGGAATTCCCCAAAGGGGAACCCCGAACCAAAATTTAAAAAAAAAAATGACGTGGGAGTCCCCCTAAATTCCATACCAGGCCCTTCAGGTCTGATATGGATATTAAGGGGAACCCCGGCCAAAATGTAAAAAAAAAAATGACGTGGGGTTCCCCCTAAATTCCATACCAGACCCTTCAGGTCTGGTATAGATTTTAAGGGGAACCCCGCGCCAAAAAAAAACAAAACGGCGTGGGGTCCCCCCAAAAATCCATACCAGAGCCTTATCCAAGCATGCAACCTGGCAGGCCACAGGAAAAGAGGGGGGACGAGAGTGCGCCCCCCCTCTTGAACCGTACCAGGCCACATGCCCTCAACATTGGGAGGGTGCTTTGGGGTAGCCCCCCAAAACACCTTGTCCCCATGTTGATGAGGACAAGGGCCTCATCCCCACAACCCTGGCCGGTGGTTGTGGGGGTCTGCGGGCGGGGGGCTTATCGGAATCTGGAAGCCCCCTTTAACAAGGGGACCCCCAGATCCCGCCCCCCCTGTGTGAAATGGTAAGGGGGTACTTACCCCTACCATTTCACTAAAAAACTGTCAAAAATGTTAAAAATGACAAGAGACAGTTTTTGACAATTCCTTTATTTAAATACTTCTTATTTCTTCTATCTTCCTTCATCTTCTGGTTCTTCTGGTTCTTCTGGCTCTTCTGTTTCTTCCTCCAGCGTTCTCATCCAGCATCTCCTCCGCGGCGTCTTCTATCTTCTTCTCTTTGGGCCGCTCCGCACCCATGGCATAGGAGGGAGGCTCCCGCTCTTCTCTTCTTCTTTTCTTCTCTTCTTCTCTTCTTCATTTTCTTCTCCGGGCCGCTCCGCACCCATGCTGGCATGAAGGGAGGCTCCCGCTGTGTGACGGCGCTCCTCGTCTGACAGTTCTTAAATAACGGGGGCGGGGCCACCCAGTGACTTTACAGGCATACTATAGACACCCCCCAGGTACGAAATTTAAAGGGATATTACACTTTTATTGTTTGACTTTAAGCATTATTAAAATCACTGTTCCTGAAAAAACGTCCGTTTTTAAAACTTTTTTTGCATTGATCCATGTCCCCTGGGGCATGACCCAGGTCCCCAAACACCTTTTATGACAATAACTTGCATATTAGCCTTTAAAATTAGCACTTTTGATTATTCATGTTCGTGTCCCATAGACTTTAACGGTGTTCGCGTGTTCGAACAAACCTTTTTCCTGTTCGCATGTTCTGGTGCGAACCGAACAGGGGGGTGTTCTGCTCATCCCTACTGGGATGCTTCGTCTCTAACTTCGGACTTTGTATGGATCCTGGGAAGGTCTCGGCCATTACCAACTGGCCTCTTCCTGCCGGCCTCAAGGCCACGCAGCGCTTTCTTGGGTTCACTAATTATTACAGGCAGTTCATTAGGAATTACTCCTCTATTGCTGCGCCAATTATCGCCCTGACCAAGAAGGGTGCTAATGACAAGGAGTGGTCCCCCGAAGTTGTCTCTGCCTTTCATGATTTGAAACAGGCCTTCATTTCTGGACCTTTGTTGAGGCGACCTGACCCGAGGGATCCATTTTTTATTGAAGTGGATGCTTCCTAAACTGGGGTGGGAGCTGTGCTTCTTCAATCCTTTGGGAAAAAACGTTTACCATGTGCGTTTTTCTCCAGAAAATTTTCTCAGGCGGAGAAGAATTACGCTATTGGTGATCGGGAACTTCTTGCGACTAAGTTGGTGTTGGAGGAGTGGCGTCATCTCTTGGAGGGTTCCCCACATTCCATAAGAATTTTCACTGAAAAAATATAAACCTCTAAGGGGATTTTTAAGGCAATGAATTTTAAGTTTCTTTAACTTTAAATTCATTGCCTTAAAAATCCCCTTAGAGGTTTATATTTTTTCATATGTATTTGGGATGATGGCAATGACACATCCACACCACCAAGGTCACATTTATATATAAGAATTTTCACTGACCATAAAAATCTGCAGTACTTACAGAATGCCAAACGATTGAATCCCAGACAAGCCAGGTGGAGTCTTTTCTTTTCCCGTTTTAACTTCACCATTACATTCAAACCTTGTTCCTGCAACAGTCGGGCTGATGCACTCTCTAGATCTTTTGACATTCAGGATGAGGAGCCTACCATTGAACCTGAGCCGATTATCCCTACTTCATGCATCCTTGCCCATTCAACCACCCCGAAGTCAAAAATTCCTCCTGGCAGGACCTTCCTCCCCACTGAGCTAAAAGCTGAGATCCTTTGTTGGGGAAATGACTCCAAGGTGACAGGTCATGCTGGGTTACTTCGATCCTTCCTCCTCATCAGTCGCCACTACTGGTGGCCTACTCTCCGTTCGGATGTCAAAGACTATGTTATGGCTTGTCATGTCTGTGCCCAGTCTAAGTCCTCCACGCAGGCTCCTGCTGGTCTTCTCATGCCCTTGCCCATTCCCAAGGAGCCCTGGTCTCACATAGCCATGGACTTCATCACCGATCTTCCACCTTCTGAGAAGAATAAGGTCATTTGGGTGGTAATTGATTGATTCTCCAAGATGGCCCATTTTGTTCCTCTTCCTGGTCTCCCTTCTGCTCCTGCCTTGGTTCCCATTTTTGTACGAGGGATTTTCCGTCTTTATGTATCCCTTCCCATGTAATTTCAGACAGGGGTGTTCAGTTTACTTCTCGCTTTTGGAGAGCCTTTTGCAAATCCCTCAACATTACCTTGGATTTTACCTCTTCTTACCATCCCCAATCCAATGGCCAGACTGAAAGGGTTAATCAGGAGTTGGAGGGCTTTCTCCGTACCTTGGTCTCGGTTCATCACGATGATTGGGTCTCATTACTCCCGTGGGCAGAGTTCTCCCACAACAATCATGTCAATGTCAGTTCTCAGAAGACACCCTTTGTCACTGTTTATGGAAGACATCCTCAGCTCCCTCTTCCTATGACCTGTTCTTCTGACATCCCAGCTTTGGCTACTGTTCAGGAATCAATTCCTTGTGGGCTGACGTTCATGATTCCCTCCAGAAAGCTGCCAACAAGTTCAAAAGTTTTGCTGACCGTCGCAGGCGTAAGCCGCCTTCTCCACAGCAAGGAGACAAAGTCTGGCTTTCTACCAGGAACATCAGACTCCGGGTTCCTTCTCTCAAGTTTGCCCCGAGATTCATTGGTCCTTACAATATAATTTCTAAGCTGAATCCTGTTTGTTTTAAACTCCAGATCCCTAAAAGCCTCAGGATCTCAAACTCCTTTCATGTATCCCTTCTGAAACCTTTAGTTTTCAATAAGTCCTCTCGACCTCTCCCTACCTTGGCTCCAGTCTCTGAAGATGATCAGGAGTACAAGGTTAGTCAAATTTTGGATTCTCTCTTCTATAAAGGTGTCCTTCAATATCTTGTGGATTGGAAAGGTTTCGGTCCTGAGGAGAGATCTTGTATTTCTGCATCTGAAGTCTTTGCACCTCGTCTCTGAGGAAGTTCCATTTGAAGTTCCCCTCCAAGCCTGGTCCAAAGCGGGGGAGGGGGAGGCCTCGTAAGAGGGGCGTACTGTCATGACCTTGCAGTAATACATTCATGACCTGTCTGTCTCTTACCTGGTCTGTGTATCAGCCTTGAGGCTTGTACTCTCACACCTGCATGCTTAAGTAATCTTCCCTCTGTGTGGCTCCACCCTAGCCTCAACAGGAACCACTATTTAACACCGTATTCTCCAAGCCTGCCTTGCCGTGCAATATTGTGTGTTTGGCTTCCTGTTTGGCGTGTGCTCTAAGTTTGTCTCTGTTACCGATCTTGGCGTGTTCCCGACTGTTCCCGACTATTCCTGTCTGCTTGTGACCCTGACCTTTGGCGCGTTCTTGACTATCCCTGTTTGCCTGTGACCCTGACTTTTGGCGTGTTCTCTGTTATCCTTGTCTGCTAGTCGCCCCGACATTTGGCTACCTCCTTACTATTCCTTGCTGTCCTGGGCTGCTGTTTCCTCTCCATCCTCCTGTAGCCTACCGTGAGCGTGAGCTGGGAGACCCTGGGGGCCGCGACCTGGAGCCAGTTGCAGCCCAGTCCATCCTCACCACTAGAGGCTCTGGTGAACACCAACTGGCTCTTAGACTCCGCGCCCTGGGGAATCTATGCTCTAACTCACTGTGGGATCCGTGTTGGTGCTCCTGGGGACCTGCCTTCCTGAACCACCCCGAGTTCCATCTGCAGCAGTCAGCCTTAGTGTCCACTATCATAGCAGTGCACTCCTGCCCCCTACGGGGTGCATCTGTCACCTGGATACAGGTGACCTGACACTCTCTGAACTTCTGCCATGGCTTATTCAGATCTGGGATGCAACCCCACCATCATCTCGCACAATGTACCCAGACTTACTGACCACTACTTCACAGAGGCACATCATGCTACAAATAACACCTCCAAGTCAAAAGGGGTTTCAATTTTGGTCAGTAAAGACGCAAAATTTGAACTAACTGATAAATTAGTAGACCCAGAGGGTAGATTTATCTTTCTGAAAGGGTCATGCAATGGGATCACCGTAATGTTTATGGCCAATGTTTATTTCCCAAATACAGAGCAATTTTCGTTTTGCCAAAAAATGATCACAGAATTGACACGCTATTATAAAGGCCGTTTGATCCTAGGAGGGGACTTTAATGTCTCTCTTAACCCTTCGGAAGATACATCCTCAGGGAAAACATACCTTACATATAGAACCCTGAAAAACATCAAAAATCTTTTACACTCATTGTCTTTGATTGACACATGGCGTTTCCTACACCCGGACGATCGAGACTATACCTTCTATTCGATCCCGCATAATCGTCATGCGAGAATAGATTTTTTATTCATCACACAAAGGGACCTACACGCGTTAATCGGTGCGAATATAGGATTACAGACCATTTCAGATCATGCCCCAATTGCCATAGTCCTTAACCCTTTGGAACCCATGGCTAGATCCAATACCTGGAGATTGAATTCATCTCTTTTGACAGATCCAATTTTGCTACCCAAACTAACATCATCACTAACGGAATATTTTACATATAACGTCTCACCAGAAGCAGACCCTTTAATGATTTGGCAGGCACACAAATGCTATATTAGAGGGGAATTGATCCAAATGGGAACACGTAGGAAAAAAGAAACAGATAAAGAAATAGTCAAATTAACCAATAAAATCCATGAATTAGAGACCCTCCATAAGCAATCACTCACAACCCAATCAGCGACGTTACTATTAGAATCAAGGAAATCCCTTAAACAAATCCTGGAAACCAAATGCAGGAGATTTCTCTTCTTTAAGAAGAAGATTTATTAGGAACATGGGGACAAAACGGGCAAAATTTTGGCAAGAGCACTGAGAGGTCAAGTAGCCCAACACACTATCTTAGGCATCCAAAACAAATCAGGCGAAATCGACAGAGCAACGGACAAAATTGCAAACCACTTTCACGAATATTATACTGCGCTGTATAATCTCCTGCCCCAACATAGATCAACAGACACTTCAAAAGACAAGATTAGTGCGATTGAAGATTATCTGAAAGAATCCAAACTACCATCCCTAACAGCAGATGACATCGCACAGTTAGAAAATCACATAGAAGCTTCGGAAATTCAAAGAGCCATTAAAGATTTGAAAACAGGCAAGAGCCCAGGTCCAGACGGCTTTAGCCCCATCTATTATAAAACATTTATTGACATTCTGACCTCTCCTCTAAAAAATGCACTGAATTCCCTATATAAACAGAGAACTGTACCGCCCGATTTCCTGTCAGCTCACATAACAGTACTACCCAAAGCAGGCAAGGACCCAACACATTGAGCCAGTTATAGGCCGATCTCGCTCTTAAATCTAGATGCTAAACTCATGGCTAAGATTATTGCTAATAGGTTGCGACCCCTATTATTGGACCGGACCAGGCAGGATTTGTCCCTAATAGAGAAGCCAAAGACAATGTTACGAAATCCTTAGATTTGATTTATGCGGCACATCAGCGAAAGATCGAGGGCTTTCTCTTGTCCACCGACGCGGAGAAGGCCTTCGATCGAGTAGCATGGGATTATATGCTGAAGACTTGTGAGCATATAGGACTGGGAACACGTATGCTGTCCTGGATTTCAGCATTGTATCGAAATCCCTCAGCCAAAATTAAAATAAACGGTACGTTATCAGAAAGTGTCAACATAAAAAATGGGACTAGGCAGGGGTGCCCACTATCTCCCCTACTCTTCATTATGTCTCTAGAACCGTTTATCAGGCACATCATCTCGAATAGATCTATTAGTGGATTCCAGATGACTGGAAGAGAATTCAAGGTCGCAGCATATGCGGACGATATCTTATTTTTTCTGACAGACCCGCATATATCTATTCCCTCTCTAATGAAAGAGTTCTCCCTTTATGGCTATATCTCCAACCTTAGAATACATTTTTCAAAATCTGAAGCTATGAACATCACGTTACCCGATGACAAGTTGACTAGAGCACAGAGCAATAGCCCCTTCACTTGGGTGAAATCGGCTATAAAATATCTAGGTATCTGGCTGACCCCTAGAATTTCCTCGATATTCGAGCGTAATTTTCCTCCCCTTCTTAAAACTATTGAAAAAGACCTACAAAACTGGCACACCTCATATTTTTCATGGTTTGGCAGGGCGGCCATTTGCAAGACGGTCTTGCCAAAAATTCTATACCTACTTTGCACCCTGCCCATAAAAATACCCCAAAACTTTTTCAAAAAACTGCACACACTACAAATGAAATTCACCTGGGCCCACAGACCACCTCGCACAAAAGCCTCTCTCCTCACTAGATCCAAGAGATAGGGGGGAATGGGTGTACCTGATTTCAAAAATTATTATTACACTACACATATTGCTCGTTTCATTGACTGGCATTGCCACTCAAAGAGTAAAGACTGGGTCACCATAGAAAATGACATGAGCTCAATTCCACTTCAATTCCCTCCATGGGTACCAAAAACGAAATACCCCCTGTCTGTGAGGACACATCCTCTCATAGGTACCTCTGTGGACATTTTCCACAATCTAGCAAGATACCAAAGAAGAATGGGTGAAGATGGAAGCACAGGAAAGGGAGCTCTCATCACTTAAGGCAAGAAGAGTGGACTTTAAAGAATTTAATCTCATTTAAATAATTGTATTCAGCTGTATTACTTAAAGGATTACTCCACTATAGTGAAAAAATAGTAGAAAAAAAAGAAATAATAATAATAATAATATAGCATATACAATTGCCAAACAAGCAATAGTGTAATTTAATGTTATCCTTTTCAATACACATGTAGCCACTATAATTCAGTAAAATCCAATGGAATATGGCAAACTGGAGGCATTCTGTACACTGTTGCTTACACTGTTTTGTTGTGTACAGAACACCTCCAGAAATTTCATCTAATGCTTTGTGGTTGCCCCACTGATTTTCCCAGAAGTGTGTACTTATTTGGCACAAGTCAAACTTTAGGCATGCCCTGCAATAGGAAATTTAGTTTTGGTGAGATACTCTAGAAAACACTGCAGCATTTTTTAACACTAATGCTATGTACACACGATCGGACATTCTGACAACAAAAGCATGGATTTTTTTTACGACGGCTGTTGGCTCAAACTTGTCTTGCATACACACGGTCACACAAATGTTGTCGGAAATTCCGATCGCCAAGATGCACTGACGTACAACACGTACGACGGCACTATAAAAAGGAATTTCAATAGCCAGTACACCACCCTTTGGGCTCCTTCTGCTAATTTCAAGTTAGTAGAAGTTTGGTGAGAGACGATTCACGCTTTTCAGCCTCATGCTTTTCAGTTCAAATCTGTTCCTCAGTTTGTGCTTGTGGGTTCGTTCCTGTCTTTCAGTGAGTGTTGTCAGTTCATATCTGTTTTTCAGTGCATTCTTGTCCACTCATTTCTGATTTTCAGATTGTTCTTCTCAGGTTCTTTCTGATTTTCAGTGCGTTCTGTTAGTTTGTTCTGACCAGCCAACCATTTTCTAGCCATGTTGCTGGTACGTACTCATCGTAGAGTTTGTTCTGTGCAGGGGCTTGGTGTTGGATTTCTTTCTTTGACCCAAGTCCAGTCCATGAACAGGGCAAGGAGGAGTTCATGGATGAAGAATTGGTTGCTCCAGCATGACCAATTCTCTCACATGGCTTTGCTGCAGGAGATCCAGGAGAATAATCCTGATGGATGACGGACCGTGTTTTTCACTGTCTGTTGGCTTTGCTGTACCCTTATATTACCAAGCAGGACACCTGCATGCGGCAAGCCATCACTCCTGAGCAGAGGCTCGTCGCCACCTTGCGATACTTGGCGACGGGGAGAAGTCTGCAGGACATCAAGTTCTCAACAGGCATCTCTCCCAGGCTCTGGGAATCATTATTCCAGAGATCTGTTCTGCCATCATTCAGGTCCTGCAGAAGGAATATATTAGGTAAGTTTTCTCTTTTAACATCACATTCTATGTATTTAATGTTTGCTAATGTATTGTATTTATTTCATCATTCTCCAATTACCATGATTGTAATATGCTGTGAATGTCCTCTTTATTCTCATGCATGCTGGAAGCTTTTAAAGTTCCTTTTTTGTCCTTCATGCATATTTGCCTTCACTAACCTCCCCAGCATGCTATCCTGGGCCCATACACACCTAGCCTAGTCACTTAACAATGTATTTTGTCAGCTCCATTGAAGTGCTTACCATAAACACCCCCTAAAATATATACAAATGTTATTGTTGTCCTTAAATTCAGGCAGAGTGCAAGAGGCTTTTTTTTGGGGGGGGGGGGGCAAAACTCATTTGGTCATACCTACCTCTTTTTTATGGATGAATTCACCAAAGCATGTAGTGCAAAGGCCTGCCTGAATACTTTCAAATGGTACTGTTTAAAGTTTTGTTCTCCAATTATCTTGATAGATAATTGCAGAATGTAAAATGTGCTTCAATTTGTACAGTGTGTATTCATAATTTGTATTATGACATTCCCCCCCTAAAATTTCTACAATGGGCCATCAGAGGGGGTGAGGAATCTGATAAGTGGACCTTATACTTTTGTCTTTAAATACTCATTTCAATAAATGTTCTACTTATGTTGGCCAAGAATGTTTGTGTCTAATCCGCTTGCAATGTTATGTGCAAAAGTACCCATTTTTTTTCTTGATTGATGCCACACTTTCCTGCAAACCCACAGGAAAGGAAGACTGTGGCATCCCAGTTTGCTCAGCAGTGGGACTTCCCTAACTGTGGAAGGGCAATCAATGGGAAGCACATCCACATCGTCCCACCCCCCAACTCGGGGTCATACTATTATAATTATAAGGGGTTTAATAGTATTGTGCTGTTGGCGGTGGTGTCGGCGACATACACGTTTTTGTAGAAGAATGGCCGGATGTCAAATGGTGGAGTCATCGCCCAGACGGAGTTCTACAGATGGCTCCAGAATGGCAGCTTGGGCTTGCCACCTGCAGCAGACAACGTGGCTGGTCTTCCTTTTGTGTTCGTCGCTGATGAAGTGTTTGGGCTGGGAGACCATTTGATGCGGCCGTTCCCCATGAGGACCCTCACCCCGGACCAGAGGGTTTTTAACTATAGGGTGGTCAGAGCCAGAAGGGTCGTGGAGAATGCATTTGGAATAATGGCCAGTCGGTTCCGCCTATTTCTGACAGCAATCCACATGGCGGAATATAAACTGAACCATATTGTACTTGCCTGCTGCATTCTCCACAATTACCTCAAAAAAATGCAACAAACTATGTGGCCTCAGTTGGGGCTGAGGCCGGATTTCAAAATTCAACTCTGATGGCACCTGAACCTGGCCATCCTGGCTTGCCCCCCCAAAAGCGCCCGCAAAGTTAGACAGAAGTATGTCAAGTACTTTGCGGGTACTTTTCTTCAAAAGTGCAAACGTAATTTCTTTGATACATGAGGTGACAATCTTTCCTTCAGCTAACTATTATTATGTTGTGGGTCTGCTACACACACACATTGCTTTTGTTAATGTATGTAATGCATTAATGATAAAAAATAATCATCTTTTTCAGCTCCATGAATTAATTGCTTTGAGTCCCTAAAGTGGTGTGATTGTGGCAAATTTTAGAGCACTGTGGGGGTTATTTACTAAAGGCAAATCCACTTTGCACTACAAGTGCACTTGTAGTGCAAAGTGGATTTGCTTTTAGTAAATACCCTCATTGTCATTGTAAACTTCGCCAACTTACTACAAAAACTGGTATTGAGCATTGAAAGAAGAAGCCACACACTGTTGAGTATAAAACATTTTACTCAAAGCACATTCACATGTGCATTAGCAAAGAGTTTTTTTAACAAACCAACATCTTTGGTGTATAACATTTTTATGTTTGACAGTAGAAATATCCTTTCTGGGTTAAACAGGCATGTTTAAAACCATAACATACACAACTCAGGAACTTACAAAGTTCAACTTTGATAAATTGAATTCAATATGTGACATTAGTATGTCATAACTGTGTTGATTTTGCCTTCATCAGATGGGGTAATGTCACCCCTGTAAAAGCCAAATTTTGAAGATGCACACAAATTGGGAGTGAAAATGTGGATTCTCCTCCTGATTCCATGCCTAATGTCAACATGTGCTAGCTCCCTTCATGGGGGATCAATGGACGTGTTTCGGGGGTGCAACCCCTTCCTTTCATCTACTTGAGTTGCGAGGAAGGGGTTGCACCCACAAAACGCATACATTGATATCACATGTTGACACACTGTGTGCATCTTCAAAATTTGGCTTTCAAATTACTTTAAAATTTTTGAAAATAAAAAAATATAATGACAAAATGTAAACATTTTGTGTGTTTTATATTCTGCCTAAAACATCAAGGATGTTGTTGAGTCTTTTTTCAATATCATTGATGTTTTCCTTTATCTTCTCTAATTCCTGATTGCACACCATGATCTGCCCAATGAGAATGTCTGCACTTGCACTGGTAAACTGAGTTTCTTCTTCCACAACATCCACCACATCACCTAAAAAAAAAATTAAAAAAAAAATGTATTATAAATATTCATGCATACATCTATTACCTGAAGCTGTGGTCTCAGACACTGACCTGTTGTGGTCAATATTTTGCCCAATTCCTGCACCTCTCCCTCCACATCTTCTTCAGGGTGTGTGTGGATTTCCCCTTCTTTAGGAGGTGTGGCGTTCTTGGGGTCCTCAGATGTCACAAGTCTTTTCTCCCCTATGTGAAGAAAAAATAAGGTATACTTAAGCACACAGATATTTGAGGCAAGAAATAGGAATATAAAACATTGTTTGGAAGTGGTGTACAATTGTCTGTTTTGGCAGAATTCCAAGGTGAAAACATGTTTTTTTTTTCCTTTTTTCCCTTTCTAAAGTGGGAATACTTACCTTTTTTGTTATTAAATTATTACAGATGGAGAGACCCCTAGTATCCACTGGAGCATACAGATACAACTGAACAAATGTATTTAACCTGCATCTGCAAAAAACATTGTATTAAGGGTCGAATGATATTTAGTGTGACCGAACAATGTTTACTGTGAACGAACGATGTTTACTGTGAACGACGATTACTGTCCCCACGCCATTTTAAAATGTACAACAGTAAAGAAAAGCACATGTAGCAGCATGCAAATGATAATAATTGGAACACACAACAAAATACTTACTTTTTTGCAGCACTTTCTTGATCCTTCTGTACTGATCCTGCTCCCTCAATTTGAGGTCTGATCAGCGTTTTCTCAATTGCTCCTTGGATCGTCATACCCCAAAATTCTTCTGCAGACTTTTCACAACTTTAGTCATGATTTTGGTCTTTCTCACATTTGGGTTGCTGTAAGGTCCATTTTTTCCATCATAGTCGGCCCTCTTCAAGATGTCCACCATCCCTACAAAGGACATATTTGACACCTTAGAACAAAAAAGGGAAATTTGGGACTTTAAATGAGGTGGTAGACTTTGTGTGGAACACGTGGTCAGTTTTATTGGAATAAAAATATAAAAAGTATAATGCATGTAGGTGATATACATCATATAAAAAAGCATATTTTGAAGTATTGTCATAGTGTACATATGCATACTCGATTCAAATTGCTGAGTAATAATGAATTTCATATACAGAGATCAATAACTAAGTAACATCGTAATATACGTATGCATAGAGCAATAACATCATATGGGTAGATGTATACATGAAAAACACTTGGTACATATATATGGCATAATCAATTAGCCTGACAGCTGCCAGCCAAAGGAATGATACAAAAAATATGTGTAACGTATCTTGGTATGAAGTTAGTAGGCATGTAACTACATCCTTAATGCCCGACGCGTTTCTGTGTGAAATACACTTCTTCAGGGGCGGATGTGGTGGGGTATCTATAAAAAATGTATAAATGATAAAAATTAATTCTAATGTAGATAAGTACAGCAGATGAAAAACTGGTAGTGTGGTATACCCTGGGTACTTACATGCCCGTACGTAACGACGGTATGCAGAATAGGCAAAGCCGGAGCCATGGGAATGGTCCGTCCCGGGAGCTGAGGTGATGGAACACCCCATGTCCAAGGATTAGCACACGTAGAAACCCCCATAGGGAACGCAGGCCTCTTGTGATGAAGATGTGAGCAGTGATGAAACCCAACAAAAATGTGAATGAGACCTAAAAAAGATAAAAAAAGTGACCAATGGTGGTGATGGTAAAAGACTAAAGAAGGAGTGTAGATGTGGTGTGTAAGACCGGTGGTGGTATGAACCCCCGCATCACCAAGGATAGGTGACTAGTGAAAAGCTGGAAAGAAGGAAACGGAAAAAACATGTACTGAGAGGTGCTGTCCATAGGACACCTCTGTGTTTACCTTGTGTGAAAGTGCTAGTATGAAAAGCTTCCAAAGAGTGAGCGTGCTGCCTGTGTATGAAGGAAGGAGACCTGCGGTGGGGAAGGACTATATGCGCGTCCGAGGAGGGGGGGCCATCACCAGCGTCACGCGCACGACAGAAAAAAAGGGGGTGGGAGCCTAGGCACGCATGGCAGAGCACCGCACGTACCACACTTGATTATGCCATATATATGTACCAAGTGTTTTTCATGTATACATCTACCCATATGATGTTATTGCTCTATGCATACGTATATTACGATGTTACTTAGTTATTGATCTCTGTATATGAAATTCATTATTACTCAGCAATTTGAATCGAGTATGCATATGTACACTATGACAATACTTCAAAATATGCTTTTTTATATGATGTATATCACCTACATGCATTATACTTTTTATATTTTTATTCCAATAAAACTGACCACGTGTTCCACACAAAGTCTACCACCTCATTTAAAGTCCCAAATTTCCCTTTTTTGTTCTACTGAATCCGGGATGATAAAGTCCCAACTCCCCTTTTTCGATATTTGACACCTTAAATCTCCCCCTGGATCCGGATGTTTGTGGCTCCGGGCTTTCCTTGTCCTCCTTGTTGCTGATAATATCATGCACCTGTTGTCTCTCCGCCATGGGCTCTCCCACTGCGCTGAAAGAAAAGGGGTGGGAAATATACTAGAAAGAAGGTCAGGGGTGGAGGTTCATGCATGCGCAGTGTAGATAAAGCATAACATGCGTGCGTCGTACATACGTTCTGTGAGTGGAGAGCGGAGTAGCGTAAGCGCCGATCGTGCAAATTAAGGTACCATTTTAACTTGGGGCATCAATGGTTAGTGGCCTATACTGCTTATAGATTGAGGCCTATATTGGGGCAAGATTAGGAGAGTTTAGCCTGACATTAGGGTTTGTCTTGTGTTGTGTCTTGCAGAGAAAATGGATAAATTTAAAGACCATGACTTCCTACCCAACTTTATTTATAAGTACAGAGAGCTGCCCTGTCTGTGGCAAATGAAACACCCATTTTATAATAACAAAATAAAGAGGAAGGCAGCGCTGGATCAACTGTTGGAATTGATGAAGCCGGTGATTCCCATGGCAGACATCACCTTTTTGAAGTGCAAAATTGGTGGCCTGAGGAGCACATATACAGTAGGTGACCGCAATATTGTGTCAATCTCACCGCATTTCTCTGCGAGATTTGACACCTGTGAGCCCCGTCGCAGGAGCCAGCGCCGAGTTGGCTCACTCATCGGGAGACGAAAACTTTGTTTTCCTTCCGCGATGAGTGACAGGCAGTGCTGACAGCTGTCTGGTATGAATCCTGAAGCGGGAACACCGCGCCAAATTTTAAATGAGAAAACCGGCGTGGGTCCCCCCCGGGATCATACCAGACCCTTAGGTCTGGCATGGATTGTAAGGGGAACCCCCTACGCTGAAAAATCGGCGAGGGGGTCCCCCCAAATCCATACCAGACCCTTATCTGAGCATGCAGCCCGGCCGGCCAGGAAAGGGGGTGGGGACGAGTGAGCGCCCCCCCTCCTGAGCCGTACCAGGCCGCATGCCCTCAACATGGGGGGGTGGGTGCCCAAAGCACCTTGTCCCCATGTTGATGAGGACAAGGGCCTCTTCCCGACAACAATGGCCGTTGGTTGTCGGGGTCTGCGGGTGGGGGGCTTATCGGAATCCGGGAGCCCCCTTTAATAAGGGGGCCCCCAGATCCCAGCCCCCCACCCTGTGTGAATGAGTATGGTGTACATGGTACCCCTACCCATTCACCTAGGGAAAAGTGCCATTTATATAGGCGGTGAACCCACCCCCTTACAACGTCATGGTCCCAGCATGCGCAGGGACTCTGGCGTCATAAGGGGGCGTGACCCCAGAGCCCCTGCGCATGCTGGGACCATGACATCATAAGGGGGCTCCGCAGCTCACACACAGCATTCGAGCCGGAGAGAGCGTTGTGTCAACATCGGGGAAGAAAAGAAGAAGAGAAGAAGCGGCGAGACAGCGGCGAGACAGCGGCGAGACGACAGCGGCGACATGACAGCGGCGACAAGACAGCGGCGGCGAGACAGCGGCAGCAGACCGGGCCCCTCGCTGGCAATAGAGCTGGAAGAAGATATCGGCGGGGCCCGGGAGAAGAGGCCAAACACCGGGAGAAGTCGGAAGGAGACCCCCCGAAATCGGAAGAAGATCTTGGAGCTGACTAATAAATTACTCTTAAAACCTGTGTACTGTGTTTTTTTTATATTGACACTTTTCCCTAGGTGAATGGGTAGGGGTACCATGTACCACATACTCATTTACACAGGGTGGGGGGCTGGGATCTGGGGGCCCCCTTATTAAAGGGGGCTCCCGGATTCCGATAAGCCCCACGCCTGCAGACCCCGACAACCAACGGCCAGGGTTGTCAGGAAGAGGCCCTTGTCCTCATCAACATGGGGACAAGGTGCTTTGGGGTGGGGGGCCCCCGCAAGGCGCCCCCCTCCCCCAAGGCGCCCACCCCCCCATGTTGAGGGCATGCGGCCTGGTACGGCCCAGGAGGGGGGGGGGGCGCTCGCTCGTCCCCACCCCCTTTCCTGGCCGGCCAGACTGCATCCTCGGATAAGGGTCTGGTATGGATTTGGGGGGGACCCCACGCCGATTTTTCGGCGTAGGGGGTTCCCCTTACAATCCATGCCAGACCTAAGGGCCTGGTATGATCCTGGGGGGGGAACCCATGCCGGTTTTTTCATTTAAAAAATTGGCGCGTGTTCCCGCTTCAGGATACATACCAGACAGCTGTCAGCACTGCCTGTCACTCATCGTGGAAGGAAAACAAAGTTTTCCTCTCCCGATGAGTGAGCCAGCGCAACATGCACAGTACCCTGTCACCGAGAACCAGCGCGATGGGATCGCACTGGAAACACAATCTCGCGGTCAGGTACTGTAATAGGGAGCGCAAAAAGGTCTAGGATTCCATGAGATCATGAGCAGCAGCAGATGACATTTATGTCCTCAGGCTCTGGTACTATGACAGACTGCGTTTTTTGTCAGACCAGAGTGAACCCAGGCCATCACTATCAACACTTCCTTCCACTCTTCCCTGCACTCTTCCTTCCACTTTAGATGAGGCTTCAGATGTACAACCTGGGCCTTCCACTCAGGAAGATGTGGAGGAGCCCAGCTTGAGCCAGGTATAGCATTGTTCAACATATTTCTTGTCAAAAATGTAATTATGGTAACTAGATGCTATTATTGATCACTAATTTCCGATTTAATAAAGTGGTTTACATATCAATAGACAGTAGTAGCCAAAAATTATTGGGGCAAGAATGAAAAATGCTGGGGTCAGAATAATAGTCTTTTCTGTTTGTTAACATTCAATTTGCAACAGTCATGAGCTCAAAATTGTGTGTGATCAATGACCAAAAAACTAAAACTATGTCCCATTTTCATACACAGGTCTCAGCCAGGAGGAGGCCGTGGAAAGTGGCAGCCAGGAGGTGGTGGGGGAAAGTGGCAGCCAGGAGGTGGCCAGGGAAAGTGGCACAAATAGAAATAAAATGTAGCGCTAATGAAGATAACCAATAATAAAAAACACATCAATGATGGTGGCCATTAATGGAGGCCCATGGATAAAACACATATGACGTGATAAAAGGTAAGTGATGAGTGAGATACAGTAATGTCCCAATATGTGGCCATGGGTCAGACAATGAAAAGTCCCAAAATAGACTGTGTACAAAATGTTGCACTGGTGCAGGAATCTTCTCCTCTGTATCTCATAGATAGTACGATCATATAATGGGAATAGATGAGATACGCTTACCAGAGGAAGTGGATTTAGATGCCGGTGACACCGAATCAAACAGGCTCAGAGATCCTTGATGGACGGTGGTTGTTCCCAGAAACCCCAGATCTCAAGGGGGATCTTTCCTCTGTAATCACTGTCGCGGCTGCTAGTTCCAAGGACCGAGGAAGGGTCACGGCCACGGGAGAGTCTCCAGAGTGTGAGTGGTTCCCAAAAAGATGTAAAAAAACGCCAATAGTGCAGATCAAATTACGTATTTTTATTGGATATCACCAATAATCAACAAACAATTTAAAAAGCGTGATCACGTAAAAAACGATAAAATCAAGTGTAGGGAAGAGTAAGGCTCGACCGACGCGTTTCGTCCACATGGACTTCAACTGGGGAATCAAACTCATCTCCTACACTGTATATATTTATATAAAAGCTGCACAAATAGTGTGACCAATCAAACATCAGTGGTAAGGTCACATGGTGGGTCTGCTCCTGATAGGACAGAGAGGAGTCAGCTGACTGCCTTGAATTAACCAATGAAACCACCCACCAATAGGGGAAGAGGCATATCTTTTAACCCATAAGGAAATAGTGAACGTGTTAGGAGTGTATTAAGGTATTAAAGAGGGAGGACCCACAATATCAGATTGTCAGCAGCGCTATAAACATCCATGTCCGCTCAAGGAGTTCTAGGATACATCAATACATAGATCATAGTGAATAGATACAATGCTAAGATCCTATATGTAGATATAAATGACCGAGGGGATGTTGTTTAGAATAGTTGGTAAAAACTCCACTGAGAGTCACATGACCGCATCTCTTCTGACATAGCCAGATGACCCACGTGTATATACAGCGCCGTCCAGCCAATCAGGCAAGCGCAGTGAACAAGAACAAAAGGGCCAGGTCATGTGACAGCTGTCACATGATCGTAGGAGACGAATAGCGTCTCTGTTGTACAGATCTAAGGCAGCACGTACCCACAAAGGAAGTCACATGCTGCCAGAGAGCCAATGAATCAGTGCTGTGTCTCTAACTCTTCAGGTCTGTAAGCAGGGAAGGCATTATCATCCCCTGTAATGCGGAAGTGGAGGGTGAAGTGACGGAGACAACCCGAAGTGTCGAGACAGCAAATATCTCCACTTCCCCCGGTGTCATAACCCTGGAGATTAACAAAAATAAATGATAAAACTCAAAAAATGTAAAATATGAATAATCCGAATGAATGGATGTGTGCACATAAACCGTGACTGGATGCAGAAGAGAATATTATATAAATGATGTATTTGAATATAGGGAAAAATAAGGAAAGTGTGACATAATAAAAATAAAAAGTGGTGTAAGAGTAAACATGTGCAAAGGGTATTAATTATGAAGAATCCGAATGAATGGATGTGTGCACATATACCGTGACTGGATGCAAAAGAGAATGTTATATAAATGATGTATTTGAATATAGGGAAAATAAGGAAAGTGTGACGTGAAGAAAATGAAAAGTGGTGTAGGAATATACATGTGCAAAGGTGACATGAAAATTGTATAATGAGATGAATGTAATGAATGTCATCCTTATATGAGGGACCATTTACGCTTGATTAATAAAGGAATTAATATCCCATTCAACGTTCAACCCATGGGGCGAGCAAGTGCGTAGTTCGAATATCCAATACGTTTTGAGTCTCAAAACACCCCGCACACGTGATTCGCCCCTCCAGTTGGCAACAAATTTATCAATTATAAGGAACTGAGTTCCAGTAGGGTCCTGATTATGGTGTGTGAGATAATGTCTTGGTACAGTGTGATTGGTCTTGCCTGCCTGTATATTGGTAAGATGTTCACCTACTCGAACTGAGAAAGTTCTTTTGGTGCGACCCACGTATTGTTTTTTACAGGGGTAAGTTAAAAGATACACTACATATTGTGTGGCACATGTAGTGAATAGGGATGAGCCGAACACCCCCCTGTTCGGTTCGCACCAGAACATGTGAACAGGAAAAAAGTTCGTTCGAACACGCGAACACCGTTAAAGTCTATGGGACACGAACATGAATAATCAAAAGTGCTCATTTTAAAGGCTTATATGCAAGTTATTGTCATTAAAAGTGTTTGGGGACCTGGGTCCTGCCCCAGGGGACATGAATCAATGCAAAAAAAAGTTTTAAAAACGGCCGTTTTTTCAGGAGCAGTGATTTTAATAATGCTTAAAGTCAAACAATAAAAGTGTAATATCCCTTTAAATTTCGTACCTGGGGGGTGTCTATAGTATGCCTGTAAAGGGGCGCATGTTTCCCGTGTTTAGAACAGTCTGACAGCAAAATGACATTTTGAAGGAAAAAACACATTTAAAACTACCCGCGGCTATTGCATTGCCGACAATACACATAGAAGTTCATTGATAAAAACGGCATGGGAATTCCCCACAGGGCAACCCCGAACCATAATTAAAAGAAAAAAATGATGTGGGATTCCCCCTAAATTCCATACAAGGCACTTCAGGTCTGGTATGGATATTAAGGGGAACCCCAGCCAAAATTTAAAAAAAAAATGACGTGGGGTTCCCCCCAAATTCCATACCAGACCCTTCAGATCTGGTATGGATTTTAAGGGGAACCCCGCGCCAAAAAAAAAAAAAAAACGGCGTGGGGTCCCCCCAAAAATCCATACCAGACCCTTATCCGAGCACGCAACCTGGCAGGCCACAGGAAAAGAGGGGGGGACGAGAGTGCGCCCCCCCTCCTGAACCGTACCAGGCCACATGCCCTCAACATTGGGAGGGTGCTTTGGGGTAGCCCCCCAAAACACCTTGTCCCCATGTTGATGAAGACAAGGGCCTCATCCCCACAACCCTGGCCGGTGGTTGTGGGGGTCTGCGGGCGGGGGGCTTATCGGAATCTGGAAGCCCCCTTTAACAAGGGGACCCCCAGATTCCGGCCCCCCCCTTGTGTGAAATGGTAAGGGGGTACTTACCCCTACCATTTCACTAAAAAACTGTCAAAAATGTTAAAAATGACAAGAGACAGTTTTTGACAATTCCTTTATTTAAATGCTTCTTCTTTCTTCCTTCATCTTCTTCTGGTTCTTCTGGCTCTTTTGGTTCTTCCTCCGGCGTTCTCGTCCAGCATCTCCTCCGCGGCGTCTTCTATCTTCTTCTCCTCGGGCCGCTCCGCACCCATGGCATGGAGGGGAGGCTCCCGCTCTTCTCTTCATCTTCTTCATCATCTTCTTCTTCTTCATCTCTTCTTCCTTCTTCTCTTCTTCATTTCTTCTCCGGGCCGCTCCGCAGCCATGCTGGCATGGTGGGAGGCTCCCGCTGTGTGACAGCGTCTCCTCGTCTGACGGTTCTTAAATAATGGGGGGCGGGGCCACCCGGTGACCCCGCCCCCTCTGACGCACGGGACATGACGGGACTTCCCTGTGGCATCCCCCGTGACGTCACAGGGAAGTCCCGTCAAGTCACCGTGCGTCAGAGGGGGGCGGGGTCACCGGGTGGCCCCGCCCCCATTATTTAAGAACCGTCAGACGAAGAGACGGCATCACACAGCGGGAGCCTCCCTCCATGCCAGCATGGCTGCGGAGCGGCCCAGAGAAGAAATGAAGAAGAGAAGAAGAGAAGAAGGAAGAAGAGATGAAGAAGAAGAAGAAGATGAAGAGAAGAGCGGGAGCCTCCCCCCCATGCCATGGGTGCGGAGCGGCCCGAGGAGAAGAAGATAGAAGACGCCGCGGAGGAGATGCTGGATGAGAACGCCGGAGGAAGAACCAGAAGAGCCAGAAGAACCAGAAGAAGATGAAGGAAGAAAGAAGAAGCATTTAAATAAAGGAATTGTCAAAAACTGTCTCTTGTCATTTTTAACATTTTTGACAGTTTTTTAGTGAAATGGTAGGGGTAAGTACCCCCTTATCATTTCACACAGGGGGGGGCGGGATCTGGGGGTCCCCTTGTTAAAGGGGGCTTCCAGATTCCGATAAGCCCCCCGCCCGCAGACCCCCACAACCACCGGCCAGGGTTGTGGGGATGAGGCCCTTGTCTTCATCAACATGGGGACAAGGTGTTTTGGGGGGCTACCCCAAAGCACCCTCCCAATGTTGAGGGCATGTGGCCTGGTATGGTTCAGGAGGGGGGGGCCGCACTCTCGTCCCCCCCTCTTTTCCTGCGGCCTGCCAGGTTGCGTGCTCGGATAAGGGTCTGGTATGGATTCTTGGGGGGACCCCACGCCGTTTTTTTTTTTTTTTTGGCGCGGGGTTCCCCTTAAAATCCATACCAGACCTGAAGGGTCTGGTATGGAATTTAGGGGGAACCCCACATCATTTTTTTTAAAAAATTTTGGCTGGGGTTCCCCTTAATATCCATACCAGACCTGAAGGGCCTTGTATGGAATTTAGAGGGACTCCCACATCTTTTTTTTTTTTGGTTCGGGGTTGCCCTGTGGGGAATTCCCATGCCGTTTTTATCAATGAACTTCTATGTGTATTGTCGGCAATGCAATAGCCGCGGGTAGTTTTAAATGTGTTTTTTTCTTCAAAATGTCATTTTGCTGTCAGACTGTTCTAAACACAGGAAACATGCGCCCCTTTACAGGCATACTATAGACACCCCCCAGGTACGAAATTTAAAGGGATATTACACTTTTATTGTTTGACTTTAAGCATTATTAAAATCACTGCTCCTGAAAAAACGTCAGTTTTTAAAACTTTTTTTTGCATTGATCCATGTCCCCTGGGGCAGGACCCAGGTCCCCAAACACTTTTTATGACAATAACTTGCATATAAGCCTTTAAAATTTGCACTTTTGATTTCTCCCATAGACTTTTAAAGGGTGTTCCGCGGCATTCGAATTTGCCGCGAACACCCCAAATTGTTTGCTGTTCGGCGAACTTGCGAACAGCCAATGTTCGAGTAGAACATGAGTTCGACTCGAACTCGAAGCTCATCCCTAGTAGTGAAGTGCTTCATGGGGTAAACGCATTGGGTAACTGTTGATTGAAAGGTGTCTGTTTTTCGTCTCCCATTAGTGTTATAAACGCAAACCCTGCATTTCCTACAGGGAAAAAAGCCTTTGCAGTCCTGGAAAAAAGGGGTCTTTTTAGGAGGGTCTATGATGTTGGGGGCAATTTGTCCTTGAATGGATCTAGCACCTCTGAATGTGACTCCCGCATGTTCTGGTAGTACTGGGCCCAGAAGAGTGTCATTTCGAAGAACACCCCAATGTTTTTTGAGAATGTTCTGAATTTGTCTGGCTTGTACCGAGTAAGTTATAAAAAATGACCACTTAAATTTATAATTGTTGGTCTTCTTTGGATTGGTGATCAGCAAGGATCGTCTATCTATAGACCCAACCCTTTGTATTTCTGTCTCCAACTCAGTATGGGTATAACCCTTTTCTATAAACCTTTTTTTAAGGGTCTGGGCTTGCATAAAATAGTCTACCTCGTTGGTGCAATTACGTCGCAGCGGAAGAGATTGGCTGCGTGGTACTGATTTTAGCCACTGTGAATGGTGGCAACTATCTAATGGGATATACCCATTGCGATCTGTAGGTTTAAAGAATGTTCGAAGCTCCAAATGGCCATCATGGACTTTGATCTCTAAGTCCAAAACATGTATGGATGTGAGACTAGCTTCATAAGTTAACTTGATACCTCGATCGTTACAATTCAAATGGGCCATGAATTTATGTAATGAGGAGAAAGCTCTATTAAATTTTTGTGTGTCTGACCATAGCCCCATAAGAGAGCGCGGAGATCTATTGAGGACAGATCTTGTTCCACTAAGGTAGAGGCCTTGACCATCGGGCGGGGAAACCACTCCAGGATACGTGAGATCACTGTCGATGTGTGATAAAGTTCAAAATCTAGTAAATCCGTTCCTCCTTTGGCGGAGGGGGAGCAAAGAAGTTTATGTTTCAATCTAGGGTGGTTTCCCCGCCAGACAAATTGAATTGCCATGGATCGTAGGGTGCGGAAAAAAGCTGCTGGGAGGGCGATTGGAAGGGCCTGGTATAAATAGAGTAATTTGGGGAGAATATCCATTTTTAGTACATTCATGCGACCGAACCAAGATAGTGGCAAGTCCATACGGGTGTCGGTTAGGCGTCTCAGTTTCGTCAATAATGGGATAAAGTTGAGGGCGTATATTTCTGATGAACGTTTCGGAATAGCTGTTCCTAAATATGATATGGAGCTTGTCTGCCATTGAAAGGAAAAGTTGCTTTTGAGAGAGGCAAGAGTGGTCTGAGACAAGGACAAATTTAGAGCCTCCGTTTTGGTGATGTTCAGTTTATAATTGCTAAAGGAGCCAAACCGATCAATCTCAGCTAATATAGATGGGATAGTAATATGTGGTTGGGTTACGTAAAGTAGTAGATCATCTGCGTAAAGGGAGAGTTTACAGTGGGAAGAAGGGGTTTCTATACCGTGTATGTTCTAGTTAGCTCTAATAGCTTGGGCCAGGTGTTCAATTACCAAGGAAAACAAGAGTGGGGACAGGGGACAGCCTTGTCTAGTGCCATTGGTGATCGTGAATTTCTCAGATTGAGTGCCATTTACTAAAACTGTAGCTGAAGGTTTGGAGTATAGGAACATTATACGTGCTAGCATTCTTGGGCCTAGGCCTAATTGAGAGAGGGTTGCTGATAAGAAGGGCCAGCTGACCCTGTCAAAGGCTTTTTCTGCGTCGCATGAAAATAGACAGGTTGGTATATGGTTACGTTGAATGTACGTCATAAGGTGTATAGTTTTGGTGGTATTGTCCCTAGCTTCACGTCCAGGGACAAATCCCACCTGGTCTTTATGGACCGTGTTGGGCAGCAAGGGAGATAGGCGATTTGCAAGGATTTTGGCATATAATTTCAAATCTATATTTAAAAGAGAAATCGGTCTATAACTGGGGCATAAGGAGGGGTCTTTACCTGGTTTTGGGATCACCACTATTTGGGCTTGGAGCAAAATAGAGGAGGGGGCAAGATTTCCGTCAATGGCGTTGAATGCTTTTGCTAAAAGAGGAGCTAATTGGAGAGTAAACGTTTTGTAAAAACGTGAGGAAAACCCATCGGGGCCGGGGCTCTTTCCATTTTTAAGATTTTTAATGGCGGAAAGAAAGTCCGCTTCGGTAAGAGCAGACTCCAACTCCTCCGTGTTGGATGTTGGGAAAGATGGGAGAGCCGTTTCCTGTATATATGAAGGGAGGTCTTGTAAGTGGGATGAGGACAATGAGGATTGTGGGGTAAGATTATATAAGGTGGAGTAGTAGTGACGGAATTCTTCAGCTATAGCCGAATTGTTCAGAATTTTACGGGTTTGTCGGGGCTGAAGTGTATTTGCTAAATGTCTACCGCATTTGTTGGCCTGGGCATAATGGACAAATCGTCCCTTGTCCCTTGCCACCAAGGAACGTTCAGAGAAAATTTGCAATAGGTCTCTCCTAGCATTGGTGAGTTCTAATAGAACCGCGGTGTCAGGGTTTTTTTTGTGCGTTTCTTCTAAAGTGGCTATGCTAGCTAAAAGGCGTGTAATGTTGTCTGTGCGCGCACGTTTAAGTCGAGCGCCGTGTTGGATAAATTTACCTCTAAGCACACATTTAAGTGCCTCCCATTTCGTCAGTGGGTTGGTGGTGTCTTGGGCGTGATCAGCAATGAAATGTTTAATGGTCTGTACAATATCCTGTGAGCAGACTATGTCCGATAGGAGGTTCAACCTCCAGGACGACCGTTTCTTTTGCAGGGGGATGTTACCTAGTGTCATGTGTATAGGAGCATGGTCAGACCATAGAGTGAGGTCTATCGAGGAGAGGGGGGAGTAATCCAACAAGGATTGGGATATGAAGAAATAGTCTAATCTGCTATAAGAAGAGTGTGCTGGAGAATAATAAGTGTAATCCTTAGTGGAGGGGTGTAATGTTCTCCACACGTCCACTAAGGAGAGATCAGATAAGATAGTGCGTATTTTGGTCAGAGAGGCCGGGGAGAGCGATGACTTATCAGAAGAAGCGTTGAGGCGGGGTATCAAGGTGGCATTGAGATCACCTCCAAGGATGACATTAGTTGTACTGAATCTCTTCAAGCGAGAAACCACGGAGGAAAGAAAACGATGCTGCTCCTGATTTGGAGAATAAACATTAATTATGGTGTAAATCATGTTCATGTATGACAATTTAAGAAATTTATATCTGCCTAATGGATCAATATAAGAATCAAGAACGTCTGGTGTGAATGTGGCATGGAAAGCAATGGAGACTCCTTTCGACTTTGCTACAGGGTTAGTGCTATGAAACCAAGTGGGATATTGTTTATGGGGCAATTGTGGAATCGCGTCCGATCTAAAATGGGTTTCCTGTAAGAGAAGGATTTGAGTTTGTAATTTATGAAAGTGATAGAGTATATGTCTTCTCTTCTCTGGGGTGTTGAAGCCCCTGCAATTTAAGGAGGAGACTTTAAGGGAAATAGGGGCCGACATTGCAAGCTCGATTTAGGGGTGCAGCTAGAGGAAGTATGGTTGAGGCCCACTGTCCCAGGGGCAAGGGGAGGGTGGGAGAAGGGGGGGAGAAGAGGGAAGTAAGTAGGAGAGATAGGGGAGAGAGAGAGAATAGAAGCAAAGACAGTAGAGAACAGAGGCCAAGATGGCCGTACTAACAATGTTGAAATCAACATAACAGCTAAAACCGCAATGGGAGCTGTAAACCCTAAGTGTGGGGGTCGCGGTCAGAGCATAGGGAGGCCCGCACACGCCGGGCATTTTCCAATAAATGTTATCTAAATATTAGGAGGCTCAGGCCCTGCATTGCCTAATATGAGAGGGAGAAAATAAACTATTAAAGGATGTACAAAATGGCATCCAACATCATAAACTTATAGGCCTGCAGGGCTACATACACAACTTCTTAATTTAAACAGTGTTCTGCAATAAGGCTGGGGGGGAGAGGTGTATCAAAAAGGGGCGGAAATCTATGGCGGTAAAAAGGACCGTCAATATAAACATTTAAATTACTTCTGTAGGAAATGAGAAAAAAAAAAAAAAAGAAAAAAAAAAAACATGTATCCCACTGCAAAAAGGTGAGATTCGTGTACAGAAGGTCAAGATAGGAACAACAATATAAAACAACGTCCCAACATAGTTGCAAACTGTAAACAGGAATATCTTCACTGGTCCGGAACCTGTGAAGGAAAGGTATGGTTAAGACAAGAATAGAGAGCGATTGTTCATCCGTCGGTTGCTCTGGATGCATGCGATTTAGGACGTTTGTTCTTCTTAGTCTTCGTTTGCCAGCCTGTAGTGGTCTGGGAGCCTGGGGTGGCAGCATGAAGAGGCCAATCTGGTATGGGAATTTGTGGCAGTTTAAAAGTTCCCAGGAATTTTGGGAGGTCTCCAAGAGTGCGGAATGTCGCTGACTTTCCGTCATGGGATGCAAAAAGATTGAAAGGAAAGCCCCAACAATATTTTATTTGTTTTGCTTGAAGGGCACTTGTGAGGGGTTTCAAGGCTCTCCTCATGTCAAGTGTCAATTTGGAGACGTCAGGGAGTAATGATACTGGGGTCCCATTGAAGTAAATGACGTCTTGGGTTCTTGCTGCTTTCATAATTGCATCTTTAATCGCTTAGAAGTGCACTCTACAGATTACATCTCTGGGGTGCTCCAGGTTAGGGTTCTTAGGGCCGAGAGCTCTGTGAACACGATCCAACTCTAAGGGAGCATCTTTCTCCTTGTGGAGCAGGTCATTAAATATGGCGATGACAGCAGGGGATAGGTCTCTGATTTCCACTGACTCTGGTAGGCCTCGGATGCGTATGTTGTTGCGTCTGGCTCTATTTTCCTGGTCATCTTGGTGGTAAATCAGTTGTTGGATCTGTAGTGTGTGGTCATGTAAAATAACTTCATGAGCTTGAAGTGTGGAGGTATTTTCCTCTACCTCATGTTCTACTTCTTCCAGCCTGCTTGTTACATCTTTGCGGAGCTCGGTAATCTCCTGTTTGTATGATCTTTCTAGTCTCTGCACATAGGTTTCAAAGTCATGCTTGGTGGGGAGGGCCTTAATGTAGGCTTCCATGTCCCAGCCACCATAAGATCTATGTGAGTCTGGGGATTGGCAGGCCGAGCGGACTGAGCCGTTATCTGAATCTGGAGGGGACCTGGCACGCTGTCTTGTTTTCATATGTGATGTGGAGCGCTGTGAAGCGGCTCCCTGTGAGGCCGTGTGTGTGCCTGAGGTCCGGACTGTCGCCATCTTGGAAGAGGGGGGGTCGCGCTGTGTCTGACTGGTGAAAAAGCGGTCTATGTCACCCTCGTTATGTGGCTCGGGAGTGCGGTGTCTCTCTCCCCCTCCTTTCCTCCCCATTACCGACCTGTTTGCAGGGTCTTGCAGGCGCTGTGAGCCTCATTTGTGCCGACGTGTGCGGGAGCTCCAGGCAGACACGTCCTGCTACTCCATGCGCTAGGCCACGCCCCAACAATGATAAATTTAAGTGGTCATTTTTTACAACTTACTCGGTACAAGCCAGACAAATTCAGAACATTCTCAAAAAACATTGGGGTGTTCTTCGAAATGACACTCTTCTGGGCCCAGTACTACCAGAACATGCGGGAGTCACATTCAGAGGTGCTAGATCCATTCAAGGACAAATTGCCCCCAACATCATAGACCCTCCTAAAAAGACCCCTTTTTTCCAGGACTGCAAATGTTTTTTTTCCTGTAGGAAATGCATTGTTTGCGTTTATAACACTAATGGGAGACGAATCAACAGTTACCCAATGCGTTTACCCCATGAAGCACTTCACTACATGTGCCACACAATATGTAGTGTATCTTTTAACTTGTCCCTGTAAAAAACAATACGTGGGTCGCACCAAAAGAACTTTCTCAGTTTGAGTAGGTGAACCTCTTACCAATATACAGGCAGGCAAGACCAATCACACTGTACCAAGACATTATCTCACACACCATAATCAGGACCCTACTGGAACTCAGTTCCTTATAATTGATAAATTTGTTGCCAACTGGAGGGGCGAATCATGTGTGCGGGGTGTTTTGAGACTCAAAACGTATTGGATATTCGAACTACGCACTTGCTCGCCCCATGGGTTGAACGTTGAATGGGATATTAATTCCTTTATTAATCAAGCTTAAATGGTCCCTCATATAAGGATGACATTCATTACATTCATCTCATTATACAATTTTCATGTCACCTTTGCACATGTATATTCCTACACCACTTTTCATTTTCTTCACGTCACACTTTCCTTATTTTCCCTATATTCAAATACATCATTTATATAACATTCTCTTTTGCATCCAGTTACGGTATATGTGCACACATCCATTCATTCGAATTCTTCATAATTAATACCCTTTGCACATGTTTACTCTTACACCACTTTTTATTTTTATTATGTCACACTTTCCTTTTTTTCCCTATATTCAAATACGTCATTTATATAACATTCTCTTTTGCATCCAGTCACGGTATATGTGCACACATCCATTCATTCGAATTCTTCATAATTAATACCCTTTGCACATGTTTACTCTTACACCACTTTTTATTTTTATTATGTCACACTTTCCTTATTTTCTCTATATTCAAATACATCATTTATATAATATTCTCTTCTGCATCCAGTCACGGTTTATGTGCACACATCCATTCATTCGGATTATTCATATTTTACATTTTTTGAGTTTTATAATTTATTTTTGTTAATCTCCAGGGTTATGACACCGGGGGAAGTGGAGATATTTGCTGTCTAGACAATTCCGGTTGTCTCCGTCACTTCACCCTCCACTTCCGCATTACAGGGGATGATAATGCCTTCCCTGCTTACAATCCTGAAGAGTTAGAGACACAGCACTGATTCATTGGCTCTCTGGCAGCATGTGACTTCCTTTGTGGGTACGTGCTGCCCTAGATCTGTACAACAGAGACGCTATTCGTCTCCTACGATCATGTGACTATGTCAGCTGACATGTCACATGACCTGGCCCTTTCGTTCTTGTTCACTGCGCTTGCCTGATTGGCTGGACGGCGCTGTATATACACATGGGTCGTCTGGCTATGTCAGAAGAGATGCGGTCATGTGACTCTCAGTGGAGTTTTTACCAACGATTCTAAACAACATCCCATCGGTCATTTATATCTACATATAGGATCTTAGCATTGTATCTGTATATTGTGTCTTACTCTTCCCTACACTTGATTTTATCGTTTTTTACGTGATCACGCTTTTTATATTGTTTGTTGATTATTGATGATATCCAATAAAAATACGTCATTTGATCTGCACTATTGGCGTTTTTTTTACAACTGGCAGCCGCGACAGTGATTACAGAGGAAAGATCCCCCTTGAGATCCGGGGTTTCTGGGAACAACCACCGTCCATCAAGGATCTCTGAGCCTGTTTGATTCGGTGTCACCGACATCCGAATCCACTTCCTCTGGTAAGCGTATTTCATCTATTCCCATTATATGATCATACTATCTATGAGATACAGAGGAGAAGATTCCTGCACCAGTGCAACATTTTGTACACAGTCTATTTTGGGACTTTTCATTGTCTGACCCATGGCCACATATTGAGACATTAGTGTATTTCACTCATCACTTACCTTTTATCACGTCATATGTGTTTTATCCATGGGCCTCCATTAATGGCCACCATCACTGATGTGTTTTTTATTATTGGTTATTTTCATTAGCGCTACATTTTATTTCTATTTGTGCTTATAATATTGGTCATATTTTATGTAGCTGCTTTTTTGCTGATTGGGTTAGCGCAGTGTTATTTATATTTTCTCAGGGAAAGTGGCAGCCAGGAGGTAGTGGGGGAAAGTGGCAGCCAGGAGGTGGCCGGGCCCAGTAGCGTGACCGAATCGCAGGTTCCTCGCCACCGCCTTTCAACAAAAAGGCCCAGGAAGGGGAGGAACGTGGATGAGTCAGCACTCGGTTTGATTCGGCAGACTACTGCGGTCCTCACAAACACCCCTAATGTCCAGGAGGCCTTTGCGTGTATGACAGCCAGTAAGGTGTAGGAAATGGAGGTGGGCCAACGTCTCATCAGTGAAGATGGGTGGGTAAGTGCCCCGAGTTTTGCAGGGATCATGCCTTTGGCTTCCTTTGAACTCACTCTGAGTGTGCAGACCCCCAATATAGCCCGCCCTTTCGAAAGGTGATCTGTGGCTTGGTAGTGACCAAACCTGAAAGAATGGGATCATCTGTGAGTATAGAGCAATGCTTAGTGAGAATTCTTCTCACTTTGTCATGTTCATTCAAATAGCGTAGTATGATTCTTGTTGTATCATCACTTTTCCTTGTCTTTTTCTTGAATATCAAGTCATGTCTATCTGTATTCTTGACACGGTTGAAGGCTTTTTTCAGGCATGACTTGGTATAGCCCCTAGTTAATAATCTCTTGCTTAATTCATCCGCCTCCAACTGGAAGGCTTCTGAAGTCATGCAATTGTGTTTAATCTGGAGAAATTGACTATAAGGTATAGATTTTTTTCAAAAGCTCAGGGTGGAAGCTGTCGCCGTGCAACAAGGTGTTGTCGTCAGTCTCTTTTCTGTATAGCCTACTTGTCAATTTTCCTGATTGGTCTTTGGTAATACAAACATCCAAGAAGTTAATCTTATGATGATCATATGACATAGTGAAGAATAAATTGAATTAATTATGATTCATTTCTCCCAAGCATTGTTTGAGAGTCTCCACCGGGCCATCCCACACAAGAAACACATTGTCTATGTAATGTTGCCAGAGCACGATGTGCCTTGTGTACTTAGCCAAAGAGTTAAGATAAGAAAGTCTTTTCCCACTCCCCCAGGTACAAGTTAGCATATGAGGGTGCACAGCACATCCCCATAGCAACACCTTGCACCTGGAGGTAGTGGGGACCTTTAAACAGAAAGAGACATTGTGTCTCAGTATAAAATCCAGCATCTGGAGTATAAATTTATTGAATTTCCATTCCGTAGTTATTCTCTATTGCAATGTTCATCCAATGGCGGCTATACCCGAATCGTGTGGAATACTATTGTATAACAACTTGACGTCTATTGTGACCAATATCATCGAGTCAGGGATTTCCATGTTTTGCAATATTTGTAATAAATTAATTGTATCCTTAGCATAGGATGCCAATTCCAGAACATGGGGTCTCAGGGGATGGATTTCCTCTTGAAGATTTTTGAGGGTGCTGGACTATCCCTCTTCACTCTCATCGCTGTCTAGATCATCTTCACAGACATCCAAACAAGATTCATGTTCCTACAACAGCAGATTCAGGTTATGCAAGGCCCTGAAATCCGCTGCTGTAAGATTGGGAGCGACGGCCTCTTGCTGTGTAGATTGTTTCTTTTACATGCTTTTAAACAATCATTTTCTAGCAAATAAATAAATGTCCTTAACTGTTTCAAAATTATCAAGAATTTTGTTTGGGCAAAAAGACAGCCCTAAGGAGAGCACTTGGCTCTCAGCGGATGTGAGTGAATGTGATGATAAGTTAATGATATTTAATTTTCCTTCACTGACATTGGTGTGGTCATCTTTTTTTTTCTCAGTTTAACCTACTGCTGGACATACATTTTATAAGTCCTTTTTTTAAATATTTAAATATTTTATTATTTTTAATATTTTTGTTTTAGGTCCTTCCCTTTGACCTAGAATTTGGGGGCTTGCTTTATACATATTTATGGAGCCCTTTGGGATTTGATGTCCTTGTTGAGTGTCCCACTCTTGGGCCCCTTAATGCAGTGGAAGGCCAATATTGTTGGTGGTGGAGTGCCTAGTTTGGATTAGCTTTTCCCTGGTTTTAGGATCAACATCTGGATATTTAAGTGTTTCTCAATAGGCGTCTCGGATACGCCGAATAATGCTTGGAAAACATGTATTTATATTAATTCTGTATTTTCAGAAAGTGGCTATATGTCCCTGATGAAGAATTTTTATGTACTCTCGAAATGCGTCGGTCTCTGCAACTACGTATCACCTAGAGCTATGACATGTATCTCTTTGTTGAACTGCAGTTTAATTCTGCCACTTTCTGTCACCATCATGTGTCACTATATGTATTTCTATGTATGGATTTCAATTACCTTGTTTGGATCTTTAGGATCACTGTTTTTAGGAATTTGTTTATTAATAAAATATATTTTTTTATATAAATTTACCTGTTTACATTGCCTTTAAAATCCCAAACCTTTGAGGTGCTAGTTTGTTCTGTATACTGAGGGATGTTGGCAATTACATGCCAGCCCACATGAGCCTAATTAATCTATAAATATAATGGGTGGATAATACACCAAAAAACCTCACCCTGGACTCATGAGGCCTGGCACGGACCCCACATTTAGATACATTTCTGTAACTGATTTTCAGTGATTGTTTCTTTTCCTACTTTAGGAGGTTGCAGTCTCTGTTACTTTTGACGCAGATTTATTTCTTAGGTCAAGAGTCTATATAAAAACCTTTTTGTTCTTTCTCTGATGCTTGTCTCATCTCTACCATTTCTTTGTCTCTAAGATGGGGGATCTTTTGGGGGGCAACTGGGAGTAGTTCATGTCCACTATCCAAACCAGCTATGAAGCAAAGGAACAGGTTACTTCAGATCTAAACTCACTTTTTTATAGCCTCACTAAAGTTCTTGAGGAAAAAAACAGTCTTACACTGGCACATACATTCATTGGAACGATACATCCGGGAAAATATCAATCCGCTTGGATTGAGAATTCAGATTTTCCCGATCCTGGATCATATATCCAACGATTTAAAGAAAAATTGGGAAACACACCTCAATGATTGTTCAAAAAATGTAATGATTTTATTGAAAAATTAATATAAACAACAGCTTAGTATTTTGGATATAGAAATTGGTGCCCTTTATGCTCATTTAATCCCTCTAAAAACACATGAGAATTATAGTGCTCTAGAAATCAAACTAAGAGAACATCTGAAAGAGTATCGTAAAACCATCCTCCAAAAGAAAGAAAAAAAATACTTGAGGGACAAAAACGCTTTCAGTGAGAATCGAGCAAGATAAAAAATCCAGAAATAAAAGCAATAGGAAATCTATCAGATGTCAGGATACCAAAAATGACTATAATTCAGATACGCCCTCTAAAACTTCTTCTTCAGCTTCCTCAGCTTCTTCTTTTACAGATGGCTCTCTCAGAAAGAGAAAAGGTCCTTTTGCCAAACAACAGGACATGGAGGGGGAACTTCAACAAGTCACAAAGAAACGGACCACTGAAACACAGCAACCGCACACCACATATGGAGGTAAAAATGGGGGTATACCTAGAAACCCCCCGTAGTGATAGTGAATATGCCAAAGGTAACAATATGGGTAAAGAAAAAATCACCAGGACTTCCAAAGATTTGGGAGCTATTCCCAAAACACAAACACATTTAGATGATTTTTTAGACAAAGTAACCCCTACACAATCTCTCACATCACCTCAAACACAGGAATTGATGACTACACCAATGTCAGTGAAGGAGAATTAAATATCATTAACTTATCATCACATTCTGTGGGTCATGCTCCTTTTGTGAGGTCATAGGCCAGCTACCCAACAGGGAAAGATTTCAGATGAAACACTTCACCAACTGCAAAATCAAAGGAGTTTTCTATCTTCTCCAATGTCAGTGTGGGGCTTTTTATGTTGGGAAGACTAGACAGGAATTTGGACAACTTGTCAGTAAACATCTATTTAGCATGAGGATCTGTAACCTATACCTCCCACTTGGGAGACATGTAGCCAAAAGACATGGATACAAAATGCTGATGGTCAACTTCACGGTCCTTGACCCTGTACACATACTAATGAGAGGGGGGGATTGGAACAAAATACTTCTACAGCGCGAAATGCACTGGATTAGGTATTTAGATGCTACCACCCCTCCTGGCCTAAATGAAACAGAAAGTTTTAGGCCCTTTCTCGAAGGGTTCAGCTCTAGAAAAACTGATTAAGTGAGGATTTTTTCTGATAATTTATTCTGTTCTTGTTCTCATCCTCAGGACCAGACCATTGTGTCTGGCTGGTCTTGATGTGGGCTTTTTCTCTTTTCAGGTGGTCCCTCTCTTTGAGGATCCTGCTCATTTTTTGTCAGTGATTTTGGAGGGTTGGGATCATCATGAATTTATTCTTTGGGGGTTTATTTATTGATTATATGTTTCCTTTTTCAAGTGAATAAAGTGGATATTTTCCTGGTTTTGACATTACAGGTACCCCACAATATTATATCATATGGTTTGGAATATTTATTCTTGTTTATATATATATATATATATATATATATATATATATATATATATATATATATATATATATATATATATATATATATATATATATATATATATATATATGTTGTTTATTATGTTGTTTTTCCTGGGACTGGGATTTTTTCTCCATCTGGGCACCCACCCTCAGTTGTCACAATTTACGGCACACATAGGCCCTCATTGAATTTTAATAGGGGCCGTCTCCGGGTTAACCTGGGTAGCGGCATTGATGCCGCTCCTCAGGGTTTTACTCAGGGGGTTTTTGGAGTGTGTCGGGGGTTTTAGTCTCTCCGGAGGTACAGAAGCTTCACCAGATAGGTACATTCTGTTTTTTTGTGAGGCACCTGTCCCTCAATGACCCAATTTAGGCTTTTGCGTCTTTCTCGTTTTTTTCTTTTAGGTCGCCAGACGCTTTTTTTTTATCTGTGGTGTCTGCTTTTGCTGACTCCAGTATGCATGATAATCTATCTGCTTTGGCGGGTAGTGTTTGGCATTACATGTTGAGCTTGTTTATCCGCAACATAGGCAGACATCCACCGGGTGGGGAGAGGGATCTACTTCATTTGTCAAATGATTGCGGACTAGCTCCTCCCCCTACGGCAGTGATCCTTGGGCATCGTCATCATCCACGTCAGGTGTGGGCCCTCCCTGCCGGTGCTGTGGCATCCCCTTGGGCGTGAAGTTCGCTCTCTGAGTCATCAGGCCGGCGTGCGGTTGTACGCCGGCCCATCCCTTTGCTCTCCAGCTGTCCACCCTATCATTGACACAGCGGCCAGGTCTGCGTGACATCATGTCTTGGCGCCCTTTTGATTTCTGGGGATATATAAGTAAGATGCCGGGAGCCCAGAGGATGTCAGCTCCAACTGTGTGTATTGATGATTTTTTCTTTAATCACAAGGTGATCTCATACTGTACTCTGGGGGGGACCGTTCATCTTGCTGCATCTTGGCCGATGGCAACTTGTATATCCTTGCTGGAGCACATTCACATTTTTGCTCTTTGTAAGTTTTTTTTTCTCAGTTCAACCTATTGCTGGACATACATTTTATAAGCCCTTTTTATTTATATTTTTGTTTTAGGTCCTTCCCTTTTCCCTAGAATTTGGGGGCTTGCTTTATACATATTTATGGAGCCCTTTGGGATTTGATGTCCTTGTTGAGTGTACCACTCTTGGGCCCCTTAATGCGGTGGAAGGCCAATAATAAAATAGGTGATTCCGCGCTACAGTTAAAAACTATAATCAAATAAATATTCACTCAATGGATCAATCAATACAGTGTTAAAACCAATTAAATGGTTGAAAACAGTGTGAAAAAGTGGTACATGAAAAATAATTTTTTAAATATGAAAAATATTTTTAAAAAGCAGGGCAAAAGTTTATAGTGTTGTAATCTCTTATGCCCCGTACACACGGTCAGACATTGATCGGACATTCCGACAACAAAATCCTAGGATTTTTTCCGATGGATGTTGGCTCAAACTTGTCTTGCATACACACAGTCACACAAAGTTGTCGGAAAATCCAATCATTCTGAACACGGTGACGTAAAACACGTACGTCGGGACTATAAACTGGGCAGTAGCCAATAGCTTTCATCTCTTTATTTATTCTGAGCATGCGCTGCACTTTGTGCGTCGGATTTGTGTACACACGATAGGAAATTCTGACAACGGATTTTGTTGTCGAAAAATTTTATAGCCTGCTCTCAAACTTTGTGTGTCGGAAAATCTGATGGAAAATGTGTGATGGAGCCTACACACGGTCGGAATTTCCGACAACAAGGTCCTATCACACATTTTCCGTCGGAAAATCCGACCGTGTGTACGGGGCATTAATCAAATGGTTAAAAAAGAAAAGGAAAAATAATGTCCATAAAAGGGGCAAAAATAACACAAAGGGTGTTCAATATATGACACAGTGATAAGGAAGGGTTATAAAGGGTAAAAAAATCCCATAAAAGGTAGTCCCAAAGCCCTCACCTTTATATAATGTCTAAAACCGCATCCAGTGTTAACCTGAGGTCCGTTTGTCTCATGTTATTGCAGCTTCCACCACCAGGGGGTCCTCCGTGCCAATAGGTATAAAATAGCAATCATCCGGAACACCAGCATATGACCATGAATAAAAGTATCATCCACTGTAGTATTCTTAACCTCCAGGGGGTCCTCTACTTGATCCACCAAATCTCCAAAATATCCTTGCACATCAAACGACTTCTTGTACCTCGTATCCTCCGCAGAGTGGGGGAGGAGGGGGGGGGAGAAGAGGGATGGCAACGAACAGGGGTGGGAGAGAGAAAAAGCCCCAATAGTGTAGTAGAGTTAAGAATACACAAGCTTTATTACAGATTTAAAATTGGATTACATTAAAACACAAAGAAATGAGCATAAACAGTTGCTATGGCGTCTGAACGCCGCTCTCACATCACTTCCTGGTATCTCTCAGTCATCGGCCACGCCGATAAGTTAATGATATTTAATTTTCCTTCACTGACATTGGTGTGGTCATCTTTTTTTTTCTCAGTTTAACCTACTGCTGGACATACATTTTATAAGTCCTTTTTTTAAATATTTAAATATTTTATTATTTTTAATATTTTTGTTTTAGGTCCTTCCCTTTGCCCTAGAATTTGGGGTTTGATGTCCTTGTTGAGTGTCCCACTCTTGGGCCCCTTAATGCAGTGGAAGGCCAATACTGTTGGTGGTGGAGTGCCTAGTTTGGATTAGCTTTTCCCTGGTTTTAGGATCAACATCTGGATATTTAAGTGTTTCTCAATAGGCATGTCGGATATGCCAAATATTGCTTGGTAAACATGTATTTATATTAATTTTGTATTTTCAGAAAGTGGCTATATGTCCCTGATGAAGAATTTTTATGTACTCTCTCGAAACGCGTCGAACTCTACAACTACGTATCACCTAGAGCTATGACATTTATCTCTTTGTTAAACAGTAGTTGAATTCTGCCACTTTCTGTCACCATCATGTGTCACTATATGTGTTTCTAGGAATTTGTGTATTAATAAATTATATTTTTTTAATATAACATTTACCTGTTTACATTGCCTTTAAAATCCCAAACCTTTGAGGTGCTAGTTTGTTCCAAAAAATACAAGATAATAAATAGTTTTGTGATAACTTGACACAAAACAACAAAAAATATTATGGAGATCACGAGAAAAAAAAAAACAGGAGATCTTGATAAAAAAAAAGATCACTATAAAAAAAATTATAAACATTATTCTGGAGATCTGGCGAAAAAAATAAAGATTATTCAGGAGATCACGAGAAATAAGAAATCAGTTTGTTAGAACTCTGTGTGAATATCAGCAGCAAAACAACTTCATTATTCTAGCATTATAGAGAAGAAGAGAATGCGCTGCATTGAAATATTTAAAAAATTGCAGCGTGACGAATGTGCTATCTCCATTATGAACGCTAGTTTTACCAGACCGAGTGCTTCTGTCTTATACTTGATTCTGAGAATGCGTGGAATTTTGTGCCTCGGACTTGTGTACACACGCTCGAAATTTTCAACAACAAAGTTTTTTGTCGAGAAAATTTGAGAACCCGCTCTCAAACAGTTGTCAGAAAGTCCGATAGCAAATGTCCGATGGAGCATACACACGGTCGGAATTTCTGACAACACGCTCACATCGAACATTTCCCGTCGGAAATTCCGATCGTCTGTACGTGGCATAAGAATGCGCTAGGAGATTATGATGCACCAGGCTCTCTCATTTAGAATAAGTCTGCAAATGATATGAAGAAACAAACAGCTTTTTCTTCAGCACAAAAAAAATGACTCTGTAACAAAGTTTGTTAAAATTTGTATAATTTACATTACTATAATACTACGTTTTGCCATGTAAACTTTTAGGTTTTGTATAAAGTAAAAAAATCTTACTGATATCTTGAGCTCCAGGTCAAAATTTTCCCTTCACTTGGGCCCATCAACACTTGTGTTGATTTTAAAGAAGGAAGCAAAGCTCATTGATATACCTATAGATTTATGATATGTTTTTGATGTTTTTTATGAAGTGTTGGCAAAGTCTTTTGTTTCTAAAGTGTTAAAGAATGCTCAGTAAATGTCCATGAAAGGTTTTTGTTTTCTAGTGGAAAGTTCTTAAAGGTATAGTGATGTAGAGGAAATTATCTGCTTTGAGCCATGGTTAGGTGAGGTTGTGGTGTGATAGCAGGCATTCTTGTAAGGTAAGTTCCTCTTTAACAGCTGTTAAAGATATCAGCCAAACAAGATATCAGCCAAACAAGGAGTGCATTGTTTTTAATGAATCAAATGACTTATATTGATGTTCATTATGAGAAGGTACACGGAAGCTGAACTATTGTGAAGCACTGCAAAGCAGTAAGTAAAACTTGCACATCTAGAGAACAAAGATGACTTCCTCATCTACATATATAATTTCAAAATATACACATAAAAATACATTTTTAAAAGGATAATACAATATATTTGTATTGATCAATATTATGTTTTATCTGCTCCACCTTTGCACACCTGTTGCTGATTTCCAAGCAGCTTCACACAGGAAGATAAAGGGCACTCTACCAAATAATAAAATAGCTTAATGCATCAATAAATGAAAGTACATTTTTAATATGTAATTACTGTAATAATATGTACTCTCCCTACAAAAAATACCACATCTCTAAACAGTACAAAACCAGACCACAAAAAAATGCATTGCACTTTGAAGGCGTTGAAACATAAGAATTTATAAAAAAAATACAATAGTATTCATAAATATGATGGATATATTGGTGGGCACTAGATCCATATATTGGTGGGGACAGATCCATATCCTATGGGAGATTGCATGCAGTGAAAACAAGATGTGTCAATGTGGGGTATACTATATATCTTTCTGTATTCTTCTAAAGACGCAGACTCAGCTCTGTAAAATCTGTCAAAAACCACCCTCATGCCATTGGAAGGTTTTTTTATTCTTTACAAAATAAAGAAGTTATGCAGGGTAGAGGTTGAGGGTAAATATATAGGGTATATCGCATAACCTTTGCTGTATGCCACATTGTGATGCTTTATATATGTTGTGTGATTTTTTATAAATTATTAATAAAATTGTGATTTTTAAATGAATATAATTCTAGTGTTTCAACACCTAAAATTCCCAATGCATTCTATTTCGGTCTAAATATTATAACAAGCAACATTTTGGTCTGGGAAACTAGCCAAAATGTAAAGTTTAAAATTAGAAAATAACAGACAGGTTAGGAAATAACTGTTTGAAAACTGAAGAAAATTTATATGATGTACAGTATCTCACAAAAATGAGTACACCCCTCACATTTTTGTAAATATTTTTTTATATCTTTTCATGTGACAACACTGAAGAAATGACACTTTGCTACAAGTAAAGTAGTGAGTGTACAGCTTGTATAACAGTGTAAATTTGCTGTCCCCTCAAAATAACTCAACACACAGCCTTTAATTTCTAAACCGTTGGCAACAAAAGTGAGTACACCGCTAAGTGAAAATGTCCAAATTGGGCACATTTAGCCATTTTACCTTCCGGGTGACATGTGACTCATGAGTGTTACAAGGTCTCAAGTGTGAATGGGGAGCAGGTGTGTTAAATTTGGTGTTATCGCTCTCACTCTCTCATACTGGTCACTGGAAGTTCAAGATGGCACCTCGTGGCCAAGAACTCTCTGAGGATCTGAGAAAAAGAATTGTTGCTCTACATAAAGATGGCCTAGGCTATAAGAAGATTGCCAAGACCCTGAAACTGAGCTGCAGCACTGTGGCCATTTAACAGGACAGGTTTCACTGAGAACAGGCCTCGCCATGGTCGATCAAAAAAGTTGAGTGCACCTGCTCAGCATCATATCCAGAGGTTGTCTTTGGGATATAGACATATAAGTGCTGCCGACATTGCTGCAGAGGTTGAAGGGATGGGGGGTCAACCTGTCAGTGCTCAGACCATACGCTGCACACTGCATCAAATTGGTCTGCATGGCTGTCGTCCCAGAAGGAAACTTCTTCTAAAGATGTTGCACAAGAAAGCTCGCAAACAGTTTGCTGAAGACAAGCAGACTAAGGACATGGATTACTGGAACCATGTCCTGTGGTCTGATGAGACCAAGTATATGGTTCAGATGGCGTCAAGCGTGTGTGGCAGCAACCAGGTGAGGAGTACAAAGCCAAGTGTGACTTGCCTACAGTCAAGCATGGTGGTGATAGTGTCATGGTCTGGAGCTGCATGAGTGCTGACGGCACTAGGGAGCTACAGTTCATTGAGGGAACCATGAATGCCAACATGTACTGTGACTTACTGAAGCAGAGCATGATCCCCTCCCTTCGGAGACTGGGGCGCAAGGCAGTATTCCAACATGATAAAGACCCCAAACACACCTCCAAGACGACCACTGCCTTGCTGAAGAAGCTGAGGGTAAAAGTGCTGGACTGGCCAAGCATGTCTCCAGAAATTAACCCTGTTGAGCATCTGTGGGGCATCCTCAAATGGAAGGTGGAGGAGTGCAAGGTCTCTAACATCCACCAGCTCCATGATGTCATCATGGAGGAGTGGAAGAGGACTCCAGTGGCAACCTGTGAAGCTTTGGTGAACTCCATGCCCAAGAGGGTTAAGGCAGTGCTGGAAAATAATGGTGGACACACAAAATATTCATACTTTGTGCCCAAGTTGGACATTTTCACTTAGGGGTGCACTCACTTTTGATGCGAGCAGTTTAGACATTAATGGCTGTATGTTGAGTTATTTTGAGCGGACAGCAAATGTACACTGTTATACAAGCTGTACACTCACTATTTTAGATTGTAGCAAAGTGTCATTTCTTCAGTGTTGTCACATGAAAAGATATAATAAAATATTTACAAAAATGTGAGAGGTGTACTCACGTTTGTGAAAGACTGTATATCTGCAACTAACATTTATTTAAAAAAAACAAAACATTTTTTCAGGACCCAATTGTGCATATAGTCAGTATGCAGTTCCCAAGATGTTTGAATTTAATGAATACATCAGGAGAATGTTACATTATCTTACACCACCTTTATCTACCTAATATTTGAGTATTAGTTATAGCTGCATTATTTATCAGTTACCCAAATACAGGAGTGTGAGTCCCCGGAGAGGCAAGGCTCTCATGGACATGGCTGGATTGAGAGGGTCTGGGGGGCTGCTGCACACAGAAGGTTTTTTACCATCATGCAAAAGGTAAAAAAACCTTGTGCCTTTACAACCACTTTAAGGCACTTTCACACTGCCCCTGCTTTGCTTCGGCTGCTGCATAGTACCTGCTGTTTTTGTGCGTTTTAGCTGTGCTTTACCATAGATTTCTATAATGTCCCACGGTTTTTATGCATTTTGGGGGCTGTGGCACACAGAAGGTTTTTTACCTTCCTGCATCGAATGCAGGAAGGTAAAAAACCTTGTGCCTTTACAACCACTTTAGGCACTTTCACACTGCCCCTGCTGTGCTTTGGCTGCAGCACAGGTGCAGCGCAATGTAAACAGTCAATGGCAATCACAAAAAAAGTGCTAGTCGAACCATATGTTGAGTTAATGTTGTCATATAGTGAATTAAAAACAGTTAAAAAACTCCTCACATGGACAATCAACTTGCTCACTACTGTGGTGGTACTTTATAGCAGAAGCCAGAGATGGACTGGCTTGTTGAGGAATTGCTGCAGTGGTAGAACCCTCATGCACCCTTACGAAATCCACAGAACCACAGAAGCTGGGAAGGGGGAGAGGGAACCCAGCTTGTGTGGGACCGGGAGATGATGTAGAGCCTCGACCGTGGTGGAAGGCAGCATGGCTAGCCAGCCATAGGTGGAGAGGGGGCTGGGAGACAGCCGAAACAAACGATGGGGGGGGGGCAAATCCAAAGCGAGGCTTGGAGCACAGGGTGGTGGAGAGCAAGCTGAGGATAGAATGTGGCTGTTGTCTTGACAAACGACAAGCAGAACAATAACCCCACCAAAAAGATTCACAAGCACAATGCTGCTGAGCAGGCCTATATGCTATATAGGCTTATATGCAATTAATTGGGCATACAATGGTTATAGGGGTCTGGGTCCTGCCCTGGGGAACATGTATCAATAAAAAAAATAAAAAAAAGTTTGTGAAAAACATTATTTTTAAATGAGCAGTGATTTTTTTTATTTTTAAAGTGAAAGCTTACAAATGAAAAATTTGTTCCAATATAGTGCCTGGGGGGGTAGACTAAGGGGACCCCTTAGCCTATCTGTAAAGTGGCAGATCTGTCTAGAATATGGTGCAGCAATATTTGCATCTATAAAGCCAAAAAAAAATACATTTTCCCTGCAAGCTGCCTTTGTTTTGCTCAGCAACAACTGGGGAGCCAGTGTGAATGATGAGGCCACAATGTAGTGCACTGGGAACACGATTAGAGATTTTTGAGATATATTCTGGTGTCATTTTGACTTTGTATAGAAGTAACAGGTGCGTGAAAATTGGTCTTTGGCTGTCGGTAGGGCCTTCCCACTGTAACCCTATAGAGGTACTCTTGATGAAAGCAAGAATTGGCCTTGCTGTAAAAAATTGAGATGATATGCACCTGTCAAACAGGTGCAGAAAAATTACTCTTTGGGTGTCAGAGGCGCCTTCCCACGGTAACCCTATAGATGTGCTCTTGATGAAGGCAAAGAAAATTGCAATGATTTGCATATGGTTGGTGTTTTTGCCACGTTTGATGTGCCTGAGACACAGTTTGCAGATAGCAACAGTGCAATCTGCAAAAGATGTTCTGAAAAAGGCCCAGACAGCTGAGCTTTGGGGAGTGGGCTGGGAGATAACATCTGCAGAATGTGATGGAATAGGGTGGCTGCTCTCTACTCTTTCTTTTTTTTTGAAAAGTATTTATTGGGTTTTATGACATATATAAGTACAGGAGTTAGTGTTACAAAAGTCACAGAGTAATAAACGTACATTCTATAGGTAGCATAACTTCCCATGGTAGTAACAGTAAACTCTTGTCATATCAATTGGACCAGATGAGAAGTAGCAGAGAGACAAAAATAACATAAAAATAACAATAAGAAAAAAAAAAAAAAGAAAAATTAAAGAAAAATTAAGGGAAAGGGAAGATGGGGGGGTTCATGTTTGCCATTCCTTCAACATTACGGGTAGAATTTTTCTCGAGACACAAAATCTTAACATCTAAGTACCTTCAGGAGTGGAGGCAGCGTCTGACTAAACTCAAGAGGGTGGATGTCAAGGGGTACAATAAATTTATGGATAACCTACGGTGGGTTAAAAATAAAAGAATCTGGGGTGGGAGGTATTTTGAGTCGACCTAGGGAATTGGTGACATCATTTGTTAAGTACCATTTCGTGTATCAAAATGGGTTCATTATTTCGACCATAGCCTGCGGAGCGAATGTAGCTTCAATGTATTTCCTCCATCTTTTGAAGAAACGGGAAGTTGATCGGAAATTAAGGGTGATGGTGTCCAGCCTTTCTAGATTAAAAAGTGATGTTAAAGCTGTTTTGAACGTTGTTAGGGAAGGAGGAGTAGCTGATATCCAGTGAGACATGATAGTCCTGCGGGCCACTAGAAGACACAGGTGAGCCCAGTGTGGAATATTTTGTGAGACCCTCGTTGGTGATGAGGGTGAAGGGGGTATGTTGAACAGGCATAGTAGGCGATCCTTTGTGCACTGAAGTTTGTGGACCTCGTTGATATAGTTGATCACCTTAGTCCAGTAAGCATCGATCTTGTTGCAGTCCCAGAGTCTATGTAGTAACGTGGGTCGAGGCATGTTGCACCAGGGACATTGAGCTTGGGTGGGGTCTACCTTGTTGTAGCGGAAGGGGAAATAAGCTCTGTGAATGATCTTGAATTGCGTTTCCCTCCAAGATTCAGAGGAAGTAAGGTTGCGTATTGTCTTGTATCCCTCAAGGATTTTTTCTGGCAGAGATTCGTCACCCAAGACTTGTGTCCACTTTTGAAAGGGTTTGAGGGCATACTTCCGTGTTTGATGTTGTATAAGATAGGAGTAAATATTGGAGATGGAGTAGTTATTACTTTTGATGAGAGTATCAATGCAGGATGTTTCAAGTGGGTTGGTATGGGGACCAGAACATGATTTGAGGTAATTGATGAGTTGGTGGTAAAAGAAAGCATGTGTTGGTGGTAGGGAATATTCCCGCATTAGGGTATGAAATGGTTTGAATTTGCCTGGCTTGTTGAGGTAGCAGGAGGAGACATCTGTGAGGCCTTTAAGTTTCCATTGGCCAAAAGCTTTATGAATGAGAGATGGAAGGAACATAGGATTGCCTTGTATTTTGAGGTATTTGGAGATGCTGGATGGAACTTTAAGCAATTTTCTGACTTCTCTCCATGCAATGACCGTATCTTTAATTATTACACTTGTTTTGAGGTGGGGGGGGGTAGTGTATTGGGATTAGAATGAAGGATGGCCGAGAGGGTATATGGGTGTACCATAGCTTCCTCCAAGTATAGGTTAGAGTATCTAGAACCACCTGTTAGCCAGTCTAAGCCCTGTCTAAGTAAACATGCCAGGTTGTAAAAACGCATATTGGGCAGTCCCGCCCCACCCTCGCCCTTCGGGAGACATAATTTCTGTAGCGCTATGCGAGGTTTTTTGTGAGACCATATAAAGGTAGTTAGGGCCCTCTGGATTTTTTGGATGTCTGAATGTTTAATTAGGAGAGGTATGGTCTGCATTGGGTAGAGCAGGCGCGCAAAGGACACCATTTTGAATAAATGGCATCTCCCAAAGAGCGAGAGAGGTAGGGATCCCCAAGCCTCCAACTCCTTTACAATTTTGGTTATCAAAGGGGGGTAGTTCAAAGAATATAAGGAGGATGGCTCACGTCCTATTTTAATGCCCAGGTATGTAATGTGTTGGTTGGCTATGGTCAAGGGGGATAGGTGTTTCCATTTACTGGAGAGATGGGGGTGTAATGGTAGGATCTCACTTTTGTCAAAATTGATTCTGAATCCCGAGCAGAGTCTAAAGTCTGAAAAGAGTCGTTTGAGTCTGTCAAAGTCTGTGATAGGGTCGGTGGAAAATAGCAGTATGTCGTCCGCGAATAGCGCCGAACGAAGAGTGTGGTTCTCTAGAGTGATGCCACTGATTCCATCAGCCGAATTTAGTATTCTGGACAGGGGTTCGATTGCTAGATTGAACAGGAGTGGAGACAGGGGGCATCCCTGTCTCGTTCCTTTTGTTAATGGAATCGTGTCCGAAATGAAATCAGGGGTGACTAGACGTGCGGTGGGGGATGCATACATTTGAAGCAAGAATCTCATAATTGGTCCTGAGAATCCAAATTGTGTCATCACTCTAAAGAGCCAGGAGAAACTGATGTTATCGAAGGCCTTTTCCGCGTCTAATGACATGATGGCAATGTCTTGGTTGGGGTGAGTCTTGGCGTATTCTAGAGCCATTAAGACCTTACGGATGTTTAGGGTGGCCGATCTGCCCGAGACAAAGCCAGATTGAGCTGGGTGCAATAGAGATGGAAGTAAGGGAGCTAGCTGTGACGCAATTATTTTGGACAAGATTTTGACATCAACATTTATTAATGAAATTGGTTGGTATGAGCCCGGTAATAGGGGGTCTTTCCCTTTTTTAGAGATTAATTTGATGTGAGCCTGTGTTCCCGTAGGAAGATAGGGCCCTCCGTCCCACATAGCTGCGTAGACATGTTTTAAAGTATCAGGGATAAATTCTCTAGTCATTTTATAGAATTCAGCGGTATAACCGTCAGGTCCCGGGGCTTTGGCCGAGGCCATGTTTTTGATCGTGAACCGAATATCATCGACGGTGATGGGGGCATTAATCGTTTCTAATTGTGTGTGGTGGAGTTTGGGTAAGCGTATTTTGTCGAGTAGTAAGTCAGTGGTAGGTAAGTCAGTCGGGTCAGCTTTGTATAGATTGGTATAGTATTCTACGAGTAGGTTGCTTATTTCAGCTGGGGAGGTGGTCAAAGACCCTGTCTTAGCTCTAAGAGCTGAGATACGGGTGGGATGTCTGGGGCCTGAGCACATCTTGGCCAGAAGTCTACCAGCCTTGTTTCCAAATCTATGAAAATGTAATTGGGAGTAAGATGTTTTGGCCGCTTCATGTTGTTCTGCCCACAGGTCAAAGGTGCTTTTGGCCTGTCTCCATTTTTGTATGTTTTCTATGGTGCGATTTAACGTGAGCTGCTCATGAGCCTGTCGTAGAGTTTCGCTTGATTTACTATACTGTTGCTTGGCTTTCTTTTTAAACTGGGCTGTGTACGAAATTATTTTACCTCTTAAGAAGGCCTTGCCTGCTTCCCAGAACAGGTTAGGGTCTGTAATGTGTGCTCCATTAGTGGAGATGTATTCCTCCCAGGTGCAGTATAATGTATGTTTAAAGTCTTCATTGTCACTCAAATAGGAGGGGAAACGCCAAGTAGGGGAGGGAGATGAGCGAGCTGTTTGGGTGAGATGAATCACGATTGGGCTGTGATCTGAGATCACTGCGTCTTGTATGTCTGGTGCACTGATTATGGAGCTCAGGGATGGGAGGCAAAAAAATAGTCTATACGTGAAAACGTGTTGTGCGGGGGTGAGAAAAAGGAGTATTCCCGTTCCGTTGGGTGCATTAGGCGCCATACATCCTCAAATTATATGGAGGCAATGGTTTGTGCCAATAGGGTGGTTGTACATGATGGGGAAGTACGGGTTTGTGTTCTGTGTGTATGGGGGCCCGAACGATCAGCCAGGGGGGACATGACTGAGTTGAAGTCCCCGCCCAATAAGTGTAGCGTCTCTGGTGTAGTCAGCACCCATTTCACTAAGTCCTGGAAGAAGGAGGTGTCAGGAGAGTTGGGAGCATAAATGTTAGTAAGTGCTATGTATTTGTCATCTATGGTCAGATGTAGAGTCATTTTTCTTCCCTCTGAGTCAACCTTGATATCTCTGACTTTGTGTTGTAGATTTTTATGCAGGAGGATAGCAACCCCTGCCTTACGTCCCACTGCTGGTGAGCCATATACAGAGCCCACCCACAATTTACGTAGACGTTGCAAATCGTCTGCAGCCAGATGTGTCTCCTGAAGTAGAGCCACATCTGCCCGAAGACGCCGCAGGTGTCTGAGAATGGACATACGTTTGTTGGGGGAACGCAGCCCCTTAACATTCCATGAGACAAACTTTAGGTGACTCCCTGGTGTAGGCTGTGACATAGTTGGCATTTGAAAGTGTTTTGGTTTAGGGGCTTGTATAGGAGCCCCTGAGTGGATGTATTATCTACCTCCTGGGAGCCGCCAAAGCGCCTCGGAACCCCTGAAGACATAAGAATTAGGTTGGCAAACATGAACTTAAACTTCTCTAAGCAACAATAATATGTAAACATTAGTAAGGCAGTATATCGTGTAAGGAAATACAAATCTCGAGTTGTGGACTTCTCTTTTTTCCACATGAGGTCTCACCTATCTAGCCAGCGTAGCTCCCATTGATTGCCAGCTCCTCAGCTAGGGGCAGGGCGGTAGCAACGGGGGGTGGGGATAGGGAGGGTGAGGGAGAGGAAAGGGGAATAGGGAGGGGGGGGAGTAGGATAGGAAGGGGGGGTGGTCCAGGGGGGGATCTCCTGAGGAGGTAGTGCAGGCGTAAAGTAATCAATGGCGAGGTATACTGAACATAGGGGAGAGCCCTCCTCTTAAAATTAGGCTTAAGTAGCCGAAAATTAGAAAATACATACAAACATAACATTTCAAGTGTCTTTGTAAGGGAAGGATTCCCAGGTAATGGGGGGTTATGGCAGTCATTGATTAACATAACTGTAACATTATAACGTTATAATTCTTAACTGTGTAACTTTAGCCCCAGGCTGGAAGGGGTAGTGCTCTATAGGGAGCATGTACGGGAGTTTATAAAACCCTCAGAAAGAAAAGAGAAAGAAAAAAAAAAAAAAAACATCTTCATCTTAATGATAAAGATTTTTATAGGGAAAAAATATAAAAGATGGGTTGATACTTCCCGTCCTAAGGTGACGATGTCAAAAGGGTGGTGATGTGGAGTCCACCATCAGTTCCTTCAACGATTCCCAGAACGGTCTTCCTGGTTGGTGAAGCGGCTGCGCTTATATGGAGGCTTGGTTGGGCTTCGGGGGTGTTTAGGGGGTCCATAGGTATGTTGTGAAGATGACGATGGTGACCCATCTGTTGCGGCACTGAGTTCCATTTCGGAGCTTCTGTTAGTTAGGTAGGTCTCCGCCTCTTCTGGAGTATGGAAGGTGAGTTGCTCCCCTTCAGATGTCTGAACGCGGAGGACAGCTGGATAAGCTAGGGAGAATCGAATCTGATTGTGGTGCAGAGTGGAGCATACCGAGGAGAATGCCTTGCGTTGTTTCATTACCTCTATGGAATAGTCCGCGAAGAGTAGCAGTTTCGCGCCATCCACCACCAGGGAGCGTGTGCGACGGAATTTTTGCATTATGGCGTTTTTGTCGGCGTAGTTTAAGTATTTCACTATCACATGCCGTGGTTTAGCACGTGTGTCAGAGTATTGGCCCATGCGGTGTGCTCGTTCAACCGTACACGGTATGCGGAGGCCAAGTTGTTCTGGGATGGTTTTTGCACAAATGTTTGTAAGGTGGGAAGCTGGGATCGACTCTGGCAGACCAATGATGCGCAGATTATTTCTTCTTGAGCGATTTTTCAAATCGTCCAATTTGTCCCATATGTCTCTGTGGGAAGCATTTATGCGTGCAAGTGCTGCAGATGAGGCAGTGTAGTCATCTTCTAATATTGAAATTCTTTCCTCCGTCTGGGAGATGCGCTGGGCCTGGGCCTGGAGTTCTATGTGCAGTTGTTCAAGTCCCCTGTGTACCGCTGCGTCCACAGTGGCTGTAAGGGATGGCCCCAGAAGTTGATCTACCGCCTGGGCAATGTTGGCAGGGGATGCGGGGTCGGATTCTGCCACAGCTGGGGCAGGGAGAGGCTGTGGCTGCTGCTGAGGCCGCTCTGTTAAGTCCGGAGCGGCCGCCATCTTGGCTGATTCGTCTGCTGTGTCTCCCGCCGGCGGAGCTGTGGAGGGGGGCGAGGACAGCGCCCGAGCGTATGATCGCTCCACAAAGCGATCCATGCCTGCCTGGGATGAGGCGGAGGCGATGGGGGTTTTCCCCGGTGCTGTGGCTGGCTTATATGCCGTTTTTGTGAGGAGCTGTGCGGGAGCTGGAGCCGCTTACCTCCTCCTCATGTGGCGCCGGAACCGGAAGTCTCTACTCTTTCTTGATGCCGGCCTCCTAGGGGTTGTTGCCGCCTCACCTTCAGTTTCCTCCTCTGCTCTATCTGGCACCCAAGTCGCATCAGTGACATCATCATCATCATCTCCGTCATCATCTCCATCATTATCTCCATTATCATCTTCATCTCCATCTCCATTTCCTCTATCTCCTCCATCTTCATCATTACCACTGGAGACAATTTGGCAATACGCTGCGGCTTGGGGAACATGAATGACAATGTGTCTATCAGTGTTCCTCCCTCTCTCTAGGCTCATGTTCCTATCATCCTTAACCTCAGAACCAACATCTGAATCCAGTAATGGCTGGGCATCATCAAGGAGCAAGTGGCTGACGCTGTGGTCAAATAACTCAGCTGACTCCTCAATGGCTGATGTTGGGGCTATGGCAGGAATAGATGTGGACAAGGAGGCAGGTTTATCCACTCTGGCAATTCCAGGGTACTGCACACTTGTCTCTGCTTATGTGACAGAGGATGAGGAAGGTTTAGTAAGCCAGTCTGCCACCTCCTCTGCATGCTGTGGCAGGATAGCATGGGCAAACCCATTAAACAAAGTAAATGATGCCCTGCCTGAGGACTGACCACCACGTCCACCTTTGCTTATGGACACATTTGTTGTTGGACCCCTTACAGTGCTATGGGAATGTATGCCTCTCCTTGTTGTCCTCCCAGACATTGGGAGGGAGGGGGAAGTGCTTATAAGCAAATGTAAAGAAATTGAAATCTGTACGTAGATGCACTTTAATCAATGTAAAGAGGTGTTTACACTACACTACACTAGTTGCCACCATCCATCCTGGATAAAAAACATTCCAAGTGGACAGTTCCAAAGGCTGAGGAGAAACTGTACCAATCATAAAGAGTATGAGTCACAAAGTGTGTCCCTCAAAAATAAGTTTCTGCAAAAAGGATACCCAGCAGAATTAATACAAACAGCTCATGATAAATCCCTGGATAGCTTACTGTCAGGTCACCTAGAGGCTGGGTGACAGATGCACACTGTTGGGATCAGGATTGCCCTGCAAGGTCGTGGACCCTACAGCTGACTGCTGCGGATTGAACCCTGGGAGGTTCAGGAAGCAGGTCTACTGGATCACTGACACAGATCCCACTGGGAGCTAGAGCATAGATTCCCCAGGGCGCGGAGTCTAAGAGCCAGCAGGTGTTCACCAGAGCCTTTAATGGTAAGGAAGGACTGCGCTGCAGTCTGGCTCCAGGTCGCGGCCCCCAGGGTCTCACAGCTCACGCTCACGGTAGACTACAGGAGAAGAGGAAGGAGGCAGCAGGGAAAGTAAGGGACAAGCCAAGGTCGGGGCCACAAGCAGACAAGGACAACAGAGTACATGCCAAGGTTCAGGGTCACAGGCAAACAGGGATGGTCGGGGACACGCCAAAGGTCAGGGTCACGAGCAGACAGGAATAGTTAAGAACAGGCCAAAGTCGGTAACAGGAATCAGATGTAGGAAACACAGCAAGTACACACAGAGGCTACATACAATGGTTGATCAGCACTGCTGGCTTGCAGTGCACAGGTTAATATAGGGTTCCCTGATAGGGCCTGGGGTGGGGCCATGCTTAGAGGAGAGGTTACAAAAGCAGTCAGGTGAGGGTCAGCTGGTCTCTAGAGATGAACACATGGAGACAGGTATGCTGATCAACAAACTATTGCATAACCATGACAGTACCCCCCTCTTAAGACCTCCCCCGTCTGTGCCCAGGCTTAAAGGGAAACTCCAGATGGAACCTTCTCAATAGACAAGGAGCAAAGACCTCAGATGCAGTGATCCAAGACCTCCCCTCAGAACCAAACCCCTTCCAATGTACGAGGTACTGAAGAATGCCTTTACGGAGCCGGGAATCCAAAACTTGACTAACCTCGTACTTTAGATTATCCTCAGAGGTCGGAACCGAGGTAAGGAGAGGACAAAATGACTTATTGAGGACTAAAGGCTTTTTAGAAATGGGTAAGGGCATGAGAAGACCATCAGAAGTCTGAGCAGGGTCCCCCAGACCCTAAAAGATGTGCTGGACATCCAACACAGGACCATCAGACTGGGTAGAGGTCAGTGGATCCCTGAGGTCAGGTTGGTTAAAAGGTGATGTGTCACAAGAGTTAAGCTGGATAGCTGGAACACAAACAGAATGCAGGGAGCTCTGAACAAAAGATTGAAAACCCCACCTGGCCGAATGAGGCAGTCTATCCAAAGGATGGATTGAGCCTCTTAAACAGGTTTGACCGGACGTAGTAGCAGTAGGGTGAGGCCAGGTTACAGAAGGTCCTAAACAAGAAGCAGGAAGCTCACTGGGCATAGGCTGGACTGGTGCAGAGACGGACTGAACAGCATTGCCAGGTGCAACGACCACCAGAATTGCATCGCAGGGCGTAGCGACTGTTGAACTGGTGCACGAGTCAGCCTGGGTGTGTGTCCAAGGGGGTCCAGGGACAGGCAAAGGGAAATGGTCATGCAAACTGGAGTGACTGATCGGCTCAGGTTCACAGGTAGGCTCCTCATCCAGAGCGCCACACGACCCAGAGAGTGCCTCAGGCCAACTATTGCAGGAGACATTCCAGAAATCGCTATACTCAGTGGGAAGAGCAGAAGATACTGGGATGGTGGCAACAGGAGGATTCTCTTTTGGGGTAACCTTGAGTAGGCAGGAGGAGGAACAGGAGGAACCCCAAGTCAAGATCTGTCCAGCAGTCCAGTCAACATGTGGAGAATGGAGCCGTAACCAAGGAAGACCTAATATGATAGGAGACGAAGCCTTAGGTAAGACAAGGAAGGATATCCACTCCTGATGTAGTGTCCCTACCGACATCCTAACAGGGAGGGTCTGGAAGCACATAGGGCCCCCTGGGAGAACAGTGCCATCAATCGCCAAGACCACCAATGGCGTTGTAAGGGGCAAAAGGGTAAGTCTCATGGAAGACGCAGTTCCCCAGTCCATGAAATTGCCAGCGGCTCCGGAATCCAGATGTGCCAAGACCGAACGAGAGGAAGCGCCGACATGAAGGAACACAGAAAGAAGAAGACGAGAAGGTGAAGATGATACTTCAGGGTCTAATACTCCACCTTCCAGATGTATTAGCCCCGATCGTTTTTCTGGACGAAGAGAACAAGTATCACGAAAATGACCTTTGACGCCACAATAGAGGCACAGGCCCAGAGTTCTGCGCCTAGTGCATTCTTCGGGGGATAACTTGGTTCGGCCCAGCTGCATAGGTTCCTCAGCAGGCAGGAGGTGCTCCTCGGAATGAAGAGAAGGGACATGGAGCTCAGGCTGCTTAAAGAACGGGTAGTGCTGGCGTCTTTTTTCCAGGGCCCTCTCCTGAAAGCAAATATCGATCTGGTTACACAAGGTGATGACACCATACAGATCAGCAGGGAGAGATCTTTCTGCCAATTCATCCTTCACTCTATCAGAGAGGCCATGTAAAAAGGTTGCAACTAGGGCCTCATTATTCCAACTCAGCTCAGCAGTCAAAGTACGAAAATGAAGAGCATACTGTCCCACAGAAGCGGACTCTTGACAGAGACGTAAAAGGGCGCTGGCCACTGAGGAGACACAACCCGGTTCCTTGAAGATATTCTGAAAAAGTTTCAAGAAATCAGACAGGCTAGAAACCACTGGATCATTTAGATCCCACAGAGGCGCAGCCCAGGCTGGGAGGTTCAGGAAGCAGGTCTACTGGATCACTGACACAGATCCCACTGGGAGCTAGAGCATAGATTCCCCAGGGCGCGGAGTCTAAGAGCCAGCAGGTGTTCACCAGAGCCTTTAATGGTAAGGAAGGACTGCGCTGCAGTCTGGCTCCAGGTCGCGGCCCCCAGGGTCTCACAGCTCACGCTCACGGTAGACTACAGGAGAAGAGGAAGGAGGCAGCAGGGAAAGTAAGGGACAAGCCAAGGTCGGGGCCACAAGCAGACAAGGACAACAGAGTACATGCCAAGGTTCAGGGTCACAGGCAAACAGGGATGGTCGGGGACACGCCAAAGGTCAGGGTCACGAGCAGACAGGAATAGTTAAGAACAGGCCAAAGTCGGTAACAGGAATCAGATGTAGGAAACACAGCAAGTACACACAGAGGCTACATACAATGGTTGATCAGCACTGCTGGCTTGCAGTGCACAGGTTAATATAGGGTTCCCTGATAGGGCCTGGGGTGGGGCCATGCTTAGAGGAGAGGTTACAAAAGCAGTCAGGTGAGGGTCAGCTGGTCTCTAGAGATGAACACATGGAGACAGGTATGCTGATCAACAAACTATTGCATAACCATGACAGTACCCCCCTCTTAAGACCTCCCCCGTCTGTGCCCAGGCTTAAAGGGAAACTCCAGATGGAACCTTCTCAATAGACAAGGAGCAAAGACCTCAGATGCAGTGATCCAAGACCTCCCCTCAGAACCAAACCCCTTCCAATGTACGAGGTACTGAAGAATGCCTTTACGGAGCCGGGAATCCAAAACTTGACTAACCTCGTACTTTAGATTATCCTCAGAGGTCGGAACCGAGGTAAGGAGAGGACAAAATGACTTATTGAGGACTAAAGGCTTTTTAGAAATGGGTAAGGGCATGAGAAGACCATCAGAAGTCTGAGCAGGGTCCCCCAGACCCTAAAAGATGTGCTGGACATCCAACACAGGACCATCAGACTGGGTAGAGGTCAGTGGATCCCTGAGGTCAGGTTGGTTAAAAGGTGATGTGTCACAAGAGTTAAGCTGGATAGCTGGAACACAAACAGAATGCAGGGAGCCCTGAACAAAAGATTGAAAACCCCACCTGGCCGAATGAGGCAGTCTATCCAAAGGATGGATTGAGCCTCTTAAACAGGTTTGAACGGACGTAGTAGCAGTAGGGTGAGGCCAGGTTACAGAAGGTCCTAAACAAGAAGCAGGAAGCTCACTGGGCATAGGCTGGACTGGTGCAGAGACGGACTGAACAGCATTGCCAGGTGCAACGACCACCAGAATTGCATCGCAGGGCGTAGCGACTGTTGAACTGGTGCACGAGTCAGCCTGGGTGTGTGTCCAAGGGGGTCCAGGGACAGGCAAAGGGAAATGGTCATGCAAACTGGAGTGACTGATCGGCTCAGGTTCACAGGTAGGCTCCTCATCCAGAGCGCCACACGACCCAGAGAGTGCCTCAGGCCAACTATTGCAGGAGACATTCCAGAAATCGCTATACTCAGTGGGAAGAGCAGAAGATACTGGGATGGTGGCAACAGGAGGATTCTCTTTTGGGGTAACCTTGAGTAGGCAGGAGGAGGAACAGGAGGAACCCCAAGTCAAGATCTGTCCAGCAGTCCAGTCAACATGTGGAGAATGGAGCCGTAACCAAGGAAGACCTAATATGATAGGAGACGAAGCCTTAGGTAAGACAAGGAAGGATATCCACTCCTGATGTAGTGTCCCTACCGACATCCTAACAGGGAGGGTCTGGAAGCACATAGGGCCCCCTGGGAGAACAGTGCCATCAATCGCCAAGACCACCAATGGCGTTGTAAGGGGCAAAAGGGTAAGTCTCATGGAAGACGCAGTTCCCCAGTCCATGAAATTGCCAGCGGCTCCGGAATCCAGATGTGCCAAGACCGAACGAGAGGAAGCGCCGACATGAAGGAACACAGAAAGAAGAAGACGAGAAGGTGAAGATGATACTTCAGGGTCTAATACTCCACCTTCCAGATGTATTAGCCCCGATCGTTTTTCTGGACGAAGAGAACAAGTATCACGAAAATGACCTTTGACGCCACAATAGAGGCACAGGCCCAGAGTTCTGCGCCTAGTGCATTCTTCGGGGGATAACTTGGTTCGGCCCAGCTGCATAGGTTCCTCAGCAGGCAGGAGGTGCTCCTCGGAATGAAGAGAAGGGACATGGAGCTCAGGCTGCTTAAAGAACGGGTAGTGCTGGCGTCTTTTTTCCAGGGCCCTCTCCTGAAAGCGAATATCGATCTGGTTACACAAGGTGATGACACCATACAGATCAGCAGGGAGAGATCTTTCTGCCAATTCATCCTTCACTCTATCAGAGAGGCCATGTAAAAAGGTTGCAACTAGGGCCTCATTATTCCAACTCAGCTCAGCAGTCAAAGTACGAAAATGAAGAGCATACTGTCCCACAGAAGCGGACTCTTGACAGAGACGTAAAAGGGCGCTGGCCACTGAGGAGACACAACCCGGTTCCTTGAAGATATTCTGAAAAAGTTTCAAGAAATCAGACAGGCTAGAAACCACTGGATCATTTAGATCCCACAGAGGCGCAGCCCAGGCTAACGCCTCGCCGGACAGGAGGGATATAATATAGGCTACCTTTGCCCGATCGGACAGGAAGTTTTGGGGCTGAAGCTCAAAATGAATTGTGCACTGGCTAAGGAACCCCCTGCAGGCCTTGGAGTCCCCAGAGAAACGGGCCGGAGCTGGCAGATGTAATAAATGTGTGCCTGTGACTGGTGCGATAGGTGCAGCAGCAGATAGCGGTTGAGGTTGTTGAACCGGGGATCCTAATGAGGCCTGAACCAGTTCAAAATGGGATGCCAAATCCTGAAGGAATCGCATCACCTGGGTCTGATGCGATTCCTGGGTCTCAAGTCTGCGAACTAAGCCCTGCAATGGATCATCTGCGGGTAGCGGCAAATCAGCCAGGTCCATGGCTGATTAAACTGCCAGGTCACCTAGAGGCTGGGTTACAGATGCACACCGTTGGGATCAGGAGTGCACCGCAAGGTAGTGGACCCTACGGCTGACTGCTGCGGATTGAACCCTGGGAGGTTCAGGAAGCAGGTCTACTGGATCACTGACACAGATCCCACTGGGAGCTAGAGCATAGATTCCCCAGGGCGCGGAGTCTAAGAGCCAGCAGGTGTTCACCAGAGCCTTTAATATTAAGGATGGACTGCGCTGCAGTCTGGCTCCAGGTCTCGGCCCCCAGGGTCTCACAGCTCATGCTCACGGTAGACTACAGGAGAAGAGGAAGGAGGCAGCAGGGAAAGTAAGGGACAAGCCAAGGTTGGAGCCTCAAGCAGACAATGACAACAGAGTACACGCCATGGTTCAGGGTCACAGGCAAATAGGGATGGTCGGGGACACGCCAAAGGTCAGGGTCACGAGCAGACAGGAATAGTTAAGAACAGGCCAAAGTCGGTAACAGGATTCAGATGTAGGAAACACAGCAAGTACACACAGAGGCTACACACAATGGTTGATCAGCACTGCTGGCTTGCAGTGCACAGGTTAATATAGGGTTACCTGATAGGGCCCGGGTGGGGCCATGCTTAGAGGAGAGGTTACAAAAGCAGTCAGGTGAGGGTCAGCTGGTCTCTATAGATGAACACATGGAGACAGGTATGCTGATCGACAAACTATTGCATAACCATGACACTTACCACCTAAGATCCGTGAAAAACCAGAAGCTTAAAACCATCAGATCTGTAAGTTTAACAGTAAATATAAATATAGATCAATCCAGAATTTTGTCAAAAAACATATTCTGAATATGGATCCAAAACTGGCACCCATTCTACCTCCAGCTCCCCAGGTCACATTTAAAAGAACCCGCACTCTTCAGAACATTGTAGCCCCAAGCAAATTAAAAAATCCCTGAAGGGAGAGAGTCCTACTTTGATAATAGAACTGGTATTTTTCAGTGTAATAAAAGAGTATGTTTGACCTGTCAGTTTATCCAACATGGTCAATCCTCCTTCTCTGATAAGTCTGGTAATGCATATGATATAAAGGAATTTATCACCTGCTCCATTGAGTATGTGGTATATGTACTAATATGCCCTTGCCATGTTTTGTATGTGGGCAGGGCGATGCGAACTCTACGGAAACGTGTGGGGGACCATTGACGGTTCATACAGAAGGGCCTCCAGGAACAGTGTTTCCTGCCACTTTAAAACTCCCCATGCCAAAAACATCCATTGTCTAAAGGTTGTAGCTATCGAATACCGTATATACTCGAGTATAAGTCAAATTTTTCAGCCCTTTTTTTGGGCTGAAAGTGTCCCTTCGACTTATACTCGAGTCCCTGCCGTCTGTCTGCATGATCAGCGTGTCATGCAGGCAGACGGCGGCCGGCGTGTAATGATACTGTTCGCCGGCTATTGCAGCTTTCAAAAGCCGCGCCTCCTGCTCATCTGTGATAGGCTGAACAGCTGTCAGTGTACAGCCTATCACGGACATTCTCTCATCCTCGTCCGTGGTATGAGAATGAGAGAATGTCCGTGATAGGCAGTCAGCGGTCAGCCTATCACAGACGAGGAGGAGGCGCGGCTTTTGAACTGTGGAATGGCCACCGAACACTATCATCACACGCCGACCGCCGTTTGAGGATGGAGATCGCCACAGGGAGGATGGAGATCGCCACAGGGAGGCTGCACAGGACACAGGTAGGCTGCACATGCACACAGGACACATGCACACAGGGACACAGGACACAGGTAGGCTGCACATGCACACAGGACACATGCACACAGGGACACAGGACACAGGTAGGCTGCACATGCACACAGGACACATGCACACAGGACATGTACAGGACATGTACAGGACACAGGACATGTACAGGACACAGGACATGTACAGGACACACATGTACAGGACACACACACATGTACAGGACACATGCACAGGGTACAGGTAGGCTGCACAGGACACAGGGAGGCATGCAGCTGCAGATGGGCATTGTTGACCCTCTGCCATGTCTCACCCTCGACTTATACTCGGGTCAATAAATTTTTACCAGTTTTTTGTGGTAAATTAGGGGCCTCGACTTATACTCGGGACGACTTATACTCGAGTATATACGGTATATTCCAAGTGGTTCTATAACCGACAATGAGAAATTCTCTTTATTGTGCAAATGGGAATCATTCTGGAGCTATAAATTGTTCGCTTTGTCCCCCAATGGGCTAAATGAGGGTTAAGTGAGGATCTCAAGATCCATAGCATTATCTAGATCCCATTCCATTGGTCCTGTGTTTTTCGCTGTACCATGATCACCTATGTTTTGTCTGGTTATATGCAATAATCTTTTCGGTTTACACAGTGTCACTATACACCCATCCATATATATATACTTTTTCTCCTCCCCTTTTCTTTTATTCCATGGCAGTCGTCTTAATAATTATATGTATTATTTATTTTTCTTTGTGTGTGTACATATGTGCAAGTTGTATATTGTATACAGTGTACATTGTGCAGTATAGTTTACATAATATATTCTACATTTCTCTTTTATTATTTATCCTCTCCTTTATATATTCAGTGGGAACGGAAAGTCATATTGACAGAAAAACACAGAATTGTTGGCATTTTTGCAGATTTATTAAAAAAGAAAAACTGAAATATCACATGGTCATAAATAATCAGACCCTTTGCTGTGGCACTCATATATTTAACTCTGGTGCTGTCCATTTCTTCTGATCATCCTTGAGATGGTTCTACACCTTCATTTGAGTCCAGCTGTGTTTGATTATACTGATTGGACTTGATTAGGAAAGCCACAAACCTGTATTTATAAGACCTTACAGCTCACAGTGCATGTCAGAGCAAATGGGAATCATGAGGTCAAAGGAACTGCCTGAAGAGCTCAGAGACAGAAATATGGCAAGGCACAGATCTGGCCAAGGTTACAAAAAAATTTTTGCTGCACTTACGGTTCCTAAGAGCACAGTGGCCTCCAAAATTCCTAAATGGAAGATGTTTGGGATGACCAAAACCCTTCCTAGAGCTGGCCGTCCGGCCAAACTGAGCTATCGGGGGAGAAGAGCCTTGGTGAGAGAGATAAAGAAGAACCCAAAGATCACTGTGGCTGAGCTCCAAAGATGCAGTCGGGAGATGGGAGAAAGTTGTAGAAAGTCAACCATCACTGCAGCTCTCCACCAGTCGGGGCTTTATGAGTGTCACAGCAAAGGATCTGAATATTTATGACCTTGTGATATTTCAGTTTTTCTTTTTTAATAAATCTGCAAAAATGTCAACAATTCTGTTTTTCTGTCAATATGACTTTCCGTTCCCACTGTATATATATATATATATATATATATATATATATATATATATATATATATATACAGTATAGATATAGATATAGATATATATATCTATATATCTATCTATCTATATCTATATATATATAGATAGATAGATAGATAGATAGATAGATAGATAGATAGATAGATAGATAGATATCTATATCTATCTATCTATATATATATGTAGGAAGGCCAGTATGCTGGCCTGAATTTATGGGAGGAGCCCGGGGGGTATTTAAGCAGCCCGCTCACCTGTGGTGCTTGTCGGTTTCCTGTGCGCGATATACGTCACCAGGCCGACTATTCGATATACCGCAAGTTCTTGCCTCGCAAGTTCCCGTATTCGATACTCCGTACTCAAAACTTTCGAAGTCCGCGTTTTTCGTTCATAGTTTGTACCACGCGTCTGGCTTGGCTGTCGCAGGTAAGGTCCCGTCGGACTTTTCGTTTTCATTTCATGTCACTAAACCATGAGTTCAAATTTTCGTTTCACCCGCATCTCACAAACTGCAATGTATATCGCTCGTACTTTCGATATGTTACAAATTCGACAGCACAGCGACGCTGACGTCGCTTCATTTCTAGCATGTCGGTATCGGTAGACAGCCATAGCCAGTCGCAATTTGTAAATTATCACATCAAGTTAGTTCGATACCAATCATTTCTCATTTCTGAAACATTTCTAAACTCATTTCTGACATTTCAAATCATTTCTCATTTCAGTCACCTACCGCGTTCCGATTCGAATCCAGTCGCACCAAAGATGCGCCGATTCGTTCCGGTGTGCCCCAGTTATTACGGCCTCATTTCTATACATGCTCCAGAGTTACGTTATTGTCAGTCAATTGTACCTCTGTCATGGTTATCATTTCATTTCCATGTATCACGTTCCGACATGAATTCAGTCGCATGAAAAATGCACCGATTCGTCTCGGCGTGCCCCAGGATTGGCCTCATTTCTATACATGCTCCAGAGTTACGTTTCATCAGTCATTTGTACCTCTGTCATGGTTATCATTTCATTTCCATGTATCACGTTCCGACATGAATTCAGTCGCATGAAAAATGCACCGATTCGTCTCGGCGTGCCCCAGGATTGGCCCCATTTCTATACATGCTCCAGAGTTACGTTTTATCAGTCATTTGTACCTCTGTCATGGTAATCATTTCATTTTCATGTATCACGTTCCGACATGAATTCAGTCACATGAAAAATGCACCGATTCGTCTCGGCGTGCCCCAGGATTGGCCTCATTTCTATACATGCTCCAGAGTTACGTTTTATCAATCATTTGTACCTCTGTCATGGTTATCATTTCATTTCCACGTATCACGTTCCGACATGAATTCAGTCGCATGAAAATGCACCGATTCGTCTCGGCGTGCCCAGGATTGGCCACATTTCTGATACATGCTCCAGAGTCCGGATCATAGCTAGTCGCAGACATCGGGGGATTGATCCATATCTCTGTCATGCAATTTCTACCATTTCACTCCCACAACGCATCACCGTTTCGAAACCAGTCGCATCTGAGGTGCACCGATTCGTCACGGCATGCATCACTGGTTCCGATCGCATTTCATACCTACACCAGAGCTCGGTTAGTTGCCAGTCGCTAACACGGCACAACCAATTCGAGCCTCGGTCAAAACAAATCATTTCTCTCATTTCATTTCATACTGCACTCCGATTCGAATCCAGATGCATCAAACAGGCACCGATTCGTCCCAGGAGCACCAATATTTCAATTGCCTCATTTTAATACATGCTCCAGAGCCCGGTCCATGGTCGAACAAATCGTGACACGACCAGGCCGCACCTCTGTCATGCAGTTCATTCATTTCACAATCAAGGCAAACATTTCGAATCATTTCATTGTCACAAGATCGCAAGCACCATACAAATCATTGCTTCAAGTTAGTTAGCAATCCCTTCACGAATTGTCACCTTTTCATTTATCACGCTTCGATTCGAATCCAGTCGCATCCATGATGCAACGATTCGTCCCGGCGTGCCCCAGGTATTTTCGGCCACATTTCAGTACATGCTCCGGAGTCCGGTCGTTGTCAGTTGCAATCGCGACATGATCGACTCGTGCCTCTGTCATGGCACGTGCCTCTACTATGACAAATCATTTCATTCATTTCATCATTTCACTCATTTCACTGTCACGTACCGTGCCCCGATTCGAATCCAGTAGCATCCGAGATGCACCGATTCGTCCCGGCGCGCCCCAGTTGTCTTGGCCTCATTTCATTCGTACTCCATAGTCCAACCGACCTCAGCCAACACCTACATCAGAACTTGGTTAGCTGTCAGTTGCGGCATAACCAATTCGTGCCTTTGCCAGGGCAAGCATTTCACTGTTACATACCGCACTCCAATTCAAATCCAGTCGCATCCGTGATGCACCAATTTATTCCGGCATGTACCAGCGTTTCTTTTGCCTCATTTCAGTACATGCTCCAGAGTCCGGGTCGCTGTCAGTCGCAGCTGCGGCACGACCGAATCGTGTCTCTGTCATGGTGAAACGTTTTTCAATCATTTCACTCTAAGGCAAACATTTCATTCATTTCGTTGTCGCATGCCGCACCCCGATTCAAGTTCAGGGCATCCGTCAGACATCGATTCATCCCGGCAAAACCCCAGTAGGCGTGGCCTCATTGGCCCAGTCATGGCACACCGATTCGTGCCTCTGTCATGGCACAAACAGTTCACTCATTTATTTAATGCCATGCACCTGTTGCTTAAACATGTTACAATTTACCTTTCAAACCAGGTAGTCAGACCCTCCACCGGTTGTCATCTGTCATTTCCTCTAGGTCAGTCAAAAAAAAAAAAAAAAAGGGGGGGGGGCCACACCCCGTCTTCCTTCGAAGCTCAGTCATGGTCCCGATTCATTCGTTGAAACCTTCGCCTCACTAATATACCCCCTCATAGTCACAGCACATCCAAGTATAACTTCTTGCAATCGTTGCAAATACTCATCCAAATACAACTTCTTGCATTTCATTACAAGCACACATCGAAAAATAACTTCTTGCAATTATTGCAAGCACACATCCCATCATGACTTCTTGCAATCGTTGCAAGTACGAATCCAAACAGAACTTCTTGCAATCGTTGCAAGCACACATCCAAGCACAATTTCATGCAATCATTTCAAACACGCATCCAATCATAAAAACTTCTTGCAAACATTGCAGGCATGCATTCAAGCATAACTTCTTGCAATCGTTGCAAGTACGCATCCAATTACAATTCTTGCAATCATGGCAAGCACACATCCAAGCTTAACTCCTGCAGTCTGGCAAGCACATGCAGCAATACAAACTTTTCACAGTCACTACAAAACACATCTCCACCAACAGGAACTTCCTTGCAATCGTTGCAAGCACACATTCAAGCACAAATCACAATCATTACAAGACACGCATCTTAGCATAACTTCTTGCAAACGTTGCAAGCATGCATCCAAGCATAACTTCTTTCAATCATTGCAAGCACGCATCCAGTCACAACCCCTTGCAAATGTTGCAGGGACACACCCAAGCATAACTTCTTGCAATCATGGCAAGCACGCATCCAAACACAACTTTTGTAATCGTTGCAAACACGCATCCAAGTATAACTCCTTGCAGTCCGTGCAAACACATGCAGTAATACGGACTTCTCGCAGTCACGGCAAACACATCTCCATTGACACAAACTCCCTGGCAATTGTTGCAAGCACGTACTTGGGCACAACTCTTGCAATCATTGCAGGGCTCGCATCTTGGCATGACTTCTTGCAATCAGTACAAACACATTTCTAGTGGCACACAATCAGTTACACATCATTCTTCAGTGGCACTTAATCGGCCACTTGTCTCCAGTGGCATTTTCATACGAGCCACTCATCAATTTCTGTGTCATTTCTCGCTTAGGTCAGTTGAGTTCAGGTTCCACCCCGCACCAGGTATCGTATTGCCACACACAGCTGGCTCCTCATAACACCATCAGGCTATACCTAGCCAACATCCAGCATTTCTTGCCCTCACAGGACCCCAGAGAGTCATTCGTGTTTACAGCTCACACAGTAGGATCCTTTCTACGTGGCGTCCAGAAGCATCAGTCCATAGCTAACGGCAAACGCTTGCCCATCACAACTACCATCTTCAGGCACATGTCAAAACCTCAGACATTCCCCAGTCTAGTCATACAAGCAGCCATCTACCTGGCCCTCTGTGGTTTTCTACGGCCTATTAAATTCACTTTTACTGGCACAGGCAGCCAGGTACTACGTAGACACAACTTGACTCCCTGGTAATACCATTATGTCCTCCAGCTTGTAGTCTCTAAAAACTCAATAATCCAGAACCGAGGTCTACAATAACCTCCTCCGAATTAACGAACACCACGTAGGCCAGCCTCCCCCTTGACAAGCTGACCCGTATCAGGTTAGTTCCCCAAGACTTCACCCATACACGGGTGTGTACTAACAAGTAGCTGCAGTCTTTCCTAAAAAAAGCGGACCTATCAATGTCGGAAGGTCCCGTACTACGTGGATTGGTGTATCAATGATTATACCTTAACTCTAGGGTCTTATCACCTACGTCGCCCTTGTAACCCCAGGTAGCGACAGATGCCATAGCCACCACAGGCATTGCGGCAATTTTTGGCCATCATCGGTTTACAAGTACATGGCCCCCAGAGACACTCCTAAGCCCTGGGTTTACCCGGACTTCCTCCCTCTTCAAGCTACACCCGGTCATGGCAGCCGCTTAACTCCAGGGTCTTATCTGGACAGGACAGGCCGTGGCTTTGCCACCAACATCCGGTCCAAGGCGAGCCTCTTAATGAAGCCAGCTCCGCATCGCTCTGTTATGTCCTTCGTGCGCAGGCTGGAGTAATTATCTTGGCGACACCAGTTTAATGTCCACTGCACGTTCGTTCCAGGCTGCCATCTTCTGGGACATGTCTACTATATTAACCAGTTCGCTATTTGGCCTTCTCCCCAGTTTGGTCATACAAACAGCCATTTACTTGGCCTACCACGGCTTCTGGTGGCCCAGCGAGTTCACCCGCAGCAATCCCGCAGGCCAAGTTCTGCGTAGTTGGCTCGCTGCCAACACCATTTCATCCTCCACCCTGCAGTGTCCAAAACCCAGCAAGCAAACTCCAGGAAAGACATCTATCTCTGTAAAATAAACAACGTCCGGTGGCCAGTAACCATACTCGACCGCCTACTGTCACTCATACCGAAACAATCAAACTCTAGTCCCCTATTACCTTTTCGGGCAACCCTCGAGTGCCCGCCAGTTCATCAAACACCTGGGGCTTCTTCTACGCTGCCTACACCTCGACCCCAGTCAGCACTCCGGTCACTCTTTAGTATTAGGGCAGCCTTGGCAGCATTTCGGCATGGGTCCCAGACCACGTCATCAAGAGACTTAGCAGGTGAAACTTTGCCTACCTCGCCCGGTACATCCCCACTCCTTAGGTGGAAACGGCACAAGCATTCACCAAACTTGCTCAAATAAATAAAGCCAAAACCAATAAAACTACACCCCTACCTGAATGTTTTTGCCCCCTTATTCTGGCATACCGACCAGCAGACCATGGCACACTTTCAGGTCCATTTCATATGGTAAGTCCACACTTCCAGGTCTATTTCCGATGGTAAGTTTAATGTTAACTACAAATGTTATCTATGTCCATATCGGACATAGGGCTCCAACCATAAGTAGGAAGGCCAGTATGCTGGCCTGAATTTATGGGAGGAGCCCGGGGGGTATTTAAGCAGCCCGCTCACCTGTGGTGCTTTTCGGTTTCCTGTGCGCGATACCCACCCTCCCATCCCCATTTCAAGGCTTTCATTTCATTCATTCATTTCATGCATTTCTCTCTACAGAATAATCATTTCTTAAACTAGGGTATGCCCCCTTATTCTGGCATACCGACCAGCAGACCATGGCACACTTTCAGATCCATTTCATATGGTAAGTCCACACTTCCAGGTCTATTTCCGATGGTAAGTTTTATGTTAACTACAAATGTTATCTATGTCCATATCGGACATAGGGCTCCAACCATAAATATATATATATATATATATATATATATATATATATATATATATATATATTTTTTAATATATACATTTTTTTAATCATCATTTACTATCAGTTTATGTATTGTATTAGCCATTTGTTTCCCTGCTTGTTTTTATCTGAATGTTGCCCTAGCGTTTTTCTAGTACCTGTAAAATGAATTAGTTCTACTAGGTTTCTTAAAGACAGAGGTTTTGCTGTGGTGGAGTAACCAGCCATGGTTCCTTTAGAAATGTTAATCTCCCCATGGCTAACTGTTAATCTCCCCATGGCAGCCATGGTGCCATCCACCATCGGGGATTGGGTCGAGACTCTATATTGTCTCCCGTTCCCACATGAACTTGGTTCCCCTTTCCCTGCCTCTGTGGATTTTGTAAAGGTGCATGAGGGTTCTACCACCACAGCAATTCCTCAACAAACCAGTCCATCTCTGGCTGCCACCATAAAGTACCACCACAGTAGTGTGCAAGTTAATTGTCATCTATCCATGCAAGGAGTTTTTTAACTGTTTTTAATTCACTGTATGGTAGCAATAAATCAACATATGGTTCATCTCATTGATTTTTTCTGGTTATCTGTCTGCACAAGACTGTCCCAACTAGCGCTTTATTTGTCGTTGCCATTGACTGTTTGCATTTGTACTCACACCTCTCCCAGTGTGCTCATCCAAACAGCTGCTTATTGGGCACAAGTAGGACTTTGATATTATTCCCAATGCTACAAATGTCCCAGTTTCCTGGCACCATAGTTTTTTTGTTGGGAAAGCACAGCTAACCCCCATGAAAACTGCGGGTACACTGAGCTACAGCCAAAGCGCAGAGGATCAGTGTGAAGCTACCATTAGACTGCCAGAGTGTAGATGGGAAATAGCTGCAGGGACCAATCTAGCGAAGAAGAACCTGTGGGAAAGGTGGATCGGGGAAGTAAAACTTCTATCCCCAGCCCCCTAGACATAAACAAACAAGTTACCCTTGCCGTTTGGGCACAGCAAGGAAAGATGTTTAGTTTTCCTGGAATTCAGCTTTAAAGTCTGTAGTAGGCTGACAGACAATGGAGAAGCTTCAATGATACTAGGCCAGGGAGCAATTAAAAAACTTATGCCAGCCACCAATAAATTGAATATTTGTTCTGGGTGGTGTCACCCAACAATAACAGGTATCCTTACATTATAGAAATGCTGGTAAAAAATATGTTAGGGGAACACTAAGCTTAACCAACTCTTAACCAACTTGTAAAATTTGATTTTTTATTATCAAAGCCAGAAACTTCTACAAGAACTAAATTGATTTGATGAAAGCACTAGATGCCTGCCACATTATGTCTATACACAATGAAACAACAGTATTATACTTACTTGATTTTGTGCAAAATGTAATCTATAGAAGCACCGTTTATGCTAGTTTTCCAGTAAAATTATCTGACAAATAGTATTAGTACTTGAGAAGTAATAGATCTATTCAGTCTTCAATGCATGCTTTTATTCTTTCATTCCAAAGTAATTCCTTCTCATGATATCATGATGTCCTTTTTTGCTTTGGCTCATTAAAATACCTCTATGATATTTTGACAGCTGCCCTAGCAAAACACATCTGCCACTGTCCTTTGTAAAACACATTCATACCTGCTGTGTAACCTTTATTTGGACATGCACAGTCATTTGATAACTTGTGTGGATACTTAAAGTATATATATATATATATATATATATATATATATATATATATATATATATATATATAGTATCTCACAAAAGTGAGTACACCCCTCACATTTTTGTAAATATTTTATTATATCTTTTCATGTGACAACACTGAAGAAATGACACTTTGCTACTATGTAAAGTAGTGAGTGCATAGCTTGTATAACAGTGTAAATTTGTTGCCCCCTCAAAATAACTGACTACACAGCCATTAATGTCTAAACAGCTGGCAACAAAAGTGAGTACACCCCTAAGTGAAAATGTCCAAATTGGGCCCAAAGTGTCAATATTTTGTGTGGCCACCATTATTTTCCAGCACTTCCTTAACCCTCTTGGGCATGGAGTTTACCAGAGCTTCACAGGTTGCCACTGGAGTCCTCTTCCACTCCTCCACAATGACATCACGGAGCTGGTGGATGTTAGAGACCTTGCACTCCTCCACCTTCCATTTGAGGATGCCCCACAGATGCTTAATAGGGTTTAGGTCTGGATTCATGCTTGGCCAGTCCATCACCTTTACCTTCAGCTTCTTTAGCAAAGCAGTGGTTGTCTTGGAGGTGTGTTTGGGGTCTTTATCATGTTGGAATACTGCCCTGCGGCCCAGTCCCTGAAGGGAGGGGATCATTCTCTACTTCAGTATGTCACAGTACATGTTGGCATTCATGATTTCCTCAATGAACTGTAGCTCCCCAGTGCTGGCAGCAATCATGCAGCCACAAACTATGACACTCCCACCAGCATGCTTGGCTGTAGGCAAGACACACTTTTCTTTGTACTCCTCACCTAGTTGCCACCACACACGCTTGACACCGTCTGAACCAAATAAGTTTATCTTGGTCTCATCAGACCACAAGAAATGGTTGCTGTGATCCATGTCCTTAGTCTGCTTGTCTTCAGCAAACTGTTTGTGGGCTTTCTTGTGCATCATCTTTAGAAGAGGCTTCCTCCCGGGACGACAGCCATGCAGACCAATTTGATGCAATGTGCAGTATATGGTCTGAGCACTGACAGGTTGATCCACCATCCCTTCAACCTCTGCAGCAATGCCGGCATCACTTATATGTCTATATCCCAAAGACAACCTCTGGATATGACACTGAGCACGTGCACTCAACTTCTTTGATTGACCATGGCGAGGCCTGTTCTGAGTGGAACCTATCCTGTTAAATGGCCATGGTTCTGCAGCTCTGTTTCAGGGTCTTGGCAATCTTCTTATAGCCCAGTCCATTTTTATGTAGTGCAACAATTCTTTTTTTCAGATCCTCAGAGAGTTCTTTGCCATGAGGTGCCATGTTGAACTTCCAGTGACCAGTATGAGAGAGTGAGGGCGATAACACCAAATTTAACACACCTGCTCTCCATTCACACCTGAGACCTTGTAACACTAACATATCACACAACATCGAAGAGGGAAATGGCTAATTGGGCCCAATTTGGACATTTTCACTTAGGGGTGTACTCACTTTTGTTGCCACCAGTTTAGACAATAATGGCTATGTGTTGAGTTATTTTGAGGGGACAGCAAATTTACACTGTTATACAGGCTGTACAATCACTACTTTATATTGTAACAAACTGTTAGTTATTTCTTCATTGTTGTCACATGAAAAGATATAATAAAATATTTACAAAAATGTGAGGGGTGTACTCACTTTTGTGAGATAATGTATATATATATATATATATATATATATATATATATATATATATATATATATATATATATATATATATAAGTGGAGTGAGCTTTGGAATGGCTGCTTCCTGCATATCACACTTATACAAGTGCGGAATAATAAAGTCCTTTTAATGTGCCATTTAGAAAGATTGATGAGTCCCAAAGCAGTAAACTACAATTTTTATTGACAGAAACCCAGTACAGTAACCCTCACTCTCCACCTGCCCCCAGAGTTCTTTTTAAAATATTGCTTATGCATCCCATAAATTCAGGAGTCTAACAGCTGGTCCAATGAATTCTTTGGGTCTTCTAACTATTCTTCCAATACAGGCAGTGAGGAATCTTAAAAACTGCAGAGAGTTTCACTGATATATTTACATCAGCGATGCTCTTTGCAGTATTGTACTGTGGGCCTAGGCTTATGTGGTGATGAATCCCCAGGAGGTGAGTCCACAGCAGCCTAGGCTCATATTAAACCAGTTGAATGATGCTGGCTGTCATTCAGCTTGGAAAAGAAACTGTTCTGGACCTCAAGGCAGTGGGTCCGTGGTGGACAAAACTAAAGAAGATGTAATTGTTGCAGCAAAAGTTGCTTTTTGTGTTTTTTTTTAACCATGCTGGGCAGCATATTAAAAACAAACAAATACGTAGTTAAATAAATATCAGAGTTTCGATCATTTACTTGTAGCAGAAGTCACTTCTCATTTCATGCCTGTAACAAGAAAAAATAACATCAAACAATAGAATATTTTGTAAATATGTTCTCTATTTAACAAAACTGAGATTGTAGCACAGGTAACATGATTTGAAAAACAGTTGATTTCCTTTGTTGAAATTAGTATAAAACTGTAGGTACAATAAGATGCAGGAATGACTTTGCTAAGAAGTAAAGGAGACAGCTGGTGGATAAACAGGTCAATTTTTCTCATTAAGGTGCTGACAAAACAACCCGCTGTGCACAGCCTGGCCTTCTCACCTGCTCCAAGAAAGATAGAAAAGTCTTATCAGGTAAGGTCATTCAGCCTGGCAGATTTGCAATTTCTTTCTCACCCTTCATTAATCCACAGGGGTAAATGCTAGGGATCTATGACCAATACCTGAGTCACATCACAGGCAGCTTTGAAACATATTTACTACTAATTGCCAGCAGTTTATCATAGCACTAAATATTCAACGCTTCTAATCAGCATGATCCTATTAAACTTTATCTTTCTTGTGTCACCCTAAAAAATTTTAACATAAAACTACAGTATATTTTTTTTAACCTTTTTCAAATTTTTGGTCATACTGCAGATGTGGTATCATTATTTAGAGAGTCATAAAAAGCTAGTAACTAAAAATGTTTGGGCATAAATTATTTGAAGTACACTGAGGGAAGGCTTATACAATTCTACTGTAGCAAACAATCTAGTAACAGTTCACTTAGAAATTGAATTTTTACCTTTGCTTAGTGGATGAGGTAAGGCTGTACTGAATTTAAAGTATAAGTTCAGCTATATTTAGAGCTGCCCCCCAACCCCCTGCTAGCTGTCACAATTAAAAAAAATGTGGCAGAGCGGGGCTCCGCCTGGCTGCATGACTCATTCACAGTACTCTGTGAAGGGAAAACGACAAGGTCCAGCAGTCTTTGTGGCTGTCGGCTTGTAGTTTTTAATGAACTACCACAGCACTGTGGAGCATATACTGTATATTTATATATACATTATACAGGTATATACATATATATTCTTGTACAGACCATATGCTAGGAGCTGACATATTGACACAGGCCAGCTGCATTTTACATATCAAATAAGAGAGTAATGGCTCTCTGCTATGTAAATTGTATGCAAGAGGCAAATTCCTTATCTTGAAATTTGTGGACTGGCCTGTTTATGGTTTGGTTTATCCAATTAAACTTTTCAAAGGAGGTTATTTGCAAAGTTACCTACAAGGGTCTGTAAAATTAATAATTGTCTGGTCAGGCATGAAAATGGTTACAAAGATCCAGAGGGTGAGTTAAATGTTTATGTCTTTATGTGTGATAAATAGTTTTTTTTTCAATGAATAAGAATGCAATTTGGCCATAAACAATACAAGAAGTATTTATTGATGATAATCAAACATCAAAAAGGGTCTTAAATACTTATGGAGTACTTGTTTATGGTAAATAGCATTCTTCAAAATAATGCAATTTAGCCTTAGACAATAAGGAAACAAATAAGGAAACATCCAGACAACTTTTATTAATTTATGATTACAGCTGTCCAAGACCAAGAGGCATGACCTGTTACTCAGAAGATCAAAGGGATTACTAAACTGATCAACCAGATTGCTTGATATTTTAGTGAATGGGGAGAATGTGTATATTAGTGAAGGTTATTTTGGCTGTGCTATGATTGGGTTCTCTGAACGTTTCTAAGTACCCTGTCACCTGTCTTGTTTTCTCTTGTCATCTGCCCTGACTCTGTTCTGTGCTGGGATCCAATAAATGCAAACCTCTTTGGGGAAACAAGTTGTTGCAGAAAATTCATTTTTTGGATTAGAGAAGTTTGCATTCCATATCAGCTAGCACACTCTTGCCTCAACAACAATAATTATAACAATAATTATCACTCCTCATCTCTATATGACAACACTATATATAGCATCAATGTCAGTTCAAAGTAATTTGAGAAACTTTGCGTAGGGACTTTGCATTAAACTGGAGTGTCCCTAGTTACATTTCATGCTGTTTTGAGCTTATTTATAATTTCTCTGATCTGTAGGTTGCTCCTAAGCTCTGGACATCCTACTGCTGTTAAGTTGTCTCCAGTTGTTGCTGAGATAAGTTATGATTATAACGACAAGTAGTTCTCAAAAGATCATTTATCCGGTGCTTAAGGAAATGTGCTATTATGGTAAAAAAGCAGCTGCTATAATATAAACAAGCATTACTAAAAAGGAAGCAATCAAAACTATACTTCTAATAAAATTAAAAAAATAGATTTTCAAACTTCAGCAGCGCTAAAGGTTTTCAATTAATGCATACAAGATTAATAGTCTATGAATCCCAATGAACTCAAGGTTCAAAACCAGTCTTTTGCATATAGCAGTCCATAAATGATTTGTCAGGTGTTTTGAGCGATCAACCATTAATGTATCTAGTGCTTGTACTCCCTATAGGAATTGCACTCACCAGATCCACGATCAATTGAAGCCTCCAAGTATGTATGCGGTGGTTTGATCACTGTCAAGAGCACATCCCTCCGACCCTTAGTGAACAGGCGGTATGCAGACAGACGCTCAATGTCCTCTGATTCAACAGGATCCAATCAGCTGGGAGTTTTCCATAATACTCGGGCAAAGAAAAGGAATAGAAAGCCTCATAGTGTAAAACTGTAATGCTTTTTATTATCCAGAAAACCCCCTTCCCTTAATACATTAAACTTACAAACAAAAGTTAAAAATAGAGCATCCGATAAATGATAGCATGGTGCATTCAGTTCTGTTAATCTCACCACCTATCGAAAAGCTGTGATCATCCGTGGTGGTTCCCGGGGAGAAACCAGAGCCAAAGACCTGTGTAGCAAGCTGTGTGATACGCCTAGACGCATTTCGTGAAACCGTCTTTATCAATAGGCGTGACCCACACGGCAAAACTTGCTAATTTATAACCTCTCAGAATTGTATGATGTCACTTCCGGGTCAACCCGTCACTTTCCCTGGGTAGCATATCTGGGAAGGGATGTATTACAATGCGATGTGCATTGCAATAGATTCAGTGGAGCCCAGAGGAGACATGCAGGATCATTCATTAAAGACAACCTGTCACCTAAAAATCATCAGATAGAAGACTTTTTGTCCCCTATTTGATGAAAAACAAATAGGTTAAGCAAAAAAAAAAAAAAAAATTGGGACTTCTGATATTTCACATTTCTGTTGGCAAAGACCAAATTGGTGCATAAATATCAGTTAAAGATTGATACAATAGCTTCAAAATTTTAAAAAGGTGAATTAGCCTGGTTGCAGAATATTTAAATGACCTATTTTATAGTAAGATAAATAAACAGTAAATACCGCGCTGTGATAAAATGACCAATTGATAATGTGTAACTGAAAGAAAAAACATACACCTAAGAAGCTGCTGCTATAAGTGAGATACAGACCTATATAGATAAATAATTATAAATAGCAGCACTAAATAAACTAAATGATATACACCTATATTTATGTATGGTGTAAGGAAATGTTAGTGACATAAACAATATTTGTACATATATGTGGTAAACTCGCCCATAAACTGCATTAGTGTGAGTTTAGATATATAGAAGGCAGCTCTAAAGGGCATTAATCAAGTCCATCTAGATGCAGGTGAAAAAGTCCAAAGACCTAAACCACATTCTTCATAGTGATGTTTAAAAGTAGACAAATGATTCCTCCACCGCACTACTGTGATAACACCAGTAAAATTCTGTGCTTACCACAAGGCAAGCTCAAATAAGCTTGTGACCTTAACCCGGTCGGGGCCTTTAACCAGAGGGGATGATTGAAAGGCGATGATCCACCAAACCGTATAGAGGGATCGGTCACAGCAGCAAACCCTTCATACACACCTCCAAGACACCAGAACAATTACCACTCAGGGGTTCCCCAAGAGAAAAGAGGGAATCGACATAGCGTAATCCTGATAGTTGATTATTTATTTAAAATAGTAGAAAACACACTTACATTGTATTGGAGAAAAAACAGCATAAAATTTGTTTTTAAGCCGGCCGGCTAAAGCCATCACCCGTCCTGCAGACGGAACACACGAGACGTCAGCACGTCAGCTCCTCCCGACGCGTGTTTCGTCACGCAATGACGTCATCTGGGGCACGGGCGACGCACTGACGTGTCGCGTATAAATAATAACAAAGGAAACCAAGCCTCGATGTGAACCCGGACTAGGAAATCATCTAGCGTTCCATCTAGGCACATGGGACAAGTCCGAATCCGCCATATTGGACACTGGAAAAATAGATCCGTGGGCAGATCAAACAAATAATAAACTATAAGAATTAAGGGCAAAAAACGTTTTAAGCGTAGTCCTACAAATAGGTTATTTAACCCCCACATGGCATCAACCGAGTTAAGTTTTTACAACCGTAGAATGCCATGGGGGCTATTCAAGATTACTCATATATTATTAATAGGGATTTAAAATTAAAAAATAAAATAAATATATTATAATATAAAATATATTATAAAATATGTGTAAAAAATATTGGAGGGGACAAGAGAAACAGAACAAAAATAATATAGTAATAATAAAATTAATATAAAAATAATATATGAAAAATAGTAAGATGTTTGCAAAAAAACCCCAAACAACTCACTAAGCACACCATTGGGTGGTGGTATAGAAATCACGTTTAGATAGATCTCATAAGAGTCAATAAGGTCAAATGACATATACCAAGTAAGAAGACCCTAATGTCAAACCCTCCACATGGGAAAAAATTATTAATACAGATAATCCTTGAAGAGAGCCGTCACTCCACTATGACAAGGACAGAAGGTAATTTCCTATGACCCACTTCGAGTTTAGTTTAAACAAATAAATAGATCATACAACAAAACTTATGAAAACCATATAACAAAATACTCCAATTAGATCAATTAACAAGCACAGCCATAATGTTCTTCTTGATGAAGAAAGAAGAGAAAAATTTAGACCAGGTACACAAACAAATTAGAAAGACAGACCCCTAGTGGATGTGGATGTAGACTCCTCACACTTACCCCAGACAAACATCACCCTCAAGAGTCGTCTATAAAGGCATTTGTGTCAATGTCCACATTGAGTCCATACGGGGTATAGCATTTTATCTTGTGGATCCATAGCATCTCGAGTCTGGAGATACTCCTGACGAGAGAGCTACCCCTCCAATGTGGTCGATATTTATCGATCCCCAAGAAAATAGTATTGGAAGGATTCTTATTGTGTGTGGTTAAGTAATGTTTAGAAACTGAATGTTTTGGAAATCCATTTTTAATTTTAGTGATATGTTCATTTAATCTGACGGAGAGGAGTCGCCTAGTCCTGCCCACATACTGCAACCCGCAAGGGCACTGGAGCTGGTAGACGACCCCCTCCGTCGAACATGTAATAAATGGTTCAATATCATGTTTCATTTGTGTACTATGGGCGGTGATCCTTTGGGTGCGTCTTTGTGTGCCTCTATTAATAGAGCACACTCGACATCTACCACATTTGTAATATCAATTGTCAGATTACCAAAAAAGCAAGGTTTTGTAACAGGGGGATCCAAGACATTGGGGGCCAATCTGTCTTTTAGACACGATGCCCCTCTGAATACCACCTGTGGTTTGGCTGGTAGGATGGATTTAAGGACAGGATCATTTTCCAAAATATACCAATGTTTAAGAATCAAGTTTTTGATGCTGTTATGCTGCACAGAATAGGTGGTAATAAAAGGGATACGAGAAGAGTCCCACTCACGAGATGGCCTAATACCCAGGAGTTCACTTCTATAAAAATTGTAGACTGTTTCCAAAGAGGATTTCAGAGATTCTAAGGGATAACCCTTCTCCAAAAATCTTTGAACCAGCAAATCTGCCTGTTCCAAAAATTTGGTATCATCCGAGCAGTTTCGCTTAAGCTGCATAAACTGGCTCTTAGGTACAGATTGGAGCCATGATTTATGGTGGCAACTATCAATAGATATATATGAGTTATGGTCCGTACTTTTGAAAAATGTAGAAGTGATCAACTGGTTATGACAGACAGTTATATTTAGGTCTAAGAAGTTGATATCAGATTGACTAGCCTCAAAATTTAGGATAATCCCCCTGGTGTTCCTATTAAGATCTTCCATAAAGAGATCTAGTTCGTTCCGGGGCCCATCCCACAGGAGGAGGACGTCGTCAATGTACCTGGCCCACAACTTGAGTTGGGGCCTCTGGCAAACATTGACGACATCCTCCTCCCACAAGGCCATAAAGAGATTAGCGAGGCTAGGGGCATATTTAGCCCCCATAGCCACTCCTCGGTCTTGACAAAAAAACTGTCCGTCAAACCAGAAATAGTTATGCAACGCCGCATATCTCAAAAGGTCCATAATAAAATTGATTTGTTCGTCAAACAACTCTGAATTTCGCCTCAGATAGTACTCAACAGCAAAGAGGCCTAGGTCATGGGGTATTATCGTATACAGAGATGTCACATCTGCAGTGACCATCCACATAGACGGAGTGGGAGTATGGCTAGATAATATGTTGATTACATGTTTCAAATCCTTAATAAGGGAAGGCATCTTAGAAACTAAAGGCTGTAGGAAATAGTCTATATACTTGCCCACCCGGGACGTAAGGGAATCTATTCCACTAACAATAGGACGTCCCGGGGGGCAAGTGGGGTGTTTGTGAACCTTGGGTAAGTAATATATAACAGGCGTACGAGGTGCCTTTGGAATGAGATAGAGCTTCTCTTTTTTGTTAATAATCCCTTGTGAAAAAACGTTATCCACTATCTTAGTTAATTCCCCAAGGTATGAGCTCTTAGGGTCTGATTTTAAAGGAGTGTATGTATCCCTATCGTTCAGAATCCTGTACATCTCCGCCAAATAGTCACACCTGTTAAGAATAACAATCCCCCCCCCTTGTCAGCAGGTCTGATAATTATCTCCTTATTGTTACATAATGAATCTAGACCAGCTTGAAATTCCCGATTGTTATTTGCCCTCTTAATGGGCATATTTTCCATGTCTCTAAGCAAGACATCTCTGAACACTTTTACAGACGGAGCCATCGCCCCAGGGGGGTTGAACAAAGAAGCGTTGGCAAGTCCGGTATGTTGGTAGTCATTAAAAAAATCCCTTCTTTCTGTGACTGGGTTAGAATATATCTTTTAATATTAACTCTATGGATAAATTTGTGAACATCCATATATGTTTCAAATATATTAAGCTTACGTGGGGGTGCAAACTTAAGACCCTTATCAAGTACCTGTTTCTCCCTATCATTCAAAATGGCTGTACTCAAATTAAAAATACCCTTCCCAACTAATTTTTTTTCTTTTTTGTTCGTATTCATCTGCCACCTCTAGTTCCTCTCCTTGATCTGCAGTTCTCTTGGTACCCTGATTGGGCCTGTGAAAACCCCACTGCTGTGAATCATGGCCTACCTGGGCTAAGTTGTTAGGATTCATCCCACCACCATTGTTAGGGTAATGGGATAAACTTGAAACTTCCCTGTTTCTACTGGGGTAGGGGTTACCACTACCTTCAGCAGACTCCCCTACTGGACCTTCCAGGTCACGTAGAGGAAAAAATCTGTTTTGCATGTTACCACCAAAGCCAAAAAAGCTATCAGTGGCATTAATACCTGATGCATTTTGGTAATTATCAGTCGAAAATTGTGGGTAGTAGTAATCCGAATTATTAAGATATGGTGCCCCATCTCTTACAGGGAGTGGACCTCTAGGCCCGCCAATTATGGGGGGAAACTGAGGACCACGGACAGGGTGGCCTCCATAGTTATACCCAGCACCATTGTGAGAGGCATCTCGTGGATAAGGGGTATGTCCCAGGTTTTGATTAGGGCCATGATAAGGGGTATTAGAGTTCTGACCACCTCTATTACCTTGGTTAGGTCTGGAGGGGCGTTGGGAGGGACCAGATTGATAACTCTGTGGTGGACCTCCTCTACCCTGATTATAATATCTAAGGGGGGATTGATAAGATCCCCTTCTCCCCCTATCATTGTTCCTATGAGAGTTATTAGGGATAGGTAGTTTGCCCTGATTAGAATTAGCCACAGGGGGGGCTGTTTCCATTGCGGTGTTGTCCTGACTGGCATTAGCTGTTAGCAATTTTTTTTGCCATTCAAACACAACCCCGCCATGATAATTAGCCAAATCTCTGTTGTATTTTTTCTTCTTCTTATATTTCTGTTCTCTGTCCTCTTTTTCTAAAACATTTAATAAACCTTGTGACTTGTCTTTGTATTCTGCAGTATCTTGAAGTGGGGTTAGTTTTTCTTTAAGAGTTTTAATTTCTTTGTCTAATCATGAAATCGTGAGATTCTTGATTGAACGAAAGGTAGTTAAACTCTCACGATTAGACGAAGAAATTAAAACTCTTAAAGAAAAACTAACCCCACTTCAAGATACTGCAGAATACAGAGAGGGGGGGACGAGAGTGTGCCCCCCCCCCTCCTGAACCATACCAGGCCACATGCCCTCAACATTGGGAGGGTGCTTTGGGGTAGCCCCCCAAAACACCTTGTCCCCATGTTGATGAGGACAAGGGCCTCATCCCCACAACCCTGGCCGGTGGTTGTGGGGGTCTGCGGGCGGGGGGCTTATCGGAATCTGGAAGCCCCCTTTAACGAGGGGACCCCCAGATCACGCCCACCCCCTGTGTGAAATGGTAAGGGGGTACTTACCCCTACCATTTCACTAAAAAACTGTCAAAAATGTTAAAAATGACAAGAGACAGTTTTTGACAATTCCTTTATTTAAATGTTTCTTCTTTCTTCTTTCTTCCGTCATCTTCTTCTGGTTCTTCTGGCTCTTCTGGTTCTTCCTCCGGCGTTCTCGTCCAGCATCTCCTCCGCGGCGTCTTCTATCTTTTTTTGACAATTCCTTTATTTAAATGTTTCTTCTTTCATCTTTCTTCCTTCATCTTCTTCTGGTTCTTCTGGCTCTTCTGGTTCTTCCTCCGGCGTTCTCGTCCAGCATCTCCTCCGCGGCGTCTTCTATCTTCTTCTCCTCGGGCCGCTCCGCACCCATGGCATAAGGGGAGGCTCCCGCTCTTCTCTTCATCTTCTTCTTCATCCTCTTCTCTTCTTTCTTCTTCTCTTCTTCATTTTCTTCTCCGGGCCGCTCCTCACCCATGCTGGCATGGAGGGAGGCTCCCGCTGTGTGACGGCTCCTCTTCGTCTGACGGCTCTTAAATAATGGGGGCGGGGCCACCCGGTGACCCCGCCCCCCTCTGACGCACGGTGACTTGACAGGGACTTCCCTGTGACGTCACGGGGAATGCCACAGGGAAGTCCCGTCATGTCCCGTGCGTCAGAGGGGGCGGGGTCACCGGGTTATTTAAGAACCGTCAGATGAGGAGACGCCGTCACACAGCGGGAGCCTCCCTTCATGCCAGCATGGGTGAGGAGCGGCCCGGAGAAGAAAATGAAGAAGAGAAGAAGAAAGAAGAGAAGAGGATGAAGAGGAAGATGAAGAGAAGAGCGGGAGCCTCCCCTCATGCCATGGGTGCGGAGCGGCCCGCGGAGAAGAAGATAGAAGACGCCGCGGAGGAGATGCTGGACGAGAACACCGGAGGAAGAACCAGAAGAGCCAGAAGAACCAGAAGAAGATGAAGGAAGAAAGAAGAAGCATTTAAATAAAGGAATTGTCAAAAACTGTCTCTTGTCATTTTTAACATTTTTGTTTTTTAGTGAAATGGTAGGGGTAAGTACCCCCTTACCATTTCACACAGGGGGGGGCCGGGATCTGGGGGTCCCCTTGTTAAAGGGGGCTTCCAGATTCCGATAAGCAGACCCCCACAACCACCAGCCAGGGTTGTGGGGGATGAGGCCCTTGTCCTCATCAACATGGGGACAAGGTGTTTTGGGGGGCTACCCCAAAGCACCCTCCCAATGTTGAGGGCATGTGGCCTGGTACGGTTCAGGAGGGGGGGCCCGCACTCTCGTCCCCCCCTCTTTTCCTGCGGCCTACCAGGTTGCGTGCTCGGATAAGGGTCTGGTATGGAATATAGGGGGAACCCCACGTCATTTTTTTTTTAAATTTTGGCTGGGGTTCCCCTTAATATCCATACCAGACCTGAAGGGCCTGGTATGGAATTTAGGTAGTCTCCCACGTCATTTTTTTTTTTTTAATTTTGGTTCGGGGTTGCCCTGTGGGGAATTCCCATGCCGTTTTTATCAATGAACTTCTATGTGTATTGTCGGCAATGCAATAGCCGCGGGTAGTTTTAAATGGCTTTTTTTCCTTCGAAATGTCATTTTGCTGTCAGACTGTTTTAAAAACGGGGAAACATGCGCCCCTTTACAGGAATACTATAGACACCCCCCAGGTACGAAATTTAAAGGGATATTACACTTTTATTGTTTGACTTTAAGCATTATTAAAATCACTGCTCCTGAAAAAACGTCAGTTTTTAAAACTTTTTTTTGCATTGATCCTTGTCCCCTGGGGCAGGACCCAGGTCCCCAAACACTTTTTATGACAATAACTTGCATATAAGCCTTTAAAATTAGCACTTTTGATTTCTCCCATAGACTTTTAAACGGTGTTCCGCGGCATTCGAATTTGCCGCGAACACCCCAAATTGTTCGCTGTTCGGTGAACTTGCGAACAGCCAATGTTCGAGTCGAACATGAGTTTGACTCGAACTCGAAGCTCATCCCTAAATTTGGGTACAGCCATTTCGAATGATAGGGAGAAACAGGTACTTGATAAGGGTCTTAAGTTTGCACCCCCCGTAAGCTTAATATATTTGAAACATATATGGATGTTCACAAATTTATCCGTAGAGTTAATATTAAAAGATATATGCTTTCTAACCCAGTCACAGAAAGAAGGGATTTTTTTAATGACTACCAACATACCGGACTTGCCAACGCTTCTTTGTTCAACCCCCCTGGGGCGATGGCTCCGTCTGTAAAAGTGTTCAGAGATGTCTTGCTTAGAGACCTGAAAAATATGCCCATTAAGAGGGCAAATAACAATCGGGAATTTCAAGCTGGTCTAGATTCATTATGTAACAATAAGGAGATAATTATCAGACCTGCTGACAAGGGGGGGGGATTGTTATTCTTAACAGGTGTAACTATGTGGCTGAGATGTACAGGATTCTGAACGATAGGGATACATACACTCCTTTAAAATCAGACCCTAAGAGCTCATACCTTGGGGAATTAACTAAGATAGCGAATAACGTTTTTTCACAAGGGATTATTAACAAAAAAGAGAAGCTCTATCTCATTCCAAAGGCACCTCGTACGCCTGTTATATATTACTTACCCAAGGTTCACAAACACCCCACTTGCCCCCGGGACGTCCTATTGTTAGTGGAATAGATTCCCTTACGTCCCGGGTGGGCAAGTATATAGACTATTTCCTACAGCCTTTAGTTGCTAAGATGCCTTCCCTTATTAAGGATACGAAACATGTAATCAACATATTATCTAGCCATACTCCCACTCCGTCTATGTGGATGGTCACTGCAGACGTGACATCTCTGTATACGATAATACCCCATGACCTAGGCCTCTTTGCTGTTGAGTACTATCTGAGGCGAGATTCAGAGTTGTTTGACGAACAAATCAATTTTATTATGGACCTTTTGAGATATGCGGCGTCGCATAACTATTTCTGGTTTGACGGACAGTTTTTTCGTCAAGACCGAGGAGTGGCTATGGGGGCTAAATATGCCCCCAGCCTCGCTAATCTCTTTATGGCCTTGTGGGAGGAGGATGTCGTCAATGTTTGCCAGAGGCCCCAACTCAAGTTGTGGGCCAGGTACATTGACGACGGGCCCCGGAACGAACTAGATCTCTTTATGGAAGATCTTAATAGGAACCCAGGGGGATCCCAGGGAGATCTCTTTATGGAAGATCTTAATAGGAAGACCAGGGGGATTATCCTAAATTTTGAGGCTAGTCAATCTGATATCAACTTCTTAGATCTAAATATAGCTGTCTGTCATAACCAGTTTATCACTTCTACATTTTTCAAAAGTATGGACCGTAACTCATATATATCTATTGATAGTTGCCACCATAAATCATGGCTCCAATCTGTACCTAAGAGCCAGTTTACGCGGCTTAAGCGAAACTGCTCGGATGATACCAAATTTTTGGAACAGGCAGATGTGCTGGTTCAAAGATTTTTGGAGAAGAGTTATACCTTAGAACCTCTGAAATCCACTTTGGAAACAGTCCACAATTTGGATAGAAGTGAACTCCTGGGTATTAGGCCATCTCGTGAGTGGGACTCTTCTCGTAACCCTTTTATTACCACCTATTCTGTGCAGCATAACAGCTTCAAAAACTTGATTCGTAAACATTAGTATATTTTGGAAAATTATCCTGTCCTTAAATCCATCCTACCAGCCAAACCACAGGTGGTATTCAGAGGGGCATCGTGTCTAAAAGACAGATTGGCCCCCAATGTCTTGGATCCCCCTGTTACAAAACCTTGCTTTTTTGGTAATCTGACAGGATATTACAAATGTGGTAGATGTCGAGTGTGCTCTATTAATAGAGGCACACAAAGACGCACCCAAAGGATCACCGCCCATAGTACACAAATGGAACATGATATTGAACCATTTATTACATGTTCGACGGAGGGGGTCGTCTACCAGCTCCAGTGCCCTTGCGGGTTGCAGTATGTGGGCAGGACTAGGCGACCCCTCTCCGTCAGATTAAATGAACATATCACTAATATTACAAATGGATTCCCAAAACATTCAGTTTCTAAACATTACTTAACCACACACAATAAGGATCCTTCCAATACTATTTTCTTGGGGATCGATAAATATCGACCACATTGGAGGGGTAGCTCTCTCGTCAGGAGTATCTCCAGACTCGAGATGCTATGGATCCACAAGATAAAATGCTATACCCCGTATGGACTCAATGTGGACATTGACACAAATGCCTTTATAGACAACTCTTGAGGGTGATGTTTGTCTGGGGTAAGTGGGAGGAGTCTACACCCACATCCACTAGGGGTCTGTCTTTCTAATTTGTTTGTGTACCTGGTCTAAATTTTTCCCTTCTTTCTTCATCAAGAAGAACATTATGGCTGTGCTTGTTAATTGATCTAATTGGAGTATTTTGTTATATGGTTTTCATAAGTTTTGTTGTATGACCTATTTATTTGTTTAAACTAAACTCGATGTGGGTCATAGGAAATTACCTTCTGTCCTTGTCATAGTGGAGTGACGGCTCTCTTCAAGGATTATCTGTATTAATAATTTTTTACCATGTGGAGGGTTTGACATTAGAGTCTTCTTACTTGGTATATGTCATTTGACCTTATTGACTCTTATGAGATCTATCTAAACGTGATTTCTATACCACCACCCAATGGTGTGCTTAGTGAGTTGTTTGGGTTTTTTTTGCAAACATCTTACTATTTTTTATATATTATTTTTATATTAATTTTATTATTATTATATTATTTTTGTTCTGTTTCTCTTGTCCCCTCCAATATTTTTTACACATATTTTATAATATATTTTATATTATAATATATTTATTTTATTTTTTAATTTTAAATCCCTATTAATAATATATGAGTAATCTTGAATAGACCCCATGGCATTCTACGGTTGTAAAAACTTAACTCGGTTGATGCCATGTGGGGGTTAAATAACCTATTTATAGGACTACGCTTAAAACGTTTTTTGCCCTTAATTCTTATAGTTTATTATTTGTTTGATCTGCCCACGGATCTATTTTTCCAGTGTCCAATATGGCGGATTCGGACTTGTCCCATGTGCCTAGATGGAACGCTAGATGATTTCCTAGTCCGGATTCACATCGAGGCTTGGTTTCCTTTGTTATTATTTATACACGTCAGTGCACGCCCGTGCCCCATACAACGTCATTGTGTGATGAAACGCACGTCGGGAGGAGCTGACGTGCTGGCGTCTCGTGTGTTCCGTGTGCAGGACGGGTGATCGCTTTAGCCGGCCGGCTTAAAAACAAATTTTATGCTGTTTTTTCTCCAATACAATGTAAGTGTGTTTTCTACTATTTTAAATAAATAATCAACTATCAGGATTACGCTATGTCGATTCCCTCTTTTCTCTTGGGGAACCCCTGAGTGGTAATTGTTCCGGTGTCTTGGAGGTGTGTATGAAGGGTTTGCTGCTGTGACCGATCCCTCTATACGGTTTGGTGGATCATCGCCTTCCAATCATCCCCTCTGGTTAAAGGCCCCGACCGGGTTAAGGTCACAAGCTTATTTGAGCTTGCCTTGTGGTAAGCACAGAATTTTCCTGGTGTTATCACAGTGGTGCGGTGGAGGAATCATTTGTCTACTTTTCAACATCACTATGAAGAATGTGGTTTAGGTCTTTGGACTTTTTCACCTGCATCTAGATGGACTTGATTAATGCCCTTTAGAGCTGCCTTCTATATATCTAAACTCACACTAATGCAGTTTATGGGCGAGTTTACCACATATATGTACAAATATTGTTTATGTCACTAACATTTCCTTACACCATACATAAATATAGGTGTATATCGTTTAGTTTATTTAGCGCTGCTATTTATTATTATTTATTTTATAGTAAGCATTGTGAGCTAACCAAGTCATTGGGAAATGGCATGTTTATTTTCTGAGATTTCCTATGAATTATTTATTAATTTGATTTGTTTTCTGTTTTGCATTTATGTAATCTTTTTAATTGATGTGGTAATTGATTTTTTTTTTTTAATATCACAGAACCATATAAATGAATTAATAAGTCTAAGTGAAAAAGAAGGCAACCATGTACAGACACATACTGTAATGCAGCTATCTGTGTAATGATCATCAATCCAGAAATGTTTACATAACCTTGTTTTTAGATAAAACTTATCAAAAGGGAGTTTGCTGAAATGGACATGATGCAATATATGTAATTTGTGTATACTGTACAAATTATATCCATATTTTTAAAGAAAATACCATTTGCCTGGGATGTAAAGGTGTAGATATATATATAAATAAAGACAAATGACTTTGAAAACATGAACACATTTCTTGTACAATGTTCCTTTAGGATTACCAAAACCATATAATATGAGGTCAAACCTACACACTTTAATTTTGTATGCAATCAGGCAGGCCCTTGTGCTACATAGTTGAAGGTAAATCTAAATTAAATTGAATGAAATTGAACATTGTATAATGTGTGGCCAGCTTTATTCTTCCTGGAGAATAGGCATTTAAGAGAAGGATGATCACAATATACAAATCGTTGAATGGTGACTGTATCATTGGAGGCAAACTATTTAATCTTAAGTCTCTAAAGGAGACACAGGGCCATAAAATGAAGTTGGATGAGAAGCAGTTGCATCTTAAACTTAAAGGCGTTCTTTACTATAAGAGCGGTAAGGATTCAGAACTTATATATACAGTTGGTGGTGTCAGCAAGTTGTTAGGAAAAATGTAAAAATCTTTTAGATGTGTTTCTCAGAGAACACAATGTACCATACAGGGATAATGAATGAGAATGGTAGTTACATAACATAACATAACACATACACACATATGAGCACACACACACACATATGCATATGCACACACACACAGAATTAAGTTGAACTGGATGGACTGGTTTCTTTATTCAACCTTTCCAACTATGTATAATATATATATATATATATATATATATATATATATATATATATATATATATATATATATATATAATGTGTGTATAGTATAATATATACTATGTATAATATATATGTATATAATATATATTTGTAGATATGCAAAGCTTTGTACAGAAGTATTACACCAATCAAAATAACTACTACTTGATAATAGTCCCCCAGAACAATTCTGTTTAATTACATGCATAATCATAGATTTTTAAACCAAAGTCCAAATCATACCCAAATCATACCCTGTACAAGAAAGGGGTCTTGCATTCCCTTTCCAAAAAGTTACAGAGGACCTCAATCAACCACCCAGCAACTTGGGGCCTAGAATTTTAAATCTCACTAGAGAAGAAAGGACAGCAGTAAAAACATTAAAATAAAATGTGAATATAGGAACATAGGAATATAAGGGCTATTATATGACCTATTTAGAGCTAATCCCTAAAAAAATATATATATATATTTTTTTTTTAAATCAAACAAGGTTTTATTGATCAACTGGTGCATACATAGTATGATTGCTTTAACGCATAAATATGGTAACAGTACATTACTTGTAAATTCAGTACATATAATATTGAGTACAATATACTTGTCGTGTGAAGATATTCAAGATGCATACCTCTGACACGTAAAACTACACATCTAAACACCCATCCGAGAAATCACTCTATGCCCATTTAGTTGTGTTAGACACAGGTAGCAGATTCTTGAAGCCAACGATCCCATATCTTATTGTACTTGGTAGGGCAACCTCTATTAATATATATGCATCTCTTATATGGCAAGGTGTTATTCACCTCCACCTTCCATTTCACTATATTAGGAGGCGCTTGTCTCATCCATTTTTTGGCTATAACCTTTCTTGCTGCAAAGAGTGTTTCATGTAGAAATGTTTTGGTGTATTTGTCAATTGTGTCTGGAATTATACCCAGGAAACATTGTTTTGGGTCTAGAGCTAGGGGTGAGCCCATTGTGTCGTGTAGAAATGTCACAATTTGTTCCCATAAGCCTTGAATCTTAGGGCATGTCCAGATCAAATGGAAAAAAGTGCCTGTCTCCCTCCCACACATCTGACATGTGGCAGGTTGTTTACGTTTATATCTTGCCACTCTAAGGGGTGTAAGATATGCCCTGTGAAGAATATAAAGCTGCGACAGACGGTCTGATAATTTGGGGGACACAGCTTTGCAGGACTCCAAGGCCTCCCCCAACTCCTCATCCTCTATTGGTCCCACCTCTCTTTCCCATCTTGGTTTGAGATCATATGCTATTTTAGTAGATACAGGGGTTGAGAGCATGTTATAAAAAGCTGAAATCAATTTATGAGGGTCTGTGCTCTTAATTACTGCCATAAGAACATTAGGTGTGGGGCTTGGGAGGGAGTCAGGAAATTGCGAATGTGACGCATGACGGATTTGTAGAAATCTGAAGAACATCTGGTTCTGAATTGTAAATTCTTCTTTAAGTGTATCAAAGGTTTTGAGATGTCCATCTTTTAATAAGTGGTGTAGGTAAAATACTCCCTGCATGGACCATATAAATGTGTCTTGAATTTTATTAAACTCAGGAAGGTTCTTGTTATGCCATATCGGCATGTAGTCATTAAACTGTGGAATTTCAAGTTTAGAGGCGGCTAAATCCCATATTTTCCTGTAGTGATATATCATGGTATGTCTATTTTCTCCTAGCTCCATCCCCCCCGAGCCCGATGCTATCGCATATATCGAGTCCTTGGTGTGTTGTGCCCACTTTGGACATAGGAGCGTGAGAAATCTCTCGCTGTCCGTTTTATCTAAATGGAACAACTGTGACAGTTGTGCTGCAATGTAATATAGGTTAAAGTCGGGGAGAGCTGTGCCACCAAGGTCAGTCGGATTCTTGAGGGTTTGCCATGCTAGTTTGTGTCTGTTGGTACCCCACACAAATGGCTTAAGGAGGGACTCTAATAATTTGAAATGTTTCAAGGGTAAGTAAACTGGGGTATGCCAGAGAACATACAGTATTTTAGGGAGTAAGATCATTTTGATTAAATTTATGCGACCCCAGATTCCCAATGGTAGTTTGGACCAAACCCGTACTTTATTTTTAACCGTGGAAATGAGAGGATCTATATTGAGGGATACATAATCCGCAGGGATCTAGATATATGGATCCCTAAATATTTAATTACATCAACTCTCTTAAGCGGAAGCCTGGCTTGGGTTGCTGGGGATGGGAAGCTATCAATTGGTAAAATTTGGGACTTATCCCAATTGATTTTCAGTCCTGAAAATATTCTGAATTGTTCGATCGTGTGGAGTGCAGTACATAATGATGGGCCCGAATCTGCTAAATATAATAGCGTGTCATCTGCATACATGCAAATTTTTTCAATTAAAGAGCCCAGTCTAAGTTCTTTAATCTCCGGGTTCGCTCGAATGGATATCGCCAGGGGTTCTGCCGCAAGGACATATAACAATGGGGATAAGGGCAGGGCCGGATTTGCCACAAGGCCACTGAGGTCAGGCCTCGGGGCAGCAGTGGTGCAGGGGCGGCGCCGCTCCTGCAGCGACTTCGCGGCCGCCCCCCCCTTTCGTGCTGCCCATTAAAGTCTATTATGGGCACCAGTGCACATAGAAAAGAAAAGATGGCCGCGAGCCGACCATGCAACTGCGCATGCGCCGTTCCGAAGCTGGCTGGGCTCGTAAGCGATCGGCCGGGCGGTGCATGCGCAGTAGCGTGATTACGCCGCCCGGCGCCATTTTTGAAAAAATCGAGAGTAGGTAGTAATGTCAGCGGTGCGGCGGCGGGGGATAGAGATGACATCTCTCATTGCCCGCACCGCTGTTCCGCCCTCCTCCTTCTGATGGCAGGCAGCATGGCAAGTGACATCCCCATCTGGTGGCAAGCAGCGTGGCAAGTGACATCCCCATCTGGTGGCAGGCATGGTGGCAAGTGACATCCCCATCTGGTGGCAGGCAGCGTGGCAAGTGACATCCCCATCTGGTGGCAAGCAGCGTGGCAAGTGACATCCCCATCTGGTGACAGGCATAGTGGCAAGTGACATCTCCATCTGGTGGCAGGCAGCGTGGCAAGTGACATCCCCATCTGGTGGCAGGCAGCGTGGCAAGTGACATCCCCATCTGGTGGCAGGCAGTGTGGCAAGTGACATCCCCATCTGGTGGCAGGCAGTGTGGCAAGTGACATCCCCATCTGGTGGCAGGCATAGTGGCAAGTGACATCCCCATCTGGTGGCAGGCAGCGTGGCAAGTGACATCCCCATCTGGTGGCAGGCATAGTGGCAAGTGACAAGAGATGGTGGCAAGTGACACGCTCAGGGCTCCCAATGATTCTGCATTATGGTGAGTTGAACTATTTCAGTTTATATTACAATGTAATGATAGAAATAATGTGTTTCAATCATCCTGACACCATAACAACCATGGTGCCGGGGATGATTGAAGCATTAACACCAGCCATTGCCTTGAAAAATTGCCTGCGAAAAATCCTTACCCCTCGCGCGCTTACCCTGAAGTATTTTTAGTCTGTACAATTAAAGCCAGTTATTTTCAGTGTTCTCGTGTATGGAGATATGTTTTTAATTGATCTATTGTAGAAGTCATCGATAAAGGATGTGGTGTGTGCGTATGTGTGTGGGGGGGGGCGGCATTGAAGGACCCGGCCTTGGGGCGGCAAAGGGAGTAAATCCGGGCCTGGATAAGGGGCAGCCCTGTCTCGTGCCTCTACTGAGGTCAACCATCTGAGACGACCACCCATTAGCCACCACTCTGGCCCTAGGTGCCTGGTATAATAATTGAACCCATTTAATAAATTTTGGGCCAAAACCATAGCCTACCTCCATTCCACCGAGTCGAAGGCTTTTGCTGTTACTAGAGTCACCACAACTCGTGAACCAACCTCCTCGTGTATAGCCTGTATATTAATATATAGTTTCCGGAGGTTAAACGAGGTGTTGCGACCAGGCATGAAACCAGCCTGATCTGCATGTATTAGTGATAAAATTACTTGATTAAGCCTAATGAATAGTACTTTGGCTAATATTTTAATATCGACCTGTAAAAGGGATATTGGACGATAGGATTCTGGGTATCCCGGGTCCTTTCCTGGCTTGGGGATGAGAACTATTGTTGCCTCTGTCATAGATGGGGGTAAAGTCCCAGTTTCAAAGAGATGATTGTATAACATTAGTAGTTTAGGGGTTAGTATTTCGCTAAATTGGGAATAGAACTCAATTGGGAGTCCGTCTGATCCTGGGGATTTAGACCTAGCAAAACTGGCCATAGCAGTTGTAATTTTGTCTGTGGTGAGGGGTGCCTCTAGTAGTTCTATCTGTTCTTCTGTCAGCTGTGGGAAAATCACTTTCTCAAGAAAGAGAGACAAGGATTGTGTCTCGGTGGGAGCTGTCGTTTTGTATAAGTCAGCAAAGAAATCTCTGAACATAGTAGTTACTCTAGGTGGGTCTGTTATTTGTTGCCCTCCCGGGCCATGTAATGTGATAACCACCGGGAGCCTATCTTCACTGTGTACCAAGTATGCCAGTAACTTGCCTGCTTTTTCCCCATGTTCAAACATTTTCTGTTTGGAAATAATATTTTTTGTCTAGCTTTCTGGTATTGTAGCTGGTTAACTACTCTAGTTTGTAGTTTAAGAAGGTCTGCATTTGTGGGGGACGGGGTGGTGGCAAAGTCTCTTTCAACAGAGGATAGATCCTCCAGCGCCTTACCGAGGGCACTGGAAGAGTTTGTCTTAATTTTATTGATAGCAGTAATTAATGTGGAGCGAGCGAATAGCTTAAAGGAATCCCATACTGCAGATGGCGATGCTAATTTGTCATTCTCCACAAAGTACAGTCTCCATTTATCCATAAGCTCATCATCCTCAAGCAGAAGAGAGAGCCAAAATGGGTTCAAACGCCAAGACCGTGGTGGTTTTGCTATAGGGATACTTAATGTAATCCAGTAGGGACTATGGTCCGAAAGTATTCTGGGGCAAAATACAGCCTCTGATAGTCTTGGTGTCAATCTGTGGGAGATGAGTATAAAATCTATACGGGACATGGAACCATGAGAAGACGAGAAGCACGAGTATGATTTGGCCTGTGGAAACTTGTGGCGCCATGTGTCTATTAAGTGGAAGGTGGAGATGAGCTTAGAGAACCTAGTCTCATTGGGAGTATTACAGATAGGCGAAGTAAGTTGAAGCCTGTCTAGAGTCGGATTTAGTGTGGTATTGAAGTCGCCTAACCAAACTGCAGATATAGCCGAATGATGGACCATGAACGATAGTCCCTCTTTAATTATGGAGATGTTAAATGGGGGTGGTATATAAAAAAACATTATAAGTAGGGGTTCTCCATATAATTTAGCATGGATAAAGACATAGCGGCCTAGTGGGTCAGTGGACAACTCACACAACTCAAAATGTACCGATTTGGCTATCAAGACTGAGACTCCCCTGGAATGGGATGTATGGGTAGAATGATACGCCCATCCAACCCATGGCCGGCGAAGTGCCATCAGGACACTCCCCTCAACATGCGTCTCCACCAGTGCTATTATATCAGCATGCTGCTTCTTGAGGAATGTGAAGACTGCTGCACGCTTAAATTTTTCGCGCATGCCCCTCACATTCCATGTGAGAAACTTCAGAGATGCCATAAACAAAAGCCTTTAATATCTAATAAAACAGTTATGTTAAGCAATTTGCTCTCACTATGTAAGGCACACATGTTCCTAGTATGAAAATCTAGCTGCATCAATCTTGTATCGCACAACATATATGTACATTCACATGGACATAGCATTCGAGATGTTACCTGTTTTCTATAATTAGTATGCACAATCAAGTTTAACCAAACTATAAACAAATGAACTCCCACCCCGCTCCCTGCCCTGCACTGTCCCAAACTGGTGCGGACATATTCCCTTAACCCGTGTCTAACTGGGAAACATTCCATCTTCCTGGTTATAGGTAGAATGCAAAACATCTGGTTAAGACCCCGGGAACTGAGTAGAACGAGAAGCATCATCCATATCATTTGTACAAGGTATGGTATGATCTCCCAATCCCCTTGCTTCCAGTTAACTGCAGCGAATAAGTTCCAGAAAAAAAAATTCCAGTAATCATGGTACTGCTTCCCAGTATTGAGCTGTATCTCGATCTTTGTAATTGAGGAGTTTAGCTATGAACGTGCGAGGAGGAGCTCCCTGCGGGGGGGGGGGGTCTTGCTGGCATGCGATGTGCCCGCTCCACCGTAAACATAGGGCAGAACTTTTCTCTCCCATAAGCGTTGATCAAAAGTTGTTCCAAGAACGTGGTAGTGTCCTTGCCCTCGGTCCCCTCTGGCAGGCCAATCAAGCGTATGTTACATCTTCTCAGCCTATTCTCCATATCATCCTGTTTTGTAAGGAGTTTCTGTATATTCCGTTGTACGCGGCCTGAGGATGTTTGTAAGGGTGGAATGGCATCCTCTACCATGCTCAATCTGGTCTCAGCTTCCTTCACTCTGTCCCTGAGCTTTTGAAAGTCTTGCCTAATAAGGGAAATATCCATCTTGACTTCCTCAATTTGTGCCGTAAGGGAAGTTCTGCAAAAGGTGATTGCTTCAAGGAGTTTGTCAGTGTCACTCGCTGTTCGTTCTCCCCCCCAGCTTTCTCAGAGGCTCCATCTTCCTCCATGTCCTCTTTGTCTTGTCGTCAGGAATGATCAAGTTTTGCCGCCGCTGCCTTCTGTGCTTTGGTTGGTGACATGCTGTGAGGGCCTGGGGTATCACCCAACAAGTCCCCAATCTTGTGCTGGCGAAATTAGCTGCTTATGGGACAGGAGATAATGCTGGCTAGGGTCTCAAGGCCTCCAATATGCCCGGGGGTAAAGGCTGCTCTTATGTGGCGAGTGCTTGGTATATTGTTGCTCCGTTTGGGGTGCTGGTAATCTGGGGCTGCAGTGAGGAGTGAGGAAGGATCCCAAAATAAGTTGTTCACAGGAGATCTAAAAGGCAGCAAACTGAAGGTGTAGCACAGGCTGGATGTGCAGGAGTGCCAAGATGGCCGCCGGCCTCTACATGCAGGCCTAGGCCATGGCCTGACCTAAATAAGGCCGCCGCTCCTTCTGGGGTACTGGGGGACCAGGGAAGTCTATATGTATGAGGTCAATTGCGTTCCAGAACATCTAGGAGGTTTCCCAGTTTCTGAGCAGCAGCAGGGTACATCTATCTCAGAATAGGTCTGGGGCTAGGAAGGACCAAGATGGTCACGGACCTCCAGGATTAGGCCGAAGCAGCGGACTTGCCTGAATCCGGCCGCCGTGTGGGGGATCGCCGCTCCGCTCGGGCTGCCGTTCATCCGGTCACTCCAGAAGTTGGTTCTGGGTGTTATAGATGTCCCAGGGAGGGTGATCCAACAATTGGAGCAGTATAAGCAGTCAAGGAGTAATTATAGCAGGAGTAATGGACGGAGCTCAGGGATTACACGTCCTACTCCATGCTGTGTCAGGCCACGCCCCCAAAAAAATAAATAAAAATATATATATTTAATGAACTTTATTGGTACCCCGAGAACTCTACAACAAATTTTATTAAACAATTTAAGCAATATAAATTAAAATGAAGACATCTATAGTTAAAAGTAGGTTATCCACTGTTTAACAGTAAATGGACTCCCCTCAACACAATATATCACTCAAGAAGTGCAGACAACCAGCACTGCAAGCGCTAACTTGATGGCTGTGGGTAGAGTCCAAACGTTTCTCAATTCCTTGACATGTATCTCACGAATGTCGCTTCTTTAGGAGGACAGAGATATCAGAGATAACAAAACAATATCAGAGATATCAGAGATAACAAAACAATTGAATAAGTACATTATCAACAATACTGAAACAGGAAGTATCAATGTGGTATAAAACAGTATCAAAGTCATTATCAATAGTCTGCAACAAGCCCAGGACAACTGTGGGAGTGTACATGTACTGGGGGCCCTCTGGGAAAGGGAAAAATAGATCCCATGTGCATAGAACACTTTAAATCATGTAATAGTCCAACTAAAGTGAGGTAGTGAACCCTAATACTGTAACACAAACCAGCTAGTACTATAAGGAACCACCTGTAAAAGCAATGCTAGTCTCTTGCAGAAAATTATACAAGTTAGAAAGGTCACATGGCTACAAATGCTCACTTGAATAGATCAAAACTACCCAAGACACTGCATAAAAAGGAAAAAAAAACAAGCAATAAGAATGGGGAACCATATATGTAAGAGAACTGTTAGAATGCGCCCGGTGCCTGATGCGCATGCGCGCATTTACGGGCATTCCCTCGCGCACCAATGCGCATGCGCGTGCACATGCAGGAGCTCACCTCTGGTCACAATTGGCGCCAGACAGCCTATTTAAGGGTTGCTCTGACTTCTGACAAGTGCTGCTTGATCTTCAGCTGTACCCTGAGATTCTGAAACCCTGTTTGTCTACTCGATTTCCTGTTGCTGAACCCTGGCTTTCCTGAACCTGTTTCTGGACTCTGATTACTCTGATTACCGGTTCCTGATCCTGGCTTCCTGTTTGACCTTGCTCCTGTTTATGCCTTGGTACCTCGCTGCCCGCCCATTGCTGAACCCGGCTTACCTGACGACCTCGCTCCTGTCTCCTGTTTGGCTCCACGCTGTTTCTGAGTATCTGTGCTGGTCGTCCATCCTCTCAGCTTTGCTGGTTCCAGTTCTTCACCAGAAACCTTGCCTGCACTTCCCAGTCTGCAACACTTCCTGCAAGATCTGCACGCAGCATTCACAGGCACTCGTGTTCCTCCTGATCCTAGCCACCATCTGTTCCACCTCCAGTGGGGCTTGGATTGGAGATACAAGAGAGGCTGACCTTGTCATTCCAGACTCCTACCAGGTACGTGACAGTATAAAGCAGCCACAAATGGAGTCTGAAAGGGAGGCCTCTCCACCAGAGGACATTTACAGATCTATTTCTGTACTATCCAATATTGTGCAGAAGTTACAAGAAAATCTGAGTCGCATGGAAGAACGATTTACCTACGATGAGAATGTTGCATTGGCCTGTGCTCCGCTTTTGGTCTCTGATTCATATACCAAAACAGAGCCCAGCTTGTTCCATGAGGTTGCTTCCGCTCCTGAACCCAGAGTGCCTATGCCTGAGCGATTCTCCGGAAATCGCAAGAAGTTTTGCACATTCCGGAATTCCTGTGAATCATTCTGCACTTCGCCACCAGTTTCGACTAGGACTGTCTGACACCTTAAAGGATGAGCTTGCCAGAGTGGGAGTTCCAGCATCCCTGGAAGACCTGATTGATCTAACCATTCAGATCGATCGGCGATTACGTGAAAGATAATCCGAAAGGTCGTGGCTTCAAGGTCTGACATCCCTGCATCCTCATCTGTTGCATCCCCCGCAAGGAGAGAACGGCATAAGACTCCTTGTAGAAGTTTTTGAAGACCACCCCTTTCTCCTGATGATCGCCTTCATCGATTACAGGACAATCTGTGTCTCTATTGTGGGGAGGCAGGTCACTTTATACAGACTTGCCCGGCAAAGACCCGCAGGTCTTTTTCCCATCAGTCTCACATGATGCATCTTTCAGGGAAGTACTGGTCTCATGTCTCTCTTTCCATTATGCTCCAGTTCTCTGAAAAGACTGTTCCTGTACTTGCAATCATAGACTCTGGGGCCTGTAGCTGTTTTATGGACTCTGCATTTGCTTCTCTCCATCAGCTGCCTGTATGTGCCAAGAAGCAGGAATTCCATGTTCATCTGGCTGACGGTTCCGGCATTAAATCAGGCCCACTTACCCAAGAGACTTTACCTATTTTCTGGCGTACTTCCTCCGGCCACCATGAATTCCTCTGTTTGGATATCATAGCTTCTCCCATGTTCCCGGTCATCCTTGGCATTCCATGGATGAAAGCACATAATCCTCACATTAACTGGCTTACCGGAGACATCTCCTTCTCCTCTGACTACTGCCAAATTCACTGCCTACCTGAAAAAACTTTCAATACCACACCCCTCCTGGGTATCCTCCCTGACCATGAAACCTCTAATCTGGTCCCTGCTGTCTATCACGAATATCTGGACTTATTTAACAAGAAAGGGGCGGACACTCTTCCTCCCCATAGAACATATGATTGTCCTATTGAACTTTTACCAGGGGCCGAGATCCCATTTGGGCGAATTTATCCCCTCTCTGAGCTTGAACTAGAAGCCCTGCGGATTTATATCGATGAAAGCCTTGAAAAACAGTTCATCCGGCCCTCCACTTCACCAGCAGGGGCCGGCATTTTCTTCGTTGAAAAGAAAGACCATACCCTGAGGCCCTGTGTGGACTATCGTGACCTTAACAGGGTCACTGTTAAAAACTGGTACCCTCTGCCGCTGATCCCTGAACTTTTTCAAAGGCTGCGTGGGGCACAAGTGTTCTCCAAATTGGATCTGAGAGGTGCTTATATTCTTGTCAGAATCAGGGAGGGAGATGAATGGAAGACGGCCTTCCGAACACGCTTCGGTCATTTTGAATATCAAGTCATGCCATTCGGACTCTGCAACGCCCCTGCCACATTCCACATCTGTTGAATGACGTTTTTCAGGACTTCCTTGATTTATTCGTCATCGTGTATCTGGATGACATCCTTATATTCTCTGAAACTCTAGAATCCCATAGGACTCATGTAAAGAAAGTACTGGGTCGGCTGAGGGAACACTGCCTTTACGCAGAGGCTGAGAAATGTGACTTTGAAAAAACAACCATACATTTCCTGGGACTTGTCATCTCTGCTGACGGCATCTCCATGGACCCACAGAAAGTCACTTTCGTCCTGGAATGGCCTGCCCCTGTCGACAGGAAAGCTGTTCAGAGATTTGTGGGATTCGCCAACTTTTACAGAAAATTTATCAAGAACTTTTCTGGCACCATCACTCCCATCACTCAGTTAACAAAGCAGCATGTTCCTTTCCGATGGACCCCTGAAGCTCAAACAGCTTTTGAACAGTTAAAAACTTTATTCACGTCAGCTCCTCTCTTGAAACATCCTGATTCATCCTTAGCCTACGTTTTGGAGGTGGATGCCTCTGAGAGTGCACTGGGGGCTATTTTGTCTCAACGCCAAGGTCCCAAGTCTTTGCTCCATCCTGTGGCCTTTTTCTCTAAGAAATTAAAACCTTCTGAAAGGTACTATGATGTTGGAGACCGAGAATTGCTGGCCATCAAGGCTGCGCTTGAAGAATGGCGCTACCTCCTGGAAGGAGCAGCTCACAAAATCCTCATCTTCACAGACCATAAAAATCTTGAATACTTGAGGACGCCTAGACGACTAAGACCCCGGCAGGCAAGGTGGGCACTTTTCTTCTCTTGTTTTATGTTCCATATAACTTATCGTCTTGGCTCAAAGAATGGTAAACTGGATGCCTTGTCCCGCATGTTCAGCGACCAGTGGTAGCCTCAGAACCTGATACTATTCTACCAGCCAAAAATTTTTTTGCTTCTTCAGGCAGATTTGATGTCTCAGATAAGAGCAGATGTGGTAAACCAACCACCTTCCAAAGATCTGGCTCTTCAATTGAGGGATGGTCTGTACTTTCATAAGAAGCAAATCTTTATCCCTGAGCAATTCAGAGTTGCTGTCCTGAGGCGATGTCATGACCACCCATTAGCGGGCCACTTTGGAATTCGCAAGACGGCTGATCTGATCTCTCGTACATTCTGGTGGCCAGACTTGAGGCAAGACTGCAAAAGATATGTTAACTCTTGTGTGACATGCCTTCGGAATAAGATGGACAGAGCCAGAACTTGGGGCCTACTTGAGCCACTCCCTGTACCTGAGAAACCATGGAGCATGATCTCCATGGATTTCGCCGTGGAGCTCCCCCTATCCGAAGACTTCACCACCGTGTTTGTTGTGGTGGATCGCCTGACCAAGATGGCCCATTTTGTACCCCTACAAGGAACTCCTTCGGCCACAGAGACCGCCTCAGCTTTCATCAAGGAGATTGTAAGATTAGATGGTGTCCCTGATAGCATCATCTCTGATCGTGGGGTGCAGTTTACGTCTAGATTTTGGAGGGCATTATGCCAAGCACTGAACATTGAACTCTGCCTCTCCACAGCCTACCATCCACAAACTAATAGACAAACTGAAAGAACCAATCAAACCCTCGAGCAGTACTTACGGTGTTTTTCCTCTTTTGCACAAGATGACTGGCTATCACTTCTCCCACTGGCAGAATTTTCATACAATAATTCCATCCACTCTGCAACCAAGCAATCACCCTTTTTTGCCAATTATGGGTACCACCCCTCTTTCTTACCTGAGCTGGCCATTGAATCATCTGTACCTGCTGTACAAAACAGATTAAACTTCCTCAGTACTAATAACCAATTACTGCAAGATACAATCTCCAAGACTCAAGCAAGCAATAAAAAGTTTTTCGACAAGAAGAAGAGAGGTAATCTGAACCTTAAACCTGGAGACAAGGTCTGGCTTTCCACAACAAACTTGAAACTGAGCTGTCCTTCAAGAAAACTTGGCCCAAAATTTTTTGGACCCTTCCCAGTCAAAAGAAAAATGAATGCAGTAGCATTCGAGTTGGTGTTACCCAAGAATCTAAGGATCCACCCTGTATTCCATGTCTCTTTGTTGAAACCAGCTGTACCAAATCCATTTCCAGATCGGGTTTCTGAAATTCCTCCTCCGCTGCTCATCGAAGGGAATGAGGAATTTGAGGTGGAAGCCATGTTGGACTGTAGAAAGAGGCATAACCAAACACAGTTCCTCATTAAATGGAAAGGCTATGGGTCGGAAGAGAATTCCTGGGAACCAGCTTCAGATGTGCATGCTCCCAAACTAGTGCAAGCCTTTTTTCAACACCACCCAGAGAAAAAACACTTGAAGGGCATCCGGAGGCTGCCCTTAAGGGGGGCAATGTAAGAGAACTGTTAGAATGCACCCGGCGCACACACGTGCGCATGCGTGCATGCACGGGCATCGGCAGATTCCCTCGCGCACCAATGCGCATGCGCGTGCACGCGCAGGAGCACACCTCTGGTCACGATTGGCGCCAGACAGCCTATTTGAGGGTTGCTCTGACTTCTGACAAGTGCTGCTTGATCTTCAGCTGTATCCTGAGATTCTGAAACCCTGTTTGTCTACTTGATTTCCTGTTGCTGAACCCTGGCTTTTCTGACCCTGTTTCTGGACTCTGATTACTCTGATTACCGGTTCCTGATCCTGGCTTCCTGTTTGACCTTGCTCCTGTTTATGCCTTGGTACCTCGCTGTCCGCCCGTTGCTGAACCCGGCTTACCTGATGACCTCGCTCCTGTCTCCTGTTTGGCTCCACGCTGTTTCCGAGTACCTGTGCTGGCTGTCCATCCTCTCAGTTTTGCTGGTTCCAGTTCTTCACCAGAGACCTTGCCTGCACTTCCCAGTCTGCAACACTTCCTGCAAGATCTGCACGCAGCATTCACAGGCACTCGTGTTCCTCCTGATCCTAGCCACCATCTGTTCCACCTCCAGTGGGGCTTGGATTGGAGATACAAGAGAGGCTGACCTCGTCATTCCAGACTCCTACCAGGTACGTGACAATATCTGACAGTATTTAAAGTGATTATGAAGGATTTTTTTTTAAAGAGGAGTTCCACCCAAAAATGCAACTTCCGCTTTAAGGGAAGATGACCCCCTGACATGCCACATTTGGCATGTCATTTTTTTTGGGGGGGGGGGGCGGAGAACCCTCTTTTTAGAGGGTTCCGGCTCCCACTTCCTCCCAGGGCTCCGTGGCACCGGAAGAAAGATCACCTCTCCCCCTTCCTCTTGGCAATCATCTGGGACACATCGCAGGTCCCAGATGATTGTCCGGCCAATCACAGTGTGCCGTGCGGCTCGCGCATGCTCAGTGTGTGCCCAGCTGTAAATCCACAGCCCGGCGCCCACAGTGACAATGCTGGCACTGCAAAGAGGAGGGGGAAACGAGCAGGGGCTGCACAAAGTGGCCCTGATCTACCTCTTCTGGTGTCCCCTGCCAGCACTCCTGGCTCCTTCTGCTTTCGGAGTACGCACCACCCTCCCAGCAAGCCTTGTCAGGGTTAGATGCTTTTTCCCCACCCCAAAATTTCTCAGAGCATCTGAATTCTGGGTCCCATGCAGGACTTAACAATCCTGGGAAAGTTGTAAGTAAGTTTTCCCCTTTTAAGTTCACAAAAAACATGCTTGCAATCAACAGCAACCAAAATAAAGCACAAAAACAAAAAATAACAGAACTTCCTACATGTGACACATAATAAAATGTAACTAAAGTCCACTGTGAACTGTTCTTAAAAATGGGGGTTGGTGGGACTTTAATTGAGGTATAAGACATGATGGAAAGTTGTTTGAAGGGATCACATGTTTATTGATATAAAAATATATAGTACATATACAGCCATGATTTTCATGGCGAGTTAGATGTCAGAATATGCAAGGTTCCCCCACGCCTCTAATCAGCCACCAAGGTAACTTTAATACCAGTCACTGTACCGGTTGAATTCCGTAGCGGGCACATTATGTCTAATTGGCACTTTATATCCTTTTCATCCATATTTTATGCCAGTTCCCATATCCTTGGCTATCAGAGCAGATTAGTTGGAAGACTTCACCATTTCTTCCATCTTGACAACCCATTGTTACATCCCCCAGCTGTGTGCGGCTCTACGACACCTCAGCTTCCGGGTTGGACATTACCTAGTTGGCCTTGGTCCCATAGCCTCCAAAACCTTTCCAAACACCAATCTGCATATGTGAGTACATAGGTTGGGCTTTCTCTGCCCTTGTTTTTACTATCACTAATATCATATTAGATTAAACATCCTATTTCCTCTAGATACTTGGGAGCATCCGCCCCTGATGAGTGTACAAACACGAAACGCGTCGGGCAATCTAGGATGCCGACACACATCTCTACCAGCAACCAACCAAGTTTTATACAATTTATGCCCCTATTTATTGGTATTTTGTCATTTCATGCACTTTGTTGCTTCCACCACTACTACTACCTATATATACCCATGGGAATTGCTCATTGATAACTATTATTGTCATGTATGTATTAGTTGACACTATGTCGCATCCTTGATGTACCATGTTAGATATATGCACTGTCATATTGTCATGCGTTTCCAAGTTGATATGATCATTATGTCTCTTTTATTCATGCTATATTTTGTACCTGTGCGCAATCCCATGACCTATATATGTACTATATATTTTTATATCAATAAACATGTGATCCCTTCAAACAACTTTCCATCATGTCTTATACCTCAATTAAAGTCCCACCAACCCCCATTTTTAAGTATTGTATGTTACAGGGATGGAGGTGCATATCACATGCGCCTCATTTAAAGTCCCACTTGGGTTACTATTGAGCTTCCCCCCCCCCTTCTATATTGCCTAATAGGGATGGAGGTATCTTGACTAAGTTGGCAGTGTTCCCCTGCCACTCTAGGTGGAAGTCGCATGATTCCATGTGACCTGTACCACATTTTGGGTCCCCGTCGCACTGGGTCTACACCATCTATATCCATGTGCCAGGTGGCACTTTATTGTTTTACTTATCAATATTTTTTATCATTTATTTGGTTGGTCAGTTTGCTACTTCACACATTGGTTTATTTGGCTACATAGATTTTATGGCATGTGATGACATTGGCCTCTGCCACTGTCCTATCCCGGAAGCTGTAAATGCGCCCTTGGTCCCGCCCTCCTTCCCCCCTTTTCGGGGGACGTGGGCGGGACTCATGACGCATCGGCGCCACGCCACGTGCCTCACGCGTGACGTCATTGCGTGCGTCACAGCGCGGGGCGCGTTTTTTTCCATTCCAGCCGTCACAATGGGGAGGATTGGCCGTGGGCGGAGCTCGCCGCCAGGACCGGAGCCCCTCCCTGCACGTGCGGCCCAGCGTGACGTTGGTTAGTTAGCCGGCGTGCAGCTGTACGGCATGTATTTACCACGCCGCTCGCACACAGCCATGATTATCATGGCGAGTTAGATGTCAGAATATGCAAGGTTCCCCCACGCCTCTAATCAGCCACCAAGGTAACTTTAATACCAGTCACTGTACCGGTTGAATTCCGTAGCGGGCACATTATGTCTAATTGGCACTTTATATCCTTTTCATCCAGTTTTTATGCCAGTTCCCATATCCTTGGCTATCAGAGCAGATTAGTTGGAAGACTTCACCATTTCTTCCATCTTGACAACCCATTGTTACATCCCCCAGCTGCGTGCGGCTCTACGACACCTCAGCTTCCGGGTTGGACATTACCTAGTTGGCCTTGGTCCCATAGCCTCCAAAACCTTTCCAAACACCAATGTGCATATGTGAGTACATAGGTTGGGCTTTCTCTGCCCTTGTTTTTACTATCACTAATATCATATTAGATTAAACATCCTATTTCCTCTAGATACTTGGGAGCATCCGTCCCTGATGAGTGTACAAACACGAAATGCGTCGGGCAATCTAGGATGCCGACACACATCTCTACCAGCAACCAACCAAGTTTTATACAATTTATGCCCCTATTTATTGGTATTTTGTCATTTCATGCACTTTGTTGCTTCCACCACTACTACTACCTATATATACCCATGGGAATTGCTCATTGATAACTATTATTGTCATGTATGTATTAGTTGACACTATGTCGCATCCTTGATGTACCATGTTAGATATATGCACTGTCATATTGTCATGCGTTTCCAAGTTGATATGATCATTATGTCTCTTTTATTCATGCTATATTTTGTACCTGTGCGCAATCCCATGACCTATATATGTACTATATATTTTTATATCAATAAACATGTGATCCCTTCAAACAACTTTCCATCATGTCTTATACCTCAATTAAAGTCCCACCAACCCCCATTTTTAAGTATTGTATGTTACAGGGATGGAGGTGCATATCACATGCGCCTCATTTAAAGTCCCACTTGGGTTGCTATTGAGCTCCCCCCCCCTTCTACTGTGAACTGTTCATGCTTTGTGATCACTCCAATAGGTAAAACAGTGACATACAATAGTGCTTCAAACAGAAAAGTGCTCCAAAGTGCCTAATTCTCCAAGAGAGACAGGCCACGTAGACTTCAATCCTCACTCACCAGATAATTTTGTAATACCACTTCACCCCTTGGATTTCCTTAAGACCACTTGTTCTCCCCATTACATATATAAGAGAAGGGAGCCCCCATGGAGAAGTATGTAATTTTTTTAAATAACAAATTGAATTGCAATTACATGTATAAATACTATCATAAGCCCATAAAAACTCAAAAGTTGCCTTCATTCAAGATGGCCGCCACTCACTTCAATTGGAGTGTGTATTGTTTCCTGATGATTCTTTGTTTTTATGTATTGGAGAAACATCCTGCAGTATGCATTTTAATAATAATTCTATTGTTCTATTGTTTATTCGCTTAAGGGGGTTGTAAAGGCTAAATGTTTTTTTACCTTAATGCCTTCTCTGCATTAAGGTGAAAAAAAACTTTTAGGTGCAGCTCCCCCCTCCTTAAATACTTACCTGAGCCCAATCTCTATCCAGCACTGCCCAAGAGCAGTTGTGATGCTCTCTCTGTCCCTCCTCACTGGACTCAGTGGCAATCAAATCTAAGAGGTGGGACCAAGCCATACTATTTGTCTCAATAGACAGACTATGGTCCTGAAAAGGTTACTCATCTGCAAGAGAGGCCTGAAAAGGGCAAGAAGAAGCCAGCAGGTATCTGTAAAGTATTCAGTGGAGCAGGACACAGTTGTACATTTCTATGGAGTGTCTTGTCACTGAGATGCTGCTGTTTAGCTCTTGTGACATTTTTTGGACTCCTGAAGTAGGAGGGAACTTTAAAAACCCTGTGATGGCATAGGCTTGTGCTGGCGATGAGCCAGAGTATTATTTGGTGTACCAGAAATGTGAACTGTTATTTTTTCACTGAGGTCAAGCTGTTTTATTTTACCTTTTGGCAAATAGAGACTGTTTGCTTTTCCCAACATGGCTGGCTGGTGATACAATATGTATACAGTGATCGACAGAAAGTATTCCGACCCCCTTAAATTTTTCACTCTTTGTTCTATTGCAGCCATTTGCTAAAATCATTTAAGTTCATTTTTTTCCTCATTAATGTACACACAGCACCCCATATTGACAGAAAAACACAGAATTATTGACATTTTTGGAGATTTATTAAAAAAGAAAAACTGAAATATCACATGGTCCTAAGTATTCAGACCCTTTTCTTAGTATTTAGTAGAAGCACCCTTTTGATCTAATACAGCCATGAGTCTTTTTGGGAAAGATGCAACAAGTTTTTCACACCTGGATTTGGGGATCCTTTGCCATTCCTCCTTGCAGACCCTCTCCAGTTCTGTCAGGTTGGATGGTAAATGTTGGTGGACAGCCATTATTAGTTCTCTCCAGAGATGCTCAATTGGGTTTAAGTCAGGGCTCTGGCTGGGCCATTCAAGAACAGTCACGGAGTTGTTGTGAAGCCACTCCTTCGTTATTTTAGCTGTGTGCTTAGGGTTATTGTCTTATTGGAAGGTAAACCTTCGGCCCAGTCTGAGGTCCTGAGCACTCTGAAGAAGGTTTTCATCCAGGATATCCCTGTACTTGGCTGCATTCATCTTTCCCTCGATTGCAACCAGTCGTCCTGTCCCTGCAGCTGAAAAACACCCCCACAGCATGATGCTGCCACCACCATCCTTTACTGTTGGGACTGTATTGGACAGGTGATGAGCAGTGCCTGGTTTTCTCCACACATACTGCTTAGAATTAAGGCCAAAAAGTTCTATCTTGGTCTCATCAGACCAGAGAATCTTATTTCTCAACATCTTGGAGTCCTTTAGGTGTTTTTTAGTAAACTCCATGCAGGCTTTCATGTATCTTGCATTGAGGAGATCCTTCCGTCGGGCCACTCTGCCATAAAGCATGACTGGTGGAGGGCTGCAGTGATGGTTGACTTTCTACAACTTTCTCCTATCTCCTCACTGCATCTCTGGAGCTCAGCCACAGTGGTCTTTGGGTTCTTCTTTATCTCTCTCACCAAGGCTCTTCTCCCCCGATAGCTCAGTTTGGCCGGACGGCCAGCTCTAGGAAGGGTTCTGGTCATCCCAAATGTCTTACATTTAAGGATTATGGAGGCCACTGTGCTCTTAGGAACCGTAAGTGCAGCAGAATTTTTTTAGTAACCTTGGCCAGATCTGTGCCTTGCCACAATTCTGTCTCTGAGCTCTTCAGGCAGTTCCTTTGACCTCATGATTCTCATTTGCTCTGACATGCACTGTGAGCTGTAAGGTCTTATATAGATAAGTGTGTGGCTTTCCTAATCAAGTCCAATCAGTATATTCAAACACAGCTGGACTCAAATGAAGGTGTAGAACCATCTCAAGGATGATCAGAAGAAATGGACAGCACTGAGTTAAATATTTTAGTGTCACAGCAAAGGGTCTGAATACTTAGGACCATGTGATATTTCAGTTTTTCTTTTTTAATAAATCTGCAAAAAATGTCAACAATTCTGTGTTTTTCTGTCAATATAGGGTGCTGTGTGTACATTAATGAGGAAAAAAATGAACTTAAATGATTTTAGCAAATGGCTGCAATATAACAAAGACTGAAAAATTTAAGGGGGTCTGAATACTTTCCGTCCCCACTGTATATGTGTATGCACGTGTTTGTAATTACGGATATCTGTATGTTTTATATATGCATACACATGTGCATGTACATACTTTGCCCACATGAATATTTTATTAAGTGTACCATTTATTTATAAAAATTTAGGTTGGGACCCCTCGCCATTTAACAAAAAAAATTGCAGTGGGGTTGCCCCTAAATTCCGGACCTGACCCAAAAAGGCCTGGTATGAATAGGGGGGACCCCAATGCTTTTTTTCTCAATATTGATTGCCAGCAATTGTTTACATTCAGCTGTCAGCTGGGATCCCTGCTGATAGCTGATAAACCCTTCATTGTTAAGGACCTCTTGGCCAGCTTCCAGCCTGCTCTTTAACAACCTGCTACAATATATGCTGGTTGTTAAGGATACTTGTGGGATGCTGACTGAGAAAGAAAAAAAAATCTGGTGCTTAGCAGTGGTTAACAGCGTTTAGGAGATCCTGGGAGCTGTCAGATTTTTTTCTGCTGGCAAATCGCTCCCAAAAATGCAAAAAGAGCATTTTTTTCTGCTCCCAGAGGCTGATGCTTGACAAACACTTCTAGCTTACAACAGTGTGCATGGATAATACTAATTGCTTCTAGGGGCAGAAAAAAAAACACTCAAGGTAGCTGTTAGGAGCTTCAAAATAAGATAGTTTGCATGGAGCCTCGCTCTGCAAATAACTTTCCAATCCATCTGTGCACTCATTTCACATCGTGGCCACTGCCTTTACTAGTTAATTAGTTTATTTTCTCTTATGCAACTGCTACACAAATCTGTACTAGTGTTACAAAACTATTCTCCTTAATTATCAGCTTGTTACTTTGTGATACTCTGTATCTTTCCCCATGTTCCATATTTTGAAATATCTGGGGGCACTATGGGGGCACCTGAGCAGGCTCGCTTTCATTCAATGACTCCCACTGGTGTCTCAGCCAATGAGGAAGCAGAGACCTCAGAGAGCTTCTGCTCCCGTGCACATTACTGAATCGAGATGGGGCTCAGGTATTAGGGGGCTGGGAGGGCTGCTGCACACAGAAGGTTTTTTACCTTCATGCATAGAGGTAAAAAAACATGAAGGTAAAAAATCTTGAACCTTTACAACCACTTTAAGCTCATAGATTTTTACTCTCAGTCTTTCTTCACTCATTACCCACAGCATCTTGCCTCAACCTAATGTATTCATGAGTCTGCCAATCTCATCTGTCAGTACACCCTTTCCTTCACAGTATACTTTTTATATCTTCCAATGTCCTCTCATCATCATACAGCTCAGCACATTCTCTAGTGCAATTCACTCTGCTCTTTATCAATCTGTACTCCCACAAGCTCACCTCTCTCACCTATTTTCACCTATTCATTTCTTTCTTATCCCTCTATTTTGTCTAATTTTATAATTCTAATTTTATCACCCATAGTCTTTATCAAGCCTTAACATAGATCATCTTGTGAATCAGATTGTGATTCTAATAATAGTAATTTTACTGTTCAGGATTGATTCAACACCCGCCCCCTCATTCATTTCCATTCATATGAGATTTTTTTTTTCTATTTTTTTTTTTTTGCGCTGATTAGATATACTGTACATTATAGAACTTTGGTGAACCAACTCTGCAGGACTTTAGGTCAGATCCACTTGACTACTTGTGCTACAATGTACGGTAGTTCCTTTAATATTTTATTGAATTTTAACACTCTTCAATTAGTTATTGATTGAATACTAAAGCAGTTAAGTCTAATGATATAACCATAAGCCAGACATAAATAATGATTCTATTAATTTAATTATATTTTATATGAACATTAAGTCACCTTGATCGTCAGACTAGTTGAATTCCCCACCATATAATTTACATAGATATATTATGCATATTACATACTATATTGTTATAGGGATTAAACATTTTTTATATATAGTAGTAGATAAAGATTAAGATATTTATATAATTTTTTTTTTTTTTACTTAGCCCTGAAGAAGGGGTAGGCTTTTTCCCAAAACATGTTGGCTGTATTTAATGCTCTCACCCAAATAACGTTTCAAAGAATCCTTTAAGTAATATGTACTTTTGTACTAGGCACTCTTCAGTACACATCCAAGTGTTTAATGTCTAGTGAGCAATCCCTTTATCATGATCAGAGAGCTTGCAGTCTAGGGCCAGAACAAGGCCACATGAAGTATGCTTTCATAATACATCTGGTTTTTTTTTAAGGAAAATGTGCTTCACTGTTTATCTGTTAGAACCAATTTTTACCTTGGTCAGTCCACTGCTATCATCATACACATTAGGCATCAATGTAAAAGGAAGTATCTGCAAATATCACCAATATTAAGGGTGCTACACTGGCCAATGTAAGAAGAAATCATGAGCAGAAATGTGACACTATTTGATTAACCACAAATGTAAGTTGTACTGTATGTTATATACGCACCACTGCACACTTTAGGCTGAGTTGTACATTGCTTACTCCTGACTACTGCACACTATATGCTATATTATGCCTTAAAGAATCCTGATAAAAATGTTAATATAAACAGCTGTTGATTGATAGGCAATTCCTAAATATTCACTAAATATTATGTTATGTGTTGTTTATATTTTGCAGTCAGAAAGCGTATATATTGTAAATATATACACTGCTAAAAATATGTAAAGGAACACTTTTTAATCAGAGTATAGCATCAAGTCAATTAAACTCCTGGGATAGTGATCTGATTAGTTAAGTAGCAGAGGAGTTTGTTAATCAGTTTCAGCTGCTTTGGTGTTAATGAAATTAACAAGTGCACTAGATGGGCAAAAATGAGACGACCTCCAAAACAGGAATGGTTTTAGTTTTACCTTGGCTAGGGTCAGTGTCACTACTGGTAGCATGAGGCAATACGTGAACCCTATAGAAGTTGCACAGGCAGTCCAATGCCTTCAGGATGGCACATCAATACTTGCCATTGCCAGAAGGTTTGCTGTGTCACCCAGTACAGTCTTAAGAGCATGGAAGAGATTCCAGGAGACAGGCAGTTACTCTAGGAGAGCTGGATAGGGCTGTAGAATAACCTTAACCCATCAGCAAGACCGGTATCTGCTTTTTTGTGCAATGAGGAACAGAAAGAACACTGCCAGAGCCATATAAAATGACCTCCAGCAGGCCACTGGTGTGAATGTCTCTGACCAAACAATCAGAAACAGACTTCATGAGGGTGGCCTGAGGGCCTGACATCCTCTAGTGGACCCTGTGCTCACCGCCCGGCACGGTGGAGCTTGATTGGCATTTGCCATTGAACACAATAATTGGCAGGTCAGCCACTGGTGTCCTGTGCTTTTCACAGATGAGTGCAGGTTCATCCTGAGCACTTGTGACAGACATGAAAGGGTCTGGGGAAGCCCTGGAGAACGTTATGCTGCCTGTAACATCATTCAGCATGACCGGTTTCGTGGTGGGTCAGTAATGGTCTGGGGAGGCATATCCATGGAGGGATGCACAGACCTCTGCAGGCTAGATAATGGCACCCTAACTGCCATTAGATATCAGGATTGAAATCCGTGGATCTATTGTCAGACCCTACGCTGGTGCAGTGGGTCCTGAGTTTATTCTGGTGCACGACAATGCCCTGCCTCATGTGGCGAGGGTATGCAGCCAGTTCCTGGAGGGTGAAGGAATTGATACCAATGAATGGCCCCACATGCACCTGACCTAAATCCAATAGAACACCTCTGGGACATTATGTGTCAGTAGAGGCGTGTCATGAAATCAGTGGGCCTATGTGCAAAATAAAAAGTAGGCCCCAGTGATTGATAAAAAAAAATACAGCAAACCGTGGGCGTGAATTAAATTGCACTAAATATTGGGTGTGGCTTAAATGGGGTGTGATTTAATAGAGTCTCAGATGACTTACTGCACATAGTGCAGAATGCGGTAATGTTAAATAGGAAATGTACAGTGCAGAGTGTACGAAGGAGTGCGGAGTGCATTGAGGTGGGTAGTATGTGCAGGAGAGGAGTGCAGAGTGTATGCAGGAGGGTAGTATGTGCAGGTAAGAAGTGCGGAGTGTATAGAGGTGGGTAGTATGTGCAGGTGAGAATTGCAGAGTGTATAGAGGTGAGTAGTATGTGCAGGAAAGGAGTACGAAGTGAATGGTGGTGGGTAGTATGTGCAGGTGAGGAGTGCAGGGTGTAAGGAGGTAGGTAGCATGTGCAGGAGAAGAGTGCAGAGTGTATGGTGGTGTGTAGTTTGTGCAGGGAAAGAGTACGGAGTGTATGGAGGTATGTGCAGGTGAGGAGTGCAGAGTTTACAGCAGTTGGTAGTATGTGCAGAATGGTGTCAGTAGGGCAGTGGACAGTGTCAGTATTTTTTTATTTTTACTTTTTTAGATTTTTTACAAATTCATTTTTTTTTCTTTTTCTTTTTTTTCTAAATGCTTTTTAGGGGCCAGTGGACGGTATCAGAATTTTTTTTTATTTTTTTACAATTTTTATTTTTTTAATTATTTTTTTAACAATTTATTTTTGTATTAATTTTTTCACAATGATTGAAAGGTAGTGGACAATATCAGTAGTTTTTTGTTGTTATTATTTTATTATCTATTATTTTTTACTATTTTGTCTTTTAATTATTTTTTTCAAATAATTTTTTTTATATGTGTTTCACATAGGGATGAGGTCGATGTTCGGGTCGAACATAAGTTCGACTTGAACATCGAGTGTTCGCCCATTCGCCAAACAGCAAACATTATGGGACGTTCGCAGTAAATTTGAGCATCGTGGAACGCTCCATAATGCAGAGATCGCAATGCATTGCTGTATGATGATTGGCCAAAGCATGCACCTGACCTGCATGCTTTGGCCAATCACAGCGTGCTCTGCTGAGAGAGCCATGATTGGCCAAAGGCAGGGTGCCTTTGGCTCAGGGGGACTAAATCCACGCCCCACACAATATAAGGCTGCCTACACGGTGGCCGTGCGTAGTGTTGTTGGCGTGGAGATAGCTTGAATTAAGCAGGCAGGTTATTAGTGGCAGTGTATTTCATATATATATATATACAGTCAGTCTAGTATATATATATATATATATATATACTCTGCTTTTAGCATAGACTATTCAGTGTTTACTCGATATTCAGTCAGTCCAGGCAGTGCATTATATATATATATATATATATATATATATATATATATATATATATATATATATACACTCTGCATCCAGTGTAACCTATATCTACATTTCTAATACACTTCAGGTGGTGTATTAATATATATATATTATATATATATATATATATATATATATATATATATATATATATATATATATATATATATACAGTCTTGTATATATTTATACTCTGCATCCAGTGTAGCCTAAATCTACAGTGCATTCTGTGTTGTACTGTTTCTAATACACTTCAGGCAGTGTATTCAGTGTATATATACAGTCATATATAAAGGTAGCATACCCAAAAAAGTAATAGATGTTTGTGGAGAGAAATTAATTTGAGAAATGCCCTGAAAAAGGGGATGGAAGGGTGGGTATCGCGTACAGGAACCGACAAAGACCACAGATGAGTGGGCTGCTTAAATACCCCCCGGACTCCTCCCATTAATTCAGGCCACCATACTGGCCTTCTTATTTATGGTCGAAGCCATTCAAACGGGATGGATGTGAACCACATAAACAAGCCATAAGAGTTACAACATGAAATGGACCTGAAGTGGACCCTGGTCAGATGTTCCGTATACCAAAAAAGGGGGCAAAAACATTCAGGTAGGGGTGAAAGCTCTTTATTGGTTTAGTGTTATTCACTGAGCAAGTTTGGTAAATGCTTGTGACATTTCTACCTGAGGATTCGGGATGTACCGGGCAAAGCAGGCAGATTGCGCAGGAGGATTCTGACGTGCCTAATGAACTGGCAGCCACTCAAGGGGTTGGTCGGGAAAGGTAGTAGAGGACTAGAGTTCGATTGCCTTGGTAGGAGTGACAGTAGGTGGTCGAGTATAACTAGTGGGCACCAGTTGTTGTTTGTCTTGAAAAGATAGATGTCGACCCCAGGGCCTGATTGCTGGGTTTTGGATACTGCAAGGTGGAGTATAGGGTTGAGCCCGATGTTCAAGTGGAACGTAAGTTCGACTCGAACATCGGGTGTTCGCCGAACAGCAAACAATATGCGGTGTTCGCGGCAACTTTGAAAGCTTTAAAGTCTATGGGACACTAACATGAAAAATCAAAAGTGCTTATTTTAAAGGCTTATATGCAAGTTATTGTCATAAAAAGTGTTTGGGGACCTGGGTCCTGTCCCAGGGGACATGTATCAATGCAAAAATAGTTTTTTTTAATGGACGTTTTTTCGGGAGCAGTGATTTTTTTAAATGCTTAAAGTGAAACAATAAACATGAAATATTCCTTTAAATACTGTGCCTGGGGGGTGTCTATAGTATGCCTGTAAAGTGGCACATTTTTCCCGTGTTTAGAACGTACCACAGCAAAATCACTTTTCTAAAGGAAAGATTGTCATTTTTAAACTGATTGCGGCTGTAATGTATTGTCGGTTCTCGGCAATATAGATACAGATAATTGAAAAAAAGAGCATGGGCTCCCCCCCATCCATTACCAGGCCCTTTGGGTCTGGTATGAATAATAAGTGGAACCCCAAATCAAAATTTTTTTAAAAATTGCGTGGGGCCCCCTAAAATCCATACCAGGCCCTTCGGGTCTGATATGGAAAATAAGGGGAACCCTGCGCCAAATTAAAAAAAAAATGTCATATGGGTCCCCCCAAAATCCATACCAGACCCTTATCTGAGCACGCATCCTGGCAGGCTGCAGGAAAAGAGGGAGGATGAGAGAGCGCCCCCCCACCTGAACTGTACCAGGCCACATGCCCTCAACATGGGGAGGGTGCTTTGGGGTAGCCCCAACTCTTGCCCAGTGGTTGTGGGGGTCTGCGGTTAAGGGGCTTATCAGAATCTGTAAGCTCCCTTTAACAAGGGTACCCCCAGATCCCAGCCTCCCCCTGTGTGAATTAGTAACGGGGTACAAATGTACCCCTACCATTTCACAAAAAAAGTGTCAAAATGGTAAAAAAGACAAGAGACAGCTTGGGACAGGTCCTTTATTAAAAAATACATAAATAAAAATGTCACACGAAGTGAGTTCATAACGAATAATTGAACCTGAACGGTCTGGTATGGATTATGCGGGGGACCCCTACGCCATTTTTTTTTTAAATTTGGTGCAGGGTTCCCCTTAATTTCCATATCAGACCCGAAGGGCCATGATCAGTTTTAAATGATAATTTTTCCTTTAGAAATGTCATTTTGCTGTGGTACTGTTCTAAACACAGGAAAAATGAGCCACTCTACAGGCATACTATAGACACCCCCCAGGCACAATATTTAAAGGAATATTTCATTTTTATTGTTTCACCTTAAGCATTAAAAAAATCACTGCTCTCGTTTTTTAAAAAAAATTACCCCTGGGGCAGGACCCAGGTCCACAAACACTTTTTATGACAATAACTTGCATATAAGCCTTTAAAATTAGCACTTTTGATTATTCATTTTCGTGTCCCATAGACTTTAACGGTGATCGTGTGTTCTGACAAATTTTTTGCCTGTGCGCATGTTCTTCTGTGAACCGAACAGAAGGGTGTTCGGCTCATCCCTAGTGGAGAACGAAATGATCTTGGTAGCAAGCCAGGTGATGTCTACACAGTACCTGGCCATCAGGGCTATTACAGGTAAACTTGCTAGGCCACAAATAAAACATAGTAGGCCAGGTAGATGGCCGCTTGAATAACCAAGCTGGGAAGAAGGCCAAATGGGGAATGATAGAGGATGGTCGACATGTCACTGAATACAGTACTCATGATGGGCAAGCGTTTGGAGTTAGTTGGGGGCTGTTGCTTCTGAATGCCGCGCAGGATGGCTTGGATCGCATAGGTTACAAACAAGGATGACTTTATTGGATCCTGTAAGGCCAGGAAGTGTTGGATGCCAGCTGAGTATAGTCTGATGGTGTTGTGTGATAGAGCCAATTGATTGTGGCAATATGAAATGAAAGCTAGTATGTGCTTAGTGTCTGTTGACATTTCTGCGGGGCGGGATGTCAGAAACTTGCAGAAGGCGTTCAAAGCTGTGTGGTAGGCCTTGAGTGTGTTATGGGATAAGGATTGATTGATGAGCTGGGTCACGCTGTGAAGGTGCTGCTTTAATCCAATGTCAGCTGAAACCAAGGTGGGATAAGAGATTATGTTGGGTCGGCTCCTGGTTTCTGCTTAAAAATTAAATTAAGTTAAAATGGGACAGTGCATCTACTGCAATGTTGCACTTGCCCAGAATAAATGTGCAGTGGACATTGAACTGATGCTGCAGGGATAATTGTACCAGCCTGCATAGGAAGGACATAATAGGGAGCGACTTGGACCTGCCTTTATTAATGATATCGGCCGTGGCCTGGTTGTTGGTGGCGAAGGCCACCGTTTGTCCGGTCCAGGTATGGCCCAGACCTGAGCGGCTGCCACGATCGGGTATAGTTCGAACAATGAGGAAGACCGGATAAACCCAGGGATTAGGAGTATCTCTGGACAGGGCCGTAGATATTTTTTTTCCGGGGGGGGGTTCAGGTCTTTCAAACTTAAAGGCATCATTTACACTTTTATGTTGAGGAAGGTACGGTAAAAACATGTGACAGCAGAGTGGGGCCATGAGGCTTTGCAATGCAGCGCAGCAAAAATGATCCCCAATTAGGGATGAGCCGAACACCCCCCTGTTCGGTTCGCACCAGAACATGCGAACAGGAAAAGAGTTTGTGCGAACACCGTTAAAGTCTATGGGACACGAACATGAATAATCAAAAGTGCTAATTTTAAAGGCTTATATGCAAGTTATTGTCATAAAAAGTGTTTGCGGACCCGGGTCCTGCCCCAAGGGACATGGATCAATGCAAAAAAAAGTTTTAAAAATGGACGTTTTTTCAGGAGCAGTGATTTTAATAATGCTTAAAGTCAAACAATAAAAGTGTAATATCCCTTTAAATTTCGTAGCTGGGGGGTGTCTATAGTATGCCTGTAAAGGGGCGCATGTTTCCTGTGTTTAGAACAGTCTGACAGCAAAATGACATTTCAAAGGAAAAAAGCCATTTAAAACTACTCGCGGCTATTGCATTGCCGGTCCGACAATACACATAGAAGTTCATTGATAAAAACGGCATGGGAATTCCCCACAGGGGAACCCCGAACCAAAATTTTTAAAAAAATTACGTGGGGGTCCCCCTAAATTCCATACCAGGCCCTTCAGGTCTGGTATGGATATTAAGGGGAACCCCGGTCAAAATTTAAAAAAAAATGACGTGGGGGTCGCCCCCTAAATTCCATACCAGACCCTTCAGGTCTGGTACGGATTTTAAGGGGAACCCCGCGCCAAAAAAAACAAAAAAACGGCGTGGGGTCCCCCCAAAAATCCATACCAGACCCTTATCCGAGCACACAGGGAAAACAAGAGAAAAAAAGGGAGATTTCTCTAAAGAGGGTCAACAAAGAACACTAATGTAAATACAAAACCAGCTTTATTAATTGCCAAAAAATAAACCAATTAGTAATACAAAAAGTGAAAAAACAGCAATATGGACAGACGGTTAACACAAACCAATTAAAAGTTGGACAACATTGTCACAGGGGATATTAAAAACAGATGGGAGCCGCGGATACACACCCACTCATACGCATCATGCACACAGTTCCCCTATGTAATAGGGTATAGTGATATAAAGGCAGTCCTGCCCAGTTGGAATAGCAACTTGTAGTGGGAAATATTCCTAATGCAAAGTATCCAGTAGGACAGGGACAGTTCTTATACCAATAGTATATTGGTGGTATAGAGGTGATGTAAGTGGGCGATCTGACTATCCGATAAATTATAATGATGTAAGCCACAGATGGAGCGATCTCTCAGGGGATCATAGCACACAGAGATTGTTTAAACCACAGCTGATAAGCAGATTGCAAAACAGGCGCTTTCCAGGTTGCAGCAGGGAAAGTTGTAGATTCATCTACATAGGCAGCAAAATAAATGTCCATGGAGACAGCATTAAAGAGATACAGAGAAAACTGACATACGTTTTTAGAAGTGCTGAGTGGAATGGAAAGATATCACTAACCGCACTGTGTCCGTCGTCAGACTGTAGTGATCCTTTGTGTTTGAGTCTCTCTGTGGACAGATGCCGCTTTATGGCTCAGTTGGAGTGTAGGTTGATAAGGAGCCGTCCCTCGCTGTGGAGCCGCTGAAGAGCCATTGCCTCTGTATGGTGCGTGGCTGCAAGGAGAAACTGACATCAGCTGTTGGATCCGTGTTAGGATAAGTCAAATCGAATTACGCGCGGCTCCCAAAGACGTGCTGACGTCACACTCCTGACGCATTTCACCAGCCAATGGACGCTGGTTTCTTCAGAGCGTCGCAACCTTCCGAGCATGCAACCTGGCAGGCCCCAGGAAAAGAGGGGGGGACGAGAGAGCGCCCCCCCTCCTGAACCATACCAGGCCACATGCCCTCAACATTGGGAGGGTGCTTTGGGGTAGCCCCCAAAAACACCTTGTCCCCATGTTGATGAGGACAAGGGCCTCATCCCCACAACCCTGGCCGGTGGTTGTGGGGGTCTGCGGGCGGGGGGCTTATCGGAATCTGGAAGCCCCCTTTAACAAGGGGACCCCCAGATCCCGGCCCCCCCTGTGTGAAATGGTAAGGAGGTACAAAAGTACCCCTACCATTTCACTGAAAAACTGTCAAAAATGTTAAAAATGACAATTCCTTTATCTAAATGCTTCTTCTATCTTCCTTCATCTTCTTCTTCTGGTTCTTCTGGCTCTTCTGGATCTTCCTCCGGCGTTCTCATCCAGCATCTCCTCCGCGGCGTCTTCTATCTTCTTCTCCTCAAGCTGCTCCGCACCCATGGCATGGGGGGAGGCTCCCGCTCTTCTTTTCATTTTCTTCTCTTCTTCATCTTCTTCTTTTCTTCTCTTCTTCTCTTCTTCATTTTCTTCTCCTGGCCGCTCCGCATCCATGCCGGCGTCTCCTCGTCTGACGGTTCTTAAATAATGGGCGGCGGGGCTACCTGGTGACCCCGCCCCCCTCTGACGCACGGTGACTTGACGGGACTTCCCTGTGACATCACGGGGAATGCCACAGGGAAGTCCCGTCATGTCCCGTGCGTCAGAGGGGGCGGGGTCACCGGGTGGCCCCGCCCCCCATTATTTATGAACCGTCAGACGAGGAGACGCCGTCACACAGCGGGAGCCTCCCTCCATGCCAGCATGGATGCGGAGCGGCCCGGAGAAGAAAATGAAGAAGAGAAGAAGAGAAGAAGAGAAGAAAAGAAGAAGATGAAGAAGAGAAGAAGATGAAGAGAAGAGCGGGAGCCTCCCCCCATGCCATGCGTGCGGAGCGGCCCAAGGAGAAGAAGATAGAAGACGCCACAGAGGAGATGCTGGACGAGAACGCTGGAGGAAGAACCAGAAGAGCCAGAAGAACCAGAAGAAGAAGATGAAGGAAGATAGAAGAAAGAAGAAGCATTTAAATAAAGGAATTGTCGAAAACTGTCTCTTGTCATTTTTAACATTTTTGACAGTTTTTTAGTGAAATGGTAGGGGTACTTTTGTACCCCTTACCATTTCACACAGGGGGGGGCCGGGATCTGGGGGTCCCCTTGTTAAAGGGGGCTTCCAGATTCAGATTACCCCCCGCCCGCAGACCCCCACAACCACCGGCCAGGGTTGTGGGGATGAGGCCCTTGTCCTCATCAACATGGGGACAAGGTGTTTTGGGGGGCTATCCCAAAGCACCCTCCCAATGTTGAAGGCATGTGGCCTGTTACGGTTCAGGAGGGGGTGCTCTCTTGTCCCCCCTCTTTTTCTGCGGCCTGCCAGGGTCTGGTATGGATTTTTGGGGGGACCCCACGCCATTTTTTTTTTGGCGCGGGGTTCCCCTTAGGAATTTAGGGGGACCCCCACGTCATTTTTAAAAAAAATTTTGGCAGGGGTTCCCCTTAATATCCATACCAGACCTGAAGGGCCTGGTATGGAATTTAGGGGGACCCCCACGTCATTTTTTTTTTAAATTTTGGTTCGGGGTTCCCCTGTGGGGAATTCTCATGCCGTTTTTATCAATGAACTTCTATGTGTATTGTCAGACCGGCAATGCAATAGCCGTGAGTAGTTTTAAATGGCTTTTTTCCTTTGAAATGTCATTTTGCTGTCAGACTGTTCTAAACACGGGAAACATGCGCCCCTCTACAGGCATACTATAGACACCCCCCAGCTACGAAATTTAAAGGGATATTACACTTTTATTGTTTGACTTTAAGCATTATTAAAATCACTGCTCCTGAAAAAACTGCCCGTTTTTAAAACTTTTTTTGCATTGATCCATGTCCCCTGGGGCAGGACCCAGGTCCCCAAACACTTTTTATGACAATAACTTGCATATAAGCCTTTAAAATTAGCACTTTTGATTTCTCCCATAGACTTTTAAAGGGTGTTCCGCGGCATTCAAATTTGCCGCAAACACCCCAAATTGTTCGCTGTTCGGCGAACTTGCGAACAGCCAATGTTCGAGTCAAACATGAGTTCGACTCAAACTCGAAGCTCATCCCTATCCCCAATCAACTGAATAGAACGCAATGCATGCAGTTGTGGTGCAGTAGTGTACTCATTAGTACAGCAACCTCATCCTAAGCTCCCTCATTTTTTTTCGTTTAGCCGGGTTTAACTAAAAAAAAAATTACTGTGTGAACCAGGCTTTAGATCTCATTCATCATTCATATGTTCTAAATGGCCATGGAATGGCAAATCTACCATGAATACCTACAACCAGAATTCAAGTTGTTCCAATTTTTGTCAGCTGCTCAGCCTGTTCACCTGAGTGATGGGCTGAAAAGAGCCACTGCTGTTAACATGTATCTGCATATCCAGTGGTCCCCATGTTTAAGCTTCGGGGGACAAAGCAAAACACATTGGGGTGTGGCCTGGCTGGAACCCGGGCTGAGGTAGTCTTTCCCATTGCTACTACATTACCATAGGACTCTGTGGATGTGCGGCACCAGGGATTTTTTTCCTCTCTTCTCTTCAGTGACTACAGGAGCTGGGATGAGCTCCATTCCTTGCTGGCACTTCTGCAGCACATTCGGTATCATCTACATTACCCCCCACATCGATCGAGCCTGAGTGACACACTAACAAACCATGGGTCACAGTGGTAACCTGCTGTTAGGGACAAATTTCTGACCCTGAATGCAGAGAGATTTTATCCAAGGGCAAAAATGTATCCCTACCTGCAGGTAACCACTGGATGTGCAGATACATGTGCATACATGTTTACAGCAGCAGACAGCCTTGGCTCTTTTTCAGCCCATCACTGTACAGGCTAAGCAGATATTGGAACATCTGAGATCCCAGGTGCAAGTATTTGCAGTATACTTGCTGCACCACGGTCATGTAGGATGTATGAATGAGACCCAAGACTGGATTTTAGCTAACCTTACTATGCAAGTTGCAACATATTGTGGTAGGCAGTAAATTCAGTGATTTTTTTAAACCTTAAAAAACTGTGTCCTAAGAAATTCTATGAAATGTTTTAAGAGATGGAAAAAAAAATATTGTGCACTGCCTACCACAGGATGGTGCCCTTTGCACCTGGTCAATATGGTTGGCTTTTATTTAGTCTTAATGTGGTAAACCCAGCTTTTGAACTTGTAAACATGTGGTGTTTAGGAGATATTCACATGGAAAGCAGCCGGTGATGTCACTGGTGCATGCGCTCTGAAGGGATGGCATACCGCTTAGTTGTACTTCTTCTGGGGAGGAGTGCAGTTTGTTCTGTGCTTTTGTGACAGCCAGCTATAGCTCGCTGTCAGCTGACATCATTCAGCAGGCCTTGCATTCAAGTGAGCTTGGGGAGGGGGGGCAGAGCCAAGGACTGACAGTCACCACTCTTTGCTCACTGAAGGCTGAGAACTCCTAATTATGAAGAAAATCTCCCTTCATCCAATCAAACTTCCTCCCAGAAAAAAATCCCTGCCATTAACCACCCCCTGTAAACTTTTCTACAAGAAACTCCCCCTTTTCCAAAAGCAAACCCACACTCTTTTCTTAACCCCTCACCAAAAGAAACTCCCCCAGGCTAGGATTCTCACTTCGTCCTTCCCAAAACAGAAAATTAATGCCTCCCCACTTTCCAGACCTTACCATATTCAGCATGGTACAGAAGTAGGAAAACTTCTGCATCCCCAGTCTGCCTTTGGCTGTGTCATATGATACCTCGAGGAGGATTCTAGGAGTTTCCTCAACTGTGCACTGTCATTTGCCGGCATCTGAGACCTCGCAGTAAATTCATGCTTTTCAGAGACAGGGGCGTAGATAAGATGGGTCAGGCGTGTTCAAATCCCCCCAGAGTTATTAAACTAAGGGGATGAGGCACAATAGAAGGGGGTCTAGCTGCTGCACTCTGAAACTCTGATTGCTTCTACTGTGCTGATGCTGAGGCTAAACAGCAGGGACACTGCCTGGGCATTTTGCCAGGATGCTCTGGGGGGGGTTTGAGCACCCCTGCCCCCCCCCTTATCTATGCCCCTGTCTCTGGAGGCCAGGGTCCTGCAAACCAATGGTGGCCAAAAATTTCAGTGAATTGCGGTGATAGAGGAGATGCTGATGGTATGAACATGGATATGCCATTCTAACTAGTAAGGAACTCATCCCACATAGACAAATCCACTACTGCTGCTGTGTCTAATCTAAGGATGTGTCTGAGAGAGGAAGACCAAGAGGCGTGAAACGAAAGATCGTCCCTGGGGAATTATTCTCTTTGCAAAGTTGAGCATCCCTAAGAGGGATTGAAGCTGCTTCTTAGTACACCCCTGTGCTTGGGTAAAGTCATGAAGAACCGACCTGATGCGGGTCAATTTGTAGGGGGGAAGGCTGGCCTGCATAGTGCGAGTGCCTAGGTTGACCCTGCGGAAGGTGATGGAGTGTGCTGGGCCTTCTACATTGTGTTCTTCAATGGGCACATGGAGATTCTTAAAAAACACTCTTAACCTATCAAGGTCTACTGGGGGCATACTGGGCTGTGGGATTAGCAAGAAGTCATTTAGGTAATGGATGACAGTCTGGCACTGGGCTTGGTGCAACAGGATCCAGGTGAGGGATTGTGCAAAGGTGTCAAAGAGCAATGGCTACTTTTAGAGCCAAAGGTCAGCTTGGTGGTGAAGTAGTATCGCTCTTTCCATTTAATGTCGTGCCAGCACCAGCGGGATGGTTGGATGGGTAGAAGCTTAAATGCGTCTGATATGTTGGCTTTAGAGAGCCAGGCGCCTGTGCCTACTTTGATAATGGCCTGAATCGCCATGTCTACTGAAGCATATTTCAGGGAGATTTCCTCTGAAGGAATTAGGGAATTCAAACTCGGGATGTGAGAAGAATGAGGCGCGGACAGGACATACACCAAGCAAATTTTATTCAAAAACTTGCCCTTGACAAGCCCAATAGGGCTAACTCTCTAGATGTTGAAAGGGGGCTGAGTGAACGGGCCGATGATAAACGCTCGGTCAAGTTCAGCCTGTAACAGCTGGTCTATGTCCTGTTCGTTGGTTGCCGCTGAGTGGAGGTTCCTGCACTTGTGAGTCGTGTGGGGCAGTGTGATGAGGCCAGTGTGGAATCCTGCTGTAAATCATTGGATAAGGAAGTTGGTTAGTGAGGGAGTGGGGTGTGAGGTGAGGTAAAACCTCAGCAATAGGACGTCTACTTGGCCTAGTCAGGATGTTTTCTGCTGCTTGATCTGGCATAGGGCTTTAGGATGTGCTCTATGACATATGATGCAGACATGGAGCAGCCGGCATTGGCTGTAGTTGCACGATCCAAAATTAAAGTTATTACAGATGGATGCACCCCCTACTGACAGAACGGGACATCCAAACTTGTCCACCTGGGGCGTCTGAACTGGGGCTGACAAGCTCTGAGCTGTACCAGAGGTGGAGGGAAGATTGAGAGGGCGTCTAGCTGTTACGTTGGTGCACCAGGTAGCGCTGTGGGTGAAGGACTGGCAGATAGCACAGAGTGGTGAGTGTAGACTGGAAAAGTGGCGGCAGAGCATTTCTGTGTCCATGAGGCTCCAATACGTGCCTGCTTGGAACTGTGTGAGCCTGGCTGCCGCTTTGGCCGAGAATGAACAATAGTAATAATGATAAAATAAACCCCCCCATATTTATAGCCCAGGTCCACCACGGTGTGGAGATATAAGTCCAGCTCGTCCCTCCTGCTGGGACTGGCTGAACACAGGACATCCCTCACCATCCCAAAGGTCAACGCAAACTCTGCAATAGTTAATTCTACCGTGATGGTGCCACGAATCGGGGTGCCGTAACTGTCATAAACCTAAAGTCTGTAAGGAAGAAGTCATTACTAATGGAAATGTGGATTAGGACAAGAAAAGACTCGGAGCCCGAGTGGGTCCTTTTTCAGAGCCAGAGAAGCGGCATATCGGGTATTTTTCCGACCCCTGTCTGACATCCACTTTCATCTGAGAGAACCGGACGTTGGAGACAGCTAACATCCATACAGCTACAGCTCCTTACAGAGGGTAATCTGTCTGCTTATATGACCCTGTGCTGGAGGGGGTCCACCTTGTCTGGTAAGGGTCTGCACACACAGATTACCGCTCTGTCTTTGAAGATTTATTCATCCACCACTTAAGCCCCTGAGAGTTCCTTCACATTTATTATTTCTCACCTTGGAACTTATCACATATCTGGAGCTTATTCGTCCCTCTATACCACACATGGTGGACATTATCATATGCTTCATTCACTGCACCTTGTTATTATTTGTCACTATATATTTATTCAATATATTTAATTATATATGCATTTGTACATTCACCACCATTTTCTAGCGCAACTTTATGTATTTTTGATTGTTTTTTTTTATTACCAATGATTTTTATTTTTGTTGAAAAGAAAAAACATAAATTCAACTTACACATTATCGTCACATACATAATAATACTTGTAATCAATTAAAGGATAATCAGGTGATATACTCAATCCAAAGGAAAATGATTACAAGTGGCATAGAAAATCTTAACCAGAATTTGTCTCTGCCCTTTCCGGTATCCCAAACTACCCTTTTTGTATGGAGGAAAAATCTTAAGGGCACAACATGCATAAAATCATAAGGAAGGAAGAAAAAATAAAAAATAAAAAGGAAGGGGGGGGGGGCCCTGACCTATTGGCTGTGAGGTACCATGCATAAGTAAATCCACCTTCCATAAATTTTATAGATCGTCGGATGACCAGGGGGCCCATTTTTTTCAAATTCCGGCATAGTGTCCATTAGGGATGAGCCGAACACCCACCGGTTCGGTTCGCACCAGAACCTGCGAACGGACCGAAAATTTGCATGAACGTTAGAACCCCATTGACGTCTATGGGACTCGAACGTTCAAAATCAAAAGTGCTCATTTTAAAGGCTAATTTGCATGGTATTGTCCTAAAAAGGGTTTGGGGACCCGGGTCCTGCCCCAGGGGACATGTATCAATGCAAAAAAAACTTTTAAAAACGCCCTTTTTTAGGGAGCAGTGATTTTAATGATGCTTAAAGTAAAAAAAAAAAGTGAAATATTCCTTTAAATATCGTACCTGGGGTGTGTCTATAGTATGCCTGTAAAGTGGCACGTGTTTCCCGTGTTTAGAACAGTCCCTGCACAAAATGTCATTTTTAAAGGAAAAAATCTCATTTAAAACTGCTTGTGGCTTTAATGTAATGTCGGGTCCTGGCAATATGGATGAAAATCAGTGAGACAAACGGCATGGGTACCCCCCAGTCCATTACCAGGCCCTTTGGGTCTTGTATGGATATTAGGGGAACCCCGCACCCAAATTAAAATAAGGAAAGGTGTGGGGCCACCAGGCCCTATATACTCTGAACAGCAGTATACATGCGGTGCAAACAAGACAGGGACTGTAGGTTTGTTGTTAAGTAGAATCTGTTTGTCATTTTGAATGGGTACATTTTTAACGTGTTTAGCTCCAGCCAAAAAATCTTTTTTAAGCTTTTTGGAAAACATAGGGAAGGGTTATCACCCCTGTGACAATTGTTTTGCTGTCTGTCCTCCTCTTCAGAAGATTTCACCTCACTTTTTGTCCCAATGACAAATGTTTTTTGAAAATTTGGGGTTTTTTGTGGAACAAGGATTGGAAAGCATCAGTGGAAAGGAGAAATGTTTTCCCATATTAACTCTTATAGGAGAGAATTTCCCTTCCTAGGGGTAGATTTCACCTCACTTCCTGTTGTCTCTTTCCGTTTGCAAGTAGGAGTCGTTTGTAAGTTAGATGTTTGAAAGTAGGGGCCTGCCCAATATACTCAGCAGAAATTTGGGCCTTAGGTGTTGTTGTGGCCACAACACTGTAAGCCCTCACAGGGCCCTGCTGTGAAATATTAGATCAAGAATTGTAATTACATGCCCCTGTTGAACAGGGGCAGAAAAATTGGGCCTTTGGTGGTGGTGGTGCTGGTGCCACAACACTGTAAGTCCTCACTTGCTCTTGGTGCGCGCAGAAATGGGCCCTGCTGTGAAATATTAGATCAAGAGTTGTAATTACATGCCCCTGTTGAACAAAGGCAGAAAAATTGGGCCTTTGGTGGTGGTGGTGCTGGTGCCACAACACTGTAAGTCCTCACTCGCTCCTGGTGGGTGTAGAAATGGGCCCTGCTGTGAAATATTAGATCAAGAATTGTAATTACATGCACCTGTTTAACAAGGGCAGAAAAATTGGGCCTTTGGTGGTGGTGGTGCTGGTGCCACAACACTGTAAGTCCTCACTCGCTCTTGGTGGGTGCAGAAATGGGCCCTGCTGTGAAATATTAGATCAAGAATTGTAATTACATGCCCCTGTTGAACAAGGGCAGAAAATTTGGGCCTTTGGTGGTGGTGGTGGTGCTGGTGCCACAACACTGTAAGTCCTCACTCGCTCTTGGTGGGCGCAGAAATGGGCCCTGCTGGGAAATATTAGATCAAGAATTGTAATTACATGCCCCTGTTGAACAAGGGCAGAAAATTTGGGCCTTTGGTGGTGGTGGTGGTGCTGGTGCCACAACACTGTAAGTCCTCACTCGCTCTTGGTGGGTGCAGAAATGGGCCCTGCTGTGAAATATTAGATCAAGAATTGTAATTACATGCCCCTGTTGAACAGTGGCTGAAAAATTGGGCCTTAGGCACTGGTGCTGGTGCCACAACACCGCAACTCCTCACAGATACTCTAGTTGGAACGCAGAAATGAGCCCTGCTGCAAAGTATTGCATCAAAAATTGTAATTACACGCCCCTGTTAAAAAACAAGGGCTGAAAAATTGGGCCTTAGGCACTGGTGCTGGTGCCACAACACTGCAACCCCTCACAGATACTCTAGTTGTAATGCAGAAATGAGCCCTGCTGCAAAGTATTGCATCAAAAATTGTAATTACACGCCCCTGTTAAACAGGGGCTGAAAAATTGGGCCTTAGGCACTGGTGGTGGCGACCAGAACCAAAAATGTTCTTACAAGCTATCAGCGTGATGATTGAGGAGGAAGAGGATAATTACTCAGGGATAGTCACTCAGCATCAGCATAGGCAGTCTTTGAAGGGATCTGAGATTTCAAAAAAAATGATTCGGTTACATAAGCATCAGGTGCTTGGTAGCTGGTGGTGATCCAAGACTGATTCATTTTTATGAAGGTCAGTCGATCGAACGAGTCGGTGGACAGACACACCCTGTGATCGGTTACAAAGCCTCCAGCAGCACTGAATGTGCGTTCCGAAAGAACGCTGGATGCAGGACAGGCCAGTAGCTCAATTGCATACTGTGCAAGCTCTGGCCAGTGATCCATCCTCAAGACCCAGTAACCCAGAGGATTTTCGGTGGGATTTTCGGTGGGAAAGGTGTCCAAGTCTGATCTTGCCCCTAGGTATTCCTGCACCATGTAAAACAGACGCTGGCGATGGTTGCTGGAACCAATCATACCTTGGGGCTGCGGACCAAAAAATTGTCTGAACGCATTGGTCAGACAGCCACCATCTCCACCGCTCCTTCTTTGACTGACCGAAGCCTCAGTAACACGTTGTCCAGAAACAGGAGTTTGTAACCTCCCGAAGATGTTTCATACTCTGCTCCCTCTGCGATGGCAAGATAAAGTCTGCAACTTTACCCTTGTAACGTGGATCAAGGAGGGTTGCCAGCCAGTATTGGTCCTTCTCCTTGATACCACGAATACGAGGATCCTTACGCAGGCTTTGCAGGATCAGGGAGGCCATGCAGCGTAGGTTTGCTGAGGCATTCGGTCCAGAGTCCTCTGGGTCAGTAAGAACGACATGGTCTGCAGCCACCTCCTCCCAGCCATGTACAAGTCCATGTGTTTCTTGGGACTGATCCCTTAAAGACTGCTGCTGATGCTGAGTGCCAGGCTCCACCTCCATACTGACACAATCTTCCTCCTCCTCCTCCTCGTCCTCTTCCTGTGTGATCGGCGGGCACGCAGGAACACTGTCTGGATGAAGGGGGCCTTGAGAGCTAAGGAAGTCCTCCTCTTCCTGCCTCTGTTCTGCCTGAAGTTCCCTGTCCATTATTCCACGCAGCGTGTGCTCCAACAGGTGGACAAGGGGGACAGTGTCACTGATGCATACACTGTCACTGCTCACCATCCTCGTGGCCTCCTCAAATGGTGACAGGACAGTGCATGCATCCCTGATCATGGCCCACTAGCGTGCGGAAAAAAAAACAAGCTCCCCTGACCCTGTCCTGGTGCCATAGTCGCACAGGTACTCATTGATGGCCCTCTGCTGCATGTGCAGCCACTGCAGCATGGCCAACGTTGAGTTCCACCTGGTGGGCATGTCATAGATTAGGCGGTTCTTGGGCAGGTTAAACTCCTTTTGGAGGTCCGCTAGCCGAGCACTGGCATTATATAACCGCACACAGACTTTCCTGGCCTGCCTCAGGACATCCTGTAAGCCCGGGTACCTGCCCAAGAACCGCTGCACCACCAAGTTAAGGACGTGAGCCAAACAGGGCACATGGGTCATTTGTCCCTGTCGGAGGGCAGAGAGGAGGTTGGTGCCATTGTCGCAAACCACCATTCCTACCTTAAGTTGGCGTGGCATCAACCACCTCTGAACCTGCCCCTGCAGAGCTGACAGAACCTCTGCCCCAGTGTGGCTCCTGTCCCCCAAGCACACCAGCTCAAGCACCGCATGGCATCTTTTGGCCTGCGTACTTGTGTAGCCCCTTGAACGGCTACGAAGCACCGCTGGTTCTGAGGACAAAGCACAGGAAGAGGCCATGGAGGAAGAAGAAGAGGAGGGGGTGGAGGAGAGAGGTGTGTCACAATCATTAGCATTTTGGAGGCGTGGTGGCGGAACAACCTCCAACCCTACTGCACCTTGTCCTGCATCCTTCCCAGCTGCCAGCAGAGTCACCCAATGCGCCGTGAAACTTAGGTAACGTCCCTGTCTATGCCTGCTGGACCATGAGTCAGCGGTAATATGCGCCTTACCGCTGACCGCCCTGTCCAGCAAGGCATGGACATTGCCTTCCACATGCTGGTAGAGAGCCGGAATCGCCTTCCGTGAGAAAAAGTGGCGTTTGGGTACCTGCCACTGAGGAACCGCACATTCCACAAACTCACGGAAGGGGACAGAGTCTACCAACTGAAAAGGCAGCAGTTGAAGTGCTAGCAATTTTGGCAAGCTAGCATTCAACCGCTGGGCATGTGGATGGCTGGGAGCAAACTTCTTTCGGCGGTGAAGCAGCTGGGGCAGGGAAATTTGCCTGGTACAATTTGACGTCGGTGTACCAAAAGCAGATTGCCCACAAGTACTTGGCTGTGACACACCTAATTCTACACCTTCATTCCTCTCAGTGCAGGTCTCAGAGAGGACTGAAGGTCTAGTGGGGTTGGAGATCTCAGCTGATGAGGAGCAAGGAGAGGTCCTCTTTGTTCTTTGGTGTGGGTCTTTTAGATACGCTTGCCAACGAACTGCATGGCAGATCAACATATGTCTGGTCAAGCATGTGGTACCCAAGCGGGAGATGTTTTGGCCACGCAAGATACGCTTGAGACATATGTTGCAAATAGCAGCGGAGCGATCTGATGCACTCGTCTCAAAAAAGGCCCACACCAAAGAACTTTTTGAATAACGCGCAGAGACTGCAGTGCCCTGCACATGTGGAGCTTTGGGGTGTGATGCAGTCAATGTGCTGCCCTTAGGCTTAGTGATGTGCCTCCTCCTCCTCCTCCTCTCTCCTATCAGGCACCCACGTTGAGTCAGTGACCTCATCATTCCCTCCCTCCTCATCACTGGAGCAAACCTGGCAGTATGCTGCAGCAGGGGGAGCATGACTGCCAGATTGCTGTCCTTCTTGGGTTCCCCCTCTGTCCGTGCTCATGTTACTGCCTTCATCGAGCTCAGTATCATCATCAGAGCCTTCCAAATGCTGGGCATCCTCCTAGAGCATGTACCCAACACTGTGGTCAAAAAGTTCGAGGGACTCCTCAGGAGGACATGGTGGGGCTACGGAAGGAGTCACTGATGACATTGAGCCGAGGGAAGAGGCCGCTGCTTTGCCAGACAAAGTACCCTGGGCATGGGTGAGAGAGGATGAGGAGGATGAGGACGGCTTGGTCATCCACTCGACCAAGTCTTCCGCATGTTGCGGCTCAACACGGCCAGCTGCCGAAAAAAAGGCCAAGCGTGTCCCACGGCCACATGCTGATGAGGATGCACCATCTCCACGACCAGCACTAGACACAGAGCCTGCTTGCCCTCTCTTATTGGCTTGTGACTCTCTGCCTCTCCTTCTTGGCCTTCCAGACATACTAATGGCCTATAGCTGCACTAAGCTGGGATATATATATATATATATATATATATATATATATATATATATATATACTGATACTGCAGCTAGCAAAATCAACTGCCTGCCTGTAGTATGAGAACACCACCAACCTTCTACAGGTAGCTTTAGCTAAACACTGTGCAGAGCTCGCAAAAAACTAACTTGTAGCTTTTTTAGCTGCCTGCGGTAGTGATAGGATCAGGAAAACACCACCAACCTTCTACAGGTAGTTTTAGCTGAACACTGTGCAGAGCTCACAAAAAAATAACTTGTAGGTTTAGCTGAACACTGTGAGGTGGACGCACCACACTAACTTGTAGTTTTAGCTGAACACTGTGAGCAGGACGCACCGCACTAACTTGTAGTTTTAGATGAACACTGTGAGCAGGACGCACTGCACTAACTTGAAGCTTTAGATGAACACTGTGCAGAGGTCTCACTACACTAACTTGTAGGTTTAGCTGAACACTGTGAGCAGGACGCACCGCACTAACTTGTAGTTTTAGCTGAACACTGGGAGCAAGACGCACCGCACTAACTTGTAGTTTTAGCTGAACACTGTGAGCAGGACGCACGCCACTAACTTGTAGTTTTAGCTGAACACTGTGAGCAGGACACACTGCACTAACTTGAAGTTTTAGATGAACACTGTGCAGAGGTCTCACTACACTAACTTGTAGGTTTAGCTGAACACTGTGAGCAGGATGCACCGCACTAACTTGTAGTTTTAGCTGAACACTGTGAGCAGGACGCACCACACTAACTTGTAGTTTTAGCTGAACACTGTGAGCAGGACGCACGCCACTAACTTGTAGTTTTAGCTGAACACTGTGAGCAGGACGCACGCCACTAACTTGTAGTTTTAGCTGAACACTGTGAGCAGGACGCACCGCACTAACTTGTAGTTTTAGCTGAACACTGTGAGCAGGACGCACCGCACTAACTTGTAGCTTTAGATGAACACTGTGCAGAGGTATCACTACACTAACTTGTAGTTTTAGCTGAACACTGTGAGCAGGACGCACCGCACTAACTTGTAGTTTTAGCTGAACACTGTGCAGAGGTCTCACCCCACTAACTTGTAGTTTTAGCTGAACTCTGTGAGCAGGACGCACCGCATTAACTTGTAGTTTTAGCTGAACACTGTGAGCAGGACGCACTGCACTAACTTGTAGCTTTAGATGAACACTGTGTAGAGGTCTCACTACACTAACTTGTAGTTTTAGCTGAACACTGTGAGCAGGACGCACCGCACTAACTTGTAGCTTTAGATGATCACTGTGCAGAGGTCTCACTGCACTAATTTGAAGCTTTAGATGAACACTGAGAGGTGGACGCACCACACTAACTTGTAGTTTTAGCTGAACACTGTGAGCAGGCTGCACCGCACTAACTTGTAGTTTTAGCTGAACACTGTGAGCAGGACGCACTGCACTAATTTGAAGCTTTAGATGAACACTGTGCAGAGGTCTCCCTACACTAACTTGTAGTTTTAGCTGAACACTGTGAGCAGGACGCACCGCACTAACTTGTAGCTTTAGCTGAACACTGTGAGCAGGACGCACCGCACTAACTTGTAGTTTTAGCTGAACACTGTGAGCAGGACGCACTGCACTAATTTGAAGCTTTAGATGAACACTGTGCAGAGGTCTCCCTACACTAACTTGTAGTTTTAGCTGAACACTGTGAGCAGGACGCACCGCACTAACTTGTAGCTTTAGCTGAACACTGTGAGCAGGACGCACCGCACTAACTTGTAGTTTTAGCTGAACACTGTGAGCAGGACGCACAGCACTAACTTGTAGCTTTAGATGAACACTGTGAGCAGGACGCACTGCACTAATTTGAAGCTTTAGATGAACACTGTGCAGAGGTCTCCCTACACTAACTGGTAGTTTTAGCTGAACACTGTGAGCAGGACGCACCGCACTAACTTGTAGCTTTAGCTGAACACTGTGAGCAGGACGCACCGCACTAACTTGTAGTTTTAGCTGAACACTGTGAGCAGGACGCACAGCACTAACTTGTAGCTTTAGATGAACACTGTGCAGAGGTATCACTACACTAACTTGTAGTTTTAGCTGAACACTGTGAGCAGGACGCACCGCACTAACTTGTAGTTTTAGCTGAACACTGTGCAGAGGTCTCACCCCACTAACTTGTAGTTTTAGCTGAACTCTGTGAGCAGGACGCACCGCATTAACTTGTAGTTTTAGCTGAACACTGTGAGCAGGACGCACTGCACTAACTTGTAGCTTTAGATGAACACTGTGTAGAGGTCTCACTACACTAACTTGTAGTTTTAGCTGAACACTGTGAGCAGGACGCACCGCACTAACTTGTAGCTTTAGATGATCACTGTGCAGAGGTCTCACTGCACTAATTTGAAGCTTTAGATGAACACTGAGAGGTGGACGCACCACACTAACTTGTAGTTTTAGCTGAACACTGTGAGCAGGCTGCACCGCACTAACTTGTAGTTTTAGCTGAACACTGTGAGCAGGACGCACTGCACTAATTTGAAGCTTTAGATGAACACTGTGCAGAGGTCTCCCTACACTAACTTGTAGTTTTAGCTGAACACTGTGAGCAGGACGCACCGCACTAACTTGTAGCTTTAGCTGAACACTGTGAGCAGGATGCACCGCACTAACTTGTAGTTTTAGCTGAACACTGTGAGCAGGACGCACTGCACTAATTTGAAGCTTTAGATGAACACTGTGCAGAGGTCTCCCTACACTAACTTGTAGTTTTAGCTGAACACTGTGAGCAGGACGCACCGCACTAACTTGTAGCTTTAGCTGAACACTGTGAGCAGGACGCACCGCACTAACTTGTAGTTTTAGCTGAACACTGTGAGCAGGACGCACAGCACTAACTTGTAGCTTTAGATGAACACTGTGAGCAGGACGCACTGCACTAATTTGAAGCTTTAGATGAACACTGTGCAGAGGTCTCCCTACACTAACTTGTAGTTTTAGCTGAACACTGTGAGCAGGACGCACCGCACTAACTTGTAGCTTTAGCTGAACACTGTGAGCAGGACGCACCGCACTAACTTGTAGTTTTAGCTGAACACTGTGAGCAGGACGCACAGCACTAACTTGTAGCTTTAGATGAACACTGTGCAGAGGTATCACTACACTAACTTGTAGTTTTAGCTGAACACTGTGAGCAGGACGCACCGCACTAACTTGTAGTTTTAGCTGAACACTGTGCAGAGGTCTCACCCCACTAACTTGTAGTTTTAGCTGAACTCTGTGAGCAGGACGCACCGCATTAACTTGTAGTTTTAGCTGAACACTGTGAGCAGGACGCACTGCACTAACTTGTAGCTTTAGATGAACACTGTGTAGAGGTCTCACTACACTAACTTGTAGTTTTAGCTGAACACTGTGAGCAGGACGCACCGCACTAACTTGTAGTTTTAGCTGAACACTGTGCTTAGGTCTCACCCCACTAACTTGTAGTTTTAGCTGAACACTGTGAGCAGGACGCACCGCACTAACTTGTAGTTTTAGCTGAATACTGTGAGCAGGACGCACCGCACTAACTTGTAGTTTTAGCTGAACACTGTGAGCAGGATGCACAGCACTAACTTGTAGCTTTAGATGAACACTGTGAGCAGGACGCACTGCACTAACTTGTAGCTTTAGATGAACACTGTGCAGAGGTCTCACTACACTAACTTGTAGGTTTAGCTGAACACTGTGAGGTGGACGCACAACACTAACTTGTAGTTTTAGCTGAACACTGTGAGCAGGATGCACCGCACTAACTTGTAGTTTTAGCTGAACACTGTGAGCAGGACGCACCGCACTAACTTGTAGTTTTAGCTGAACACTGTGAGCAGGACGCACTGCACTAACTTGTAGCTTTAGATGAACACTGTGCAGATGTCTCACTACACTAACTTGTAGTTTTAGCTGAACACTGTGAGCAGGACGCACCGCACTAACTTGTAGTTTTAGCTGAACACTGTGAGCAGGACGCACCCCACTAACTTGTAGTTTTAGCTGAACACTGTGAGCAGGACGCACCGCACTAACTTGTAGTTTTAGCTGAACACTGTGCTTAGGTCTCACCCCACTAACTTGTAGTTTTAGCTGAACACTGTGAGCAGGACGCACCGCACTAACTTGTAGTTTTAGCTGAATACTGTGAGCAGGACGCACCGCACTAACTTGTAATTTTAGCTGAACACTGTGAGCAGGATGCACAGCACTAACTTGTAGCTTTAGATGAACACTGTGAACAGGACGCACTGCACTAACTTGTAGCTTTAGATGAACACTGTGCAGAGGTCTCACTACACTAACTTGTAGGTTTAGCTGAACACTGTGAGGTGGACGCACAACACTAACTTGTAGTTTTAGCTGAACACTGTGAGCAGGACACACCGCACTAACTTGTAGTTTTAGCTGAACACTGTGAGCAGGACGCACCCTACTAACTTGTAGTTTTAGCTGAACACTGTGAGCAGGACGCACCGCACTAACTTGTAGTTTTAGCTGAACACTGTGAGCAGGACGCACCGCACTAACTTGTAGTTTTAGCTGAACACTGTGAGCAGGACGCACTGCACTAACTTGAAGCTTTAGATGAACACTGTGCAGAGGTCTCTCTACACTAACTTGTAGTTTTAGCTGAACACTGTAAGCAGGACGCACCCCACCAACTTGTAGTTTTAGCTGAACACTGTGAGCAGGACGCACCGCACTAACTTGTAGTTTTAGCTGAACACTGTGAGCAGGATGCACAGCACTAACTTGTAGCTTTAGATGAACATTGTGCAGAGGTCTCACTACACTAACTTGTAGTTTTAGCTGAACACTGTGAGCAGGACGCACCACACTAACTTGTAGTTTTAGCTGAACACTGTGCAGAGGTCTCACCCCACTAACTTGTAGTTTTAGTTGAACACTGTGAGCAGGACGCACTGCACTAACTTTTAGCTTTAGATGAACACTGTGCTGAGGTCTCACTACACTAACTTGTAGTTTTAGCTGAACACTGTGAGCAGGACGCACCGCACTAACTTGTAGTTTTAGCTGAACACTGTGCAGAGGTCTCACCCCTCTAACTTGTAGTTTTAGCTGAACACTGTGAGCAGGACGCACCGCACTAACTTGTAGTTTTAGCTGAACACTGTGTGCAGGACGCACTGCACTAACTTGTAGCTTTAGATGAACACTGTGCAGAGGTCTCACTACACTAACTTGTAGTTTTAGCTGAACACTGTGAGCAGGACGCACCATACTAACTTGTCGTTTTAGCTGAACACTGTAAGCAGGACGCACCCCACTAACTTGTAGTTTTAGCTGAACACTGTGAGCAGGACGCACCGCACTAACTTGTAGTTTTAGCTGAACACTGTGAGCAGGACGCACAGCACTAACTTGTAGCTTTAGATGAACACTGTGCAGAGGTCTCACTACACTAACTTGTAGTTTTAGCTGAACACTGTGAGCAGGACGCACCGCACTAACTTGTAGTTTTAGCTGAACACTGTGCAGAGGTCTCACCCCACTAACTTGTAGTTTTAGCTGAACACTGTGAGCAGGACGCACCGCACTAACTTGTAGTTTTAGCTGAACACTGTGAGCAGGATGCACAACACTAACTTGTAGCTTTAGATGAACACTGTGCAGAGGTCTCACCCCTCTAACTTGTAGTTTTAGCTGAACACTGTGAGCAGGACGCACTGCACTAACTTGTAGCTTTAGATGAACACTGTGCAGAGGTCTCACTACACTAACTTGTAGTTTTAGCTGAACACTGTGAGCAGGACGCACTGCACTAACTTGTAGTTTTAGCTGAACACTGTGAGCAGGACGCACTGCACTAACTTGTAGTTTTAGCTGAACACTGTGAGCAGGACGCACCCCACTAACTTGTAGTTTTAGCTGAACACTGTGAGCAGGACACACCGCACTAACTTGTAGTTTTAGCTGAACACTGTGAGCAGGATGCACAACACTAACTTGTAGCTTTAGATGAACACTGTGCAGAGGTCTCACCCCTCTAACTTGTAGTTTTAGCTGAACACTGTGAGCAGGACGCACTGCACTAACTTGTAGCTTTAGATGAACACTGTGCAGAGGTCTCACTACACTAACTTGTAGTTTTAGCTGAACACTGTGAGCAGGACGCACCGCACTAACTTGTAGTTTTAGCTGAACACTGTGAGCAGGACGCACCCCACTAACTTGTAGTTTTAGCTGAACACTGTGAGCAGGACGCACCGCACTAACTTGTAGTTTTAGCTGAACACTGTGAGCAGCACGCACTGCACTAACTGTAAATAGTATAGCTGCCTGACTGTGGTACTAATAGGATCAAAAGAACACCAGCAATTTTCTTCAGGTAGCTGTAAATACTGTAACAAGACAAGCCTGCCTGTCAGTAAGAAGATAACAGGAACGGATCTAGCTAAACTGAATACAGTGTATATATACATATATATATATATATATATGCAACACCTGGGATGCATATATATACACAATAAACTGTAAATGCAGCTAACTCACTGATTGTCCTGCCTAATCTAGCTAACTCAAATGAAATGACACTGTCTCTCTGTCTATCTATGTTTCTCAACGCCGGAACACACACTACACAGGTCCGCCATGCAGGCGGCCTTATATAGTGTGGGGCGTGTTCTAAACCCCCTGAGCCATAATTGGCCAAAGCCACCCTGGCTTTGGCCAATTACAGCTCTCTCTACTGACAGCACTGTGATTGGCTAAGCATGCGGGTCATAGTGCATGCTTAGCCAATCATCGGCCAGCAATGCACTGCGATGCCGCAGTGAATTATGGGCCGTGACGCGCCACACGAATTTGGCGCGAACGGTCCATATCGTTCGCAATTCGGCGAACGGGCGAACAGACGATGTTCGAGTCGAACATGGGTTCGACTCGAACACGAAGCTCATCCCTAGTGTCCATCAAGGTGTGGTGGACTCTTTCCATAAAATGCATCGCCTCCATGCGACGTAATACTTGGTCCCAGGGAACTGCCGGCGATATCCAGTGCAGGGCTATAGCCCAGTGCACCGCACTGAAGAGCATGTGGGCTAGTTTCTGAGCCAGGGGGGTAGCCTCTGGGAGGTCCGCAAATAGTAGGCCCATCTGGAAGGTCAGAGTATAGTGTGTTCCAGTGATCTGGGCTACCTTATTACTTATTTTTAGCCATAGGGGTTGAAGGACCCTGCAGTGCCAAAATATGTGGAGGTGTCTGCCCCTATCTGGGCAACCTCGGAAGCAGTTCCCCGGGACCAAGGGACTAAATCTTTTCAATCTTGAGGGGGCATAATACCATCTTGTGTGGAGTTTCACTACTGTTTCCCTAATCGCCATTGATTTTGTACATTTTCTCATATTTGATACCTTATCTGTCCAACTTTCCGGGGCTATTTCTAGACCAGTTTCAGCTTCCTAGCTGAGCATTTCTTGCGATTTTGAGGGGAGGCCACATTCATATAGGTATTGATACAGAGTGGAAATAGTGCCCTTATCCCTGGAGGAGAACTTACATAGGTGTTCAAAAGTATTTGATGTAGTAGACGCCACCCTCTGGAAGTGAGTAGAATAGTGCCTGATCTGCAAATATTTTTAAAATTCCATCCTAGGTAGTTCATGTCGCTACTGTTGGAAGGCGAAAGAGCTAAAGGGGGGTTCTTGGGTCAAGGGAGGGTAGGCCCTTTTGTGTCCAGTGAGAAACATTAATGGGTGTTTTGAGAGCTGCTGGAAATCTGGGATCGCCTAGGAATGAGGCTAAGCAAGGGCTGTGGGGTACCAGGGCATATGTAGTTTTATATAAAGACCACAGATGTAATGATTGGCCAACTACTCCGTTAAATGGTGTCAGGCCTTTAGGCCTAACTCTGTCCAACTAAAGAAGGCCTGGGAGGTAATACGGTCCCACTGAGGACCGCTTAAACTGGAGCCATGGGACACCCGCCGGGGGGAGTGCCATTGTGCCATCTGTATCAGTCTGGTGGAAGCATAATACAGCCACAGGTGTGGTAGCCCTAGACAACCCAGGGTCGTTGGTCATTATAGTAGTCTTTTATTCAGCCAGAATTTTTTGGATAGCCATACAAAGGCATTTACCTCCTTCTGTATCACCTCTATGGTCTGACGGAAAACATATAGAGGTAGGGAACTGATGGCCTGAATCCTACCCAAGAATTAAATATGGTAGGCAGACCATAGGCGTAGCAGTTGTTTGATACGAGTAAATACCTGGGGGTAATTTTCAAAGCATAGGTTGCAGAGGGAAGTGGCAAGCTTAATCCCCAGGTATGGTAATGTTTCCCTACATAATGGGAAACCAAAACTAGATTGGATTCCCTAATAGTGTAGGTTGCGGGATATTTATTGGAAGTGCAGCACATTTCGACAAGTTGATCCCCAGGCCCGATAAGATATGGAAGGTGTTTAAGATGGGGATCAAGTTTGGCAAAGCGACCACAGGGTCAGATAAAAAAAGGAGTATTTCGTCCATGTACATACTTTGCTTGAACTCCTGTTCAGCTTTCACAAAACCCTTAATGTTGGGATTCAGGCAAATCGATCTGGCTAGAGGTTCAATCGCCAAAGTGAAAAGCAAAGGGGATAGGGGACATCCCTGCCTGGTCCCCTGGCCCAGTGTGAAATGCTCTAGGTTCTGCCTAGAAGTTTGATGCAGGTACGAGGGTGATGGCATAGGGCCCTGAAACCATGCACAAACTCCCCCTGAAACCCAAATTTGGACAGGGCGGATTCTAGATAAGGCCAAGTCACACTATCAAATGCCTTATGTACGACTAGGCTCAACAGAAGGAATTTTTTGGAGAACAGGTCTGCGTCTTGTATTATATTAGTGGCCAAATGAATATTATCCGTAATTTGCCTAGTGGGGATAAAGCCTGTTTGATCTGGGGAGATCAACGTGAGGATTATGGCCGACAGCCTATCAGCTTCAGATAGCTTCAGGTCATTGTTTATGACCGAAATGGGTCGGTAATTTTGAGGGAGGGAGTGATCTTTGTTCGGTTTGGGTATCAGGGACATGTTCGCCATCAACATGTCCTCTGGGAAGGTATGGCCTTCTAAAATGTGGTTAAAGAGCTTCACTAAGTGTGGTACCAACTGACCCAAAAAATTTTGTATAGTAAGTGGAAGAAAATCCTTCTGGTCCTGGACCTTTAGAGGGTCTCAAGGAGGTAATTATTACCTAGATATCCTCTGCAGTGCAAGGGGCATTCAGGGCATTGGTTTGTTCTTCTGTTAGAGAAGGGAGGATCAGTGCGTCCAACCACAAATTAGTTGAGGGACCAGGCAGGGAGGAAGAAGTAGCTAGTAGGTCCTGATAAAATTTGTAGAAGATCTTGAGTACCTCTGAGGGAAGGGTGGCCATATCCCCCCTATCATTTCTAAGTTTATACCAATGTGGAGGTTGGATAGTGGAGTTTAGTTTTCTAGCAAACATTGCTGAAGCCGAGTTGCTGTGCAGTAAGAACATAGCTTTCGACCATCTCAGTGTCTTTTCTGTTTGCTCAGAGAGGATCGTATCCAACTCAATTCTCTTGGTGTTAATCTGTCTGAGGGTGTCAGGGGAGTGAGACTGTTTACATATATGATACAGTTTGGTCAACTCGTGCAAGAGTCTGGTGATATCTGCTAATTTATGTTTTTTTCTAAGCCGAAGCTAGCGATATCAAATATCCCCGAATAACTGTCTTATGGGCAGTCCACAGCATAGTGGGGGGAGTGTCCTAAGCGTTATTTAAATGGAAGTATTCATCTAGGTGGTCTGTGACTTTAGCAACCAGTTTAGGGTCTTTAAGGAGGGAGTCATTGAGATGCCAGGTGGCGTTGCTTGGTGAGATGCCAATATGTGTGATATCTAGCCATAACATGTGATAATCCGACCATGGGCACAGATGTATGTTTGGGCTGTTGAGTTGGCTAGCAGGATTGGAGTACTAAAAATATAGTCCAGCCTAGAATAGCAGTCATGGGGGTGTGAGTAGAAGGTGTAGTCACGGGAACCTACATTGTGGACCCGCCAAGAGTAGGGATGAGCTTCGTGTTCGAGTCGAACCCATGTTCGACTCGAACATCGGCTGTTCGGTCGTTCGCCGAATTGCGAACGATATGGGCCGTTCGCGCCAAATTCGTGTGGCGCGTCACAGCCCAAAATTCACTGCGGCATCGCAGTGCATTGCTGGCTGATGATTGGCCAAGCATGCACTATGACCCGCATGCTTGGCCAATCACAGCGCCGTCTGAACAGAGAGCCGTAATTGGCCAAAGCCAAGGAGGCTTTGGCCAATTATGGCTCTGGGGATTTAGTACACGCCCCACACTATATAAGGCCGCCTGCACGGCGGCCCTGTGTAGTGTGTGTTTCGGCGTTCATTGAGAGAGAGAGAGAGAGAGACAGACAGTGACATTTGATTTGAGTTAGATAGATTAGGCAGAACAGTCAGTCAGTTTAGCTGCACTTACAGTGTATTGTGTATATATATATATGCATCCCAGGTGTTGCATATATATATATATATATATATATATACACTGTATTCAGTTTAGCTAGATCCGTTCCTGTTATCTTCCTACTGACAGGCAGGCTTGTCTTGTTACAGTATTTACAGCTACCTGAAGAAAATTGCTGGTGTTCTTTTGATCCTATTAGTACCACAGTCAGGCAGCTAGACTATTTACAGTTAGTGCAGTGCGTCCTGCTCACAGTGTTCAGCTAGATCCGTTCCTGTTATCTTCCTATTGACAGGCAGGCTTATCTTGTTACAGTATATACAGCTACCTGAAGAAAATTACTGGTGTTCTTTTGATCCTAATAGTACCACAGTCAGGCAGCTAGACTATTTACAGTTAGTGCAGTGCGTCCTGCTCACAGTGTTCAGCTAAACCTACAATTTGGTGTAGTGAGACCTCTGCACAGTGTTCATCTAAAGCTACAAGTTAGTGCAGTGCGTCCTGCTCACAGTGTTCAGCTAGATCCGTTCCTGTTATCTTCTTACTGACAGGCAGGCTTGTCTTGTTACAGTATTTACAGCTACCTGAATAAAATTGCTGGTGTTCTTTTGATCCTATTAGTACCACAGTCAGGCAACTAGACTATTTACAGTTAGTGCAGTGCGTCCTGCTCACAGTGTTCTGCTAAACCTACAAGTTGGTGTAGTGAGACCTCTGCACAGTGTTCATCTAAAGCTACAAGTTAGTGCAGTGCGTCCTGCTCACAGTGTTCAGCTAAAACTACAAGTTAGTGCTGTGCGTCCTGCTCACAGTGTTCAGCTAAAACTATAAGTTAGTGCTGTGCGTCCTGCTCACCGTGTTCAGCTAAAACTACATGTTAGTGCTGTGCGTCCTGCTCACAGTGTTCAGCTAAACCTACAAGTTGGTGTAGTGAGACCTCTGCACAGTGTTCATCTAAAGCTACAAGTTAGTGCAGTGCGTCCTGCTCACAGTGTTCAGCTAAAACTTCAAGTTAGTGCTGTGCGTCCTGCTCACAGTGTTCAGCTAAAACTACAAGTTAGTGTGGTGCGTCCACCTCACAGTGTTCAGCTAAACCTACAAGTTATTTTTTTGTGAGCTCTGCACAGTGTTCACCTAAAGCTACCTGTAGAAGGTTGGTGGTGTTTTCCTGATCCTATCACTACCGCAGGCAGCTAAAAAAGCTACAAGTTATTTTTTTGCGAGCTGTGCACAGTGTTCAGCTAAAGCTACCTGTAGAAGGTTGGTGGTGTTCTCATACTACAGGCAGGCAGTTGATTTTGCTAGCTGCAGTATCAGTACATATATATATATATATATATATATATATATATATATATATATATATATATATATATATATATATATATATATATATATATATATAATATATATATATATATCCCAGCTTAGTGCAGCTACAGGCCATTAGTATGTCTGGAAGGCCAAGAAGGAGAGGCAGACAGTCACAAGCCAATAAGAGAGGGCAAGCAGGCTCTGTGTCTAGTGCTGGTCGTGGAGACGGTGCATCCTCATCAGCACGTGGGACATGCTTGGCCTTTTTTTCGGCAGCTGGCCGCGTTGAGCCGCAACATGCGGAAGACTTGGTCGAGTGGAGGACCAAGCCATCCTCATCCTCCTCATCCTCTCTCACCCATGCCCAGGGTACTTTGTCTGGCAAAGCAGCGGCCTCTTCCCTCGGCTCAATGTCATCAGTGACTCCTTCCCTAGCCCCACCATGTCCTCCTGAGGAGTCTATCGAACTGTTTTGACCACAGTGTTGGGTACATGCTCCAGGAGGATGCCCAGCGTTTGGAAGGCTCTGATGATGATACCGAGCTCGATGAAGGCAGTAACATGAGCACGGACAGAGGGGGTGCCCAAGAAGGACAGCAATCTGGCAGTCATGCTCCCCCTGCTGCAGCATACTGCCAGGTTTGCTCCAGTGATGAGAAGGGAGGGGATGATGAGGTCACTGACTCAACGTGGGTGCCTGATAGGAGAGAGGAGGAGGAGGAGGAGGTGGCACATCACCAACGAAGCAGGATGCCCTCCAGGGGCAGCACATTGACTGCATCACACCCCAAAGCTCCACATGTGCAGGGCGCTGCAGTCTCTGCGCGTTATTCAAAAAGTTCTTTGGTGTGGGCCTTTTTTGAGACGAGTGCATCAGATCGCACCGCTGCTATTTGCAACATATGTCTCAAGCGTATCTTGCGTGGCCAAAACATCTCCCGCTTGGGTACCACATGCTTGACCAGACATATGTTGATCTGCCATGCAGTTCGTTGGCAAGCGTATCTAAAAGACCCACACCAAAGAACAAAGAGGACCTCTCCTTGCTCCTCATCAGCTGAGATTTCCAACCCCACTAGACCTTCAGTCCTCTCTGAGACCTGCACTGAGAGGAATGAAGGTGTAGAATTAGGTGTGTCACAGCCAAGTACTTGTGGGCAATCTGCTTTTGGTACACCGACGTCAGATTGTACCAGGCAAATTTCCCTGCCCCAGCTGCTGCACCGCCGAAAGAAGTTTGCTCCCAGCCATCCACATGCCCAGCGGTTGAATGCTAGCTTGGCAAAATTGCTAGCACTTCAACTGCTGCCTTTTCAGTTGGTAGACTCTGCCCCCTTCCGTGAGTTTGTGTAATGTGCGGTTCCTCAGTGGCAGGTACCCAAATGCCACTTTTTCTCACGGAAGGCGATTCCGGCTCTCTACCAGCATGTGGAAGGCAATGTCCATGCCTTGCTGGACAGGGTGGCCAGCGGTAAGGTGCATATTACCGCTGACTCATGGTCCAGCAGGCATGGACAGGGACGTTACCTAAGTTTCACGGCGCATTGGGTGACTCTGCTGGCAGCTGGGAAGGATGCAGGACAAGGTGCAGTAGTGTTGGAGGTTGTTCCGCCACCACGCCTCCAAAATGCTAATGATTGTGACACACCTCTCTCCTCCACCCCCTCCTCTTCTTCTTCCTCCATTGCCCCTTCCTGTGCTTTGTCCTCGGAACCAGCGGTGCTCCGTAGCTGTTCAAGGGGCTACGCAAGTACGCAGGTGAAAAGATGCCATGCGGTGCTTGAGCTGGTGTGCTTGGGGGACAGGAGCCACACTGGGGCAGAGGTTCTGTCAGCTCTGCAGGGGCAGGTTCAGAGGTGGTTGACGCCACGCCAACTTAAAGCAGGAATGGTGGTTTGCGACAATGGCACCAACCTCCTCTCTGCCCTCCGACAGGGACAAATGACCCATGTGCCCTGTTTGGCTCACGTCCTTAACTTGGTGGTGCAGCGGTTCTTGGGCAGGTACCCGGGCTTACAGGATGTCCTGAGGCAGGCCAGGAAAGTCTGTGTGCATTTCCACCGGTCATATAATGCCAGTGCTCGGCTGACGGACCTCCAAAAGGAGTTTAACCTGCCCAAGAACCGCCTAATCTGTGACATGCCCACCAGGTGGAACTCAACGTTGGCCATGCTGCAGCGGCTGCACACGCAGCAGAGGGCCATCAATGAGTACCTGTGCGACTATGGCACCAGGACAGGGTCAGGGGAGCTTGTTTTTTTTTCCCCACGCCAGTGGGCCATGATCAGGGATGCATGCACTGTCCTGTCACCATTTGAGGAGGCCATGAGGATGGTGAGCAGTGACAGTGCATGCATCAGTGACACTGTCCCCCTTGTCCACCTGTTGGAGCACACGCTGCGTGGAATAATGGACAGGGCACTTGAGGCAGAACAGAGGCAGGAAGAGGAGGACTTCCTTAGCTCTCAAGGCCCCCTTTATCCAGACAGTCTTCCTGTGTGCCTGCCGATCACACAGGAAGAGGAGGAGGAGGAGGAGGAGGAGGAGGAGGAAGATTGTGTCAGTATGGAGGTGGAGCCTGGCACTCAGCATCAGCAGCAGTCTTTAAGGGATCAGTCCCAAGAAACACATGGACTTGTACGTGGCTGGGAGGAGGTGGCTGCGGACCATGTCGTCCTTAGTGACCCAGAGGACTCTGGACCGAATGCCTCAGCAAACCTACGCTGCATGGCCTCCCTGATCCTGCAAAGCCTGCGTAAGGATCCTCGTATTCGTGGTTTCAAGGAGAAGGACCAATACTGGCTGGCAACCCTCCTTGATCCACGTTACAAGGGTAAGGTTGCGGACCTTATCTTGCCATCGCAGAGGGAGCAGAGGATGAAACATCTTCGGGAGGCCTTGCAGAAAGGTCTGTGCAACGCGTTCCCAGAGACTGGGAGGTTACAAACTCCTGTTTCTGGACAACATGTTGCTGGGGCTTCGGTCAGTCAAAGAAGGAGCGGTGGAGAAGGTGGCCGCCTGACCGATGCGTTCAGATAATTTTTTGGTCCGCAGCCCCAAGGTATGATCGGTTCCAGCAACCATCGCCAGCGTCTGTTTTACATGGTGCAGGAATACCTAGGGGCAAGATCAGACTTGGACACCTTTCCCACCGAAAATCCTCTGGGTTACTGGGTTTTGAGGATGGATCACTGGCCAGAGCTTGCACAGTATGCAATTGAGCTACTGGCCTGTCCTGCATCCAGCGTTCTTTCGGAACGCACATTCAGTGCTGCTGGAGGCTTTGTAACCGATCACAGGGTGCGTCTGTCCACCGACTCGGTCGATCGACTGACCTTCATAAAAATGAATCAGTCTTGGATCACCACCAGCTACCAAGCACCTGATGCTGATGTAACCGAATAATTTTTTTTGAAATCGCAGATCCCTTCAAAGACTGCCTATGCTGATGCTGAGTGACTATCCTCTTCCTCCTTAATCATCACGCTGATAGCTTGTAAGAACATTTTTGGTTCTGGGCGCCACCACCAGTGCCTAAGGCACAATTTTTCAGCCCCTTTTTAACAGGGGCGTGTAATTACAATTTTTGATGCAATACTTTGCAGCAGGGCTCGTTCCTGCGTTCCAACTAGAGTGTCTGTGAGGGGTTGCAGTGTTGTGGCACCAGCACCAGTGCCTAAGGCCCAATTTTTCTGCCCCTGTTTAACAGGGGCGTGTAATTACAATTTTTGATGCAATACTTTGCAGCAGGGCTCGTTCCTGCGTTCCAACTAGAGTGTCTGTGAGGGGTTGCAGTGTTGTGGCACCAGCACCAGTGCCTAAGGCCCAATTTTTCTGCCCCTGTTTAACAGGGGCGTGTAATTACAATTTTTGATGCAATGCTTTGCAGCAGGGCTCGTTCCTGCGTTCCAACTAGAGTGTCTGTGAGGGGTTGCAGTGTTGTGGCACCAGCACCAGTGCCTAAGGCCCAATTTTTCTGCCCCTGTTTAACAGGGGCGTGTAATTACAATTTTTGATGCAATGCTTTGCAGCAGGGCTCGTTCCTGCGTTCCAACTAGAGTGTCTGTGAGGTGTTGCAGTGTTGTGGCACCAGCACCAGTGTCTAAGGTCCAATTTTTCTGCCCCTGTTTAACAGGGGCGTGTAATTACAATTTTTGATGCAATACTTTGCAGCAGGGCTCATTCCTGCGTTCCAACTAGAGTGTCTGTGAGGGGTTACAGTGTTGTGGCACCAGCACCACCACAACCACCACCACCACCAAAGGCCCAATTTTTCTGCCCCTGTTTAACAGGGGCATGTAATTACAATTCTTGATCTAATATTTCACAGCAGGGCCCATTTCTGCACCCACCAAGAGCGAGTGAGGACTTACAGTGTTGTGGCACCAGCACCACCACCACCAAAGGCCCAGTTTTTCTGCCCCTGTTCAACAGGGGCATGTAATTACAATTCTTGATCTAATATTTCACAGCAGGGCCTTGTGAGGGCTTACAGTGTTGTGGCCACAACAACACCTAAGGCCCAAATTTCTGCTGAGTATATAGGGCAGGCCCCTACTTTCAAACATCTAACTTACAAACGACTCCTACTTGCAAATGGAAAGAGACAACAGGAAGTGAGATGAAATCTACCCCTAGGAAGGGAAATTCTCTCCTGTAAGAGTTAATATGGGAAAAACATTTCTCCTTTCCACTGATGTTTTCCAATCCTTGTTCCACAAAAAAACCCAAATTCTCAAAAAGCATTTGTCATTGGGACAAAAAGTGAGGTGAAATCTTCTAAAGAGGAGGAAAGACAGCAAAACAAATGTCACAGGGGTGATAACCCTTCCCTATGTTTTCCAAAAAGCTTAAAAAAGATTTTTTGGCTGGAGCTAAACACGTTAAAAATGTACCCGTTCAAAATGACAAACAGATTCTACTTAACAACAAACCTACAGTCCCTGTCTTGTTTGCACCGCCTGTATACTGCTGTTCAGAGTATATAGGGCCTGGTGGCCCCACACCTTTCCTTATTTTAATTTGGGTGCGGGGTTCCCCTTAATATCCATGCAAGACCCAAAGGGCCTGGTAATGGACTGGGGGGTACCCATGGTGTTTGTCTCACTGATTTTCATCCATATTGCCAGGACCGGACATTACATTAAACCCGCAAGCAGTTTTAAATGAGATTTTTTCCTTTAAAAATGACATTTGGTGCAGGGACTGTTCTAAACACGGGAAACACGCGCCACTTTACAGGCATACTATAAACACCCCCCAGGTACGATATTTAAAGGAATATTTCACTTTTTTTTTTTTTACTTTAAGCATCATTAAAATCACTGCTCCCGAAAAAACGGCCGTTTTTAAAAGTTTTGTTTGCATTGATACATGTCCCCTGGGGTAGGACCCGGGTCTCCATACCCTTTTTAGGACAATACCATGCAAATTAGCCTTTAAAATGAGCACTTTTGATTTTGAACGTTCGAGTCCGATAGACGTCAATGGGGTTCTAACGTTTGTGCGAACTTTCGGTCCGTTCGCAGGTTCTGGTGCGAACCGAACCGGGGGTTGTTCGGCTCATCCCTAGCCAAGAGTCTTTATCAAAAGGATGCCACCCAATGGAATTATCCGGATATTAAATAGTTAGTGGGTACCATCATCCTTAATCTATATGGAACAGTATGGTTGAAAAAGGGGGGAGGGAAACCTAATAGGACCTCTCCAATCCGGTCCTGCCTTTTTCTAGAAATCTTAGGACTATTGTGGTATCAAAGGGATATAGACCAATTTATATAAAATCTTTTAGTTTATTAAAGACGTTAAAATAATCCATACAAGGATACACAGGTAAATAAATACAAACAAATAATGTTTACAGCAATGTTGACTCAAAATTGATAATAGTGCCTATACAGGTGAATAAAGGCAGGTTGTTTAGTACTTTCTGGACGTAACCTCTACAGTTTCGCGGTCAAGCCGCTTCTTCAGGAGGCGTCTAGTACATTTTCTACAAGATGACAAAAGAATCAATCAACAACAATGTAATTAGTAAACTATAGAATTTGTAAACAGGTGTATAAATCATTGACATTGGAGAAAGTAATATATGTTATGGCACTCACCACCTTTGGCCCACAAGGGGCTGGAACGACACTGAGACACCCACTAGGGGCGTTCCCCCGAGGGCGGGCAAGGGGGGCACTTAGGTATTACTATTGGGAAAAATAATAAGTGGGAATAGGTAAGTAGTTGTACATAAAAAGCCGGATGGTGAAAAGGGACCACCCAGGTATATGGGGAAAAAGAGGGGGTGAAAGTGGAAGACAGAGGGATAAAGAAAAAGTAGAGAATAAAAGGGGTGGAACAAAGGGGAGGGGAGGTGAAGGGAAAAGAAAAAAAGGGGGGGGGGGGAGAGAAGAGGGGGAGGGAGGGGAAACAAAGAGAGAAAAGAGAGATAGCAAGAGAGGAGGCATGAAGAGAGGAAAGAATGGGAAATGAAGGAAGGGGAGAAAGGGTGGGGGAAAGGGGGGAAGGAAAGGAGGGGTAGGGGGAAAAAAGGGGGGGGGGGAAGAGGGGGGATTGAGACAGGGGAGGGGGGGAGGGGTGGGAAGAGGAGGAGGAGGAAAAAAGGGGGGGGAAAGGGGAAGAGGGAAGGGGGGCAGACAAGTGGTAAAACAGGGAAGAAGAAAGGATTGGAAAAAAGAGGAGAAAGAAATGGAAAAACAACCCCACCACCCACCAAGAGTCTATCAGTTGGTGGGAGCTGAGTAAACGGGTGAGGATTTTTGGGAAAGCATTAGCATTACATACAACTCGGCTTCTGTCTAGTTTCGAATGAGCCACCATATTGAAATCTCCTAGGTGTGGGGAGAGATACCTGTCCAGGACCTGAAAAAAGGAGGAAAAAAATGATGCTTGTGAGACATTAGGAGCATAAAACATTTGCAAAGTAATCACTTTGCCACAAATTGAGTCTTGGGTTATCAGGAACCTGCTGGAGGGGTCCCTATACACATGCTGCACATCCAATAACACAGAATTTTTTATAAAAATGGCCACCCTCTTGGACCTAGAGATAAAAGTGGTGGGGGGCGTGGCTAGCTGGCGGAGTGAATGGACACTCACTGAGAGAGCTCCTCTCTGCCACAGGGCAGCGGGGACTATAACACCAACTAGGAGCCTGTTTCAAGGCACCGACAGCACCACAGGATACGGGGGCACCCCAGGATGCCATCCAGAAAGAGAATAGAGGACACACTACCGAGTAAACTCCTAGACTACTTCATGCTGCAGCACCGTTATACAGACCAAGATGGCGGTGGCAAGCAGGGAGAGCACACACGCGGCTCTCACACACAGAGCAGCACGGTGCTAGTAATGCACTCCGGCCGCCTCAACAACAAGCCAGGAAAGGGGGTCTACTCTCCACCTCCATCAGCTTCATCTAGCCCGGCAAAAGCAGGCAAAAGTTGGATTGTACTGAGGGGGAAGACGAGGAGGTAAGCCTGGATTCATCACTAGATGATACCAGAGATTCCTTTATCCAAATTATGAAAACAGTTCTCCCCGATGCACCCCAGGAGGAATTCATTATAGACCGCATCCTCAGGTTACCAAAGCCCAAGCATATTACAGCACACCTGCCCAGAGATACTATTGTCAGAATCCACTTTTACCATACTAAAGACCACTTTTTGGCAGCAACTAGACGCCGAGATTCACTATCACCAGACCTGCAAGATCTTTCCTTCTTTGCAGACTTGTCGGCCTTCACCATGCAACAATGTAGACAACTGGCCACCATTACAAAGCCCCTGAACAAACACCTTATCACCTATTGCTGGCTATATCCAGCGAAGCTGCTGGTAACAAAAGATGGCACCACACATTAAATCTCCAATATGAAAAAAGGCCTTTGTCTCATGCAGGAATGGCAAATTATTGCTTCTGACACCACAGACAAAACCAACCTCGGCTCACCAGTTTCAACCAGCAACAAGTTTGTCGCCAAAACAAGCTGAATTACTTTGCACGAGTCCCGTACTCCTAACTGTTTCCTGTTGGCCCAGGGGATTGCCACATTCTCTGTTTTTTTTCAGTTACCCCCACAAGTTGAGCGGTTGTTACTACCGCACAGATTCTCCCCAGAATCGCAAATTGTTATACTGTTACCTTTCTTTGAACCTTACATAACTGTCTTTTCTAAAGGTTTTTACTAAGGACCCAACCATCCTTGTGCACTATTACGGAGGACTTCTCATTGTCAAACGACCATCTACTTTCACCCAGAACCAGGTAATTTGACACGATATCTGTACCCACCACTCAACCATACACTGACTCTCAAATCAGCTCAACATGCCAATCAAAATTACATCCTTCATTGTTAAAGGACTGAACAGCCCTCATAAGTGGCAAATGGCATGGAAGGAAGTCAAAAAACTCCACAGTGATGTAATATGTTTCCAAGAAACTCACTTTGCTTCCCACAAACCACCTACCTTCCAACACCGCAAATTTCCCCACATTTTTAAAACGAACTGTGCTTCAAAAAAGAGGGGAGTGGCAATAGCCATCAAAGACTCCATCCAAATTGCAAACCTTAGACATTCATTTGGACAAATCAGGAAGATATATAATCCTTGTTTGTGAACTCAAAAATACCAAATTTACATTGGTTAATGTGTACCTACCCAATACTAAACAATTTTCTTTTGTGAATAAGATTTCGAAAAAAGTCTCAGCAATGAAACAAGGACATGTTATCATGTGTGGAGACTTTAATACAATCCCCAACAAAGATCTGGACTTATCCAGTGATACAAGAAACCAACAGTGCAGAGCAACTCTAGATCGCTTTATCGCCTCATCAGGTCTTTATGACGTGTGGAGATGTCAACACTAATCAGAAAAGGAATTTACATTCTATTCCAATGTACATCACACATGCTCTCGCATAGACCTGTTTTTGGTAGACAAATTTATTCTACAACAAGTTGTAAAGTTAGAAATACATTGTATTACGTGGTCGGACCATGCTCCGATATTCATTGGTGTGGGCGATCATCGTACCGAGACCAGGGCTAACAGGTGGCGTAATGACATCTACACCCTTTCTCAACCTCACAATTCAGAACAAATTGAGAAAGCACTTAAAGAATTCTTTGCCATTAACTCCCCCTCAGTCGATGATCCCTTCATATTGTGGAACACCCACAAGGTCTATATTAGAGGCTTGCTCATACAGATGAGCGCAAAAATAAAGAAGCAAAGGTCAGAACATCTAAGTGAGTTACTATCGAGAATTCATCATTTAGAAAATCTCAATAAGCAAAAATCCACACAAAAAATCAGGGTCTCACTGTTCAATACTAGACAGGAGTTGCAAACCCACCTGATAGCGCAACACGACTACCAGATGCGTTCATTAAAAGCCCAATCATACAGATATGGGAACAAGGAGGGGAAACTTTTAGCTACCCAACTCAAAGAAAAAACAATCAAACAAAAAATTCCCTACATCACAAATCCCCAATCCAAACTAAAAGTCACAAATCCCAAAGAAATTGCAGACGCCTTTAGCGACCTTCCAACCAAATAAAACCATAATATCTGACTTCTTAGCTTCAGTGAACCTGCCTAAAATTTCTCAAACAGACTTATCCCACCTGAACCAACCCTTTACAACACAAGAAATAGAAACCTCTATTAAAAACCTCCCCCGCAACAAACCCCCGGGATATACTCCTGAATATTACCAATTATTTAGCCCCATCCTATCACCGCACTTATACCGAGTCTTTGAAGCAGCTACAACCATGGCAGAATTTCCCTCAGAAATGCTTACAGCCACAATAATTACTCTTCTCAAACCAGGCAAAGAACCTAACTTACCACAAAATTTTAGACCAATATCTTTATTAAACGTATATGTGAAACTACATGCCAAATTGATAGCAAATAGACTAACAACCTTGTTACCTAAACTTATAAATTATGATCAAGTGGGTTGTGTTGGGCCATCAGACCATGGACGCCACCAGGAGAATGCTGAATCTCCTGCACTTGGTTGAAAAAAAAGGGAGCCTTCTCTGTTTCGCACATTAGACGCAGAGAAGGCTTTTGACAGAGTGCACTGGGAGTACCTGGGCAGAGTACTGGAGAAATTCGGAATGACTGGCCCAATACAAAGAGCAATATTAGCACTGTATTCCTCACCATCAGCATTTGTTTTCACAGAAGGAATGTTTTCCAAAACATTCCAAATCACGAATGGGACCAGACAGGGGTGCCCCCTGTCCCCTATTATTTGTACCCTACTTATGGAGCCCTTAGCTGAGAAAATAAGAGCTAACCTGAACATACAGGGCATCATAGCTCAGGAACGCCAACATAAAATTTCAATATTTGCAGATGACGTTATTCTCTCCTTGTCAAATCCGGCCATATCATTACCTGCAGCACATGATATATTAAACCTGTTCAGCACAGTACCCTATTACAAGGTTAACGCCACTAAATCAAACATACAGTATTAGGAATACATATAGATAAAAAGCTACATATTTAGGAGTTAAACTCACCTCTCCCATTGCAAATACATAAAATATCAACCATACCCCACTAATAAATACCTTCCAGCAAGAACTCTCTAGAATCCAAAACTTTTTCCTAGCCTGGTCTGGTCATTTAGCAGTGTACAAAATGTTAATACATCCAAAATTAATATACTTCTTCAGAGCTTTGCCAATTCAAATACCTTCCTCATTTTTCACCACAATGCAAAAACAAATTTCGATTTTGTGTGGGTGGGGAAGAGGGCAAGATGCTCATCTAACTTACAAAGCAAAAACAAATCTGTGTAAGGTATGGGTTTACCGTTATTAAAAGACTATCACACGGCAGCTGTCTTAGACCAACTCAAAAATTGGTTCTCCAACCCAACCATAAAACCCTGGTGTCAAATAGAACTAGCATGGTTAAACAATAAATCTCCACTATCACTTCTTATGGCTTCCATTCTAGCTAAAAATAGCAAAATATCAAACCACCCCACCAGAGTCGGTACAAGGGGTGGGCGAGAGGGACGGGTGCCCTGGGCGGAGTGTGAGAGGGGCGGGTTGTTAGCAGGCATAAGAGTATCATTATCCTATGCCGGGCATTACTAAATGGCAGCCCGCGGTCCACGTCTGGCCCGAGCTGCTGCTCTTTCTGGACCGCCGCGATCGCGCCATTTAATCGCTGCTTTTGTCCCCAGCCTCCTCCGCTATCATTAGCAGAGTAGAGAGGAGCGGACAGTGGGGGCGGGACCAGCACTGCGTGGAGAACGGTAGCTGCCTGTCACGTTAATCGGGAGGTGATTGGCTGGTAGGAGGTGGTCCTAGCAGCCAATCACCAGTTCGCTAATATGAAAAGTCAACCCGGCAGCTCCCATGCCCCGCCCAGTGCTGCTGTGCCTCCAGTTTAGGATTGTTCCTCGGCTCCCGCCTCCTGCTCTCTGCTCTGTGAAAGGTAGGAGAGTGAAGGGAGGAAAATATATGGAACTGTGAAGGATGGGAAGCAGGAGAATGGGGGCAGTGCTGTGTGGAGGGGTCGTGTAAATGGGGCAATACTGTGTGGGGGATATGTAAAGGGGCAATACTGTGTGGGGGGATATGTAAAGGGGCAATACTGTGTGGGGTGATATGCAAAGGGACAATACTGTGTGGGGGGGTCGTGTAAAGGGCAAAATACTGTGTGTGTGGGGGGTGATATGTAAAGGGCAATACTGTGTGTGTATGGGGTGAGATGTGAAGGGGGCAATACTGTGTGTGTATGGGGTGATATGTGAAGGGGGCAATACTGTGTGGGGCGATATGGGAAGGGGGCAATACTGTGTGAGGTGATATGTAAAGGGTCAATACTGTGTGTGGGGTGATATGTGAAGGGGGCAATACTGTGTGGGGGGATATGTGAAGGGGGCAATAATGTGTGTGGGGTGATATGTGAAGGGGGCAATACTGTGTGTGGGGTGATATGTGAAGGGGCAAAACTGTGTGTGGGGTGATATGTGAAGGGGGCAATACTGTGTGGGGGTGATATGAGAAGGGGCAATACTGTGTGGGGGTGATATGTGAAGGGGGCAATACTGTGTGGGGGTGATATGTGAAGGGGCAGTACTGTGTGGGGGTGATATGTTAAGGGGGCAATACTGTGTGAGGGTGATATGTGAAGGGGGCAATACTGTGTGGGGGTGATATGTGAAGGGGGCAATTCTGTGTGGGGGTGATATGTGAAGGGGCAATACTGTGTGGGGGTGATATGTGAAGGGGCAGTACTGTGTGGGGGTTATATGTGAAGGGGGCAATACTGTGTGAGGGTGATATGTGAAGGGGGCAATACTGTGTGGGGGGATATGTGAAGGGGGCAATACTGTGTGGGGGGATATGTGAAGGGGCAATACTGTGTGGGGGGTTATTGAAGGGGGCAATACTGTGTGGGGTGATATGTGAAGGGGGCAATACTGTGTGAGGCAATATGAGAAGGGGCAATACTGTGTGGGGCAATATGTGAAGGGGCAATACTGTGTGGGGCAATACTGTGTGGGGCGATATGTGAAGGGGCAATACTGTGTGGGGTGATATATGAAGGGGGCAATACTGTGTGGGGGGTTATTGAAGGGGGGCAATACTGTGTGGGGCGATATGTAAAGGGGCAATACTGTGTGGGGCGATATGTGAAGGGGAAAATACTGTGTGGGGCGATATGTGAAGGGGGCAATACTGTGTGGGGTGATATGTGTGAGTGAACTCTGTTTCTATTGCATTAAACCTAATTAAATTTGTATTGTTTTAAGTATATTCTTGTTTTGAAACAACATTCTTTCTTAAAAACAAGGGGGGGGGGCCAGTTTGTCATCTTCGCCCTGGGCACCAAATGGCCTTGTCCCAGCACTGCACCCCACTATACAAGCAACAGTTCAGGCCTGGTCTGAACTTAGATTAAAAGGTAACGAATTCTATGCAACAGCTAACATCCCCATCCCTCTAGAATCACTCCAGTGAATAATCCTCAACATGCGGCTCCACAAATGGTTAGAAAACATCCTAAATTTAGCAGATATCAATATAAGAGATACACTGCTGTCTTTCACAACCATACAACAGAAATTCAGCATTCCAATCTCAGAATTCTTGACTTATACCCAGATTTCCTCCTACTATCAAAAGACGAAGTCCACCCATATCTCGATTATAGAAAAAGTATGGACTTATACGCAGTCATGTAAACTGAAGGACATAACACTAATTTACAACTCACTGAAATCAAAAGACGCATTCGCTAAGCACAAACCCTTAGTGAATTGGGAAAAAGAACTTGGTAAAGAATTCTCAGATCTCCAATGGAAAAATGCAAACAAATGTAATCATAAATTTTCTAGATGCTCAAATTATGAAGAATTAACACACAAACTTCTGTTGAGGTGGTATTTTACACAATACATAATGGCTAAATTCTCAAAGGAGAACTCAAACCTGTGCTGGAGGGGATGTGGACAGGTGGGGACCCTGATACACATGCTGTGGTCAAGTCCTAATCTCCAAAGTTTCTGGCTTGAAATTTACAACTTATTATCAAAGATAACAGGAAGCTAGGTGAAACCGAACATAAAACAAGCCATCCTCAGTATAAATATGAATCAATATCCAACCACGTTTAGATCTATAGCTACACATATCTTACTGGCAGCTCGTTCAGCAATAGTGTATATATGAAAATCTATGGATATCCCTAACTTAAGGGACGTCACAGCCAAAATAGACACAATAGCTGAATATGAACAGATATTAGCGTATAAAGATGGCAAATCACCTCAAGTTTGAAACTAACTGGTCCCCATGGAAAACCATTTCTTCTTCTTTTCACACCCCATCTACCTAAGTAGTAATTAAAGCTTTCCTGAAATTCATTCTTTGTTTTTTTTTATCTTTAAGGTGATTCCAACGACATGTATTCACTATACGCTGTTACTTTTCAAAGTAATTGACCACATATAGAGTTACAAATATGACAAGGGAGGAGGGGGTTTCCCTATGAGGGCACAGCTAGGTCCCACGGGGGGTGCCCAGGAAGGAGACTCCTCTCTGTTCATATATTCATTATTGTAACATTTAGAAGTATCCAGAAAATGTTCATTAATAAAGAAAATTGGAACAATTATTATACTATAATAGATTGCTGTAGTTTAATATGCATATTAAACTTGACATGAATATGTTACTGTTTGTAAAACACTTTTTATAAATGCTCAATAAAAATTATTAAATCAAAAAAAAGTGGTGAAAAAGTGTATATATATATATTGGTGATCAAAGTAGTAGTGGTGATCAGGTTAGAGGCAGAAAAATGGGTCTCTTGAAGAAGCAATATGTCCACTCCCAGATGTCTATAAGATCTAAAGGCCTTCTTCTTCTTTTGTGGGGAATTAAAACCTTCTACATCATGCAAAATAATCTTAATCCCCATGGTTACATCCTAAAGGGTTGAGGATCGGATTAATGTCAGGCAAAGAAATGCGTTCATAAATTAGTAAGACCCACTTGGGAAGCAGGAGACCCAGAGGTGCACAGCAAAGGTGGCATACTGTAGGCCTCCACTCCCACCTAGACAGCATAGGTACTTTCCTACAACCATAACATTTCTTGTCAGAGCAAATGCAATCACAAAATACAAATAGAAAAAATAAAAAGGGGAAAAAATTAAGGGTATGGGAACCTGTGAACCAAAAGAGGGTAAACATAAAGTCTATGTTTGAATGACGTCGGGGGGAAATTAGAACGAATAAAGACAATACTTCCCCGCCGACTGATGGAAAAAAATCTTCTTGAAGGACTGTATAGTCCAATGCTCTACATAAACCAAATGAACCTTTAGAGTTCAGTGTAGGTGAACTCAACAAGGCTCTGGTCTGGATGACCAGTCTCTTGTAGGTAACCCAAGACCTTCAGACCAGGCCTATGAAAATGTAGAGCAGGGGGTAGAACATGCGGGTGCAACAAGACTTTGAAACCATCTTGTGACACAGTTTGTTGAAGAGTAAAAAAGTGAGGGATGGGAAAGTCAGCGGAAAACTGTAGACTGTAACTAAAGAACTGTAACTGAAGCATCTTGTTATCAAAAATGTGACTCATATCTGTAGCTCTTGAAGCTCCTGGCATTGTCGTCTGCAGTCCCCTTGGGGAGAAGGGGTAGCCCAGATCCGTGAGGGGTGAGGTGTAGAAGGCTGTCTGGGCCAGTGCTCGGGTGCTAAGAGACCCAATTTAACAAGCAACTCTGCCATTTTGTAGCGTGGTGACTGTATAGGTAGTGCCATTGTGGGGAACCTGAAGTTTAAAGGGGAAGCTTGCTGACTGCAGTACCGTGGTGACTTCTTTTAGGTTCCTGCGTCTCTCCAACGTGGAAGGAGAGAGGTCTGGATAGATCTGGACCCTGGTCCCGTCCAGTTGAATGTTGGGGGTATTGCGGGAAGCTCTTAGGATATCCTCTTTAATAAGATTTCCTTAAGTCCTTAAGACACAGCACTATGTCGCTTGGTGGTTTGTCATCTGGAGGTTTGGGGTGCAGGGCTCTGTGAATCCTGTCACAGGCAAAAGAGGTATCTGAGGCATTTGGTAACAGGGACAGGAACAGTTTTTTTTATTGCTGGAAGTAGGTCTGCGATCTGTTCTGGGACCCCCCTTATTCTCAGATTATTGCGCCTATTACGATTGTCCAAATCTTCTAAAGTAGATTGCAGCTGAGTGACTGTGTCTGTAAGAGATTCATGATCCCTGCAGAGGTCAGAATATGCTAGCTGGAGTTCATCATGTTTTGTCTGCAACAGGTCCATCCTCCCCCCCAGCACTGCTAGTTCCTGAGACAACGTGTTAGTGGATTTATGAAGTTCCACTTGGAACTTGTCAGCAAGCTTCTCATACATGGCAGAGAGGCTAGCATCCAGCTCTACTTTTGTGAGATGAACTGGGTACTCACAGTCTCCGGATGTGCTGGCTGGAGAGGGTTCCTGGCTGTGTGCTGTTGCCTGAGTGTGTGGTGGCTGAGCACCATTTTGCGACATCTCGCTCTGCTCCCGGACCCGGAGGAGGTAATTATTTAGGGACTTCTGCAATGGCTTTCCGCGGCTAGCTTTATTTGTCGGCATGCACCTCTGTGTCCCCTAGCGGTGCGGGCAGTTTGTGGTGAATTTCAGCTCATGATAGCCCCAGGGAAGTGATAGAAGCCTTCGTTGCTTACGGAGCTCTCGCTACAGGTCTCCTCTTCAAATTGTGCCGCGCATGCGCCCCAACAGTGTGTTTCTTAAGTAAAATGGGCCTATTATGTGGCATGAAACAACAACATACGGGAATGTATGAATGAAACTGATGAAAAACAGCTCAGTGTTTGTGCTCACAAACTGGGCGACAAGTTTGTGGTTTGCACGAGGCTTAAATAAGGCTTCATACAGAGACTTAACAAATGACTCATAAGTTCCGTAGCGGGGGTTCGGAGACATTGGGTATCTGGCAAACAATGATGCGAAAAGTGAAGAAATGATATACAAATCCTACCTGTGACTGTTGAGCAAGACACGATCTATGAAAACCATGAATGGAGAACCGAAAGCCTCTGGAAGTTCGGACACACAACTCATGAACACCGAATGAGTTGGAAGAGTCGGCCTAGTGACGTAACGAATCGCGCACAGGAACCGACAAAGACCACAGATGAGTGGGCTGCTTAAATACCCCCCGGACTCCTCCCATAAATTCAGGCCACCATATTCTTTTATATATATATATATATATATATATATATATATATATATATATATATATATATATATATATATATATACTCTGCATCCAGTGTAGCCTTGTGTAGTGTGTAGTGCATTCTGTGGTGTACTGTTTCTAATACACTTCAGGCGGTGTATTAATATATATATATATTTTTACAATTTTTTGATTTTATTGCAAGATTAGCAACAGGAGGCTTTTGACAACTTTAACGGTTGGACTTGGCAACTCTCTCCAATTCATCTTTCTTCTTGATTGCATAGGAGTTAGAGTAGCCCTTTGCTGCATTGATGAGCTCATCGGTGACACATTCAGCAATGGTCTTAATGTTTCTGAAGGCAGCTTCACAAGCTCCGGTGCACAAGAGCCATATAGCCTGATTGACTCTTCTCAGTGGGGACACATCCATGGCCTGTCTTCTTACTGTTCCGGCTATACCAGAACGGGTGGAGTCTTCGCAAAGGCCACTGTTAATGATGGCATTCACCAACACTTGCAGGGGGTTCTCACCGGTCAGCAGGTGGATGATCTCAAAGGCGTGCTTTGTAATCCTGACTGTCATCAGCTTCTTTTACAGTTTAATTTCAGGGGGCTCGGCCCCAACAGGAACAGATTCCCAGTCTGCCATTGTGTCTGCTGGCCTACGTCCTAGCAGGTCGGAGCTCAGAGCGGAAAGAGCATATATACAGTCTCGTATATATACATACATATATATATATATATATATATATATATATACATATATATATATATATACATATATATATATATATATATATATATATATATATATATATATATATATATATATATATATATATATATATACATATATATATATATATATATATACATATATATATACATATATATATATATATATATATATATATATATATATATATATATATATATATACATACATATATATATATATATATATATATATATATATATTGTAACCTGGGGGACAGGTAGCAGGCACAACGCTCCCTGGGATGAGCAGTCTTTCAGGCACAGATACCAAATCCAGTGGAATAGTGACAAACAGTGCGGTGTTTATTTGTGATATATACAAGTCTATATACAGGTGCTGTACAGTGTTCCAAAAAAAACAAATAGGAACAAAAATAGCCAAAACAAAACCTAGCCGTGTCTCGGCACTAACTAAACAATATTTACAGATCCTAACTACTAAGCTGAGCAAGCCTACAGCTTGTCAGCTTCCACATACCTTTTTGCTCTCCTACACAGAAGTAGTCTGAGTATCCCAGGCCAAGAGCAAAGGCTGTCTTGCTCAGGTGAGCTTAAATTAGCCTGGGGGAGAGGACCAAGACCCGAACTGGACCATGGATCAGAGATCCCTGAACCTGTATGAGAGGAGCCTGGGAGATGTATAAACCCCGAACAGGACTTTTCCTGGCTCTCTCTGGGATGCTCTGCTACATATCCCCCCCCTTGTTTCAACCCCAGGGTTGGAACACCTGTAGCCCAACAGGAGTGAACACGGGACAGGGCATCTACATTCCCCATCTCAACACCTGGCCTGTGTTTTACAGTGAATGAGTAATCCTGTAGAGCCAAAAACCACCGGTTCACCCGTCTATTAGTCTCCTTCTTTTGGGCCATCCATTTCAGAGGAGCATGGTCAGTTATTAACTCGAACTGGCGTGCTAACAAATAGTACCTGAGTGCGTCCACGGCCCACTTTATGGCTAAGCACTCCTTTTCAATGACTGCATACCTTTGCTCATGGTCATTGAGTTTTCTGCTTAGGTACACCACAGGGTGTTCTTCCCCATTGTGTACCTGTGATAGTACTGCCCCGATACCAACATCAGACGCATCCATCTGAACCAAAAAATCTTTGGAGAAATCGGGGGAGTACAGTACTGGTTGTGCACAAAGAGCCTTCTTCAGGACTTGGAAAGATTCCTCTGCTACTGAGGACCATTTCACCATTACAAAGTCTTTCCCTTTCGTAAGGTCTGTCAGTGGGGCAGCTATAGTTGCAAAATTTGGGATAAATCTTCTATAATACCCTGCAATGCCAAGAAAGGCCCTGACCTGCTTCTTGTTTGCAGGACGTGGCCATTCCTGGATGGCTTCTATTTTATTCGCTTGAGGTTTTATGACACCACGCCCAATAGTGTAGCCCAAATACTTGGCTTCCTCTAGACCAATGGCACATTTTTTTGGATTTGCTGTAAAACCTTCTTTGAACAGGGAATCGAGGACAGCCTGGACACGGGGCAAGTGAGACTCCCAGTCAGTGCTATGTACCACTATGTCATCTAGATATGCCGCTGCATATTGTCGGTGGGGTCTTAGAGTCCTGTCCATGGCCCTCTGAAATGTGGCGGGGGCATTTTGCAACCCAAAAGGCATTTTTTTATATTGAAAGGAACCCTCCGGGGTCACAAATGCAGTCTTCTCTTTGGCGCTACCAGTCAGGGGTATTTGCCAATAACCTTTTGTCAAGTCCAAAGTGGTCAGATAGCGAGCCTTGCCAAGTTGGTCTATAAGTTTGTCCACTCTGGGCATTGGGTACGTGTCAAACTTAGTCACTGCATTAAGCTTCCTGAAGTCATTACAGAACCTCCAAGTGCCATCCGGTTTTGGGACTAACACGATGGGGCTAGACCAGTCACTATTGGATTCCTCAATGACATCTAGCTCCAACATTGTTTTAACTTCCTCGCTGATGTCCTTTCTCCTCGCTTCAGGAATTCGGTATGGTTTGAGCTTGACACGGACCCCAGGTTCAGTAACAATATCATGCTGAACTGCTGAAGTCGTGCCAGGTAACTCTGAAAATTTCTCTCTATTTCTTATCAGGAATTCTCTAGTTTCCTGCTTTTGAGAATATGACAGGGTGTCTGGAATCATGACCTCAGGGATCAGAGGGGACTCAGTACCCTTAGGCGTTACCGGGAGGGACCTCGCAGTTAACGCCAGTCTATCCTTCCAAGGCTTTAACAGGTTTAGGTGGTAGATCTGTTCGGGCTTCTTTTTTCCTGGTTGATATATTTTGTAATTGACCTCCCCAACTCTTTCAATTACTTCAAAGGGACCCTGCCACTTAGCCAGGAACTTGCTTTCAACAGTGGGAACTAACACCAGGACCCTATCACCAGGTGAGAAAACACGGAGTCGGGCCCCCCTGTTGTATATCCTCTGTTGAGCTGTTTGGGCCTGTAGTAAGTGTTCTTTTACCATCGGCATGATTGCTGCAATCCTGTCCTGCATTTGAGCGATATGCTCAATGACACTTTTATGGGGTGTCTGCTCCCCCTCCCAAGTTTCTTTGGCTATGTCCAAGAGTCCCCAAGGGTGTCTCCCATAAAGCAACTCAAAGGGAGAGTACCCCGTGGAGGACTGGGGAACCTCCCTGATGGCAAACATCAAGTATGGTATCAGGAAGTCCCAGTTTTTCCCATCCTTGTCAACAACCTTTTTTAACATGCTCTTTAAGGTTTTATTGAAGCGTTCCACCAAGCCATCCGTTTGAGGATGGTACACCGAGGTTCGCAATTGCGTCACCTTAAATAACTTGCACAGCTCTCTAGTTATTCGTGACATAAACAGGGTGCCCTGGTCTGTAAGGACTTCTTTAGGGATTCCAACACGACTGAACACCATAAACAGCTCTTTGGCAATGTTTTTAGCAGACGCGGTGCGTAAGGGAATGGACTCTGGGTAACGGGTAGCATAATCCATGATTACGAGGATATGCTGATGACCTCGGGCAGACTTGGGGAGTGGACCCACAAGGTCCATGGCAATCCTCTCAAAGGGCACTTCAATAATAGGCAAGGGCACTAAAGGACTTCGGAAGTGTTGTAGTGGGGCTGACATCTGACACACAGGACAGGATTGACAATAATTCTCAATATCCTTCTGTATTCCGGGCCAATAAAACCTGCGCAACACCCTTTCAGTAGTTTTCTCAACCCCTAAATGACCTCCCAGCAAGTGCCCATGGGCAAGTTCCAACACCACCCATCTGTATGGCTTAGGGACCACCAACTGTTCAACCACTTCATCATTTTTTTTACATACACGATACATTAAATCCTCATTGCTGCTAAAATAAGTAAAACAGAGCCTGTCCCCTGATTCGACAGGTACATCATTAATCACCATTACATTTTCCCAGGCCCTGGCAAGGGTTGGGTCTTTTCTCTGCTCGGTACCAAAATTTTCCTTGTGTACATTAAGGTCAGCAAACTCCAACGTAGGCTCAGATTCAGCAGATGGCTGTCCAGCTCCACTGGTTGTGGGGACCTCCTCAGGCTCCTCCAGCTCTCCTGCCATAACTGAGAAAGGAAAACCTGGGGAGCCCTGAGAAGAGTCCCCTGAACCCATATTGTCAGTAGCGGCCAGGAGTTCTGGCTCTGTCACTGAGTCAGCTACTGCGACCGGGTCGGGACGATCCCACAGTTCCAAAAACTTAGGGAAGTCCCTACCAATGATGGCCTTGTGCACCAAGTGGGGCACAAGTCCGACCGGATGGGTCACCGTACCTAAGCCAGTTTTAAACTGAACAGTGGCTATAGGATACTCGCGGGTATCCCCATGTACACAGATCACAGCAACTTTTTTAGCATGCAAATTCACAGTGTCAACCATCTCAGCTGTAACCAAAGTCACTAGACTTCCAGAATCTAGCAGGGCCGTAATAGGCTTATTATTAACAGTCATTTGGCACATGTGTTTTCCCATACTTGGTGCTGCAGCGCATGAAACAGCAGCAAACATAGACTGCCTTCTAATAGACAGATCGCACTGCATTGGTTCATCTGTCAATGGACAGTTTGCTGCAACATGTCCCAGTTCTTGGCAACGAAAACACCTGATGTTTCCCCAGTTTGGTTTGCTGACAGGCAGTAGCTTCCCTTGTTTGGGACGCCAAACTTCAGTCCTGGCACCAAAAATCTTCCCCCCTATATCCTTGCCATGCTTACCACCCACTTCCCCTGGAAGAGTCTTACCGGTTGCCTGGGGAGACCGTGGCTTTGGGCGGAAAGTCCGTGCGGCTGTAGGGGTGGTGACCAGGTTCTCTGCAGCAAAGTACCTTTCAACAAGTTCCACGAGGTTGTCCGCCGAGTTGGGGTCTCCTTGACTCACCCACTTCTGCAGGGGAGCTGGTAGTGACCTCAGGAACCGGTCCATGACCACACGCTCCACTATTTGTGGCCCAGACAGGGACTCCGGCTGTAGCCATTTCCTCACCAAGTGAATTAGGTCGAACATCTGCGATCTTGGGGGCCTCTCGTCTTGGAAGAACCAGCTGTGGACCCGCTGTGCTCGAACTGCCAAGGTGACACCAAGTCGCGCCAAGATTTCCCGCTTGACCTTTTCATAGTCTCCTGCTTCTGCTGACTCCAAATCATAGTAGGCCTTCTGCGATTCTCCAGACAGCAAGGGGGCGACCAGTCCTGCCCACTGGGTTTTGGGCCAACTTTCCCTCTCAGCGGTCCGTTCAAAGGTTAAGAGAAAGGCCTTTGGATCATCATCTGCAGTCATCTTGGAAAGAAAGCGACCCACATGGATGGCTGAGGGCTTGTTTCCAACAACATTAGCTTTAGCAGGTGACCACTGTGCTAGCGTCTCCACAACCGCAGCCAGGGTTTTCCTATCCTCTTTTGCATCAGTGGCTAGCTGTTCAAACAGCCTCTGCGATAGCTCCTGTACAGCACCAATCTGTTGGCACAGCGCCTTGGTTTGCTCCTGTGCGATAGCGTTTGTTTGCTGCTGTGTAGCGTTTGCTTGATGCAGTGCAGCATTTGCTTGTTGCTGTGCAGCATTGGATATCACCAATTGTTTTAGGATTTCCTCCATGTTTAGTCACTCTAGGTACTGGCCTTTTAAGTAGTAACTTACTACAGCTGGTCGCAGTCTCCACCATATGTAACCTGGGGGACAGGTAGCAGGCACAACGCTCCCTGGGATGAGCAGTCTTTCAGGCACAGATACCAAATCCAGTGGAATAGTGACAAACAGTGCGGTGTTTATTTGTGATATATACAAGTCTATATACAGGTGCTGTACAGTGTTCCAAAAAAAACAAATAGGAACAAAAATAGCCAAAACAAAACCTAGCCGTGTCTCGGCACTAACTAAACAATATTTACAGATCCTAACTACTAAGCTGAGCAAGCCTACAGCTTGTCAGCTTCCACATACCTTTTTGCTCTCCTACACAGAAGTAGTCTGAGTATCCCAGGCCAAGAGCAAAGGCTGTCTTGCTCAGGTGAGCTTAAATTAGCCTGGGGGAGAGGACCAAGACCCGAACTGGACCATGGATCAGAGATCCCTGAACCTGTATGAGAGGAGCCTGGGAGATGTATAAACCCCGAACAGGACTTTTCCTGGCTCTCTCTGGGGCGCTCTGCTACAATATATATATTCTGCATCCAGTGTAGCTTATATCTACAGTGCATTCTGTGGTGTACTGTTTCTAATACACTTCAGGAGGTGTGCACAGTATCTACTGTACAGTGTGTACAGTACAAAAAATACATCATGTCTGGAAGGCCACCAAGGAGAAGCAGATGCTCACAGGCCACTAAAAGAGGGCAAGCAGCCTCTGTGTCTACAGTCAACAGTGTTGGTCGTGGACATGGTGCATCCTCTGCAGATGGCTGTGGGGCACACTTGTCCTTTTTTTCTGCTGCTGGCCGTGTTATTGAGCCAGAACATGCAGAAGAGTTGGTGGAGTGGATAATAAAGCCATCCTCATCCTCTTCATCCTCTGTCACCCAGGCTCAGAGTAGTTTGCCTTCCAACGCAGCTGCTAAAGTGGCCTATTCCACTGGCTCCTTGTCCACAGTCACTCCTTCCGTAGCCCCACCATCATGCTCAGAGGAGTCCTCAGAATTATTTAACCATAGTGTCGGGTACATGCTGCTGGAGAATGAGCAGCAATTTGAAGGCTCTGATGTTGGTTCCCAGGTTGAGGAAGGGAGTAACATGAGCCTAGAGAGAGGGGGTGCCCAAGTAGGACAAGAAACTGTCAGTCATATTCCCCCAGCTGCAGCATACTGCCAAGTTTGCTCCAGTGACGAGGAGAGAGAGGATGATGAGGTCACTGACTGTACTTGGGTGCCTGAGAGAAGAGAGGAGGAGGCACAACTCCAATGAGGCAGGGTGTCTTCTAGGGGTAGCTTAAGGGCAGCCACCCTTTTGAATTACACCGCAGCGTTCCACAGTTGCAGGGCACTGCTGACTCCCAGCTGACTTTTAAGAGTTCCTTGGTGTGGGCCTTTTTTTGACACATGTGCAGCAGATAACACTGTTGTTGTTTGTTTGTCACGTATGTCTGAAGCAGATCAAGCGTGGCCATAACAGCAGCCACTTGGGTACCACATGCTTGACCAGACATATGATGACATGCCATGCAGTCCGTTGGTAACAGCACTTGAAAGACCCACATCAAAGAAAAAGGCGGACTTCTCCTTGCTCCTCATCTGGGATCTCCAACCCTACTATGCCGCCAGTCCTCTCAGAAACCTGCACTGAGAGGAATGAAGGTACAGCAATAGGTGTCCCAAGTACTTGCAGCCAATCTGCTATCAGTACACCGCTATCTGATTTTAGCAGGCAAATTTCCCTACCCCAGTTGCTGAATCGTCAGAGGTCAGAGCAATCCACATTCTCAGCATCTAAATGCTAGCTTTGCCAAATTGCTAGCACTGCAACTGCTGCCTTTTCAGCTGGTAGACCTCAGTGGCAGGTTCCAAAATGCCATTTCTTTTCATGGAAGGCCTTTCTGGCTCTCTCCTGGCATGTGGAAGGCAATGTTTTGGCCTCGTTGGACAGGGCAGTCAACAGAAATGCGCATATTACTGCTGACTCATGGTCCAGCAGGCATGGGCAGGGACGTTACCTTTCCTTCACGGTGCACTGGGTAACTCTGCTGGCAGCTGGGAAGGATACAGGACAGGGTTCAGTGTTGTTGGAGCTTGTTCTGCCACCACGCCTCCAAAATGCTAGTGGTGATTCTGCCACAGCTCTCTCCTCCACTCCCTCCTCTTCTTCTTCCTCTATGGCCTCTTCTGCAGATATGTTCTCTGAACCAGCGGTGCTCTGTAAGTGTTCAAGGGGCTACGCAAGCAGTCAGGCTAAAAGATTCCATACGGTTATTGAGTTGGTCTGCCTAGGGGACAGGAGCCACACTGGGGCAGAGGTTTCTGTCAACTCTGCAGGGGCAGGCTCAGAGGTGGTTGATGCTATGTCAGCTTCAGCCAGGAATGGTTGTATGCGACAATGGCGCCAACCTTCTCTCCGCCCTCCGACGGACACTTGAACCATTTTCCATGTTTGGCACACTTCCTGAATTTGGTGGTGCAGCAGTTCTTGAGCAGGTATCCAGGCTTACAGGATCTCCTGAGGCAGGCCAGGAATGTCTGTTGGTTTCCACTTGTCATACAATGCCAGTGCTCAGCTGGCTGACATTCAAAGGGAATGCAACCTGCCCACTAACTGCCTCATTTGTGACATGCCCACCAGGTGGAACTTAACGTTGACAATGCTGCAGCAGCTGCACACACAGCAGAGGACCATCAATGAGTAACTGTGAGAGTATGTCACCAGGACATGGTCAGGGGAGCTTGGCTTTGTTTCACTAAGCCAATGGCTACTGATCGAGGATGCAAGAACTGTCCTGTCACCATTTGAGAAGGTCACAAGGATGGTGAGCAGAGACAATGCATGCATCAGTGACACAGTCCCTCTAGTCTTCCTGTTGGAGCACACGCTTTGTAGAATCATGGACAGGGCACTCGAGGCAGAACAACGGGAGGAAGAGGAGGACTTCCTTATCTCTCAAGCCTCCCTTTATCCAGATAGCATTCCTGCGGGCCCGCCAAGCACACAGGAAGAAGAGAAAGAGGAGGAGGATTGCGTCAGCATGGATGTAGAGGATAACACTCAGCAGCAGTCTTCAAGGGATGGTTTTCAGTCCCCAGAAACCCAAGGAGTTGTACGTGGATGGAAGGAGGTAGTTACGGATCATGTGATAATTAGTGACCCAGAGGACTCAGAACCAAATGCCTCTGCAAACTTATGCTGCATGGCCTCCCTGTTTCTGAAAAGCCTGCGAAAGGACCCTAGGATTTGTGGTATCAAGGAGAGGGATCATTACCGGCCGGCAACCCTTCTTTATCCACATTACAAGGGTAAGATTGCCGATCCTCTCCTGCCTTCACAGAGGCAGCAGAAGATGAAACATCTTCACGAGGCCTTGAAGAAGGGTTTGTGCAATGCATTTCCAGGCCCTGGGAGGTTACCATTTCCTGGTGCTGAACAACGTGTTGCTGAGGCTTCGTTCAGTCAGAGGAAGAGTGGTGGAGAAGGTGGCCGGCTTACCGATGCCTTTAAACTATTTTTCAGTCCTCGGCGCCAAGGTCTAATTGGTTCAAGCAACCAAAAGCAGACTTGGAGACCTTTCCAACAGAGCATCACCTGAGTTACTGAGTCTTTAGGATGGACCGTTGGCCAGAACTTGCTCAATATGCAATTGAGCTACTGGCCTGTCCTCCATCCAGCGTGCTTTCTGAATGCACATTCAGTGCTGCTGGAGGGTTTGTAACGGATCAAAGAGTACTCCTGTCCACAGACTCAGTTGATAAGCTCACATTCATAAAAATGAATCAGTCTTGGATCAGCAGCTATCAAGCACCTGATGCTGATGTAACTGATTAAATTTTCTATGGACGTGGGATCCCTTAAAGACTGCCTATGCTGACTATCCTTTTCCTCCTTAATCTTGATGATACTAGCTTCCAACAATATTTTTGGTTTAGAGCACCACCACCACCACCCAAGGCCCAATTTTTCTGCCCCTGTTTAACAGGTGCATATAATTACATTTTTTATCTATTATTTCACTGCAGGGCCTCTTCCTGCACCCAACAAGAGTATCTGTGAGGGGTCACAGTGTTGTGGCACCACCACCACCGCCCAATGCCCAATTTTTCTGCCCCTGCATGTAATTACAATTTTTGATATAGTATTTTAAAGCAGGGCCCATTCCTACGCCCAACAAGAGTATCTGTGATGGGTTACAGTGTTGTGGCACCACCACCATCACCCAAGGCCCAATTTTTCTGCCCCTGTTTAACAGGGGCATGTAATTACAATTTTTGATATAATATTTCACAGCAGAGCCCATTCCTGCACCCAACAAGAGTATCTGTGATGGAATACAGTGTTGTGGTACCACCACCATGGCCCAAGGCCACATTTTTCTGCCCCTGTTTAACAGGGGCATGTAATTACAGTTTTTGATATAATATTTCACAGCAGGGCCCGTTCCTGCACCCAACAAGAGTAACAGATTTCTGGTACCATGAACACCTAAGGCCCGATTTTCTGCAGAGTATATAGGGCAGGTCGTATAGTATATATACTGCTTTTCAGAGTATATACTGCCTGGGGGCCTGGGGGACCCCCACGCCATTTTTTTTAAATTTGGGTGCGGAGTACACCTTCCCTTGAAGGGCCTGGTATGGATTTTGGAGCTGACATCCAAGCCGTTTTTCTTTTTGGTATTTTCATCTACAGTATATTGCCGGGATTCGACAATATATTACAGCCACGAGCAGTTTTAAATGACATTTTTTCCTTTAGAAATGTATTTTTGCTGTGGCACTGTTATAAACATGGGAAAGATGTGCTATTTTACAGGCATACTAAGGACACAATATTTAAAGGAATATTTCATTTTATTGTTCCACTTTAAGCATTATCAAAATCACTGCTCCCGAAAAAAAGGCAGTTTTTAAAACTTAAAAACTTAAAACTTTTTTTTTGCAATGATACATGTTCCCTGGGACAGGACCCGGGTCCCCAAACACTTTTTATGGCAATAACTTGCATATAAGCCTTTAAAATTAGCAATTTTTCATGTCTGTGTCCCATAGACTTTAACAGTGTTCACACAAATCTTTTGCCTGTTCGCATGTTCGGTTGCGAACCGAACCGTGGGGGTGTTCGGCTCATCCCTAGTTTCACAGTGCTTCTGGGAACAGGAGTGGGGGGTATAGGGCAGTGGACGATGTCAGTAGGGTAGTGGATGGTGTCAGTAGTTTTTTATTTGTACGTATTTATTTTTTTACAATAACTATTTTCACAATTTTTTTTGTGGGGGGGAGGGTTGGGGCAGTGAAAAGTGTCAGTAGGGTGGTATCAGTAGTTTATTATCTTATATTTTTTTTTACAATTTTATTTTTTATAACTTATTTTCAGTTTAATTGTTTAATATCTATTGTTTTTTATCAACCCTGTTGGGGGGCTTTGGTGAGATATCAGGGGTCTAAACAGACCTCTGACATCTCCCCTTTGAGACAAAGAAAGGGACTCAGAACAGAGATTCCCCAGTCTCTTTCTCAGCAGCCTCAGCATTGAAGATGAATGGACAGAAGACGAGGCTCCTGTCCATTCACAAACTGAAGCAGAGTAAACACAGGTTACTCTGCTCAGTTATCATAGGGCACAGGAGCGATCAGTAGCTATCACTCAATATGTCCAATTCAGAAAAGGAAGGGGCCAGTAAATGACATATTTACTGGCCCCTTTCTTCGTTCTCCACCCTGACACATCCCCTGCAGCCGGTGGAAGAGGAGAGGAGGGGAAACTGGCTGTGGAGAGATGGGGGGTTGGAGGAAGAGCATGACACGGGGCTGTAGGAGGAGAACACGGAGGGGGCAGAGGAAGAGGAGGACGCAGGGAACAGTCGGGATGATCAGTGCAGTGGGAGAGGCATCTGCAAGCACTGATATCCCTGCATGGCATTTCAGCTGAAAGTCGCGGGAGGGAGAGGAGGAGAAGCGGCTGTCAGCTCCTTCACTGATCAGTGCTTGAAGCTGTCCCTCCCGCTGCACCGATCATCCCTGACTGTCAACCAGAGGATCATCCATGTGTACTGTGTGGGTCACAGTGCCCCCCCCACTCTTGGGGTGCGCGTGCAGTGAACACCCTGTACCCATGAATGATATGCCACTGTGTGTCGGTCCATCCAATGCTGCCAGGTTGCACCTCAGGATTTTTAGAAGCTCAGTGATTCCCTGGTCCAAATCTGGGAGGAAATACCCCAGGACACCATCCTTCATCTTATTAGGAGCATGCCTCGACATTGTCAGGCATGCATACCAGCATATGGGGGCCATACAAACTACTGAGTACCATTCTGAGTTGCTGCAATGAGATTTCAGCAAAATGGACAAGCCTACTCCTAAAGGCCACATATATAAAAACAAATCTGGGATTGCTGCACTTAAAATTTATATTAAATTATGTTTTTCTGCAGAAGGTTGCTGCAGTACTGTTCACTTCACCTGTGGATCTTTATATACCTATGTGAATGAGCATCAGTACTTCTGAGAACTCTCAGAGAGATGGCTGTGAGTGGGTCATTCTCCTACACACAGAGGTACAGTTGGATAAAGGGACTTTTTAACACAAGTTTCATCGGTACAACTTACACACAAACTTGAATATTAACACAGAGATCAATTACTAAGGAATACCATGAAGTTACCTTGGCAGAATACTTCAAACTTATTCCAAGGGGTTTGCGCATACGCCTGGTTCTTACCCTCTTTGCACATGATATGGATTTTGAAACTACGTTTATTCAAATCATTAACAAATGCTTGTTTTATTTAATGACACTGTCTGTACAATTTTTGCAACAAGAACGGATCTCTTTGACCATATGTTTGATGTGGAGACTCAATTGGACAGTAATATTGGTCAGGAAGAGTTATTGAAAACAAAAAAAGTGTGCAGATAAATTGGTGTCCTTTAGGAAGAATGTTGAAACTCGTAAATAAACCAAATTGGAATGAGATCTAGATAAATATGCCCATAATAGAGTATACAATTGGCCTGACCTGAACTATCACCACTTTAGATCTTTCAAACAGGGACATCGGTATAAACAACTGTTTACTTCAACATCGTCGATGGCTTCCACTGGATCCTTTAACAATGGATCTAATCCTACTTTTTTGGAAACATTTTCTTCAAACCCCCCCTCGCAAGAGGAGGGGAAGCAAGCAGCATAGGAAACAAGAGACAAGAGGAGTGACCACCAGGAGGATGAATTAGAGGAGACTGCAATAGAGAATACTGTATGGTACATAACATTTCTTCTACTACATTAACAGAGACTGAATTACAAGTGTTGAATAAGGGATTGGGTTTTTGCCCCAAAGAACGAACTGTGAAACAGGATCTGTATAGATTTTAGTGGCAGATTTGATTCAAAGCCTTTTTCTCCTCACCACCAATTATGTACAATTCCAACCCTTTGCCATTATCAATAAAATTCAGATGACACCCCTACTTCTTCTCATGCAGTGGAATTAGTTATAAAAAAAGGTCGATCAGGATATTAAGTATTTTTTGCAAGATCAGTCTATAGTCGACCACATACCTAACAATTTGAACAAAGATGAGATTGAAGCACTAACCTTATTGTTGTTGAGGCATGATATAACAATCAGACCAGCCAACAAGGGAAGTTCTATTGTAGTTGTGGACACAGATAATTATGAAAGAGAGATCACAAGACAGTTGTCAGATAGTAAAACCTATGTTCATTTGGATAATAATCCTGTTTTTTGCAAACAAACCAGGATTAAGGATGTGTTGAAATAAAATCATAGATGGTGACACACAGGGGTTGATTTACTAAAGGCAAATCCACTTTGCACTAGAAGTGCACTGAAACTGCACTTGTAAGTGCACTTGTAAGTGCAGTCACTGTAGATCGCTGTAGATTTGAGGGGAAGCTCTGAAATGAGGTGAAGCTCTGCTGATTTTATCATCCAATCATGTCCAAGCAAAAATGCTGTTTTTTATTTTCCATGCATGTCCTCCTCAGATCTACAGCGACTGCACTTCCAAGTGCTTTTGCAGTGCACTTCTAAGTGCACTTGCAGTCCACTTGTAGTGCAAAGTGGATTTACCTTTAGTACATAACCCCCATAGTCCTATTTAAAAAGGAGTTTTGCCCCCCCCCAACAAAAAATTAAAAGTCAGCAGCTACAAATACTGTAGCTGCTGACTTTTAATATAAGGACATGGTGCAATGTCGGCACCTCAGCTTATTTTCCGATTGGCTCTCAGGTGCTGCCACTGCCATTTGTGGTAAGGGAAACTGGCAGTAAAGCCTTTCAACTTCACAGCCGGTTCCCTAATGTGCAAAGCGTGCTGCTCTTTCTAGCTGGCCCAGCCTCGAAGGAAGGAGGAGGGGGGTCCAGATTGCTGTGGCGCAGTCTCTCAGAAGTGGGTGATGGGTACCTGTCAAAAACAGGTACCCACTCCCCCCCAAAAGGTGCCAAATGTGGAACCAGAGGTGGGGAGGAGGCAGATATTCCACTTTTGGGTGTAACTCTGCTTTAACTGCTGAATTTCCGATTACTCCAGTCATATCAGATCGCCCCATTGTGTCAGGCACTAAATCAGTCACAGCACCTTTAGCCAAATATTTGGATAGATGTATAACACCATTCATTTTAAAAAAATGGATCATATATATATAGTTACATAGTTACATACTGTAGTAGGTAAGTTTGAAAAAAGACACAAGTCCATCAAGTCCAACCTATGTGTTTGATTTTATGTCAGTATTGTATATCCCTGTATGTTGTGGTCGTTCAGGTGCCTATCTAATAGTTTTTTGAAATGATCGATGATCTCCGCTGAAACCGCTGCCTGTAGAAGAGAAATCCACATCCTAACCGCTCCTACAGCAAAGAACCCTCTACACAGTTTAAGGTCAAACTGCTTTTCTTCTAATTTTAGTGAATGGCTGCGTGTCTTATTAAATTCCCTTTCACAGAAAAGCTTTATCCCTATTGTGGGGTCACCGTTACAGTATTTGTACATTGAAATTTTTCATATTCCCTCTCAAATGTCTCCTCTCCAGAGAGAACAAGTTCAGTGCTCGTAACCTTTCCTCATAACTGAGGTCCTCCAGTCCCTTTATTCATTTTGTTGCCCTTCTCTGGACTCTCTCCAGTTCCAGAACTGGCAGCATACTCCAGGTGCGGCCGGACCAGAGTCTTGTAGAGTTATCATTTTATCTCTGGAGTTAATCCCCTTTTTAATGCATGCCGATATTCTGTTTGCTTTGATTGCGGCAGCTTGGCATTGCATGCCATTGCTAAGCCTGTCATCTACTAGGACCCCCAGATCCTTTTCCATCCTAGATTCCCCCAGAGGTTCTCCCCCTAGTAAGTAGATTGCATTCATATTTTTGCCACCCAAATGCATTTTTTAAATATTTTTCTACATTAAACATTTGCCATGTAGTTGCCCACCCCATTAATTTGTTCAGATCTTCTTGCAAGGTTCCCACCTACTGCGGAGAAGTTATTGCCCTGCTTAGCTTAGTATCATCTGCAAATACAGAGATTGAGCTGTTCATCCTATCCTCCAAGTCGTTTATGAATACATTAAATAGGATTGGTCCCAAGACAGGACCCTGGGGGACCCCACTTTCCAATCCGGGCCATTCCAAGTTCTCCTCATTTACCCTCTAAACTCACCCCTGTAGCCACTTTTCAATCCATGTACTCACCCTATGGCCTATGGTCCATGCCAATGGACCTTACTTTGTAGAGTAAATGTTTATGGTGAACTGTATCAAATGCTTTTGCAAAATCCAGATACACCACGTCTACAGACCTTCCTTTATCTAGATGGCAGCTCATATCCTCATAGAAGGTTAATAGATTGGTTTTGCAAGAATGATTGTTCATGAATCCATGCTGATTACTGCTAATGATACCATTGTCATTACTAAAATCTTGTATATAGTCCCTTATCATCCCCTCCAAGAGCTTGCATACAATTGATGTTAGGCTAACTGGTCTGTAATTCCCAGGGATGTATCTCGGCCCTTTTTAAATATTGGTGCTACATTGGCTTTTCTCCATTCAGCTTGTACCATTCCAGTCAGTAGACTGTTCATAAAAATTAGGAACAATGGTCTGGCATATATACAGGACTCTTAATTTTCTAAACAAGATTGGTGATATTGGTGCTGGCTTTTTTTCTGGTCACTTTAGACATATCTAGTTTATGTACAGTGATTCCACATGAATTAGTATTGGAAGCCAGCTGTCTCTGTTTTTTTCTGGTGGTAAAAATAAAGCAGTAGATAGCAGTTTTGTCATGTCATGTGCACTAATGCTCATAGTTTAGGCAACAAGCTTTGTGAGCTGACAGTTCTTATGTCTAGGGACAACTTGGACCTTGTTGCAATTACAGAGACAATTACAGAGACATGGTACAAGGATTCAAATGACTGGGAAATAACTATACCAGGTACACACTAGACAGGAATGAAAGAGTAAAAAATAAAAAAAATGTCACACAAAGTCCATTCTTCTTCTCCCGCTCTGCATACGGACCGAAAAAAAACAAAAAAACAGAGCCGCGACTGACCCGCCTCCATGGGAGGCACCCGTCGTATGACGCGCATTCGCTTTGACAGTTCTTTTATTACTGAGGGTGGGGCCACATGGTGACGTTCCTGGGTTACCCCGCCCCCCTCTGATGCACGGGGACTTCCCTATGGCTTTCCCGGGGCATCAAAGGGGGGCGGGGCCACCGGTTTACATGACCGGGTGCTTAATAAAGGACTTATCTCAAGCCGTGTCTTGTCATTTGTACCATTTTGACACTTTTTTTGTGAAATGGTAAGGGTACATTTGTACCAGTGTTAATTTAGTCGACTAAAATGACTAAAACATTTTAGTCGACTAAATGAATATTATTTTAGTCAACTAAAATACGACTAAAACTAAAACAATTTAGATGACTAAAATACGACTAAAACTAAACTTCCCCCCCTTTTTTTCCCCCTTTCCCCTCCTCCCTCTTCCACCTTCCCCCTACTATCTCTTTACTTCCCTTTTCTTTGTCTCTTGCTCACAGTTCCCTGGTTTTGTTTCAAAATGTTTATTGAAGAGTTCAGTATAACAAGGATATTGCAATACAGTAATGAAATGTTACAAAGATGACATGGTTTGTATGTATACAATATAAGTACAGTACAACATGAAATAAACCGTAATCAGTACACTGAGGCACTGAGATGAATAACCAAACCAAAGAACGGAACAGATAAGAATGTCATTAGGTGTTGTAAGACAATATCTTTGCTAGTTGTTGTATGATTATGGTGCGACGTCTTACTTGCATATACATGCCTAGCCCTCACTTAACACTCTGCCTTGCAGTTGTCAAATTGGATATCTGATTGGAGTGCTGCGTGGGAGGTTTGGGAGCTTATGTTAAATAAGGAGGGCCAGGCGTGGGAAAAAATGAGGTATGGGGAAAAAAAAAAAAGGGGGGGAGGGGTATAAGGGGTAGATAGGGCAAAAAGGGGGGGGGGAGGGGTGGAATAGGGGGTCTGGGAAATCTCTGACTCCTCCAGGTGAGGGTGAGGGTGGTTAGAAGCACCCTAAAATGTATATATAAGGGGACAAAGCGGGGGTAGAGCCCCAGCAAGGTGGGGGCAAAGGGTGAATATATCTAGAACTTGTGTAGGTATAATCTGAGTGGTCATTTTAAAGGACCTAGTCACTGTATGTAGGAGAACCCATAATGGATTTGTATTCCGGCAGAGTCTTAAAGTGGATCCAGCACGCCCACTTATGGTTGAATTTCGTTGGGGTGTCTTGAGCGATATGGATAAGTTTTTCCATTTCTTCTATTTTGTTTACTCTGGCAAACCATTCAGCTAGAGTAGGTGTTTTATGTGATTTCCAGTGTATGGGTATACATTGCTTTGCTGCATTTATCAAATACATCATAAGTGACTTATGGTATGTGCCATGTGGGTGGGAAGAGAGATGGAGGAGGAATTGAGCTGGGGCGAAATCTATGTTGTAGGTGGTGATCCGTTCTATCATTTTGTGGACCTCTGACCAAAAAGTTTGGAGAGGGGTGCATGACCACCACATATGGAGTAAAGTACCTTTTGCTTGGTGGCACCTCCAGCATGTTTCGGAAATGTTGGATTTAAATTTGTGCAATAATGCTGGGGTATGGTACCACCTTGACAGTATTTTAAATCCATTCTCTTGAGTGGAGACATTTATTGAGCCTTTATGTATGTGCGAGAATATTCGCTCCCAGCTCTCTTCCGGTATTTGTATTGAGAGATCTTTTTCCCATTTTTTGCAAAACAGACTGTCGTTGGCTTTGAGGTCAGCAAAAAGCATATTATGTATCTGAGAAATGAGGTGCGTTTGTGGTGATGATTTGGTACATAGAGATTCAAAGGGTGTAAGTTGCCTAGAGCATTGACCTGCTTTGTCTAGTGTTTGGAGGTAGTATGTTATCATTAGGTATGTCCACTGTGGGATAGGTGCTTTTTCGGAGCGTGATGCTAGTTGTATTGCAGGGATGATTTTGCCCTGTTGGAGGAAGTGGGAAGCACTGGTTCGTCCTTGAGGTAGATGGTCATCTAGAAACTGGCGGTGCATTCCCGGGGGGAAGTCTGGGTTCAGTTTTATTGGTGTCAGTGGGCTGGGAGAAGAAGAGAGCGGAACCTTTTTGCAAGTTAAGTGGAAGTAGCGCAGGGTGGGGCCTATCGTCGGGTGGGTTTGGATCTCTTGTGGGATATGATGAGGAGAGATCCAAGGGAGTGATTTACAGTCTAATTTCGTGAAGGAGGCTTCAAGGGAAACCCAGTCTTTTTGTTGAGTGTGGACATTCCAGTCCACTATCCTGGTGAGATGTGTGGCTATGTGATAGTTGGAGATGTCGGGAAGACCTATTCCACCTAGATTTTTTGGGCGGGAGAGCATGAGATGGCTTATTCTGTGTTTATGTTTACCCCATAGGAACTTAGAGCTGATCTGCCTGTATGACTTGAAAAATAAGGGGGGAATTTGTATCGGTATCGCCTGTAGTAAGTATAAAATCCGGGGGAGAGCGTTTTATTCCAAGTGTCAAAGTCCGTGGTTAATTTGTTTAAGAGGGGGAGAAAGTTTTTCCTGTAAAGGTCAGCGAGTGATGTTGTGATTTGTATCCCTAAATACGTTAACGCATCCTGTTTCCATTGGAATGGGAAATTGTGTTTGCATTGGTCCACTGTATGCTGGGTTAGGGATATGTTAAGGGCGAAAGATTTAGAGAAGTTGATCTTCAGATTAGACAGGGACTGATATAGTTTAAATTCCGAAAGTAATATTGGTAATGTTGTTAAAGGTTGTGAGAGGAATAGTAGAATATCGTCCGCGTAAGCAGCATACTTATATTCTTTTACTGGTGAGAGAATTCCTTTTATGTCCGGGTTGAGTTTTATTTTCCTTAGAAAGGGTTCTAGGGTTAATACGAAGAGGAGGGGTGATAGAGGGCAACCCTGCCTCGTTCCGTTGTGGATCGGGAAGGCGTCCGACAGAGTACCATTGATCCTTACTTTCGCTGTTGGAGAACTATATAGTGACATGATAAGGCCAATCAGCTGAGGACCAAGTCCTATGGCTTGCAAGACCGCTAGCATGTAATCCCAGGATACTCTGTCGAACGCCTTCTCCGCGTCCAATGACAAGAAAAATCCTTTTTGTTTAGTGCGTGTGATCAGGTGATGAAGGTTAATTGCTTTGCAGGTGTTATCCCTGGCTTCTCTGCCAGGGATAAAGCCGACTTGATCGTGGGCTATAATGGAGGGGAGAAGAGTTAAAAGTCTATTGGCTAGAATTTTGGAGAAGATTTTGATGTCTACATTTAATAAGGAAATCGGCCTATAGTTTTTAGTGTGGGAGGGGTCCTTGCCATCTTTTGGAATCACAACTATGTGGGCTTCTAGCATCCCGCTAGTAAGGGGGTTAGTGGGGGAGAGAGAGTTAAAGGTCCGTAGGAATGGGGCTTGGAGAATGTCGGAAAATGTTTTGTAGTAGGCGGCCGGGAGGCCATCCGGGCCCGGGCTTTTACCGGGCTTAAGTTGTTTGATGGCCTGAGACCATTCTATAGAGGTAATTGGGGATTCGAGGGATGCTGATGTCTCTGGGGATAGTTTCTCAGGGGCGTATTTATCCAGGAATGTTTTGATGTTACGGGATTTTATTAGAGTAGGAGTAGGTGATGGTTCAGATGTCTGAAGGTCATAAAGGGAGGAATAATAATTCGCAAATTCCCTTGCTATCACCTCATTTTGTGTGAGGGGTTGACCTGAAGAGGACTGTAATTTGTGTATGGTGTTGTCCGATTTTCGTTTGCGTAGAGCCCTGGCTAACAGTCTGCCGCTTTTGTTACCGAACTCATAAAATAGTTTGTGTGAGAGGATGAACTTTCTTTTAAGGTTAGAGTAAATTTCGTCTTTGATAAGAGTACGGATCTCTGTTAGTTCTGCTTGGGTGTCTTGTGCTAGGGTTTGTTTATGGGATGCTTCTAGTTTTTTGAGTCTCTGAAAAAGGTTGTGTAGGGAGGCTTTTTTGGCTCTTCTGATGGAAGCTGTGATAGAAATCAGTTTCCCTCTTATTACGCATTTGTGCGCTTCCCATTGCGTCAGAGGGGATGTATCTGGGGTGTTGTTCTCTATAAAGTAATCCTTCAGACAGGAGCGGATTTCTGCTACCTGTATTTCGTCCGTCAGGAGTGTGTGATCTAATTTCCATAAGTAGGGGCGTTGGGGGGTATCCGAGAGATTGAGTGACATTGAGATGGGGTGGTGGTCTGAGAATGACATCGGGTCTATAGTCGCGGTGGAGAGGGCGGGAAGGTCTGGCTGTGATAGGAATAAGTAGTCGATACGTGAATATTTATTATGTGGGGCTGAGAAAAATGTGTAGTCCTTGTCTGATGGGTGTAGGGTTCTCCATGAGTCGTGTAGGGCTAGGTCTTGTAGACATTTTTTGATCTGTTTTAGGGCTCTGTATGGAAGATGAGATTTGCCTGTTGAAGAATCTACAATGGGGTCAAGGGGGACATTAAAATCTCCCCCCAGAATCAAGAGGCCTTCCTGAAAGGATGATAATTCTTTCGTTATTGTGCGGAAGAACGGGACCTGAGAGGTATTAGGGCTATAGATGTTTGCCAGGGTGATTGGTCTATTGTTGAATGTGCCTTTGATGAAGATGAATCTACCCTGTGCGTCCGTGAAAGTATCTGAGATTTGTAGGTGTGTATTCTTGGAAAGAAGGATTGATACTCCCTTTGTCTTTGAAGAAGGTGAAGTGGCATGATAACTGTGGGGGAAGAAGTGGTTTGCCAGATTAGGGATGTTAGTGCTGGAGAAGTGAGTCTCCTGTATGAATATTACATCTGCCTTTGAGCTACGCATTTGAGCTAGTAGCTGTGAGCGCTTCTCAGGGATATTTAGGCCCTTTGCGTTGATAGATATGACTTTCAACGGGTGGGTGAGTGGTTGCGACTGATGGGGTGCCATTGTCTCACTTAAGAAGCTTGGAATCCTTGTTTTATGCGGGTATGTAGGAGGAGCCAGAGATTAGGTTGTGGGTGTGTTTGGGTGTAGGGCAGGGGGGTTTTAGCGAGGCGATAAGGTAAGGGGTGTGTGTAAGGGAGTGGTGGGAGGGTATATGGGAGAGGAGGAGGAGAGGTTTCAGGGGAAGTGAGCAAAAAAAAACGGTTATGTGGGTCGGCCTGCGGGCCCACTAGTTACAAAACGGAGGGACCGGTATGAGTCAGCTAGAACCACTAGATTCTGCTGTGTGCGGATGTGGAAGGTGACGCTCAGAGAAAGAAGGTCGTCCTGAGTCCCATTGAGGTCATGACGGGCGAAGTAAATGTTCGCTTAATGTGTGGGTCGGGGTACCACGGAGGGTGTCTAGGGGGATCCCACCGTGGGCCCGAGTGGTATCTTAAAAGATTTCTGACTATGGTGTGTTGGGGGTGAGAATGCGTCCCTATCATAAGAAATCTATGAGTTATGATAGTGTGTATATGTCACGGGAGCTTCTAGGGGAGTTTTGATTTGAGAGGTGTAATCCATATGGTGGGCAGGTTCATTATCGTGTGATATTTATTCATTAACGAAACGGTGAAAATGACTTACTGCCTTTAATGCCAAAAGAGCTGTCAACGAATAAACTTGAGTTGAGTAAAACTGTATAGGCCTCGGGTAGTATGAAGGTGGACGGTACCTGTCGGCCAAGCAACTATCAAAATAACTAGCAAACTTTCACCTTTGTGAACTTAACAAACCAAACGAAATAAAAGGTTAACGGAGATAAGCATACCTTTACAGAAGGTGGATCGGCAGTAAGATCTCCCTGGTATCGAGAGGGGCACGCTCTGCAGCACGTTCTGAGTAAGAACTTTGAGAGTTACACCCTGTTGGTGTTTGAATAAACAGTGTAATAACTTCTGTGGGGGGAGGGTCAGGTCGAAGTTAGAGTGTTCAGCATGAATGGGTAGGTATTTTTGGTGTGGATCGCTTACCAGAGCCCGCCCCTGTCGACCTCCAGAACGATTTCTGTATTCACTGTTGCCTAAGATTTAAACATATTAGAGTTATGTGCCGTAATGGAGAACAAGAGAGAAGCTGGGGAGGGGCGGGGTTGTGTGACAATAACTCTGACCGTATCTCAACCAATAATACTAATATTCATGTATGACCAGTACCATGGTTTTTGTTATGCAATGAGAGCTTACACATGAAAGTGAGCTATGTGGTGATGCTCTGAGCTGTTCATCTTAAAGGTGAGAGATTGTGAGAGGAGGCCCTGAGTTACCGAACATAATAAAATGGAGGGAGAGAATTAGGGGTATAGGGGGAAAAGGATGAGAATAGAAAGACATTTATATTTACTGCAGGTGTCCATCATTTTATGACAGAGCAGCTTCACTTGTCCTTCCGTTTGGGTGTCTTCTAGATCCAGGCGTTACCGGGCCTTTAGGTGATCCTGGCTCTGCGATGTGCAGGGGAGGCTGTAGGGCTGCCGTTCCTTGGCAGGTCAGGGTCTCGTTGTGGGGAGAAGTTCGGCCTTTGGTGGTGTCGGCGGCGTCCAAGGTGGAAGTTTCCTGCTTCTGCTATGCCGTCCATCGAAGTGGCTCTGCGTAGTTGGGGGAGACGAAAATCGCTGTACCAGTCCGGCAGGGCGACAATTGGGATATGCAGTGTAGAACAGAAGTGTTCTAAATCCTCAGGGACTCTGAGGAGGGCTGTACGTCCCTGGTGTGAGGCGGAGAGACCAAACGGGAATTTCCATCGGTATGCGATAGACCTGGTTCGCAGGATGTCGAGTAGGGGCCTCAATTCACGTCTCCTCTGTAGGGTGATGTTGGAGAGATCCTGATAGATTTTAACGTTTGAGCCTTGGTAGGTTATCTGATTGTGATTTCTGGAGGCTCTTAAGATGTCCTCTTTTAGTGAGAAATCTGTGAGACAGCAAACAATGTCTCTGGGGGGGTCTGTATCTCTCCCTCTTGGTCGTAGCGCCCTATGTATGCGTTCAAAACCCACCAGGGCATCTCGGGGCCTGTCCAGGAGCTCATTTACAATGGTGGTGACTGCTTGGGATAACTGCTGTGAGTCGATCGATTCCGGTATTCCTCTAAATCGGAGGTTGCGGCGTCTCCCGCGATTGTCGAGATCTTCCATGTGGCGATTTATGTCTCTTAAGTGTATGGCATGGGACTCTGTGATCTGCTGGACATGGCACAGGGAAGTCTCATGTCGTGTCTGGGTAGTTTCCACCTCTTCTACTCTGAGTGAGATTGCCTGCATGTCAGATCGCATGTCTGAGATGGCCGCCATTAAAGTGTTTTTTATGTCTGCGGCGACAGAATGGAGATCATCCAGGTTTACTGCGGGTGGGTGTCTCTGTTCTGATCCCGTGCCTGCTCTGCTCTGAGTGCCTGAGCTGGGGGTGCTTGCGCTCTGGGGCTGCGGTTTACTCGAGGCCGCTGGTTGAGCGGCCTGCATGGCGACTCTAGGCCGGGAGCGGAAGATCTCGGGAATATGCTCTCCCCGCGGGGGGTTTTGGTTCCGAGGGGATCTGGATCGGGATGATGAGGTGCTGCGGGATTTTCTCACCATAGCCGAAGGTCGTCTGATAGCGAAACGCTAGTGTAGCGGGACCTCATGGACGGGAGCTTCAGCACAGCGCGTCCATCTTAGAGCGGCTCCAAACCACGCCCCTCGTTCCCTGGTTTTGTATCACAGTGCACTAACCTGATGTCCAGACCCATGTTATACTAATTATATCTTAATCCTTGTTTATTTGTAGTCCATCCCAATAGCCTCCCATGTCCGCCCCCCAGGGGGAACACCCATTTTTGGGTGTCTCAAAATTGCTGTCTGTTGCCCGCCTGGGCATTTATTGGTAAGTTATGCTGCATTTTGGTTAAATACTCCAACACTATTATGCCTTTGGCAATATGATTATACTTTATAAGTTTGTGTTACTGTAATTCTGATTATATGTTTTATAGATGTTATGGTTGGACGTCTCCTGAGGAAGCGGCATTGGCCGCAAAAGTGTTGAGGTCAATGTCTATACCCACATCAACATGCCTCTGCACATCCGTGGGGGTTTTCAATTGTTAATTTTAAATGATACTGTGTATATGTATTCTGTGCAACAACTACTATGCTGTTGTTGTTGTAATTTGTACTTTTTGTAATTATATAATAAATTGTATTTTTTACTTATGCCTTATCGTATATTTGGGTACCGTGATAGTCCAAGCCCTTGTACATTCTCCCCCTTCTCTCTATTAAAACTAAAAGCCATTTTAGTCAAAAGACTAAAATAAGACTAAAACTAAAATGCCATTTTAGTCCTAAGACTCAAATGAGACTAAAACTAAAATGCCATTTTAGTCAAAAGACTATGGCTAAAACTAAATTGCAATTACTGAAAAGTACTGGAGATTTTAGTCGACTAAAACGTAGGACATTTTAGTCGACTAAAATGTACTGGAGATTTAGTCAACTAAATACGACTAAAACTAAAACAATTGCAGAAGACTAAAATGGGACTAAAACTAAAATGACATTTTAGTCCTAAGACTAAAATTAACACTGATTTGTACCCCGTTACCATTTCACATGGGGGGTGGGATCTGGGGTCCCCTTTATAAAGGGGGCTTCCAGATTCCAATAAGCCCCCCCGCCTGCAGACCCCCACAACCACTGGGCAAGGGTTGTGGGGATGAGGCCCTGGTCCCCATCAACATGGGGACAAGGTGCTTTGGGGGGCCACCCCAAAGCATCCTCCCCATGTTGATGACATGTGGCCTGGTACGGTTCAGGGGGGGTGCTTTCTCATCCCCCCTCTTTTCTTGTGGCCTGCCAGGTTGCGTGCTTGGATAGGGGTCTAGTATGGATTTTGGGGGGCCCGACACCATTTTTAAAAAAAAAATTGGCTCGGGTTCCCCTTAGAATCCATACCAGACCTGAAGAGTCTGGTATGGATTTTGAGGGGGACCCCTACGCCATTTTTTTTTAATTTTGGCACGGGGTTCCCCTTAATATTCATACCAGACCCAAAGGGCCTGGTAATGGACTGGGGGGTCCCATGCCATTTTTTTTCAATGACTTCTTTTATCTGTATTGCCGGGACCGACAATTCATTATAGTTGCGAGTACTTTTAAATGTCCTTTTTTCCTTTAGAAATGTTATTTCTTGCAGGGACTATTCTAAACATGGGAAAAATGTGCCACTTTACAGGCATACTGTAGAAACCCCCCAGGTATGAAATTTAAAGGAATATTTTACTTTTATTGTTTCACTGTAAGCATTATTAAAATCACTGCACCTGAAAAAACAGACGTTTTTAAAACTTTGTTTTGCATTGATACATGTCCCATGGGGCAGGACCTAGGTCCCCAAACACTTTTTATGACAACAAGAAGGAAAGGAGAGGTGCCTTTGGGTGCAGATTTTTCTTAAAAACATTTAATAAACAATGATAGACAAATGGCAACTCACATTTAGGAAGTGTAAAATGGGCAAAAATGTAGTCCCAGCAATAGGGGAATCCTCAGTGCAGTCTGTCCCTCTATGTTCCGAGGGAGGTGCGCTGTGACATTTCCTCTGACATCTTCTCAGACATCGCTGAATGGCACTCTGTCAGCCGTGGTGGAGTGTGTGCCAACACGAGGTCTGGAGCACAAGCCGGTATCCAGGCGAAGTGGGATGACGTCACTGGATTGCGACACATTTTCTTAGCAGGCAGGCCGTGAATGACGTGACGGCTGCGCTCCTTATTCAAAGCAGATGGACAAGGACTGAGTAAGGTAGTAGATAAGGGGGAGGAAGGGGGAGTAACCAGTCACGGAAAGTAATGTTCTGGTATGCATCGCATGAACACAGCCGGATCATGTTAATAGTAGCAAAAATAAAACCACATAGCAAAGCAGATAAAAAATAAAATAAAAAGAAATTAAAAAAAATACATAAAAAAATATTAAAAAATGTATATAATGATTGAGAATTAAAAATAAAAAATAAAAATAAAAAGAGAAAATCACAGGCCGGAGGTGTATAATGAAAAACAACAACAAAGGGCAAGGATGAATGCTGCATTGAATGGAGGATGATAGGTAACCATATATGTGATAAGGCGAAGGGAGATAGAGATAGTACTGGTCACTGTCATGTGTACAATGTGTGATAGGTGACATGGGATGTGTAGTGGTGTGTGTAGTGTATGTTAAAAAGGTTAAGATTATGTGATAATTAGTAGAATGGTTGGGAGGGGGGGAGGATTAATAAAATGAAATGTGGTAAAATGAAAGAGGGAGGGGTGTAGGTCATACTTACAAGTACCCGCCACCCCCATGAAAGAGAAGAGGATGAGCCAACCTGAAGAATATATGGAAAAGTTGGTTAGATGTCATGTGGGAAAAAAAGGGGAATAAATATGAAGTAATTATTATAAGGAAGGTGAAGTATATCGGGGTGAATATGGAGATGTAGGCAACAGGAGGAGCAAATGATGATATAAGAGTAACTGGTAGGCATGAAATTTAGTACATCAAAATGAACAGAATAAACAAATTATAAAAGTGCAGAGGTACATGATGGTGGTTAGAGAATGGTGGCCAATTCTACAATTTTGTCTGAGGCGGCAGAATTGGCCCTTAGGAATGTTGCGGATCAATTTTGTGTAATGGCAGCTGTTAAAATGTAGGTATGAGTTGCCCTCTGTGGGTTTTGTATAATTTTTGGCATATATGTCATGACCATCATGTCCAAGCTCCAGATCCAGAAAGGCTAATGCTGTTGGATTACTTTCATGTGTAAATGACAGTCTGTATGGCTTGTTGTTGCAATACTTGACAAATGAAGTGATGAGGTCAGGTGTGCCATCCCAGATGATGATAAGGTCATCTATATACCTTCCAAAAAATACAATATGGGCTGAAAATGGGTTGTTGTTATGGATGTATAGGTTTTCCCAAAAGCCCATGGCCAGGTTGGCATAGCAGGGGGCGAAGTTGGCGCCCATGGTGGTGCCTTGTAGCTGTAGACAAAGGAGAGTTGTGGTCTGAAGAAACCACTCTGCCACCTCCATCCCTAAATACAGCAAAAAGAAGGAAAGGATGGCCTTGGGACTTTGAGTGAGGTGGGAGAGATTCGGAACACTTTCACAATCAGTGCAAAAAATGTTTATTATTCACAGAATGCTCAATACAGAAATGGGATCAGCAATAAGTGTGCGTTACCCGGCATAGTGGCCTAGTATTAAAGCATAAGTAAAAAACAAATACAGTTCGTTACACTTGATTTGTACATCCATAAAAAGTATTATACAAAGTATACATATATCATTTGAATTAGTAAAATACATATTAAACATGCATGGATAGCAGTAGTATGTGACCATGTGGTGACCAACTTCAAATACCCAGCAAAGTGGGCATGCATGTGGCATCGGTATTGCCCTACGCGTTTCGCGAGTCTCCTCTCGCTCATCAGGGGCTGATGCATAATTTGTATGTCTAGAACAAAAAATATTAAGAGTAATAAGAGTATGAAAAATAACTAATGAGTCGGGGCACGCAAAATGGTTGGCACGAAGGGTCCGTGATAAACGACCCCGTACTTACCACTTGACTGGGTTGGGTCACCAAAAGACCGGGTCTCAGGATGGCGGCAATGAGCAATGCCGGCACGGGGGCTGAGGGGGAGTGGCAACCAACAAACGCTGCAGGACAGACCAGGGAGCACAGCAAGGACCGCAGGAGCTAATGTGGTAGGTGGTATGGAGGTGTCCATGAACATATCTAGAAAAAATGTATATATAAGGATACATGAGTCTCAACAAGTGTACCCAAAGTAGACTAAGCATAAGAGGGTCAATTCTAACCCTCAGGAATAACTAAGAGGGGTTAAGAAGTAAGTATATATGTATAGGGTAACATGAATTCTTAATATGGATTTGATAAAGAATAAAAATAAATGAATGGACCGTCATAATGGCAAATAATTAAAGGCAAGGGCTGGAGGGAAGTGCATACATACAGATAAATATGAGATATAAAAGTATAAATAAATCTAGATTGTGTAGGGGTGAATGTGTGTACCAACAAAAATGTTAAGTATAAATTAAAATAGATAATATTGTGTGTGGTGAGAGGGTATCACATACACAATCAGATTATATTGGGTGAAAAGAAAGGGGGGGGGGGAATATGAAGGAATAATACCTGAGTGGATGTGAAAAGTCCCAGGCATAGATGGTGCTCTCACAGACCCAGAACCATGTCAACATACCAGCCGAACCACAGATGCAGACTGCAGCCGCGCCGAGCCCCCGGATATACCCACAGCGGCCATGGAAGCTACGCCCCCAGCGTCATGTATGGATGGCGATAGGCTGATGCTGAAAGCGTCAACCAGAGAGGCCGGATGTGCGTGACAACAGCCGCTCACCCATCCGGGATGTTCCACACTGCCCAGGAACGCGGGGTCAGAGGACATCGCGTATTGGGCGTGGAAAACATGACACCGACGTGCAGGTGGCCCCGCCCGCCCATGCGGACAGGCGGGGGCAGCATGTCAAGTAGACCTCCCCTTTACACGTCGCAGCCCCCAATGCCGGAAGCGCAGTGTCACCACCAAACAGACCACAGCAGAGGGGAGCCAACACAACCCGGAAGTAAAACCTGATTCTAGCTAAATGTATTGGTGAAAAATTAGTGGGTGAAAATGGACCAATGGTTAAGACCGACCACATTTTGGCCTAATGGGTGTCTTCCACCCGGATACATGCAGACAAAGGAGAGTTGTGGTCTGAAGAAACCACTCTGCCACCTCCATCCCTAAATACAGCAAAAAGAAGGAAAGGATGGCCTTGGGACTTTGAGTGAGGTGGGAGAGATTCGGAACACTTTCACAATCAGTGCAAAAAATGTTTATTATTTACAGAATGCTCAATACAGAAATGGGATCAGCAATAAGTGTGCGTTACCCGGCATAGTGGCCTAGGATTAAAGCATAAGTAAAAAACAAATACAGTTCGTTACACTTGATTTGTACATCCATAAAAAGTATTATACAAAGTATACATATATCATTTGAATTAGTAAAATACATATTACACATGCATGGATAGCAGTAGTATGTGACCATGTGGTGACCAACTTCAAATACCCAGCAAAGTGGGCATGCATGTGGCATCGGTATTGCCCTACGCGTTTCGCGAGTCTCCTCTCGCTCATCAGGGGCTGATGCATAATTTGTATGTCTAGAACAAAAAATATTAAGAGTAATAAGAGTATGAAAAATAACTAATGAGTCGGGGCACGCAAAATGGTTGGCACGAAGGGTCCGTGATAAACGACCCCGTACTTACCACTTGACTGGGTTGGGTCACCAAAAGACCGGGTCTCAGGATGGCGGCAATGAGCAATGCCGGCACGGGGGCTGAGGGGGAGTGGCAACCAACAAACGCTGCAGGACAGACCAGGGAGCACAGCAAGGACCGCAGGAGCTAATGTGGTAGGTGGTATGGAGGTGTCCATGAACATATCTAGAAAAAATGTATATATAAGGATACATGAGTCTCAACAAGTGTACCCAAAGTAGACTAAGCATAAGAGGGTCAATTCTAACCCTCAGGAATAACTAAGAGGGGTTAAGAAGTAAGTATATATGTATAGGGTAACATGAATTCTTAATATGGATTTGATAAAGAATAAAAATAAATGAATGGACCGTCATAATGGCAAATAATTAAAGGCAAGGGCTGGAGGGAAGTGCATACATACAGATAAATATGAGATATAAAAGTATAAATAAATCTAGATTGTGTAGGGGTGAATGTGTGTACCAACAAAAATGTTTAGTATAAATTAAAATAGATAATATTGTGTGTGATGAGAGGGTATCACACACACAATCAGATTATATTGGGTGAAAAGAAAGGGGGGGGGGAATATGAAGGAATAATACCTGAGTGGATGTGAAAAGTCCCAGGTATAGATGGTGCTCTCACAGACCCAAAACCATGTCAACATACCAGCCGAACCACAGATGCAGACTGCAGCCGCGCCGAGCCCCCGGATATACCCACAGCAGCCATGGAAGCCACGCCCCCAGCATCATGTACGGATGGCGATAGGCTGATGCTGAAAGCGTCAACCAGAGAGGCCGGATGTGCGTGACAACAGCCGCTCACCCATCCGGGATGTTCCACACTGCCCAGGAACGCGGGGTCAGAGGACATCGCGTATTGGGCGTGGAAAACATGACGCCGACGTGCAGGTGGCCCCGCCCGCCCGTGCGGACAGGCGGGGGCAGCAGGAGGTCAAGTAGACCTCCCCTTTACACGTCGCAGCCCCCAATGCCGGAAGCGCAGTGTCACCACCAAACAGACCACAGCAGAGGGGAGCCAACACAACCCGGAAGTAAAACCTGATTCTAGCTAAATGTATTGGTGAAAAATTAGTGGGTGAAAATGGACCAATGGTTAAGACCGACCACATTTTGGCCTAATGGGTGTCTTCCACCCGGATACATGCAGACAAAGGAGAGTTGTGGTCTGAAGAAACCACTCTGCCACCTCCATCCCTAAATACAGCAAAAAGAAGGAAAGGATGGCCTTGGGACTTTGAGTGAGGTGGGAGAGATTCGGAACACTTTCACAATCAGTGCAAAAAATGTTTATTATTTACAGAATGCTCAATACAGAAATGGGATCAGCAATAAGTGTGCGTTACCCGGCATAGTGGCCTAGGATTAAAGCATAAGTAAAAAACAAATACAGTTCGTTACACTTGATTTGTACATCCATAAAAAGTATTATACAAAGTATACATATATCATTTGAATTAGTAAAATACATATTACACATGCATGGATAGCAGTAGTATGTGACCATGTGGTGACCAACTTCAAATACCCAGCAAAGTGGGCATGCATGTGGCATCGGTATTGCCCTACGCGTTTCGCGAGTCTCCTCTCGCTCATCAGGGGCTGATGCATAATTTGTATGTCTAGAACAAAAAATATTAAGAGTAATAAGAGTATGAAAAATAACTAATGAGTCGGGGCACGCAAAATGGTTGGCACGAAGGGTCCGTGATAAACGACCCCGTACTTACCACTTGACTGGGTTGGGTCACCAAAAGACCGGGTCTCAGGATGGCGGCAATGAGCAATGCCGGCACGGGGGCTGAGGGGGAGTGGCAACCAACAAACGCTGCAGGACAGACCAGGGAGCACAGCAAGGACCGCAGGAGCTAATGTGGTAGGTGGTATGGAGGTGTCCATGAACATATCTAGAAAAAATGTATATATAAGGATACATGAGTCTCAACAAGTGTACCCAAAGTAGACTAAGCATAAGAGGGTCAATTCTAACCCTCAGGAATAACTAAGAGGGGTTAAGAAGTAAGTATATATGTATAGGGTAACATGAATTCTTAATATGGATTTGATAAAGAATAAAAATAAATGAATGGACCGTCATAATGGCAAATAATTAAAGGCAAGGGCTGGAGGGAAGTGCATACATACAGATAAATATGAGATATAAAAGTATAAATAAATCTAGATTGTGTAGGGGTGAATGTGTGTACCAACAAAAATGTTTAGTATAAATTAAAATAGATAATATTGTGTGTGGTGAGAGGGTATCACACACACAATCAGATTATATTGGGTGAAAAGAAAGGGGGGGGGAATATGAAGGAATAATACCTGAGTGGATGTGAAAAGTCCCAGGTATAGATGGTGCTCTCACAGACCCAAAACCATGTCAACATACCAGCCGAACCACAGATGCAGACTGCAGCCGCGCCGAGCCCCCGGATATACCCACAGCAGCCATGGAAGCCACGCCCCCAGCATCATGTACGGATGGCGATAGGCTGATGCTGAAAGCGTCAACCAGAGAGGCCGGATGTGCGTGACAACAGCCGCTCACCCATCCGGGATGTTCCACACTGCCCAGGAACGCGGGGTCAGAGGACATCGCGTATTGGGCGTGGAAAACATGACGCCGACGTGCAGGTGGCCCCGCCCGCCCGTGCGGACAGGCGGGGGCAGCAGGAGGTCAAGTAGACCTCCCCTTTACACGTCGCAGCCCCCAATGCCGGAAGCGCAGTGTCACCACCAAACAGACCACAGCAGAGGGGAGCCAACACAACCCGGAAGTAAAACCTGATTCTAGCTAAATGTATTGGTGAAAAATTAGTGGGTGAAAATGGACCAATGGTTAAGACCGACCACATTTTGGCCTAATGGGTGTCTTCCACCCGGATACATGCAGACAAAGGAGAGTTGTGGTCTGAAGAAACCACTCTGCCACCTCCATCCCTAAATACAGCAAAAAGAAGGAAAGGATGGCCTTGGGACTTTGAGTGAGGTGGGAGAGATTCGGAACACTTTCACAATCAGTGCAAAAAATGTTTATTATTCACAGAATGCTCAATACAGAAATGGGATCAGCAATAAGTGTGCGTTACCCGGCATAGTGGCCTAGTATTAAAGCATAAGTAAAAAACAAATACAGTTCGTAACACTTGATTTGTACATCCATAAAAAGTATTATACAAAGTATACATATATCATTTGAATTAGTAAAATACATATTACACATGCATGGATAGCAGTAGTATGTGACCATGTGGTGACCAACTTCAAATACCCAGCAAAGTGGGCATGCATGTGGCATCGGTATTGCCCTATGCGTTTCGCGAGTCTCCTCTCGCTCATCAGGGGCTGATGCATAATTTGTATGTCTAGAACAAAAAATATTAAGAGTAATAAGAGTATGAAAAATAACTAATGTGTCGGGGCACGCAAAATGGTTGGCACGAAGGGTCCGTGATAAATGACCCCGTACTTACCACTTGACTGGGTTGGGTCACCAAAAGACCGGGTCTCAGGATGGCGGCAATGAGCAATGCCGGCACGGGGGCTGAGGGGGAGTGGCAACCAACAAACGCTGCAGGACAGACCAGGGAGCACGGCAAGGACCGCAGGAGCTAATGTGGTAGGTGGTATGGAGGTGTCCATGAACATATCTAGAAAAAATGTATATATAAGGATACATGAGTCTCAACAAGTGTACCCAAAGTAGACTAAGCATAAGAGGGTCAATTCTAACCCTCAGGAATAACTAAGAGGGGTTAAGAAGTAAGTATATATGTATAGGGTAACATGAATTCTTAATATGGATTTGATAAAGAATAAAAATAAATGAATGGAGCGTCATAATGGCAAATAATTAAAGGCAAGGGCTGGAGGGAAGTGCATACATACAGATAAATATGAGATATAAAAGTATAAATAAATCTAGATTGTGTAGGGGTGAATGTGTGTACCAACAAAAATGTTAAGTATAAATTAAAATAGATAATATTGTGTGTGGTGGGAGGGTATCACATACACAATCAGATTATATTGGGTGAAAAGAAAGGGGGGGGGGAATATGAAGGAATAATACCTGAGTGGATGTGAAAAGTCCCAGGCATAGATGGTGCTCTCACAGACCCAGAACCATGTCAACATACCAGCCGAACCACAGATGCAGACTGCAGCCGCGCCGAGCCCCCGGATATACCCACAGCGGCCATGGAAGCCACGCCCCCAGCGTCATGTACGGATGGCGATAGGCTGATGCTGAAAGCGTCAACCAGAGAGGCCGGATGTGCGTGACAACAGCCGCTCACCCATCCGGGATGTTCCACACTGCCCAGGAACGCGGGGTCTTTTTGCTGTATTTAGGGATGGAGGGGGCAGAGTGGTTTCTTCAGACCACAACTCTCCTTTGTCTGCATGTATCCGGGTGGAAGACACCCATTAGGCCAAAATGTGGTCGGTCTTAACCATTGGTCCATTTTCACCCACTAATTTTTCACCAATACATTTAGCTAGAATCAGGTTTTACTTCCGGGTTGTGTTGGCTCCCCTCTGCTGTGGTCTGTTTGGTGGTGACACTGCACTTCCGGCATTGGGGGCTGCGACGTGTAAAGGGGAGGTCTACTTGACCTCCTGCTGCCCCCACCTGTCCGCACGGGCGGGCGGGGCCACCTGCACGTCGGCGTCATGTTTTCCACGCCCAATACGCGATGTCCTCTGACCCCGCGTTCCTGGGCAGTGTGGAACATCTGAGGAAGCCTGTGACCAGGCGAAACGCGTAAGCATCGCACCACCGTGCTTGTGGTGACAGGGACCTCTGGCTGTACGCATATACCTAGAACCCTCTCCATTAAATTGTGTATTGCTCAACTGCCGGCAATCACACAGCATGAAGCATCTGTTGAAAGGACCTTCCCCACTCACTAACCACCCTTGAATCCGGATACTGCTCTCCACAATATGCTCCGTATCAGCTCCTGAACACTGCCTGTTTGTTGGAAGTGATCCCTGCTGCTCACCGTAGGCTGTGAGGCTGAATCAAACAACCCAGACGCGAGTGCAGTGTTTTTCAGTGAGCGAGGAGATTGTGAAACGGACTGAAGTCTGCAATAGGAGAGGAAATCTACTATCCTGTGACCTCTTATGGGTGAGCTTCAAACATCTCTTATCTTTTCTTTTGGGGAGTGAATACATCGTAACCAGTGTTGTCTATATTTACACCGGGGACAAACAGAAGCTTAAAGGACTATTTGCTGTCCGGCTACACGGCTTGGCACCGCACTGCATTCAAATCCAGCCGGGAACTTTTTATTTGTTAATGGATTATTGATTCATCTCTACTATAACTACTCCATGCAGGCAAATAATTCCACTATGCATACCCAATTGATGCCGTAACTATGTTTTAACTGGAGTCTTTTCTGGACAATCAAAAAAACAGATCGCATAAGGGTTTCGGGAAATTTTTGTCTGCATGTGTATGGCTGCTGTGTATGAGAGAGGTGTATAATAGGTATGGTGGCCACCCAAGTCCCCTAAGACGTCAGTCTTATTTTTAATTATATGTTGAAAGTAGCTGTTTTCTGATGTGGAGGAGTTATCTGGAACATAGTTTGTCTTTTTATACTTGTTTGACTCTTTTTGATAACTAATAAAGAATTATAATCTATATGTTAATGGGTCCTCGTTGATGAACTGCTTTACAGATCATTTTTCTGGTTCTCTTTTTTGTGACACCTCCATACCACCTACCACATTAGCTCCTGCGGTCCTTGCTGTGCTCCCTGGTCTGTCCTGCAGCGTTTGTTGGTTGCCACTCCCCCTCAGCCCCCGTGCCGGCATTTCTCATTGCCGCCATCCTGAGACCCGGTCTTTTGGTGACCCAACCCAGTCAAGTGGTAAGTACGGGGTCGTTTATCACGGACCCTTCGTGCCAACCATTTTGCGTGCCCCGACTCATTAGTTATTTTTCATACTCTTATTACTCTTAATATTTTTTGTTCTAGACATACAAATTATGCATCAGCCCCTGATGAGCGAGAGGAGACTCGCGAAACGCGTAGGGCAATACCGATGCCACATGCATGCCCACTTTGCTGGGTATTTGAAGTTGGTCACCACATGGTCACATACTACTGCTATCCATGCATGTGTAATATGTATTTTACTAATTCAAATGATATATGTATACTTTGTATAATACTTTTTATGGATGTACAAATCAAGTGTAACGAACTGTATTTGTTTTTTACTTATGCTTTAATACTAGGCCACTATGCCCGGTAACGCACACTTATTGCTGATCCCATTTCTGTATTGAGCATTCTGTGAATAATAAACATTTTTTGCACTGATTTTGAAAGTGTTCCGAATCTCTCCCACCTCACTCAAAGTCCCAAGGCCATCCTTTCCTTCTTTTTGCCTTGTAGCTGTAGGTAGAAATCTCCATTAAAGGTGAAGTAGTTGTGTTGGGCAAAATTTTGTGGCATCTACGATAAAGGCTGCTTGACGAGTGTTGATGAGGGGATCCTTGGCCAAGAATTGTTCTAAAGCCATTAGGCCGAAGGTGTGGGGGATCAAAGTATATAAGGAGCTAACGTCCAGTGATAGCCAAACGTATGTGGGCTCCCATTTGTAGGGTGAAAGGAGTTCCAGTGAGTGCGTTCCATCGCAGATATAAGACTGAAGTTGGAGGACAATTGGCTGTAGGAATTGGTCTACATATAGGCTGAAGCCTAAGGTGACACTGTCCATGGAGGCCACGGTGGGTCTGCCGGGGGGGTGTGAAGGGTTTTTGTGAATCTTGGGCAAATGGTAGAAGTAAGGTACAGAATAAAAGGGTTTACGTAAAAAGGAGCTCTCTGTTTTGGTGATAATACCATCTGTTAGGGTGGTTGAGATAAGAGTATCAGCTTCTTTAGCAAATTCAGAGGTGGGGTCTTTCTTTAGCTTGGTGTAAGTGGCTTGGTCTGACAGAAGTCTATCTGCTTCCTGGATGTAATCCACCTTATTTTGAAGTACAATACCCCCTCCTTTGTCGGCGGTTCTGATTATCAATTCTTCGGCATGCATGACTGTGTTGAGAGCTCTGATTTCGCAGGGCAAGAGGTTATGGGATTTAGATGCAGATGTGGAATTGCATAATTTTATTAAGTATGGGTGGCACAGTGGTGTAGTGGTTAGCACTTTCACCTAAGCAGTAAGAAGGGTCGCTGGTTCGAATTCCAACCACAACACTACCTGCCTGGAGTTTGCATGTTCTCCCTGTGCCTGTGTTTCCTCCGGGTACTCCGGTTTCCTCCCACACTCCAAAGACATGCTGGTAGGTTAATTGGATCCTGTCTAAATTGTCCCTAGTATGTATGAATGTGAGTTAGGGACCTTAGATTGTAAGCTCCTTGAGGGTAGGGTGTAAAAGCTTTCAAGGTATGGCCCTTTGGAATTGGTGGGGAAAAATACAGATTTAGGTTTCAGAGTAGAGTGGATGATGGGAGGGGAAGTGACTAAATGTTGTGTAAGTGATCTTAAAGTGTCCTCATCCGAAGAGATTATATCCAGGTTGTCACAGTCAAAGATTTCTGAGATACATTCAGACTCATTCAATGGAGAAGCGAGTGGAGAGTTGGTTATGGTTGCAGCAGGGATGTTGTTTTTTTCTTTTTCATGTTTTATGTGGAAGTATCTCTTGAGGGTTAGGCTTCTTATGTAGCTGTTGAGATCTTTGAACAGCAGGAAGGGATTGGGTCTATTGGCAGGGGCAAAATTCAGGCCGCGACTGAGCAAAGAAGTATCTGCGGAGGATAAAGTGTGATTGGATGAGTTAAAGATTTTTACAGTTTTTGGAGTTTTTGGGCATTTTGATTGTCTAGTTCGCCCTCCTCTGCAGTCTCTTCTTTGAGCTTTCTTTTTCGTGATGCTGTGGCTGGAGGAGGACTGGGTGGTAAAAAAGCCCCTGGATGACAGATGGAGGATGATGCGCAGATGGTGGGGTTATTTGATCCTGGATCGCTGAGCGGTGGGTCAGGGGGACCTGTGCGGGATGCCAGTGGGATGTTAGCCACATTGGCATCTGAGGTGGAGATGGGCTGGTGGAGACTGTTGCAGCTATTAGATGAAGTGGTAGCTGTGTGAGTAACGGAGTGGTCTGAAGGCCCTGAGATCATAGCAGGAGGGTTGTTATGGCATCCAGAAACAGAAGAGTTAGAGGCGAGAACTGATGCTGGGCCGCGTCTGTTGTAGAATCGATTGAGGGAAAGGATTCATTCGCCTTTCTTGTCATTGCTATATTTGTGCTTTTTCTTTCCAAGATTCTTTTTGGAGGTGTGTGGTGAGGTATGAGATGGGTAGCAAGCTTGGGGTGGGGGAAAATTCCTCGGGTGTCTGTCAGGCATGACAGGGCCAAGGGGTTTGTGAAGTCGTAGGCTCAAATGGGGTTAAAAACAAAGACTCGAACATCGGGCTCATCCCTAATAGTGACGCAAACTTACCATAAAGAAACAGCAGCGACCAAATCACCAAATCGCTTATTGATGGAATACCAACTGGCCAGTTCCTAAGGATCAGGAGGAACTGCTCTGAAGACAAAAAATTTCTGGAAGAAGCGGAGGACATGCACCAACGCTTAAGGGAAAGGGGTTATTCGCATCAGCCCCTTAAAAAAGCCAAATTAAAAGCCTTGAGATGAAAACGAGAATGTCACTTGAAATATCAAAAAAGAGGACCCAAGTTAAAAAAAATTCTGGACTGGCATTGGCATGTTTTGAAGTCCGCCCCCTGATTGCTGATATAGTGGGCCCTAGACCTCTTCTGATGGCAAGAAGAGTGCGGACTTTAAATGATTTATTGGTCCATGCCGAATATAAAAGGACTCAAAATAAGAACTAGCTTACAAGTTCTAAACCACCAGCTGTTATGCATGCCTGCGGGCATTGCAACATTTGTAAATATTTGTAAATATATACATAAAACCGATGTGTTCGCCAATTCATGCAGAGGTATAGAGTAAAAAGTTTGTGAACTGCTCAACTACTAGAGTCATTTACCTGCTTACATGTCCGTGTAACAAAATCTATGTCGGTAAAACTAAGCGACAACTCCACATTAGAATTGGCGAACACATTTGTAGCATAAAAAAAAAGGATGATGATCGCCCTATTTCTTTGCATTTTGCCCAATTTGATGGTGGTTACCCTAGGGGGTTAAAAGTGAAAGGGATTTATGTATTAAACTTACCCCCAAGGAGAGGCGACTTTGACACTATTCTACAAAAGGAGAAAATGTGGATTTATTATTTAAATTCAATGACGCCGCTAGGTTTAAATATTGAGTGCAGTTTGCGGCCTTTTTAAAAAAATAATGCATTTAAAATGACCAGTGAAGAGCGATAGTCAATCTGTTTCTTGCTCTTCATGTTCAAACACTATCTCTTACAAAAGGCCCCCCTCTTCCGGATGGAATATATAGACCAGTGCACTCAATGATTTCTATGCTGAATGTTAAGTATGGGAGGTTGTGTGGATGACATGCAGTGGTCAAACACAGGTACTACAGCCAGGACTATGTGGCTATTTAAGCCCAGTTCCCTAAACCCCTCCCAGCTCCAAGGAAACTAGCATTGATTGGCTAGTGAAACGCGTCAGTGTGATGTCAGCACGACGAACGGGGGACCGTTTGCTTGCTGCACGTGCAAAGCATTGAGACGATGGAGGAACGGCAGCTTCTAATCTATTGGCTGGAATTAACAGCCTGCATGACTGACACTTCACATACAGTAAGAAACCTCCAGTTGTCAGGATACCCGCTCATTTTGAGCGTGGCTCAAACTGGACCGATGGGTAGAGGTACAGGGAAGTAACCGATACATGTGACATGGTGAGAGTGTCTTTAACTAAGTCTATTAACACAGCTGTGGTGTTCCTGCCCCTGGTTTGCCTCCCCATCTGACAGCCTTTGCATATGTATCCGCACTACTAAGTGACTTTATATTTAAGCCTGTTCCATTGATTATTTTAACATCAGTGAAATCACCCTCCTGCTTCACTAGGTGGAATCTGTTTAGTTATCAAATTTCAAAAGGGACTTATAATCATCCATCTGTGGATAGCCAAATGTTACCTTCTGTTTTTTGATTCCATGACAGTAACAAACTCACCAACCCGCTCAACATCACCCATATCTAAATGGGCCATTTAATCCACTGTTCTAATCAGCAACCAAAGATGTACCATAATTGCAATAGTGTTTAATTCCTGGTCTCTGAGAACTGAGCGCTTTACATATAAGATTGAAATTACAGGAGCTATTGGTTTGACCAAAGTGATTGCTCAAATGTGGGTATTGAGTGTGTGTATTTGTGGTATGCGCATCTGCAATCCCCTTTTTAATTTATGACAACGTTGTCCTATTTTTAAACTACCTGTGAGGTAAATTACCAGTCTCTTTTTTCATTAAATTGTTGTGTGTTCTTTCTATTTAATAAAACTTTTTGAATCAATCATAGTGTCCTAGATTTGGCCCTCTTGGGAGAACTTTATTCTCTATTTTTTGTTTTAAGGATGTAATGGAAGCACAATTAGTAAAAAGCCCAACCCGAGGTGACCATATTCTAGCCCTACTACTGACAAATGGGGATCAACTGTCTGATGTTTAGGTGGGAGAAAATATGGGTTCTAGTGATCACCAATGTCTTTGGTTTGACAAGAACTGAAAAATCATATACAAAAACAAAATTTTCATATTTTAAAAGGACAAGTTTCTACAAAATAGTGTGAAAGGCTGGAGTAAAACAACAGGAGCAAGTACTCAGTGGCCACGGTTAAAGTCTACTATCCTAGAGGCAACTAGATTATATTTCCGGCAAGTTAGTAAGAATAAACGGAAGGCAAAACCAATATGGTTCACTAAAGAGGTAATTACGATTATAAAGGGAAAAAACTGCATATAGAAGATTCAAGGAAACACGAGGTGTAGCTAACAGAGAAGAGTATAAAATAGACAAAATTAGGCCAAATACATTATCAGTGCTGCCAAAGCACAGAAAGAGGAGGAAATGTTTAAATCTATTAAGGAGATAAAACCTTTTTAGCTACATTAGTGAAAGAAGTAAAAAATACAATGGGATCACTAAAATTAAAATTGGGCACAATACTTATGTTGAGGGAGACTTGGCTGTAGCAAACCATTTAAACAAATACTTCTGTTTAGTCTTCTCAGAAATTAATTGTACTACCAATAACAAGTTGGGGAATCATATTGGTTCCAGCAATGACAGTTCATTTTTAGGATTTCTGGAGACAGAGGTAGCAGAGGAACTGGGTCGGTTAAATCTAAAAAAACAATGGGCCCTGATGGTGTTCATTCCAGAGTTCAAAGATATTTTTGAGGTATGGTTGTGGGGCCATTAACAGATCTTTTTAATCAATCTCTTCTAACAGGAGAAGTTTCCCTTGACTGGAGGACAGCTAATGTTGTACCTATCCACAAGAAGGGTAGCAAGGTAGAAGCTGGCAATTACAGGTGAGTTGTGGAGGTCTGCAGGCGGGGGGCTTATTGAAATCTAGAAACTGGTGCACAGTCATGTTGGAACAGGAAGGGGCCATCCCCAAACTGTTACCACGAAGTTGGGAGCATGAAATTATCCAAAATGGTATGCTGATGCCTTAAGAGTTCCCTTCACTTGATCTAAGGGACAAGCCTAACCCCTGAAAAACAACCACATAACATGATTCCCCCTCTACCAAATGATTTGGATCAGTGCACAAAGCAAGCTCCATAAAAACATGGATGAGAGAGTTTGAAGTGGAGGAACTTGACTGACTTCAACCGGATAGAACACCTTTGGAATGAATTAGAGCAGAGACTGCAATCCAGGAATTCTCATCCAACATCAGTGCCTGACCTCACAAATGCACTTCTGGAAGAATGGTCAAACGTTCCCATAGACACACTCCTAAACCTTGTGGACAGCCTTCCCAGAAAAGTCAAAGCTGTTATAACTGCAAAGGGTGGGCCAACTCAATACTGAACCCTATGGACTAAGACTGGGATGGCATTAAAGTTCATGTGCATGTAAAGGCAGGCGTCCAAATACTTGTGTTAATATACACTATATTGTCAAAAGTATTGCCACACCAGATGTATAGTGCATGTTATATCCTGCATAATTTGTCACAAACAATATGTAAGGAGATTGCATGCTTGAGCTAAGGGCAGATGGATTCCAGGAAGTAAATGCTACATAAATCATCTGCCCTTGCTGAAGATGGCCATAGCCAGAAATGCTAGGGGTGCCTTTCAAGTAGATTTCCCAGCAAAATAAAGCATGGAGACACGGATGGATCAGTGGGCTTGCTTTGAATATTGAACCAAAATTAATTTGCGATGCGGTGCTCAGATTCAGTGTAGTTCCACTTTAAAGAATGATTGGCACCTTGAGATGATTCAGGTGTTTTGACTGCATTTATATCAATGTATATATAAGAACCCTCCTCTTGGCTCTCCCCTATCTCTATGATAAAGCCCTGATTGGATGAAACACATTGGGGGATGCTAGGGTGGGGACTGTCATTGCCATGCTTGTGGATGATTAATACAATAAATGAAGACATTTGTGATACATCCAGTGTGCAGCGGCTTCTCTCTTTGCTATTTAAAAATCATTGTTTGTGTAAGTATGACACAGATCTGGTATTATTAACTCTTCTGAAGTCTTCATTCTAGAAGATGTGACACGTCTTTGGGATTGTGCCATCTGCCAGTACAAATCTCCTTTCTTCTCCCTTTCTGTGGATAGATTTATTGCCCTCAGAGCTTTTGGTCATTCTGGGTAGCTAGTTGATTATAACAACCTCCTCAGGCTAAAATAATCCCAGACTATCTCCCAAGCTAAAAAGTAATTTGAGCTGTGTAATTCTGCAAAACAAGCCAATCAAAAACAGTTTGAAATAAAGTGATACATTAAATGTGCATGGAAGCAATAACAATGATATATTTTTCCTGACTAAACCTCAATGTCCAGCACTTACAGGCTGGGGAGGTGGAAGTGCTCTTTGAACTTATACGTAAGCTCTCAGATCTTATACTTCAGTAAAGATCAGTTGATGTTAAAGAATGCTGGTGATCCACTAAGTAAATTTAAAGCTATTTCTCTGAACTGCTGCTCTTCCTTGGCAATTTCTAGCAACAGCCCCTGTTTCTGATAATGTCATGATGATGATGATGTTACCTGTCATTGATTTAACCATACTTTACAGTATGTTAAAGTATATGTCAAACCAAAACATTTTTTTTCTTTTTAGTTTCGGATAGAGTGCATAAGGGTGGGGAAAGAGTAGAGCTCATGTCTGGTCTCTAAAGCGCTTTGTTAGAGAGATTTATAAAATGGGATCACAGACAGAACTAAAAACTTTACAGGGCTTCTAGCCTTTTCTTACTTGGTTTAGTAAAGCTTTTTTTCTTTCTGTCTGTGTTGCTGTTGGAAATTCCCCTTGCTTACTGTCTGGTAAAATGTAGGACATGCAGTGAGGGAACTCTCTCTATTGGAGCCTAAAGTCATACTAAAGTCTTGTTTTTTTATTTGTTTTTAAATAACAAACATGTTATACTTACCTGCTCTGTGCAGTGGTTTTGCACAGAGCAGCCTTCTCTGGTCCCTCAACGGTGCTCCTGGCCTCTCCCTCCTGCCGAGTGTCCCCTCAGCAAGCAATGTACTATGGGGGCACCCTAGCCGAGCCACTGCTCTGTGTGTCCATTAGAAATTAGCCGAACACCCCACGATTTGGTTCGCACCGGAACATGCGAAAAGGCAAAAAGTTTAAGCGAACATGCGAACCCTATTAAAGTCTATGGGACACAAACATGAAAAATCTAAAGTGATAATTTTAAAGGCTTATATGCAAGTTATTGCCATAAAAAGTGTATGGGGACCCAGGTACTGCCCTAGGGGATATGTATCAATGCAAAAAAAAAGTTTTTACAATGACCATTTTTTCAGGAACAGTGATTTTAATAATGCTTAAAGTGAAACAATAACAATGAAATACTCCTTTAAATATCGTGCCTGGGTGTCCCCCTAGTCTGCCTGTAAAGTGGCACATCTGTGCAATGTGAAGAATAGTACCACAGTAAAATGACATTTCTAAAGGAAAAAATGTCTCCCGGCAATATAGATGGAAAATCACGGAAAAAATTGGCATGGGGACTCTCCAGTCCATACCAGGCCACCGGGTCTGGTATGGATTTTAAGGGGAACTCCATGCCAAAATTAAAAAAAAAAAACAGCATAGGGTCCCCCCCCCAAAATCCATACCCGGCCCTTTGGGTCTGGCATAGATTTTAGGGGAACGCCACACCAAAATTTAAAAAAATTGGCATGGGGTCCCCCCAAAATCCATACCAGACCCTTATTCGAGCAAGCAGCCTGGCAATCCAGGAAAGGTGGGGAAGATCGAGCGCCCCCCTTCCTGAACCATACCAGGCCGCTTGCCCTCAACATGGGGAGGGTGCTTTGATGTCACACGATGTCAGATGGGTTGGGGTCACATCATCAGGTGGCCCCGCCCTTGCCTATATAACAGCTGTCACAGCCTAGAGACAGCTGTCACAGCCTAGAGACAGCAGTCGCCGGGAGGCCTGTCATTGAACATTTTGGAGTGGAGTTCCCCTTAAAATCTATACCAGACCCAAAGGACCTGGTATGGTTTTTTGGGGGGGACCCCATGTAATCTTTTTTTAGTTCCGTCATAGGGTTCCCCTTAACCACTTCAATGCACTGTATTATATACTCGGCACTGCCTGCACTGTATATATATATATATATATATATATATATATATATATATATATATATTAAACTGCCTGCATGCCACTGACTAACCTGCCTAATCTAGCTCAAGCTCTCTCAATCTCCTCGCCATATCGCACTACATATGGCAACTGTTTAAGCAGCTTTATATAGTGTGGGGGGTGGACTTAGCCCCCTGAGCCATGTGTGGCCGAAGGCACCCTGCCTTTGGCCAACCATGGCTCTCCCAGCAGATTGCGCTGAGATTGGCCAAAGCATGCAAGTTAGGTGCATGCTTTGGCCAATCAGCAGCCGTCAATGCACTGCGATATCACAGTGCATTATGGGGCGCTATGCGACACTTGAATTTGCTGCGAACGCCCCATATGTTTGGTTTGTTTGCAGACAAACGAACACCCAATGTTCGAGTCAAACACATTCAATTCAAACATGTTTAAAGTGGTTCTAAAGGCAGAAGGTTGTTTATCTTAATGCATTCTACCAATTAAAATAAAAAGCCTTATATGTGCAGCAGCCTCCCCAGCACCCCTGATACTTACCTGAGGTCCCTCTAGCTCCAGCAATGTTGTAGGAATGTCTCGGCTGTCTGGGACTCCCCTACTCATTGGCTGAAACAGCATCATGGTGCCATTGGCTCCCGCTGCTGTCAATCAAAGTCAGTCAGCCAATGAGAATAGTAAGGGGCCGGGGTCAGGCTGCAGCTCCATGTCTGCAGAGACACAGGGAGCTGTGACTCGGCTCGGGTGCCCCCATAGCAAGCTGCTTGCTGTGGGGGCACCCAACAGGAGTGAGGGGCCAGGAGAGCCGAAGAGGGACCCGAGAAGAGGAGGATCCAGGCTGCTCTGTGCAAATCCACTGCACAGAGGAGGTGAGTATAACATGTTTGTTGCTAATGTGGTACACAGATGATGCGCCCCCTTTCCTGTGTGCCAAACACTGCGCTTATGGGGTGAGTCCCTCCCTCTGAGCCGCTGCTTACAATTAAACCTCAATTGATATAAAACAAAATAAATGATACACTAAATAATCGCCCTCACCAATAGTGTGATCAAATAGCAGCGCTAAAAATCTAAAATATACACCCTAATTAAAGAAATATTGTATAAACAGTGATCGCTCAATGTGATAACAACAAAAAAATTATATATAGATATTAATATTAAGTGTCCAAAAAAATGCCAGACAGTGTTTCTAATAAACACCCATCATACAGTTCATTTGTGTATAACACCAAAAAAAAGTTCAATAAAAAAGTCCAAACGTAAATGGTGCCTCAGTGAAATAAGGGTGACAATATCAAAGTAATGGTCTTCAATGATAATATCTTCCACCACACCGCCGTGAATGTGATTCCACTCCCCTTCAGCGAGCAAACTCACCAGCTTTTTTTGCCTTACACTCTCGTGTTTGGCTTGTAGGCTTTTCCCACACAGTGGGGGTAAAGTGATAACCTCCAATCAGTATCCGTATGGTAAACCGCAGCGTATAAACAAATGCTCTCTCCACATGAAAAAAAGAAAAGCGAACCAATAGTGCAGTAACGCAACACACTTTAATAAAAGTAACACTCTCCTTCACCATAAAACTCACATTTTCCAATTTTCAAAAAACGCAAAGCAGCACAGCAATACTTGGTTGTTACCAACAGCACTTCAAACGGTAACCTGGACGTATGGTGGTCACGGCGGACCCAGGTGCTTAGTGAACGTACACACTCTCACCCGTCCCTTGGAGCCCTCCGTAGCCACTTCCCCGCTCACTCGTATGGCGCCGCCTGTCACAGCGTCCTACGTCAGACTTCCTTGATTGCCGTATAGCCACGCCCCGACATGTTTCGTCACACCGGACTTATTCATGGGATTCCATGAATAAGTCCGGTGTGACGAAACATGTCGGGGCGTGGCTATACGGCAATCAAGGAAGTCTGACGTAGGACGCTGTGACAGGCGGCGCCATACGAGTGAGCGGGGAAGTGGCTACGGAGGGCTCCAAGGGACGGGTGAGAGTGTGTACGTTCACTAAGCACCTGGGTCCGCCGTGACCACCATACGTCCAGGTTACCGTTTGAAGTGCTGTTGGTAACAACCAAGTATTGCTGTGCTGCTTTGCGTTTTTTGAAAATTGGAAAATGTGAGTTTTATGGTGAAGGAGAGTGTTACTTTTATTAAAGTGTGTTGCGTTACTGCACTATTGGTTCGCTTTTCTTTTTTTCATGTGGAGAGAGCATTTGTTTATACGCTGCGGTTTACCATACGGATACTGATTGGAGGTTATCACTTTACCCCCACTGTGTGGGAAAAGCCTACAAGCCAAACACGAGAGTGTAAGGCAAAAAAAGCTGGTGAGTTTGCTCGCTGAAGGGGAGTGGAATCACATTCACGGCGGTGTGGTGGAAGATATTATCATTGAAGACCATTACTTTGATATTGTCACCCTTATTTCACTGAGGCACCATTTACGTTTGGACTTTTTTATTGAACTTTTTTTTGGTGTTATACACAAATGAACTGTATGATGGGTGTTTATTAGAAACACTGTCTGGCATTTTTTTGGACACTTAATATTAATATCTATATATAATTTTTTTGTTGTTATCACATTGAGCGATCACTGTTTATACAATATTTCTTTAATTAGGGTGTATATTTTAGATTTTTAGCGCTGCTATTTGATCACACTATTGGTGAGGGCGATTATTTAGTGTATCATTTATTTTGTTTTATAACATGTTTGTTATTTTTAATTAAAAAAAAAAACAAGACTTTACAATCACTTTATGATGCGTTCTAATTCATGCCCACTTCAGCTAAAATTTAAAAACAAATTTTTTACTAGGAATATACTTTAATTTCAATTACACTATTGTCCCAAAGGACACTGACACACATATAGGTTGCTAATGAGGGGGGTGGGTGTATTGTAGTTATTTGACGTTTAAAATTTTATGTGGTAAGTACTGTACATTTTTTATTTTAGCATATTGTGAGATTGTTTTTATAACATGAGAAAGTTAGATCAAACGCTTTGAAGTGATAAAAGTCTACTGAATGTGCAGTGTAAACTCTGCTTCTAATAAATAATTCTAAAAAGTTATTCTTTAACAAAAAGGTCATATTATTTACATTTCACAATAAGACAATCTGACAAGAAAGATTTCAGTAGGCCAGTGCCAGGGCATATATTTTTTTGGAACTTTATAGACTAGATGCATTTCGGATGACTCGGATGGAAGGCTTTTTTCTTCCTCTGGCTTTTCCATTATGCGTTCAACTGTGCTTTTTTTTTCTAGATTTAGCTGAATGGAAGAATGAAACAGTTTTGTCTCTTGCACTCTGTATAGTTTTTTAAAGACTAGGATAATTTCCCCTCAAAGGGGCTTAAAAATACTTTTAAAAATACCAAATGCTCACAATTTTCCTATAGTAATATCTCTAAAATAAATGAACACTAATGGATACTCTGAACAAAATTAAAGATATTAATAGCTACAACATTAACCTGCTTAGACCTTATTTTCATTAGTCTGGAAAAGATGGCAGTATTAGGCTAGCTCGGAGGAGCATGATGCAATTGGGATCTGTTTGATGCTTTTGCCTTAGAAAATGTCAAATGTAAAGAAAACACTATTAATAATTATCTACATTTGATGTGCTAAAGGCTGATCTTCAAAAGAGGATGTTCTCAAAGTGTATGCAATACAATACCTTATTTAATTTATTCTACAAAATAGGCTTAAACATGAGACAAGTAAATAAAGGGAGCTAACTTGCAAGATAGACATTACCAGAGCTACAGTATATACTAATTCAGTAATTAGTTGATCAGTAAACCTGGTACCCAAAGAAGTAAAGGGAATTTAAATTATCTTTATATACATTTCAATAGTCCTTGAGTGTAATTAAAGTGGTTGTAAACCCACAATAAAAAAAAAAAAACCTGCAAGACATAGGCATAATGGGCTAGTATGCATAGCATACTAGCCCATGATGAAATACTCACCTTATATTGAAGCCCCCGTAGTGGTCCCCGTACACCGCTCTGGCCGGCGACATTGCTCCCGGAGTTACTTCTGGGTATTGCAGGCTCCTAAACCGTGCAGGATTAGGATATATCTGGTGTAGCTACAAGTAAGCCTTATTATAGGCTTACCTGTAGTAAAAAGTGGTCTGTAAGAGTTTACAACCACTTTAAGCATGGTGTAAATATTTCCCATTACCACTCACTAAATGACACTTAGAAATGTATCACTCTTAAGTATTGGGGTAGTTATGGACACTAATTTGCTAAAGTGCTGTCAAGTGTGGGACCTAAGGCTTTTATTCTACTGGGGTCTTTTTTAATAGTCTCCTGATATGCAAGGTACTTTTTAGTAAGTATAAAAAAGATACATATTTTGGAGTTACGGTACTTTATTTGGTTTATCTTTCAATTAACTTAGAGGGTTCTCTGTCTTATAATTGGTGCCTTCTTTGTACTGCTGCCTGTATGTTTTCCCTACGCATTTTAGAAGCAATATACTATTTTTATGTACAGAAAGTTTATTGTTTCAGACCATAAATTCTTGCCGCCTGAACATCTGTTTAAGACTATACATACTATACATAAGCTACTTAATCCCAGGTCCTGAGGAAGCATAAATGTGTGTGAACTATGCTGACCATGTTACAGCTGGTAAAATAGTACTATATATGTTGCTGATACTGTGAGTGATGGTTTTGATAACATATATTCTTTATACTTAGTTCTATGTACCAAGCATTTGTAATATATGTTCTATGTGATTATACATGTGGTGTGTATTTTTTGTATGAATGAGTTATATGTTGTATATACTGTATATATTTTATGAGTTTTTGTTCCAGAGTACTGTAATCAAAAGTCATAAACAATATTATTGTTGTAATCACTTTTGAAATGTAAATGTAGTTAGCAAGAGGACACAAGAATCCCAGCACAAAAATATTTCCTTTCAAATTAAATTATTTTGTATACAGTATCTCTAGGATAGCCAAAACAAGAACAAGCATGCAACAAATCCACTGAGGTTACAACACACATACTGTATATTTTTGTCAAAATGTATGTGTCTGAGATGTTTCACTGACCAGAAAAGACTACAAAGGAGCATTAGCTTAATTATTGGTTCACTATATTTTAGTGAAGCCTTTTTGAAATTTTCTATCCAGAACCACCAATGGTGATGAGCTGAATTTGCATGGATTTGGTTGTAGGTGGGTTAGTCTAACTTTGCTTAAGTTTCAGTGCCCAGTCCATACCCCATTAAAGTCAATGTAAGCCAAATGTAAAAAACCCAGTAATGGCCACTTTCTAGTCTAATAGGTAAGGGATTGTCAAACACATGACATGGGGACTGGGCATTACCCTGGGCAACATGTACCAAGGCAGAAACAAATTATCAAAAATTTAGCAGAGAGAAACATTTAATAATGCTTTAACGGGTTCCCGACCAGACGCCGCATCATTGTACCTCCGGCGGCATGCCCATTCACTAGTAAGCCAATCAGCGGGTCCGGTGGACTGGATGTCCACCAGCCACACATAATCGCTCCACAGAGAGGCAGAACAAGGATCTGCCAGTGTAAGCAAGGGGGAGTCAAGTGAGATTGTCTGCTCCTAGTGATTAGGGACAGCGATTTCTCTCTACTCCCTGTCAGTCCACTCCCCCCACAGTTAGAAAGCACCTCCCTGTGAAAAATGTAACCATTTGATTGCCCCTGGTGATAACCCCTTTACCTGCCAGTGTCATTTATACAGTAATCAGTGGATTTTTATAGCACCGATTGCTGTATAAATGTCACTGGTCCCAAAAAAGTGTAAAAGGTGTCCGATCTGTCCGCCGCAATGTCGTAGTCCTGCTAAAAAATCTCAGATCACCGCCATTACTAGAAAAAAAAATATTAATAATAAAAATACTATAAATCTATTCCCTATTTTGTAGACGTCATAACTTTTGCACAAGCTAATCAATATACGCTAATTTTGGGTTATTTTTACCAAAAATATGTAGAAGAATAATGTAAGAATAGGGGGAGGTGCTGCGCTAATCCATCACCGAGATGATAATCAGTATACATAAATATAAAATCCCAAAACTGGGTTAAAAACTACTGAGGTAAACAATTAATGCTGTGACTGAATAAATAAATAGAAGATGAATAAAATATATGGTGCAAAGATATATAGGCAGCTGCTCACATGATCATTACGTGATAAATAGTGAGGATGGACAGCCTAAAAACACCTGTAAAAATGTCGTCGAGGGAAAGTAAAAATTCCTATACAATAAGTGAAGAAAACATTGACCACTGACACAATAACAAAAATGTATAATAATCAACGTGACATAAAAAATAAAGTGCAACAAGCAAGCGTCTAAAAAATTGTGACCAAGACAGTGTGACGCATAAAGCACTCCAATCACTCTGTGCTAAATAATATGTGCAAAACTCTGCAATAAAAACTACAAGGTGAAGTGCCAAAAAATAGGATGTGACAATAAATAAAATGATCAGTAAATGTGACTTATAAATAAGAATACAAAAACATCCATATGTGCAAATAGCAGTGTGCAAAACTCTATTGTAGATAGAGACCAGGTGTAACAAATAGATAAAACTATAAATCAAAAAATGCAAAACAGTTCATGTGTGCAAATCGCAAAGTAGTGATGAATGGGTCAAAATGACAGTGTTTCTTCTTATGCCCCGTACACACGTTCGGATTTTCCGACTGAAAATATGTGATGGGACCTTGTTGTCGGAAATTCCGACTGTGTGTAGGCTCCATCACACATTTTCCATCGGATTTTCCGACACACAAAGTTTGAGAGCAGGCTATAAAATTTTCCGACAACGAGATCCGTTGTCGGAAATTCTGATCGTGTGTACACAAATCCGACGGACAAAGTGCCACGCATGCTCAGAATAAATAAAGAGATGAAAGCTATTGGCCACTGCCCCGTTTATAGTCCCGACGTACGTGTTTTACATCACCGCGTTCAGAATGATCAGATTTTCTGACAACTTTGTGTGACCGTGTGTATGCAAGACAAGTTTGAGCCAACATCCATCGGAAAAAATCCTAGGATTTTGTTGTCGGAATGTCCGAACAAAGTCCGACCGTGTGTACGGGGCATAAGAGTGAATAAAAGTTCCACTGTGCAGTGCTTAAATAGAGCAGAGTAGTGACTCCTCTTCGTGTACAAATCACACAATAGTAAGCAGTGGCCTCTTACCTTATGGTAATGAGGTAGTAGCATATGGTGTATGCCAGTGAAGGCTACCTCTCCTTGTAGTCCTGAGCCACGGTGTAATCCCTACAGGGTTTGATCCCGCAGTGGGTGTGGAGGAGGTAAGACAAAAGAGGGTACAAAATAGTGTGATATTGCTTAAACACTAATAATCTTTATTCGAAAAAACAGCATCAGGGTACTCACATAAATGACAAGGTAACCGGCATTAAATTCCGACGAGCGGCGAGCTCCTAGGTCCACGTCAGAGCAGAGTGCCTATCCCGTCCCTACGCGTGACATCACCAATACACGTGACTTCATCAGGGGATAAAGGGAAGGCATAGAACGTTTCCTAAATAGTTTGGGCATTATTTCCAATGGGCGGCCATTTTCTTGTAGTTCAGCCCCATAATGTATGTAGAAGAATACATATTGATTTAAACTGAGGAAGAATTTATTTTTTTTAATTTGGATATTTATTATAGCAAAAAGTAAAAAATATAGTTTTTTTGTTTCCAAATTGTCGCTTTTTTTGTTTACAGCACAAAAACAATTAAAAACAAAGAGGTGATCAAATACCACTAAAAGAAAGCTCTATTTGTGAGGAAAAAAGGACATACATTTTGTTTGGGTATAACGTTGAACGACCGTGTAGTTGTCAGTTAAAGCAACGCAGTGCCGTATCGCAAAAAATGGCCTGGTCAGGAAGTAGGTAAATCCTTCCAGGGCTGAAGTGGTTAAAAGCAACATTAACAATGCAAGATTCATTTAAATTACATGCTTCGGCGATCCTCTAAAAGTACTTGTGGAGTGGCACATTTTTATAATCTATGCAACCTATCACATTGAGAAAAAAATGTTTTTGTTGTTGTTTAACCACTTGCTTACTGGACACTTAAACCCCCTTCCTGCCCAGACCAATTTTAAGCTTTTAGCGCTGTCACAATTTTTTTTTTAATTTTTTTCACACAAATAGAGCTTTCTTTTGGTGGTATTTAATCACTGCTGGGTTTTTTTTTTGCTTAAATAACGGTGGGCGGGGCACCGTGTTCTGGTGCGAACCGAACAGGGGTGTGTTCGGCTCATCCCTACTGAAGAGGAGCGCAGGCAGCAAAACAAATGTCACAGGGGTGATAACCCTTCCCTAGGTTTTCCAAACAGCTTGAAATAGATTTTTTGGCTGGAGCTAAACACATTGAAAATGTACCAGTTCAAAATTACAAACAGATTCTACTTAACAACAAACCTACAGTCCCTGTTTTGTTTGCACCGCCTGTATACTGCTGTTCAGAGTATATAATATATATGGGGGCCCCATACCTTTCCTTTTTTAATTTGGGTGCGGGGTTCCCCTTAATATCCATACAAGACCCAAAGGGCCTGGTAATAGACTAGGGGGTACCCATGCCGTTTGTCTCACTGATTTTCATCCATATTGCCAGGACCCGACATTACATCAAAGCCGCAAGCAGTTTTAAATGACTTTTTTTCCTTTAAAAATTACATTTTGTGCAGGGACTGTTCTAAGCATGGGAAACACGCGCCACTTTACAGGCATACTATAGACACCCCCAGGTATGATATTTAAAGGAATATTTCACTTTTTTTTTTACTTTAACCACTTCAATACAGGGCACTTAGACACCTTCCTGCCCAGACCAATTTTCAGCTTTCAGCGCTGTCGCAGTTTGAATGACAATGACGCGATTATGCTACACTGTGCTCAAACTAAATTTTTATCACTTTGTTCCCACAAATAGAGCTTTCTTTTGGTGGTATTTGATCACCTCTGTGGTTTTTATTTTTTGCTAAACAAATAAAAAAAGACCGAAAATTTTGAAAAAAATAAAAGTTTTGCTTTTGTTTCTGTTAAAAAAAATTGTAAATAAGTAAGTTTTCTCTTTCACTGATGGGCACTGATAAGGCGGCACTGACAGGCACTCATACGGCGGCACCGATGAGGTGGCACCAATGAGTGGGCACTGACTGGCACTGACGATGGGCATTGATATGCGGCACTGATGGGCACTGGTAAGCGGCACTGATGGGTGGCACTCATATGCAGCACTGATGGGCATTGATAGGCGGCACTGATGGGCACTGATGGGTGGCACTGGGTGGCACTGGTTGGCACTGATGGGCAATGAAAGGCGGCACTGCTGGGCACTGCTAGGCACTGATAGGGTGGCACTGATAGGTGACACTGATAGGCGGCACTGCTGGGCACTGATGGGCACTGATAGGCGGCACTGCTGGGCACTAATACGTGGCACTGATGGGCACTGATACGCGGCACTAAAATGAGGCACTGATGGGCATCCCTGGTGGCACTGGCAGTGGTAGGCATTGCAGTGGGCACTGACTGGCAGCTGCCTGGGCACAGATTGGCAGCTGCCTGGGCACACAGTGGCATTTCCCTGGTGGTCTAGGGGCATACCTGGTGGTCCAGTGTAGATCGCTTCCCTGGTGGTCCTGGGCGGCTTCCCTGGTGGTCCTGGGTAGGATCCGAGGGGGGGCTGTGCTGATAAACAATCAGCACAGACCCCCCTGTCAGGAGAGCAGCCGATCGGCTCTCCTCTACTCGCGTCTGTCTGTCTTCCTATTTACATCGTGATCAGCCGTGATTGGACACGGCTGATCACGTGGTAAAGAGTCTCCGTCGGAGACTCTTTACCTAGATCGGTTTTGCAGGGTGTCAGACTGAAACCCTGCAACAACGATCGCCGCGATGCAAAAAAAAGCAAAAAAAAAATGCACCCCTCTGATGCACAGTGACTTGACGGGACTTCCCTGTGACATCACGGGGATTGCCACAGGGAAGTCCTGTCATGTCCCGTGCGTCAGAGAGGGGCGGTGTCACCGGGTGGCCCCGCCCCCCATTATTTAAGAACTGTCAGACGAGGAGCGCCGTCACACAGCGGGAGCCTCCCACCATGCCAGCATGGGTGCGGAGCAGCCCGGGAGAAGAAAATGAAGAAGAGAAGAGCGGGAGCCTCCCCCCCATGCCATGGGTGCGGAGCGGCCCGAGGAGAAGAAGATAGAAGACGCCGCAGAGGAGATGCTGGACGAGAACGCCGGAGGAAGAACCAGAAGAGCCAGAAGAACCAGAAGAACCAGAAGATGAAGGAAGATAGAAGAAAGAAGAAGTATTTAAATAAAGGAATTGTCAAAAACTGTCTCTTCTCATTTTTACCTTTTTGACAGTTTTTTAGTGAAATGGTAGGGGTAAGTACCCCCTTACCATTTCACACGGGGGGGCGGGATCTGGGGGTCCCCTTGTTAAAGGAGGCTTCCAGATTCCGATAAGCCCCCCGCCCGCAGACCCCCACAACCACCGGCCAGGGTTGTGGGGATGAGGCCCTTGTCCTCATCAACATGGGGACAAGGTGTTTTGGGGGGCTACCCCAAAGCACCCTCCCAATGTTGAGGACATGTGGCCTGGTACGGTTCAGGAGGGGGGGCGCACTCTCGTCCCCCCCTCTTTTCCTGCGGCCTGCCAGGTTGCGTGCTCGGATAAGGGTCTGGTATGGATTTTTGAGGGGACCCCACGCCGTTTTTTTTTTTTTTTTGGCGCGAGGTTCCCCTTAAAATCCATACCAGACCTGAAGGGTCTGGTATGGAATTTAGGGGGAACCCCACGTCATTTTTTTTAAAAATTTTGGCCGGGGTTCCCCTTAATATCCATATTAGACCTGAAGGGCCTGGTATGGAATTTAGGGGGACTCCCACGTCATTTTTTTTTTTAATTTTGGTTCGGGGTTCCCCTTTGGGGAATTCCCATGCCGTTTTTATCAATGAACTTCTATGTGTATTGTCGGCAATGCAATAGCCGCGGGTAGTTTTAAATGAGTTTTTTCCTTCAAAATGTCATTTTGCTGTCAGACTGTTCTAAACACAGGAAACATGCGCCCCTTTACAGGCATACTATAGACACCCCCCAGGTACAAAATTTAAAGGGATATTACACTTTTATTGTTTGACTTTAAGCATTATTAAAATCACTGCTCCTGAAAAAACGGCCGTTTTTAAAACTTTTTTTTGCATTGATCCATGTTCCCTGGGGCAGGACCCAGGTCCCCAAACACTTTTTATGACAATAACTTGCATATTAGCCTTTAAAATTAGCACTTTTGATTTCTCCCATAGACTTTTAAAGGGTGTTACGCGGCATTCGAATTTGCCGCGAACACCCCAAATTGTTCGCTGTTCAGCGAACTTGCGAACAGCCAATGTTCGAGTCGAACATGAGTTCGACTCAAACTCAAAGCTCATCCCTACTCTTCAGAAGATTTCACCTCACTTTTTGTCCCAATGACAAATGTTTTTTGAAAATTTGGGTTTTTTTGTGAAACAAGGATTGGTGATAAAGCATCAGTGGAAAGGAGAAAAGTTTTCCCATATTAACTCTTACAGGAGAGAATTTCCCTTCCTAGGGGTAGATTTCATCTCACTTCCTGTTGTCTCCTTCCATTTGCAAGTAGGAGTCATTTGTAAGTTGGATGTTTGAAAGTAGGGGCCTGTCCTATATACTCAGCAGAAATTTGGGCCTTAGGTGTTGTTGTGGCCACAACACTGTAAGCCCTCATAGGGCCCTGCTGTGAAATATTAGATCAAGAATTGTAATTACATGCTCCTGTTGAACAGGGGCAGAAAAATTGGGCCTTTGGTGGTGGTGGTGGTGCTGGTGCCACAACACTGTAAGTCCTCACAGATACTCTTGGTGGGCGCAGAAATGGGCCCTGCTGTGAAATGTTAGATCAAGAATTCTATTTACATGTCTCTGTTGAACAGGGGCTGAAAAATTGGGCCTTAGGCACTGGTGCTGGTACCACAACATTGGTACCCCTCACAGATACTCTAGTTGGAGCGCAGGAACTAGCCCTGCTGCAAAGAATTGCATCAAAAATTGTAATTACACGCCCTTGTTAAACAGGGGCTGAAAAATTGGGCCTTAGGCACTGGTGCTGGTGCCACAACACTGCAACCCTTCACAGATACTCTACTTGGAGCACAGGAACTAGCCAGGCTGCAAAGAATTGCATCAAAAATTGTAATAGCACGCCCCTGTTAAACAGGGGCTGAAAAATTGGGCCTTAGGCACTGGTGCTGGTGCCAAAACACTGCAACCCCTCACAGATACTCTAGTTGGAGTGCAGGAACTAGCCCTGCTGCAAAGAATTGCATCAAAAATTGTAATTACACACTCCTGGTAAACAGGGGCTGAAAAAATTGGGCCTTAGGCACTGGTGCTGGTGCCACAACACTGCAACCCCTCACAGATACTCTAGTTGGAGCGCAGGAACCAGCCCTGCTGCAAAGAATTGCATCAAAAATTGTAATTACACACCCCTGTTAAACAGGGGCTGAAAAATGGGGCCCTAGGCACTGGTGCTGGTGCTACAACACTGCAACCCTTCACAGATACTCTAGTTGGAGCGCAGGAACTAGCCCTGCTGCAAAGAATTGCATGAAAAATTGCAATTGCACGTCCCTGTTAAACAGGGGCTGAAAAATTGGGCCTTAGGCACTGGTGGCGGGACTGGCGGCGCCCAGAACCAAAAATGTTCTTTCAAGCTATCATCATGATCATTGAGGAGGAAGAGGATAATTACTCAGTATAACAGGATAGTCACTCAGCATCAGCATAGGCAGTCTTTGAAGCGATCTGACATTTCAAAAAAAATTATTCGGTTACATCAGCATCAGGTGCTTGGTAGTTGGTGGTGATCCAAGACTGATTCATTTTTATGAAGGTCAATCGATCGACCGAGTCGGTGGACAGACGCACCCTGTGATCGGTTACAAAGCCTCCAGCAGCACTGAATGTGCGTTTCCGAAAGAACGCTGGATGCAGGACAGGCCAGTAGCTCAATTGCATACTCTGCAAGCTCTGGCCAGTGATCCATCCCCAAGACCCAGTAACCCAGAGGATTTTCAGTGGGAAAGGTGTCCAAGTCAGATCTTGCCCCTAGGTATTCCTGCACCATGTAAAACAGACGCTGGCGATGGTTGCTGGAACCGTTCATACCTTCGGGCTGCAGACTAAAAAATTGTCTGAACGCATCGGTCAGACGGCCACCTTCTCCACCGTTCCTTCTTTGACTGACCGAAGCCTCAGCAACACCTTGTCCAGAAACATTAGTTTGTAACCTCCCAGTCTCTGGGAACGCATTGCACAGACCTTTCTGCAAGGCCTCCCGAAGATGTTTCATCCTCTGCTCCCTCTGTGACAGCAAGATAAGGTCCGCAAGCTTACCCTTGTAACGTGGATCAAGGAGGGTTGCCAGCCAGTATTGATCCCTCTCCTTGATACCACGAATACGAGGATCCTTCCGCAGGCTTTGCAGGATCAGGGAGGCCATGCAGCGTAGGTTTGGTGAGGCATTCGGTCCGGAGTCCTCTGGGTCACTAAGGACGACATGATCCGCAGCCACCTCCTCCCAGCCACGTTCAAGTCCATGTGTTTCTTGGGACTGTAAATGATCCCTTAAAGACTGCTGCTGATGCTGAGTGTCAGGCTCCACTTCCATACTGACACAATCCTCCTCCTCTTCCTGTGTGATCAGCAGGCATGCAGGAACACTGTCTGGATAAAGGGGGCCTTGAGAGCTAAGGAAGTCCTCCTCTTCATGCCTCTGCTCTGCCTCAAGTGCCCTGTCCATTATTCCACGCAGCGTGTGCTCCAACAGGTGGACAAGGGGGACAGTGTTACTGATGCATGCACTGTCACTGCTCACCATTCTTGTGGCCTCCTCAATTGGTGACAGGACAGTGCATGCATCCCTGATCATGGCCCACTGGCTTGGGGAAAAAAAAACAAGGTCCCCTGACCCTGTCCTGGTGCCATAGTCGCACAGGTACTCATTGATGGCGCTCTGCTGCGTGTGCAGCCGCTGCAGCATGGCCAACATTGAGTTCTACCTGGTGGGCATGTCACAGATTAGGCGATTCTTGGGCAGGTTAAATTCCTTTTGGAGGTCTGCCAGCCGAGCACTGGCATTATATGACCGGCGGAAATGCACACAGACTTTCCTGGCCTGCCTCAGGACATCCTGTAAGCCCGGGTAGCTGCCCAAGAACCGCTGCACCACCAAGTTAAGGACGTGAGCCAAACAGGGCACATGGGTCATTTGTCCCTGTCAGAGGGCGGAGAGGAGGTTGGTGCCATTGTCGCAAACCACCATTCCTGCCTTAAGTTGGCATGGCGTCAACCACCTCGGAACCTGCCCCTGCAGAGCTGACAGAACCTCTGCCCCAGTGTGGCTCCTGTCCCCCAAGCACACCAGCTCAAGCACCACATGGCATCTTTTGGCCTGCATACTTGAGTAGCCCCTTGAACGCCTACGGAGCACCGCTGGTTCCGAAGACAAAGCACAGGAAGAGGCCATGGAGGAAGAAGAAGAGGAGGGGGTGGAGGAGAGAGGTGTGTCAGAATCATTAGAAGTGGCATTTTGGAGGCATGGTGGCGGAACAACCTCCAACACTACTGCACCCTGTCGTGCATCCTTCCCAGCTGCCAGAAGAGTCATCCAGTGAGTGGTGAAAGATAGGTAACGTCCCTGTCCATGCCTGCTGGACCATGAGTCAGCGGTAATATGCACCTTACCACTGACCGCCCTGTCCAGCGAGGCATGGACATTGCCTTCCACATGCCGATAGAGAGCCGGAATTGCCTTCCATGAGAAAAAGTGGCGTTTGGGTACCTGCCACTGAGGAACCACACATTCCACAAACTCACGGAAGGGGGCAGAGTCTACCAACTGAAAAGGTAGCAGTTGAAGTGCTAGCAATTTTGCCAAGCTAGCATTCAACCGCTGGGCACGTGGATGGCTGGGAGTGAACTTCTTTCGGCGGTGCAGCAGCTGGGGCAGGGAAATTTGCCTGGTACAATCTGACGTCAGTGTACCGAAAGCAGATTGCACACAAGTACTTGGCTGTGACACACCTAATTCTACACCTTCATTCCTCTCAGTGCAGGTCTCAGAGAGGACTGAAGGTATAGTGGGGTTGGAGATCTCAGCTGATGAGGAGCAAGGAGAGGTCCTCTTTGTTCTTTGGTGTGGGTCTTTTAGATTCATCTTGCCAACAAACTGCATGGCAGGTCAACATATGTCTGATCAAGCATGTGGTGCCCAAGTGAGAGATGTATTGACCACGCGAGATACGCTTGAGACATATTTTGCAAATAGCAGCGGTGCGATCTGATGCACTCGTCTCAAAAAAGGCCCACACCAAAGAACTTTTGGAATAATGTGCAGAGACAGCAGCGCCCTGCACATGCGGAGCTTTGCGGTATGATGCAGTTAGTGTGCTGCCCTTAGGCTGGCCCCTGGAGGGCATACTGCCTCGTTGGTGATGTGCCTCCTCCTTCTCCTCCTCCCTCCTATCAGGCACCCACGTTGAGTCAGTGACCTCATCATCCCCTCCCTCCTCATCACTGGAGCAAACCTGGCAGTATGCTGCAGCAGGGGGAGCATGACTGCCAGATTGCTGTCCTTCTTGGGCACCCCCTCTGTCTGTGCTCACATTACTGCTTTCATCTAGCTCAGTATCATCATCAGAGCCTTCTAAATGCTGGGCATCCTCCTGGAGCATGTACCCAACACTGTGGTCAAACAGTTCGAGGGACTCCTCAGGAGGACATGATGGGGCTAGGGAAGGAGTCACTGATGCCATTGAGCCGAGGGAAGAGGCCGCTGCTTTGCCAGACAAAGCACCCTGGGCATGGGTGAGAGAGGATGAGGAGGATGAGGACGGCTTGGTCATCCACTCGACCAAGTCTTCCGCATGTTGCGGCTCAACACGGCCAGCTGCCGAAAAAAAGGCCAAGCGTGTCCCACGGCCACGTGCTGATGAGGATGCACCGTCTCCATGACCAGCACTGTTGCTTCTAGACCCAGAGCCTGCTTGCCCTCTTTTATTGGCTTGTGACTGTCTGCCTCTCCTTGTTGGCATTCCAGACATACTAATCGCCTGCAGGGAGATGTACTGTAGCTGCACTAAGCTGGGATATATATATATATATATATATATATATATATATATATATATATATATATTTACTGATACTGCAGCTAGCAAAATCAACTGCCTGCCTGTAGTATGAGAACACCACCAATCTTCTACAGGTAGCTTTGGATGAACACTGTGCAGATGTCGCACTACACTAACTTGTAGCTTTAGCTGAACACTGTGAGCAGGACGCACTACACCAATGTTAAAATAATGTAGCTGCCTGCAGTAGTAATAGGATCAGGAAAACACCACCAAACTTCTACAGGTAGCTTAAGCTGAACACTGTGCAGAGGTCGCACTAGACTAACGTGTAAATAATGTAGTTGCCTGCAGTAGTGATAGGATCAGGAAAACACCACCAACCTTCTACAGGTAGCTTTAGCTGAATACTGTGAAGAGGATGCACTACACTAATGTGTAAATAATGTAGCTGCCTGCGGTAGTGATAGGATCAGGAAAACACCACCAACCTTCTACAGGTAGCTTTAGCTGAACACTGCAGAGATCGCACTACACTAACGTGTAAATAATGTAGCTACCTGCGGTAGTGATAGGATCAGGAAAACACCACCAACCTTCTACAGATAGCTTTAGCTGAACACTGTGCAGAGGACGCACTACACCAATGTTAAAATAATGTAGCTGCCTGCGGTAGTGTTATGATCAGGAAAACACCACCAACCTTCTACAGATAGCTTTAGCTGAACACTGTGCAGAGGTCGCACTAGACTAACGTGTAAATAATGTAGCTGCCTGCGGTAGTGATAGGATCAGGAAAACACCACCAAACTTCTACAGGTAGATTTAGCTGAACACTGTGCAGAGGAAGCACTACACTAACGTTAAAATAATGTAGCTGCCTGCGGTAGTGATGGGATCAGGAAAACACCACCAACCTTCTACAGGTAGCTTTAGCTGAACACTGTGCAGAGGTTGCACTACACTAACGTGTAAATAATGTAGCTGCCTGCGGTAGTCATAGGATCAGGAAAACACCACCAACCTTCTGCAGATAGCTTTAGCTGAACACTGTGCAGAGGATGCACTACACTAACGTTAAAATAATGTAGCTGCCTGCGGTAATGATTAGATCAGGAAAACACCACCAACCTTCTACAGGTAGCTTTAGCTGAACACTGTGCAGAGGTCGCACTACACTAACTTGTAGCTTTAGCTGAACACTGTTCAGAGGACGCACTACACTAACTTGTAGCTTTAGCTGAACTCTGTGCAGAGGTCGCACTACACTAACTTGTAGCTTTAGCTGAACACTGTGAGGAGGATGCACTACACTAACTTGTAGCTTTAGCTGAACACTGTCAGGAGGATGCATTACACTAACTTGTAGCTTTAGCTGAACACTGTGCACTACACTAACTTGTAGCTTTAGCTGAACACTGTTCAGAGGACACACTACACTAACTTGTAGCTTTAGCTGAACACTGTGAGGAGGACGCACTACACTAACTTTTAGCTTTTGCTGAACACTGTGCAGAGGTCGCACTACACTAACTTGTAGCTTTAGCTGAACCCTGTGAGGAGGACGCACTACACTAACTTGTAGTTTTAGCTGAACACTGTGTGAGGTCACACTACACTAACTTGTAGCTTTAGCTGAACACTGTGAGGAGGACGCACTACAATAAATTGTAGCTTTAGCTGAACACTGTGCACTACACTAACTTGTAGCTTAAGCTGAACACTGTTCAGAGGACGCACTACACTAACTTGTAGCTTTAGCTGAACACTGTGCAGAGGTCACACTACACTAACTTGTAGCTTTAGCTGAACACTGTGAGGAGGACGCACTACACTAACTTGTAGCTTTAGCTGAACACTGTGAGGAGGACGCACTACACTAACATGTAGCTTTAGCTGAACACTGTGCACTACACTAACTTGTAGCTTTAGCTGAACACTGTGCAGAGGTCGCACTACACTAACTTGTAGCTTTAGCTGAACACTGTGAGGAGGACGCACTACACTAACTTGTAGCTTTAGCTGAACACTGTGAGGAGGATGCACTACACTAACTTGTAGCTTTAGCTGAACACTGTCAGGAGGATGCATTACACTAACTTGTAGCTTTAGCTGAACACTGTGCACTACACTAACTTGTAGCTTTAGCTGAACACTGTTCAGAGGACACACTACACTAACTTGTAGCTTTAGCTGAACACTGTGAGGAGGACGCACTACACTAACTTTTAGCTTTTGCTGAACACTGTACAGAGGTCGCACTACACTAACTTGTAGCTTTAGCTGAACCCTGTGAGGAGGACGCACTACACTAACTTGTAGTTTTAGCTGAACACTGTGTGAGGTCACACTACACTAACTTGTAGCTTTAGCTGAACACTGTGAGGAGGACGCACTACACTAACTTGTAGCTTTAGCTGAACACTGTGCACTACACTAACTTGTAGCTTTAGCTGAACACTGTGCAGAGGTCGCACTACACTGACTTGTAGCTTTAGCTGAACACTGTGAGGAGGACGCACTACACTAACTTGTAGCTTTAGCTGAACACTGTGCACTACACTAACTTGTAGTTTTAGCTGAACACTGTGAGGAGGACGCACTACACTAACTTGTAGCTTTAGCTGAACACTGTACAGAGGTCGCACTACACTAACTTGTAGCTTTAGCTGAACACTGTGAGGAGGACGCACTACACTAACTTGTAGCTTTAGCTGAACACTATGAGGAGGACGCACTACACTAAATTGTAGCTTTAGCTGAACACTGTGCACTACACTAACTTGTAGCTTAAGCTGAACACTGTTCAGAGGACGCACTACACTAACTTGTAGCTTTAGCTGAACACTGTGCAGAGGTCGCACTACACTGACTTGTAGCTTTAGCTGAACACTGTGAGGAGGACGCACTACACTAACTTGTAGCTTTAGCTGAACACTGTGCACTACACTAACTTGTAGTTTTAGCTGAACACTGTGAGGAGGACGCACTACACTAACTTGTAGCTTTAGCTGAACACTGTGCAGAGGTCCCACTACACTAACTTGTAGCTTTAGCTGAACACTGTGAGGAGGACGCACTACGCTAACTTGTAGCTTTAGCTGAACACTGTGAGGAGGACGCACTACACTAACTTGTAGCTTTAGCTGAACACTGTGCACTACACTAACTTGTAGCTGTAGCTGAACACTGTGCAGAGGTCGCACTACACTAACTTGTAGCTTTAGCTGAACACTGTGCAGAGGTCACACTATACTAACTTGTAGCTTTAGCTGAACACTGTGAGGAGGACGCACTACACTAACTGTAAATAGTCTAGCTGCCTGACTGTGGTACTAATAGGATCAGACGAACACCAGCAATTTTCTTCAGGTAGCTGTACTTTAACAACACAAACCTGCCTGTCAGTAGGAAGATAATAACAGGAATGGATCTAGCTAAACTGAATACAGTGTATATATATATATATATATATATATATATATATATATATATATATATACAAAACCTGGGATGCATATATATATATATATATATATACACAATACACTGTAAGTGCAGCTAACTGACTGACTGTCCTGCCTAATCTATCTAACTAAAAACAAATTACACTGTCTCTCTGTCTCTCAACGCCGGAACACACTAAACAGGGCCGCCATGCAGGTGGCCTTATATAGTGTGGGGCGTGTGCTAAACCCCCTGAGCCATAATTGGCCAAAGCTACTGTGGCTTTGGCCAATTACAGCTCTCTCTACAGACGGCACTTTGATTGGCCAAGCATGCGGGTCATAGTGCATGCTTGGCCAATCATCAGCCAGCAATTCACTGCAATGCTGCAGTGAATTATGGGGCGTGACGCGACACACGAATTCGCAATTCGGAGAACGGGCGAACAGACGACTCGAACACAAAGCTCATCCCTATAGGTGGCACTGATGGGCACTGATGGGCACTGGTAGGCACTGTAGGTAACACTGATAGGCAGCACTGATTGGTGGCACTGATGATGAGGCACTAATGAACATTGATTGGCAGCACTGGTGGGCATTGATGGGTGGCACTGTGGGTACTGGTAGGTGGCACTGTGGGCACTGGTAGGTGGCACTGGTGGCTACTGATAGGTGGCATTGGCACGTGGCACTGTTGGGCACTGATGAGGCAGCTGCAGCTCTCTGTGTGAGGGACTTATGTCACTCTGACAGAAGCCAGTGATCGGCTTTTTTCCTTTCATGCTGACAGCATGAGGGGAAAAATAAACTGATTACTGATCTTCTGTATACATCACGTGATCAGCTGTCATTGGCTGACAGCTGATGACGTGGTGAGGAGCCCCTTACTCTGATCTGTGATCAGCTGAGTCTCTTAGACTCGGTGATCACAGAGCGTGCTGTGCGTGACCAGCAAGGATGCGCAGGCAGCTCATGCAGGGGAGGACGTTGTCCATGGACCCCCTCCCGGCAATTAAGGAGGCAAGTAGTTAAGTTTCTGGTAAATGACAGCTGGCCATTGCTTTGCTCTGTTTGTAAACAAAGCAGCCTGGCATTCCCTTCATCTATATCAGATCCTTATCCTAGATGAGGGCCTGGTACAGATGTTACAATAATAAACTCAAAAAACGTGTTATTAGCTGAGCATGGAACTGCCACAAACCACACCCCAAGGTGTACTCAATCACTTGAATGAACAAAAAAGAAAAAATATAGATGATGCACTGTTCCTTTAAATACCTCTAATAGATTAAAATATAAAATAAATATCACCTTACTAAAACATGTTACAATACAAGCATCGACCACAAGGTTTGTAACAAGAGTCGTGTTTTGTAAGTTGTTCTTGTCCAAATTTGTTGTTTAAAGAGGACAAACATGGTATGAATGTAATATTATGAATAGTATGATGGAATACCACGGGCAGCATTTTTATCTGCGTTTATTGACCTTTATGGTCAAATACTTAACCACTTCAGCCCCGGACCATTTGGCTGCCTAAAGACCAGAGGACTTTTTCCAATTTGGCACTGCGTCACTTTAACTGCTAATTGCGCGGTCATGCAACGCTGTACCCAAACAAAATTTGCGACCTTTTCTTCCCACAAATAGAGCTTTCTTTTGATGGTATTTGATCACCTCTGCGGTTTTTATTTTTTGCGCTATAAACGGAAAAAGACCGAAAATTTTGAAAAAAAAATGATATTTTCTACTTTTTGTTATTAAAAAAATCCAATAAACTCAATTTTAGTCATACATTTAGGCCAAAATGTATTCGGCCACATGTCTTTGGTAAAAAAAATGTCAATAAGCGTATATTTATTGGTTTGCGCAAAAGTTATAGCGTCTACAAGCTAGGGTACATTTTCTGGAATTTACACAGCTTTTAGTTTATGACTGCCTATGTCATTTCTTGAGGTGCTAAAATGGCAGGGCAGTACAAACCCCCCCAAATGACCCCATTTTGGAAAGTAGACACCCCAAAGAAATTGACAGCGGTAATTGCATGCTATCACTAATCTCGAGGTAAGAGTTCTGGGAGACCAGACACATAAAGGAGCTGCAGCAGAAACATTTGGAACAACCATCCTTACCTCATCCTATATTCATAGGACTTTATTATCCTCTACACATTTTAATACTGGTTGGACTTCCTACAGATTGCCCCTTATCACTGTCATACACTTTTAATGTGAAACTTATCAAGACCAGACTATACTTATTTCATCTATCTAATTCCATATGTTTGGATATATATTTATTTGTTTATTGTTAATACTATTGCCTGCCAGGCACTGAGAATTCACATATGGACATTATTATTGCCATATAGATTATTGATTGAATATTTCCCATTTGAGAGATAATATTTTAAATATTTGTATATACTTTTTATATTTTTCATATACTTTATATATTTTTTCCTAAATACCATGTCGTTCTATACGATATGGACATAATTTAAATACTCTCCTAAAATATTTTAATTCATTATTTTGGCACTATTTTAATATCTGCGCAGAATCACCTTATTATTTATTGCATTTGAAAAGTGGTTTGTGTCACACTAATAGATTTTGCTGCATTTATTTATGCACTTGCACTTTTAAATTGTTTATGAATATTTTGCACTTATCCAGAGTAGCGCGAAGGCACTTTGCTCACCCCAAAGAAATTGCTGAGAGGCATGTTGAGCCCATTGAATATTTTTTTTTTTTTGAATAATGACAAAAAAAAAAAATTACAAAAAGTTGTCACTAAATGATATATTGCTCACACAGGCCATGGGCATATGTGGAATTGCACCACAAAATACATTCAGCTGCTTCTCCTGAGTACAGGTATACCACATGTGTGGGACTTTTTGGGAGCCTAGCTGCGTGCGGGGCCCCTGAAAACCAATCACCGCCTTCAGGATTTCTAAGGGCGTAAATTTTTGATTTCACTCCTCACTACCTATCACAGTTTTGAAGGCCATAAAATGCCCAGATGGCACAAAACCCCCCCAAATGACCCCATTTTGGAAAGTAGACACACCAAGCTATTTGCTGAGAGGCATGTTGAGTCCATGGAATATTTTATATTTTGACACAAGTTGCGGGAAAGTGACACTTTTTTTTTTTTTTTTGCACAAAGTTGTCACTAAATTATATATTGCTCAAACATGCCATTGGAATATGTGAAATTACACCCCAAAATACATTCTGATGCTTCTCCTGAGTATGGGGATACCACATGTGTGAGACTTTTTGGGAGCCTAGCCGCGTACGGGACCCCGAAAACCAAGCACTGCCTTCAGGCTTTCTAAGGGCGTACATTTTTGATTTCACTCTTCACTGCCTATCACAGTTTTGGAGGCCATGGAATGCCCAAAATAAATACATTTTTAAAAGCCTTTAAAAGCCTTTACAGGCTACCACTTTAGATTTACAGAGGAGGTCTACTGCTAAAATTACCTCAATCTGACCTTCGCGGTGATACGTCACATGCATGGTGCAATTGCTGTTTACATTTGACGACAGACCGCCGCTTGCGTTCGCCTTAGCGCGAGAGCAGGGGGCGACAGGGGTGCTTTTTTTTTTTTTTTTTTTTTATTATTTTTTTGCTTTTTTATCTTATTTTTAAACTGTTCCTTTCATTTTTATTTTTTTTAATCATTTTTATTGTTATCTTAGGGAATGTAAATATCCCCTATGATAGCAATAGGTAGTGACAGGTACTCTTTTTTGAAAAAATTGGGGTCTATTAGACCCTAGATCTCTCCTCTGCCCTCAAAGCATCTGACCACACCAAGATCGGTGTGATAAAAGTCATGAAATGCTTGTAGCTTCCGGTTTCTTAGGCCATAGAGATGTTTGGAGCCACTCTGGTCTCTGATCAGCTCTATGGTCAACTGGCTGAATCACCGGCTGCATTCTCAGTTTCCCTGTTGGGACGTGAGAGCCAGAGAAAAACACGGAAGACGGAGGGGGGAGGCTTTCCTCCCACTGCTTGTAAAAGCAGTCTAGAGGCTAATTTGCCACTAGGATTGCTTTTACATGAAAGCCGACCGCTGGCTGAAAAGAATGATACCAAGATGATACCTAAACCTGCAGGCATCATTTTGGTATAACCACTCAAAGTCGTGAATGGCGTACCTGAAGACAAAAAATGGTTAACAATAAAACACAGTAAACGGTAAAGTATAAAAAAATTGCATACCTGAAAAGCAAACATGATAAAACATAATAACAATAAAACATTGCAGAATAGAATACAGTAAAAAAGAGCAGAACAATAGAAAGAGAATAGAGAGAGAGAGAACAATAAAACTATTTTATTATTATCTATCTATTATTATCTATCTATTCATCTACCAGAAGTGAACAACTTCGTTTAGGAGGAAACCCTGGGAATTTTTTATTTTTATTCTCTATTTTTCATTTTTATTCTTATATACTTTTGGTAGTGGTTTTCTATTCCACTAGTCACTATTGACCTAAACATTAATTTTTAATGGACTATATTATTTGATTTGTTACATATATACGTTTTTTTACACTTAATACTTGTGTTTATAATACGGATTTATACTACCCATTTATTGTGGTCACTTCTATTGCTTATATGTATCACTTATGCCGCGTACACACGGTCGGACTTTTCGTCTACAAAAGTCAGACAGCCTGTCCGACAGACTTCCGGCAGACTTTCGGTGGACTTGCGGCGGACTTGCGGCATACTTTCTAACGAACGGACTTGCCTACACACGACCACACAAAAGTCCGACGGATTCGTACGTGATGACGTACACCGGACTAAAATAAGGAAGTTCATAGCCAGTAGCCAATAGGTGCCCTAGCGTGGCTTTTTGTCCGTCGGACTAGCACACAGACGAGCGGATTTCGGGGTCCGTCGTAGTTACGACGTAAAGATTTGAAGCATGTTTCAAATCTAAAGTACGTCGGATTTGAGGCTAAAAAAGTACGTTGAAAGTCCGGAGAAGCCCACACACGATCGGATTACCAGCCAGCTTTAGTCCGTCAGCGTCCGTTGGACTTTTGTAGACGAAAAGTCCGACCGTGTGTACGCGGCATTAGTGTTGTTTCAATACTGTTTTTGTCCCGCAAAGGACGAATTGATCCACTGTTCATATATGTCATATTTTTGATTTGTATATACACATAGCGCTACACTATTTTTTACTGTTGGCCAAATCTGCAAACAAGCAAAACAATTCCATACATGGATTCAGACTGAAATAACAACTCATCTTTAACCACCAGATCAGTGATTACTTGTATAAGTCCCATTAGTTTGAAATGCACTGTCAATTTATAGGTGTTCTAAGACACCTTGTGATTGCTTTCCAGGCATTCACTTACATGCCTACAATGTAAAACACGGATTTGCCCAGACATCTATTTATCTTTTAGAGTGGTTTACTTTGCAAGTGAGCATTGTTTTAAGGTGAGTCTGTCATAAGTGAAGTATCGAAACTGCCATTGCTGACCTCCTCCTTAAATGTGCTTGTTGTCTAGCTATGTCTGACATCAATGTTTTTTGAGCCACAGACCTGGAAAAAACTTGCTGAAAATGTTTTAGAAGAGTTCCTCAATTATATTTTTCTATTCTTCCCTTTGGGGCTAACAGGCAAACTATTGCCAATAAAAGAGCATGGGGACCTTGAGACCTGGCGCATTTACCAAAGTGGACAATTAAAAAGATACCATACAGTAGGAAGAGAGTCCTTTTAATGTGAATTCAAGGGGGCATGGAAAAAACACTAACCTTTAAATTATATACTGAACTTTGGATTTCCCTTTAAGCTGTATGTTATGTTCAGGAAAAAGTATGATTTTCACAGATAGTGTTAGTAGCACAGTATTCTGTCATCTGTGATCCCCTAAATTATCTTTTAGGCCTTCCTTTTCCGGGAATCACCAAAAAAGGCAATAGGCTGGTTTTAAACACCCTCCTAGCTGCCAAAAGGCTCATTCCATTGTGTTGGCTATCCAACACGCCCTCTCCGTGGTCTAGATTTTTACAATTGATAGCTGAGATTCAGAGGTTGGAATACTTGATGGCCTCAAGGAACACATTTGCCAACCAGTACACCATAAACTGTTTCCCTGTGGTCTGTATTCTACATACAGATTGGCAGGGGTGTTGCTAGGTGGCAAAATGACCAGGGGCTTCAGCCCAAAGTCCAAGGCCTGCAATGGGGGGGGGTGGTATGTGGCGCTGGCTTTTTTAAAACACAGGTCACTGCACTGTAAATGAGCAGGGACTAGGTAGAAATGCACCTACATCCTTGATCCCTGGTGTCACTGAAAGGAAAAAAAGTCCCTGCCCATTGAAGGTGTCTGGAAGAAAAAAATTGTCCCTGCGTCCATCATATGTGATGTGCACCAGTAAATTTAAGGGGGTGGGGTGGTAGGAAGCTGACAGTGAGGTACAGGGGGGATGATGATGACTGGAGGTACAGGGAGATGAGGATAACTGGGGGTACAGGGGGATGATGATAACAGGGGGTTACAGGGGGATGATGACGGGAGGTGCATATGGCAGGGGGTACAGGGGGATGATGATAGGGGTTACAGGGGGTGCATATGGCAGGGGGTACAGGGGGGATGATGACAGGGGGTACAGGGGGGATGATGACGGGGGGTGCATATGGCAGGGAGTATAGGGGGGATGATGATGACAGGGGGTACAGGGGAGATGATGATGACAGGGGGGTGCATATGGCAGGGGATACAGGGGGATGATGATGACTGGGGGATACATATGGCAGGGGGTACAGGGAGGATGATCATGACGGGGGTACAGGGGGATAATGATGACAGGGGGTACAGGGAGATGATGAAAGGGGGTACAGGGAGATGATGACTGGGGGATGCATATGGCAGGGGGTACAGGGGGAATGATGATGACTGGGGGATGCATATGGCAGGGGGTACAAGGTGGGTGATGACAGGGGGTACAGGGGGATGCATATGACAGGGGGTACAGGGGGATGATGATGACAGGGGGATTATGATGACAGGGGGTGCATATGGAAGGGGGTACAGGGGGATGATGATGACAAGGGGGGTGCATATAGAAGGAGGTACAGGGGGATAATGATGACAAGGGGTACAGGGAGATGATGACTGGGGGATGCATATGGCAGGGGGTACAGGGGGATGATGATGACAGGGGGCACAGGGGATGCATATGACAGGGGGTACAGGGGAATGCATATGGCAGGGCGTACAGGGGGATGCATATGGCAGGGGGTACAAGGGGATGCATATGGCTAGGGGCTACAGGGGGATGATGATGACTGGGGGTACAGGGGGATGCATATGGCAGGGGGTACAGGGGGAGTGATGATGACAGGGGGTACAGGGGGATGATGATGGTAGGGGGATGATGACAGGGGGTACAGGGGGATGATGACAGGGGGTACAGGGGGATGATGATAGGGGGATGATGATGACAGGGGGTACAAGGGAGAAGATGATAAAAAGCTTGATGACATGAATCGGAGGTAGGGTGGTGGGCTCCCAGGAACAGGGAAATAAAGAGGGGCATGATGATGATGACAGACAGGGGACAGTAGATGATCAGGGCTGTGTGTGTGTGAGGTCACAGGCAGCTGATAGCAGGGATATTCAGGGCGCCCTCGGTCAGGGAATGACATCACAGGATGTGTCAGTGTCGGGCAGCAGGACATGCTGTATGTACCTTGACCCTTCGGCAGACTGGCTCCCCGCTGATCGCGATGCCTGCTCTGGTAGATCCTCTACTACGGTCGTCCATCCCAGAGATGAGGTCATGGAGCTGCTCAGCCAGGTGGCCATAATCCGCGCTCTGCACATGTTAGGGGATCCGTAGAGCGCGGGAGAAGGGGAGGAGACGGGGGAGGGGAGCACATGAATCCACTTACTGACCAGCGCCTCCTCCTCTTTCTCCACACAGGACTGCACAGCGCCGCCGCCAGACACTCGGGGCTATTGAGCCCACGTTCGGGGCTCCAGCCTCAAAAGCCCACCCTTAACGACGCCTCTGCAGATTGGTACCCTTTTGAGCGTTCTGCTCCTAATTTTATACCATAAAATTGCTTTTGTTTTTACGTTTGACCTACATACAGACCACCCTTGTGCTCTATATACATGGACATTTTTATTTGTACCTCTATATCTTTTGTTACAGTTCAGATATTTGTACACTCTGTAACAATTTCTTCTTTGAAAATTCAATAAAAACTACAATTTAAAAAAAATGTAACATTACTCAGAAGTTATTTCTCCTTTTGGAAAAGTTATCTGCATATGTTTTGAAGGTAGCATTTTCATTAACCCCTTCTTGACTCTCCCCTTTTCATCCTTGGTTTGCTGTTTTTGCAGCTGCAGTGCCTTCTTAAGATCACTCTGATTTCAAAGATGGAGCTGCAGGGATGTAAATGGTAAATGGTTGGGTGGCAGCCTGTGCTATTGCAATGGAGAGTGACATAGGGCTGGTCTTTCCCTCAGTGAATTCTCTATCTGACTAATGGTGTTGAGGGGGCTATGAAGTGATAATGTGATCATTAAATCTCTTTCCATTTTTCTTAGCATCAACAGAGTGGTCAGATGACTACTTTGATGCTTTTACGGTACTCCTAAAATACCTGCCAGGTTTTCCATTTTTTCTTCTCAGAATCCCTGCCACGACTTCCAAATGTACTCACAGAATCTCTGCCAGGATACCTGCTAGGACTTCAGATGGCACTCTTAAAGTGATTATAAAGGCAGAAGGTTTTTTTTTTATCTTAATGCATTCCATGCATTAAGATAAACACCTTCTGTGTGCAGCATTCCCCTCAGCCCCCCTCAGCCCCCAATACTTACTTGAGCCCCATTGCAAGAAAAAATAGGCTATCCGGGACTCTCCCAACTGATTGGCTGAGACACACAGCAGGTGCCATTGGCTCATGCTGCTTTCAATCAAAGTCAGTGAGCCAATGAGGAGAGAGAGGCCAAGAAGGGGATCTGTGTCTGAATGGACACACAGAGCAGCGGCTGGGCTCAGGTGCCCCAAAGCAAGCTGCTTGCTGTGGGGGCTTTCAGCAGAAGGGAGGGGCCAGGAGCACTGGCAAGAAACCCACAAAGAGGAAGATCTGGGCTGCTCTGTGCAAAACCACTGCACAGAGCAGGTAAGTATAACATGTTATTTTTAAACAAAAAAAAAAGAGTTTATTACTTTAAAATACCATCTAGGACTTATAGAGTTTCCAGTAATGATGGTTGGTGCATCCCTTTGCAGTGGTAAGTGCCGTATCTTAACGCCAGCTACCATTGTACGAGGAGCTAAAAATACTGGACTGTGAGATTGCCTGACTATTGCTGACTCAGATTAGCCTAACTACTCTCTTGCTTGCTGCTTGCCTTGACCTCTGCTTGTCCAAGACTATGCTTTAATTTGCTACCTGCCTAGACTCTTACCTGTGGACATTACGACTATCACATCTGCAGCCCTGTAAACAGTCTCTGCACCTTAGCCTCTCCATTCCAAGCACCTCCTTGGTGGGGTGATGCTGAGGGCCATGACCTGGTGACAGTTTGCAGTGAAGTAAACTGGCACCACTACGGTGAAGACCAGGACCAAAGGGTCTAGTATTGATTTTAGGTGGGACCCCATGCCATTTTTTTTAACATGTATAGCAACAGTGACATTTAGAAAAAAAATCCATTAGTTCACTTTTCCCTGCAAGTTTTCTTTATTTTGTAAATAATACAATAGGGACCCCCAAAAAACATACCAGAGCCTCATCCTCCTTGACAATGGTCTTGTATGTCAAAGAAAAAGGTGTGGTGGAATGTGTGTCCCAGATTAGATAAGGCACCTCATCCCAACAAGGTAAAGATAGAAATAGAGGACTGGGTAATGGGATTATTGTGGTGCCAAGAATACAACAATACAAATATTAAAATTAATTCAGTTTATTACAAATATCATTAAAAAAAGGGAAGGGGGGTACATTCCTTACAAAATATAAATTATATAATGGAGCATAGGCAGATGTTTACAACCAGTGGATAGAAAGAATCAACCAAGTAGTCCCTACTAGTTTTGCCAATACATTGGCTTCCTCAGGGGATATAACAGGTTGTGATTCTATAAAAAGAAAATCTCATATTAGTATAACAAATTATATTAATTATAATGAAAAAACAGCGTTGTGCAGGTCACTGACACGAATGCATTGAGACGAAACAAATGCAACATCACCCAGCCAATGGATCCCAGCAAGAGTGGAATTAACATCAATCAAGCATCAACACAAGATACCCACTGAACCCCAAGGGGACAGATGAACCACCTCCAAGGTAAGGGTCATTCTTCACTGCCTTAGTGTGACTGCAGGGGGCTTGTTAAAAAACCTTGAAAGTAGCTGTGGAAATACACATATATGTGGCTAAAGAGCTCAATTAACTATAATGAATGGAGGAAGGACAAGAGAGTCCTCAATACTAACCAAAATACTAGGTATACTAATAAGAAACCCGGGACGCTGGGAGGATCAATGATAATTGATCAATCAAGGCAGCTGGTAGGTTGTATGGATAGACTGCGCTGGACAAAATTCAAAAGGGGAAGGTATAAAATGCTATTAATGAAAATGTTTATATCATATGTAACAAAATTACTGGAGTTAACTAAAAAAATCATACCTGCTGAATAAAATGAACAGGCTGGGCTGCAGGCAATGAAATCCTGATTGCTTCAAAATAAAGCACTAGCTGGAGTAGTAGTAATGTATATGGTGTCCGCATCATGTTTGGTGCAAGAGCCTAATAGATATAAATAAGGGCCTCAATTTAACAAGATGATAGTGGAATAAAGGCTGTGATGTATTATCACAGCATTCTATAAGTGGTATGATCACCCAAAAGCAGGTTTACCTTTGTAGTCAATACAGCTTGTACAGCGTCCCGGTATGTCCGCAATTACGGATGAGTTACTCACCTATTTAAAGCCCCCCACCTGATTGGCGAATTAATTCAGCCAATCAGGAGCGGACAAAAGGCGGCCCGTGCACCTGCGCACTAGCCACCGCAGATGCCTACAGCACCCACAATGCCCAGCATCCCCGGAGAGCGCGGGAGGATGAATACCGTCCAACACACGTGACCAGGGGTGGGGCTAGAGATGGAGGAGGTGTTGTGGCAGATGGAGTAGGCGGAGGGTAGGGGGCAGTGACAGGCCGAGTGGTGGGCTGGCCGACAAAGAAGGCCAGCCCTTGGGTGTCCATACAGCCACGGGCTGTGATAGAAAACTACCCAGCACGAGGGAGGGGCTAAGGGCCGAGCGGAGAGCAAGGCATGCAGGGAACCAATGAGAGGAATAAGTGGAGAAGCATTGGGAATGCGAGATTGAATAGGAAATACATGGCATGCGCCAGAGCCAAGCATTTCAGTCAGCCATATAGTTGTGAAGCAGTACAATGCACAACGCTGTGAAGCAAAATAATTAAACATAAAAAATACAAAATACAGAATCACATTGAGAGAATAAGCAGACATATATTTACAACCATATTAAATTGTATTCAAACCAAAATACTAAAAAATGGAAGGAAAAAATAATAAAAAAACAGCAAAAATAATAGAGGGAGATTTGAAAAAAAAATAAAAAATAAAAAATAAAAATAAAGCCAAAAAATAATATTATACACAGAAAAAAGTATAGGGAAGGAAGGGCGTTAGCACATGCGTTGGGCCCGTAGAGTGGAAGAGGCCAATACGGCAGTAGCAGTCTAACGGAAAAGTGAAGAGAGATGGAAAAAAGGGGGAAAAAACCAAACATGAAAGCCAGATCAAACCAGAGGGCCCATTAGATTAGAAGAAAAAATACTATATCTCTTTACAAAAAGGATTTGAAACTAAGGTATTCATTCAAACCAGGATATTTTGGTAGCATCTAGACAATGTATCCACCTGGTTTCTAATCGCAAAAGAGCGATATCAATACTGCCACCTCGAACATGTGCGGGCATATGCTCGAGCACCGCAAATTGCACAACATTAGGATCACTATTGTGTTGAATAACAATGTGTCTATTTAAGGCCGTAGTTGCCACTCGCTTATGGAGTGGCATAATATGGTCCCTGATGCATCTGAAAAATGGACGCTTTGTCTTGCCGACGTAAAAACATCCGCAGACGCACAGGGCCAAATAGACCACTCCAATGGTGTTGCATGTGATGCGATGTTTTATGGACTGAATTTGACCATTGGGGAGAATAACTGTTTTGGAGTTCATGACGAATGGGCAGATGTCACAACGCCCACAAGAAAAGGTGCCAGTGTTGGAGGCATTAGTAGATTGTTTAGATGTATAATGACTCTTGACTAATCGGTCCCTTATAGAGGGGGCCCGTCGAAAGGTAATCTCAGGATAGGTTTTGACGTACTTGTTAATGGTGGGATCCGCCATCAACAAGGGCCAAGATTTTTTGAGAATGGCTCTGGTTTGCATATGTTGTTTAGAAGATTGAGTTATAACTCGAACTGATTGGTTGGATTTAGGGGATTGTTTGGAATGGATAACATCCCGCCTGTTCAACTTAACCACTCTACTGAAGGCCCTCTTGAGTAAAGAACGACTGTAACCTCTTTGGTACAGTCTGTCAGATAAGTCTCTAGATGCCTGATAAAAATCTTCATCAAGGGTGCAGTTTCTACTAAGTCGGAGAAATTGACTATAAGGAATACTGTCTAGAAGAGATTGCGGATGTGCACTGGTTGCATGTAGTAAAGTATTGCCCGCAGAGGGCTTGCGATACAAGGACGTGTGGAGAGTTCTGTCAAGGTCCACATGGATCTGTAGGTCCAAGAAACTAATCTTAGACTAACTGCATTCCATGGTAAAAGTAAGATTGTAATCATTAATAGCAAGTAAGTCAATCAGCTGTGTGAGTTAATTCCGAGTACCAGACCAGAATATCAAAATGTCATCAATATACCTGTGCCAGGCGATGACATGTTTCAATAATTCCGAAAAAACCTCATTTGGGAAAAGATTTCTCTCCCACCCCCCCAGGTACAGGTTGGCATATGAGGGCGCGCATTTGCTCCCCATAGCTACTCCCTGCACCTGGAGGTAGTGGGAGGAACCAAACATAAACACGTTTCTTGTCTATATAAACTCCAACAGCTGAAGAACAAACCGACTATATAAACTAAAGGATGGTCCGCGTTTGTTTAATTGTTCGTGAATTACGTCAAGGCCTTTGGTATGTGGAATGCAATTGTATAAGCTTTCCACATCCAAGGCTACCAACCAGGTGTGAGGAGGAAGTACTTTACCATCAAGTATTCTGAGTAAGTCAATGGTAGATGGACATAGGAAAATAAAGATGTAACGTGTGCATTTAGGTATTTGTCTACTAAGGCACTCGCATTCTCAGTTAGACTGGAACAACATGATACAATTGGTCGTCCAGGGGGATGCTGTAAAGACTTATGTACTTTGGGGAGAGAGTAAAAGGTAGGTATCTTCGGATCCTTTACATTCAAATAGTTCCAAGTGTTTAAATCAATAGTGCCTAATTGATAGGCTTTAAAAATTATACTATAGTACTCAAGAGTGAAATTCTGAATCAGAGTTTTGGAAATGGGCCGGTACCAATGTCGATTGTCAAGGATGTCCAGGCACATACGTTTGTATGCCTGAACATCCATGAGAACGACATTGCTGCCTTTATCCGCCAGTTAAATGATAAGGTTTGGGTTGCATTGAAGGTCCTTAAGAGCTTTGTGATGTTTGGGGGATAAATTATGTCCATCAGAGTTATGCAGATTAAGGAGTTTGATCTCCTGGGTAGTCTGTTGAACAAATGCCCAAATATTTGGGTTAGACTGAAGTGAAGGAAATGCTCGAGATTTGGGCTTAAAGGAAACGGGTGGCGGGAAGAAGACACCAGGCACGACAACACCAGACAGCGTGGTGCTGAGTGGCTCGTCGCCACACGTGTGGCCCTCCTCCCATAGTGACATAAGATCCTCCACGCTCTGCTGTTCCATTAAGGAGAGTTCAAGTGAGGAAGGGTTGGAAGGTGTGGTCCCCCTAGGTTTGTCATATATGACTTTGAACATCAAACGTCAAGCAAATAAATGTATGTCTTTAATTAATTGAAATCTGTCAAGATCAGTGGACGGGCAAAAAGTTAACAGCAATTTGAGTACAAAAATCTGTTCCTCAGTCAGGGGAACTGAGGATAAATTAAGAACCTCTAGTCCAGGAGTTCCTGGGTTTGCAGCGGTTGTGCATGATTGTGTGTTTGATTGGGACTCTTCCCTAAAAAAATTGGTGCAATTTTGGGATCCATCAGCTGAGTGCTTTGAGGAAATAGTGTTAATAGTGTAGGTTCACTTACCCTACGGGTAATAGTGGAGGGCATAGAAGAGGTGCCGGAGTTGGTGGCCCCAATGGGAGGATGTGATTGTGACTAAGATGTAGAAAGTGTGGAGAGAGCTTGACCATGTGTAGGGAAGGGAGTGGAAGAGTGCATATTGTTGGGATGGGTATGAACCACTGAATGATGTCGAGCTGGGGTAGGTCTAAAAGTGCGATGGAGAGAGTCTGTTGAAGCCAAGGTGCGATCACCTTTTCTTTTTTTAGGCAATCTATCCTGGGATAGTTCGAGGTATGTAGTAGAGTTGCTAGGTGAAAAAGAAGAGGAAACAGAAACACTATTAGGTGCATCAGATGCAACAGTGTCAGTTTTAGGACCAACAGGATTAGAGGGTTTCGGGTTTGATTTGTTAAAGGACATTTGGTTCCATTTATATGCATAGCCATTGTCATAGGCTGATTTATCACAAAGAAATTTATTTTCTTTCGTGTTGATGACACCGAGGGTACATGGAGCATGCCATGTATTTCCTATTCAATCTTGCCTTTCCAATGCTTCTCCACTTATTACTCTCATTGGTTCCCTGCATGCCCTGCTCTCTGATCGGCCCTTAGCCCCTCCCTCGTGCTGGGTAGTTTTCTATCACAACCCGTGGCTGTATGGGCACCCAAGGGCTGGCCTTCTTTGTCGGCCAGCCCACCCCTCGGCCTGTCACCGCCCCCTACCCTCACTACTCCATCTGCCACAACACCTCCTCCATCTCTAGCCCCTGGTCACGTGTGTTGGATGGTATTCGTCCTCCCGCGCTCTCCAGGAACGCTGGGCATTGTGGGTGCTGTAGGCATTTGCGGTGGCTAGTGCACAGGCACACGGGCCGCCTTTTGTCCGCTCCTGATTGGCTGAATTTGTTCGCCAATCAGGTGGGGGGGCTTTAAATAGGTGAGTCTCGTCCGTAATTGCAGACATACCGGGACGCTGTACAAGCTGTATTGACTACAAAGGTAAACCTGCTTTTTGGGTGATCATACCACTTATAGAATGCTGTGATAATACATCACATCCTTTATTCCACTATCATCTTGTTAAATTGAGGCCCTTAATTTAATTTCAATAATTCTTTATTGAGTTTTTCCAAAGAGTAGGTATAATGAACAGAAAAAATTAAATAAAGTACATTCAGTGAAAGTTGTCTCAATTTTGTACTTGTTAAGGTTAAAGCAAGTATAATTATTTGTATATGTTCGTATTATTAATATCAGCATCTGAAGAAACAGGTATGCTTTGGATGTTACCCCCCCCCCAAGACACCCCTCTGGGAGCTAACTGTGTCCAATAGGGGAAAGGACTTCACAGCCCAGAAGCATCCTGTAGAATCTAGCATCCAATCTTAACATAGGTATATGTCATACTTGCTTGCCATAGGTCCTGTGTGGACAACATATGAATAATAGAACAAAAAGGAATAGTAACAAAACTATTTAACATATATCCACAGTATTGAAAAGTATGTCTATTGACCATCCGTTGTGTATAGACTTGCTGTATATATCATTTTGTCATGTATTATTTAATGTTCCCATAGAAACTGAGACCTGAGTTTTTTGGATACCATGTTAACCAGGTATTCCATATTTTGGAAACCTGGTTATGATTCCCCCAACTTCAAGCAAATTGTATTTCATAAGCACTATGTGTGTTTATTATATGTAAGGTTTCCGCTATTGGGGGTGGGTCAATCTCCTTCCAATGTCTGACTATGGTGAGTCTAGCTGCTATAAGCAAGTGAGATACTATATTTCCCAATGATAGGAGTGCCATACCTGCGGAATATGTAGCTTTAGTGCCTGTGACTTGTTCTATTGTATGGAACACGAGGGTCCAACACCTTTTAAGGCGAGGGCATGACCACAGTACGTGTAACAATGTACCTTTGTAACCACATTTTCTCCAGCAATCTGGGGATGCTCCAGTTACAAATTTTGAAATATGGTAATGGGTAACATACCACCTCAATAGGATCTTGTGGTACAATTCCCAAAGGTTGGCACTTCTTGTGGATTTATATGTAACCCTGAAAGCTTTTTTCCACTGTTCCTCTGTGTAGTTCCTCTCAAAGTCCCTTTCCCATGCAATATTGGTAGTTTTACTAAAGGATTGTTTATCCTGTAGGTATTTATATAGTAATGATGTGTCTTTAAGAATCGATTTGGTGGTCGTGTAGAAAAGAGCTATTTTCCAAGATAGTTGGGTTAGAAGATTATTACCTTTTTTATCTAATAGATGGGATAGTTGGATATATTTGTAGATCTCGGAGGCTGGTATGGAATATTCAATCTGTAATGTTCTAAATGTTTTCAGCTTCGGTCCTATAAAAAGATCCTCTAAGAGGAGTATTTTGCTGGTACACCAATTTGTTAATGACATGTCAGGTATAACATGTTCTAAGGCTGTGATCTGGAATTTTAGAAGAGTTTGTGGGTCTTCTAGTGTTATATTTGTAAGTAAGTATTGCCAGGCTTCAATAGAAGCCTGTATGGTAGGTGCACACGTCAATGATTTGGTGAAGTGATATGGACTGGAAATTAGGTAGTTATATAGGTTTCCCCTTTTGATTTGTGTGCTCTCTAGATCAGTCCAAAGTGTGGTGGCGTGTTGAGGAAACCAGTCCCTCACTTGGTTTAGTACAGTAGCCGCATAGTAATCTTTAATAGAAACATGTCCTATCCCCCCCATCTGTTTAAGTTTGATAAGTTTGTTGAAGGCACAACGTGCTTTTTTACCTGCCCACAAATACCTGTCTATTGTAGATTGTACTTGTTGGAAAAAGGATTGAGGGACAGGTATAGGCAAAGTCCTAAATAAATAGAGGAATTGTGGTAGTATTTGCATTTTGAATGCAGCAAGTCTTCCTGTCCAGGAAAGCTCAAACCTTTGCAGCCTGTCTAGTTTGTGTTTCAGGGAGTCCAAAAATGGTGTGTAGTTTTCTTTAGCTAATTCTGAGATTTTAGATGTAAGAGTGATCCCCAGGTATGCAATTCCTTTTTCTTTCCACCTATATGGGAAGTTGGAAGTAATGCTTTGTTTCACGTTTTCGGGTAGACCCACTCCCAATAGATAGGATTTTGTTTCATTAACTTTATAGTAAGATATAGCATTAAATAAATGTAAAGCATGTTGAACCAAAGCCAGGGAGGACAGTACATCTGAAAGTATTAGAATTATATCATCAGCAAACAGGCTGATGGTGTGCATTCTACTTCCGATTGTTAATCCCTTTATTTTGGGGTGTTGGCGTATATATGCTGCCAAAGGTTCCATTAATAGGTTAAAAATTAGTGGGGATAATGGGCACCCTTGGCGCGACCCATTTGTTATATCGAATGGGGTGGACAACATACCTGAAATATAAACCTGTGCTGACGGCGTTGTATAAAGTGCCATAATAGCTTGATACATTTGGCCTTTAAAACCAAACTTGGCCAAAACTTGTTCTAAATATGTCCAATGGATTCTATCAAATGCCTTCTCTGCATCCAAAGCAAGGAGCAGAGAAGGCATTCCAGTTCTGTTGGCCGTGTGTATAAGATTAATCAGGCGCCTGGTTGCATCTGCTATTTGGTGTCCTTTGGTGAAACCAGATTGGTCTGGGTGTATTAAAGATGGGAGGAGATCACCTATTCTACTGGCTATTAATTTGGCATACAATTTTAGGTCGTTATTAAGTAATGATAATTTTGTGGGGTATCAGGTTCCTTTCCTGGCTTCGGTAATGCTACGATCATTGCTTTTAACATTTCAGAGGGAAATGAGGAGTTAGAGGCAGCTCGGTTTAATATCTCAGTGAGTCTAGGAGCTAGTATTTCTTTAAATGTTTGGAAATATTCGCCTGTAAAACCATCAGGTCCAGGAGATTTATTTTTGGGTAGTGAATTGATCATTTGGGACACCTCTTGTGTCATGAAAGGGGAGTTCAGTGCGTCAATTTGGGTTTCTGTAAGATGAGGCAGATCTACTTTGCTAAGGAATTCAGAGATTGTACTGGGTAGTGGTTTCTTTACGTGCGGATCTTTTTTAAGATTATATAGAGACCCATAATAGGTGCTGAAGGCATCTGCTATTGCCTGGGGGTGGTATAATTTAGTCTGATTTTCTGGATGAATAATGTAGGGAAGTTTTGTTTTATGTCTAAGACCTCGCAAGCGAGCTGCTAACAATTTCCCTGCCTTATTTCCAGTTGCGTAGTATGTCATTTTCAACCTCCTGGAAGACTTCTCAAAATCCTCCAGCAGTACTAAACGTAGATCATATCTCAACTTAGTTCTTCTGCCATCTTGTGAGAGAAATTTGCCTTGTTTTGAGTTTCTAATGTTTGAATTTGTTTAGAGATATCCAATATGCGCTGCCCCCTCTTCCTGTTAGCTCTAGCTCCCAACTTAATTAGGAGACCTCGCATAAACGCCTTGTGTGCGTTCCATATCACAAAAGGGTCGTTAACTGATCCCACATTATGATCAAAAAATGTGCTTAGTTCCGTCTGTAAAGCAGACCTGGAAGGACCATCTTGGAATAGATGTGGGTTGGATCTCCAAATAAAGGTGGCACTGCCGATGGACTGGTCATCCACCAACAGTGAAGCCGACGCATGATCCGACCAGGTAATGCTATTGATCTGAGATGCTTTAATTTTGCTTAGTAACCATTTATCCATCAAAAAAAGATCCAGTCTAGAGTACATGTTGTGACTAGCTGAAAAGAAGGAGTAGTCCCTCTCTGTAGCATGAAGGCATCTCCATACATCGTACACATCATATGTCCTCAGAAGGGGTTGAAGCCTCTGGGATTTCCTCGTGGATAATGAACTAGAGACCATGTTGGGGTCAGGTGGCAGGTTAAAGTCCCCACAATGGTAAACAGTAACCTCCGCGCCAATGGTAACAGTTAAAGAAAAATTGTACAATAAAACCTATACCAAAGTAAATCACCCGTGAATAGTTGCATTTACTTTCAAAATAACATATAACAAGCTGCTCCCCTTATCTGAACAAAAAAGTTAAATCTGAAAATAATATAAAATAGGGGGCGCTATAATCTCAAAAAAAATGGTGAATAGTACTAAACAAATAAAAAAAAAACAAAAAAACAAACACACCATAACAACACCAAAAATATATATGCCACAATAGGTTGCTGTGCTAGGTAAATTAAAGTGTGTAATGATTGACATTCACAATAAAAATCCTTATGCAAAGGTAATTGAATTTAACAATCGCGATAATTAATTGTCCCAATCCAGTGAAGAAATTAGGAAAATAGAAAAACACAAAAACACCACAACTCTTCATAGATGCATGAAATTCTTGCTGATGATATAAAGGTTCCGTCACCAAAGAGGAAGAAATACACCTTGAAATAATAGATATCTGCTTACCAGATACCAATGACTCCTTTAACTAAAAAAAGAGTCATTAGCGCTTGTACAGGATTGTGCCTGTTCACATAAAGGCTGGATGGTGCTTTAGGCATAGATCCCTCCCGTCCCATTTATTCAGGATAGGAAATATAGGAAACAAAATAGAGTCTCCATAGCGTAAAACCGTTTAATAGAAGTATAAAAAGACAATAAAAATAGCCAAATGGCCGCTTACATTGATCGGTGCCTACCTGGCACTGGGACTGCTCGTATGTCAGGGTAAATGGTGTCAGGGACCCCTCGCATCACATCATGTGCGGCGTGCGTTCCACCCAGTACGCATAGTCAACCAGAGGATCCGGATGTTGGTAAGCAAGGAGAGTAAAGGACACGTGACCACGTACCGCTCCGACGTACGTTTCGTTGTGAACGTCTTCAGGGAAGCGTACATTGGTCACTAGGTTACAGGTTTTTAAAGGGAATAAAGGCGGGTAAATTAGCATGATAAGAGAAGCCCGCCTCCTTATCAATAAAGTTTGTTGCCGAACATTAAGCACAGAGTGACCAGGAGGCAATAGCTCCCTCTAGTGGCCACGTGTCATAATGGTCCGGATGATACCTAAAATTGGAGGAGTAATAGTACCTAACATTGAGTCACGTTGTATTAGGGTACTCCCCCTATCGGTCAGTGAAAAACCGAGCGAGAGTAATTCATACCAACAAATATGTTAAATATTTTTTGTTTGAAAATTGTTGTAAATTGTCATGATTAATTAAAAAGAGAGAAAAATGTATATATCTTAATTGCCCTGTCACTCTGAGCAGCCACAGTCTCGGTTAACAATACACCCAAATGCATAAACAACCATAAGTATTAATAATTAATACAATTAGGTGCTTGTAAACAAACATCCCCCAAATTGGAACAAATAACTTGAGACCATTGGGAATCTAGCCACTAAATTACAGTTGACCTCAAGAAATAGAATAACTGGATATTTAAATCAAATTGAAATAAATTAAATGAAAATAGGATTAAATTGGAATAAGTAGACCCCTATTATTAGTTCCATTAATAGTTACATACTACTCAATCTTGAGCTAATCATTGGTTAAAAAACAGTTAAGGTCTATATCTATATTCATCCCATACGGTTGCATGCTTTGTAGCTTATAGAGCCAATAAGTTTCGTTTTTAGACACTGCCCTTTTCATATGAGTACCCCTCCAATCCCTTGAGATTTTATCAATCCCATAAAACGTTGTGATACTGTTTAAAGTGTCTGGAGACACTATGGTTGGGGTAACCATTTTTGATATTCGCAAGGTGCTCATTGATTCTTACTTTAAGTTGGCGTGTGGTTCTACCCACGTACTGTAAGGAACATGGGCATTCCAAAACATACGTCACGTGGTCAGAATCACACGTAATAAGGGGTTTGATATTAAATTGTTGTTGGGTTACTACAGAATTGAATTGGGACTTCTTTTTCTTGGAGCCCGATTGCCTTGTTATTTTTCACGCGTTGCACCTGGTGCAGTAGTAAAATCCCGATCCATCCAGAAACGTAGGTGGTTTCCTAGGTGGATCAGGTATATTAGGAGCTAATCGATTCCTCAGGGTGGGGGCCCTACGATAAATGAACTTTGGTTTGTTTGGCAATGAGGACTTCAAATCTTTATCTTTTAACAGGATTGGCCAGATTTTCTTAAAAATACCTTCCACTGTTCTGTATTGTCGATGAAAACCCGATATAAACGCACATTCGTATTTATATTCTTTTTTTGGTTTGGGACCCAGCAAGGCTTGCCTATCCATGTTTGACACCTGAAGAACTAATTGGTCCAATACATGGGCAGGGTAGCCTTTTTCCAAAAATCTAGTGGTAAGAGTTTCTGCTTGTGCAAAAAAATCTGTATCATTTTCGCAATTTCGCCGTATGCGCATATATTGCCCTTTGGGTACAGCCCCAATCCATTGCCGGTGATGGCAACTGTGTGTAGGGACATAGGCGTTGCGATCTGTTTCTTTAAAAAAAGTTTTTGTACCAATAGTAGAACCATGTTTAAAGAGTGTTAGATCTAGATAATTCACTGTTGACAGGTTGTAATCTGCTGTAAATTTTAAGTTATATCTAAAGTCCCCACAAAGTATCAGGTGACCCCTCTGTATTTGTAGCACCTTTTTCATTAGTTTATAAAGAAAGCGAGTCTGATGGGCATTAGGGGCATAAACGTTCACCACTGTATAAGTGTTATTATTATTATCACAGACCAAGACGTGATATCTTCCTTGTGCATCTTGTATGTCATTATGGAGGTGAAAAGCTACTGTGTCCTTTATTGCCGTGAGAACTCCTTGTCTTTCAGCATTTGAGTTTGCATAGAATATATGCGGGAATTTAGGGTGAGAACATGTAGGTTGTGCCTGCTTTTTGAAATGCGTCTCCTGTACACAAATAATGTCACCTTTATGGTGGATCGCTTCTTTCCACATGGATCTGCGTTTAGCCAGATGATTAAGTCCTCTGGCATTAACTGTTAGAAAGGTTATAGGCATCTTACAAATGTAGAACGGAGTGCATGGTAATGCATGTGTATGTAACACTTACATTCAATGGTTGACTTGTCAGAAGTGATCTTGATGCGACGAAAGCATGGAAAGATATGGTTGTAATGGATCTGATGTGCGGCTTGGTCAGACATGAGGGTTGTAGCAAAGTTCTGCTACTGCGGATGTAAATTGTGGTTAACTGAAAAAAAAAGAAATAGTAAAGTAAAACATGTAACAGCGAGTAGGTCCTTACGACCTGGGTGTGACAATGAGTCACTCATATGGTGGTCAAGGGGTATACAAAAATACAGTTCAGCTTAGCAGTTATTTCCTCTCTCTCAGGGGACAGCTGATTGTAACCTGTTTTGACTTCTGCTGGGTCAGGTATGTTTGCGGGCATTTTTGGAGGTGACCAAGTTCCAATCTTCGACAATGTAATCAGGGCTTCTTGGGTTATGGTCTCTGTGCACATCATCTGGTATAATATGCCATTTTTGAAGTAGTTGCATCCCTTTGGCAAGATTATCCACCACATGCTCCCTACCATCCCTTGTGATGATCAATTTTGTAGGGAACCCCCATTTATAGGTGATTTTATGGTTCCTCAATGCCTTAGATATTGTGTTAAGGTTCCTCCGTTTCTGTAGAGTAAATTGGGACAAGTCCGCAAAGAATTGTAGGTCTTTGTACTGTGGTGGAAAGAGATCTTTATTGCGTAAGGCCGCCATCAGGCGTTCTTTCGTTTGAAAAAAGTGTAGCCGGAGTATGACATCTCGGGGTATGTTGTCTGGTAGGTGGGATGGCTTAGGTAAGCGGTGGATCCTGTCCACTGTAATGCCCAGGTCAGATAAGTCTGGGAGTATAGCCTGAAATAGTTGGGCTGTATAGGTGCGTAGATCAGTTTGTTGGACCGAATCGGGGACCCCCCTTATTTTCAGGTTGTTTCTCCTGGAGCAGTCTTCAATGTCCGCTAATTTAGCTTTAATGGCATCCATTTCGTCAGTATTGCTATCATATGCGTCAACAAGATCATTGATGGTGGTTGCAAACTCCCCCATTTTATTTTCTATGTGATCTACTCTGGAAGCAGTCTCTCTTAGTTCTACTCCGAACTTGTGAACACATGACAGCATGTCAGCATGCAGTGAGCTTCTAAGAGACACTAACATGTCTTTAAGGGCAGTTTCCAGGACAGGCTGGTTGTTAGTCGGGAAAAGATCTATGGAATCAGGGAGATCTCTAGTGTCTTCCCCTGAGTCTAGGCCTTGTGTCATATCCTGACTTGCATCTGAGGCATCCAGCCTCACCCTCACTTTTTCTGGGCTCCCCGAGGTAGGAGTGTGGATCAGAGACTGTGTGCTCCTTTGTGGGGCATTTCTTTTTTGGGGATTGCCCTTCCCTTGGCTGTAGTGAGGAGTACTAGACATACCTCGCTCCTTCGTCCCACCGCCATCTTGCTTAGGCCAGAGCGGATAGTATTCGGTGAGTTTTTGCGGCTCACGGAACTCTTTATTCTTCCGCGTCATGTTCGGTCGGGTCCCCGGGTTGTGCTGCGGGTCCGCTGGTAGTTGTTGTGCCATTTCTGGTAGGTTAAACAGGTGATGGGTGCCGGTTTGTCCCTGAGCGTCCATCTTCCTCTGCGGCAAGCTCCGCTCCCCCGAGGCCCTTAATTTATATCTATTAGGCTCTTGCACCAAACTTGATGCGGACACCATATACATCTACTCCAGCTAGTGCTTTATTTTGAAGCAATCAGGATTTAATTGCTTGCAGCCCAGCCTGTTCATTTTATTCAGCAGGTATGATTTTTTAGTTAACTCCAGTAATTTTGTTACATATGATATAAACATTTTCATTAAAAGCATTTTATACCTTCCCCTTTTGAATTTTGTCCAGCGCCGTCTATCCATACAACCTACCAGCTGCCTTGATTGATCAATCCCAATCATTGATCCTCCAAGCGTCCCGGGTTTCTTATTAGTATACCTTGTTTTTTGGTGAGTATTGAGGACTCTCTTGTCCTTCCTCCATTCATTATAGTTAATTGAGCTCTTTAGCCTCATATATGTGTATTTCCACAGCTACTTTCAAGGTTTTATAACAAGCCCCCTGCAGTCACACTAAGGCAGTGAAGAACGACCCTTACCTTGGAGGTGGTTCATCCGGCCCCTTGGGGTTCAGTGGGTATGTTGTGTTGATCCTTGATTGATGTTAATTCCACTCTTGCTGGGATCCATTGGCTGGGTGATGTTGCATTTGTTTAGTCTCCATGCATTCGTGTCAGTGGCCTGCACAACATTATCATTTTCATTATAATTAATATAATTTGTTATACTAATATGAGATTTTCTTTTTATAGAATCACAACCTATTATATCCCCTGAGGAAGCCAATGTATTGGTGAAACTAGTAGGGACTACTTGGTTGATTCTTTCTATCCACTGGTTGTAAATACCTGCCTATGCTCCATTATATAATTTATATATATTTTGTATATTTTATATTTTGTATGGAATGTACCCCCCCCCTTCCCTTTTTTTAATGATATTTGTAATAAACTGAATTAATTTTAATATTTGTATTGTTGTATTCTTGGCACCACAATAATCCCATTACCCAGTCCTCTATTTCTATAATGGTCTTGTATGTAATTTGGTGAGTCTCCTTTGCATTATTTAGGGACCACACTGCACAGGGACAGATCAGCTCTGGGAAAGGTTTTGCCACTTCAGCTGAGAAAGGGCTGAAAACCTAGAAACTTTCAGAAGCCTAGCTGCCAAAAGGGAAGTATTGTCTGCATAGGGTTTTGTCTGAAGAACTATTCAGTGATTGAGAAGATTTCCTCTGCAAGAGAAATCAATACACTTCAAAGCTTAGGGAAGACATGCTTTGCTTAATCTTCCACTATGTAAGATTTGAATTATAAGTCGCACTTTCTTTAATGCTTTTAAAAGGGAACTAAACAACCTTAGTGTGTTACTCTATTTTTCAATGTCCTGGGTAAAAGTTTACTTCACATACCCTGTTATACTCCCTCAAGGTAGTTACCCCCTACATGCAAAATGTTTTTGGAGTCTGGAAGATTTGATCAGTAACCACTCTGGCATGGTTAACATGTAGTTGTGTTATAGTGGAGCATAGAAAAGTATCACAAACAAATCCACACCCACTATTGCTTTGTTTTCTGTCAATAAGACTCCTTCAGATATTTACGCAGAAGTGATCCAGATGGATGCACGGCCACCCAATCACTTTTATCTATAGACCTTTGAGCAGAGCTTTCCCTTTGATCCCAGCACTCACCTTTCTCCAATGTTAATCCAGTACTAGTGCAGGAGGCTTCAGAATGGAGATCAGATTTTCAGAGGACTGAGCAGGTGAAATAGATTAAGGAACATCCATTCCCCATCTTTCACACTGAGATTAAAACCAGAAGTACTTAATTCTTAGCACTTTTGCATTCAGAGATTTAAAAATGCTGACACATCTGCTGGTTGTACAAACAGTTTGGGGACTCTCTTCCCCCAGTCTGCTTGAAATAATAGCAGAGGAAATATCAGGGGTCTATGGCTACTTTCACCCTTCTCTGCTGCAAAAAATACAGTAAAAACACATATGCATTTTTTCTGTTTTTACTGTGTTTTTGCCATGTTTTACGGTGCTTTTTTCACATGTGAAAAATGGGTACATGACTCTAAAATGGCACCATAAACACAATCACAGGTGCATTTTTGTCCACGCTTTTGATGCATTTTCCATTTATTTCAATGGGAAGGTGCATTTTTGGTGTGTTTTTTTACTGCACCAAACATGCACCAAAAAAGCAGCAAGCAGGACTTTGAAAAATGCAACCGACCCACAACCTACCAGTGTGAAGAGTTCCATAGGATTTAATGGTCCTGCTTTTTTCTTCCACTTTTTTTAACCACTTGCCGTTCAGTCACATTACATATACTGAGCTTGGGCGGCACGTGCAGGTAAAACCATGCACATCTATGTAATTTTGCCTGCTCCCATTTAGGGGTGCGCTGTGTGCCCCTCACGGCTGCTGTGTCCACTGGACACAGCACATTGCAGATCCAGGAAATCGGGGCCCATGAATCTCTATTATAATCTCTATTATAATCTCTAATCTCTATATGATCACAATCTCAACAAAGCTGTTATGAATGAATATATTCATAACAGCTGTGTTTCCTATTCTGTGATTGGCCCACAGCTATCACATGGTACCTGGGTCAATCACAGCACCCTGTACCAGGTGATTAGCTGTAGCCAATTACAGATCACTAGTGTAAAACTTTGCTATTACAATAGATTAAAACAAGATTAGAGAGAGTACTACTCTCCCATAAGGTGATGGGACTTTCCCAGATATGTCACTGTCTCTGAGGTAAGCACATACACAGTGGATGACAAAGAAATATAAATGTATTACAAAGTATACACAATATAAACCTTGTTTGATGGTAACATTAGGCCATATACAGAATTGAGCAAAAATGATACTCAACCCATAAAACTTAAAACATGCATGCTTGTATGTGCAGTAAGCCGACCCGTTTCACAGACTTCTTATCTGCTTCTTCTGGGCAGCTCAACATGCATATATATCATTATTAAAGTTACAAAAAGATAACATTAGTGTAAATTACAATTGATTTATTTATCATATAAAAAACTTGTTAACATTAACCGGTTGCTGACCAGTGCATGACGATATACGTCGGCACAATGGCACGGCTGCGCAAATGGGCGTACAGGTATGTCCCCTTTAAAATGTGGCATTGTGGGCGCATGCACGCCCACCACATGCTCCGTGACTGTGCTCATGGGCCCTGTGGACTCGATGTCCCGCGATCGTGTCACGGAGCAGCAGAACAGGGAGATGCCTATGTAAACATTTCCCCATTCTGCCTAGTGACATGACAGAGATCTCCTGCTCCCTGTCATTGGGAGCAGTGATCGCTGTCATGTACTAAGTAGCCCACCCCCTACAGTTAGAATCAAAATAAATAGGGAGTTGGGACTTTGAATGAAGCAGATGGATAGTGGAGGTAAAAAACAGTATAGAGATTTTATTTAGACAACATTAAAACACATAATTCGTCATATATAATGTACAATGAGCGTGCACAGGGCCTGAACATATTATGTAGAAAAGTACATGCATAGCAACAATTCAAAGTAGTAACCATAGTAGTATCATTGGCAATAATCCTGGTGCTGGTGCATGCATCCACATGGTATGTCTACATTCATCAAAGAGTATACAAACAAATCATAGAGTAGGATGGTTGTAAGTAAATCAATATCAGTCCATGTAGAGTATAACTGTAGCATCAAATAGCTTGACGCGTTTCGTGAGTTGTCGCACTCGTCAGGAGCGGATGCGGTAAATATACCTATAGAGTATATATAAAAAAGCATATATTGAACTGTACTCTCGAAAAAAGCTATATGACGAATTATGTGTTTTAATGTTGTCTAAATAAAATCTCTATACTGTTTTTTACCTCCACTATCCATCTGCTTCATTCAAAGTCCCAACTCCCTATTTATTTTGATTCGATTTCGGGATGGAGGCACCTGAGGGTGCTTCATTTAAAGTCCCAAAACCCCCTTTCTATATACACCCCCTACAGTTAGAATCACTCCCTAGGACACATTTAACCCCTTGATCGCCCCCTAGTGTTTAACCCCAAGAACATTATATATAACCTCCAACGGGATTTTTAAGGCAATGAAAATTTGTAAATTTACATAAAATCAATTTTATTGTAGATCAAGAAAGATTATGACTATTTATACAAAATCAAATAAGTAGAAAAAGTTTAGTATAAAAAATTCATATTGCTAATATTGCATAGCTAAAAAAACAATTTTGAAGAAAGGTGATACAGCACACCACTCAATACAATCACCACAGATGAAAACCGTGGCGTCGAGTGGTGGATTTCCAACGCGTTTCAACCTGTGTGTTTTTATGATAAGTCTTCTTCAGGGAAATGCATCACATTCTAGAAAATCAAAAATGTCATATTACTATTTATATTTCTCTCAGTTAATGTATTATAATTCCTGCAATGTGCAGAGGTTCTATTACTCACATCCTTCCAGGATATCTTATGGACAAACATAGGTTCCCAACAAGGGTGGAAGGTACCAAGTCTCCAAAGATTAAATATCCTATAACTCCTACAAGACGGCTGGAGATATGCATTGAATCCAAATATTTGGCGTATTCAGCATCAAGTAGTGATAGCTGTGTAAAAAAGGAGGGGGCATAGTTAAAAAGAGGCCACAAAAATGAAGGGGGAGGGAGGGGAAAGGACCGGAAAGGGGGGGGCCCAGTGGGGCCCAGGAGGGGGAGAAAAATGGCGAGGGAAGGCCTGTAAGGACCCTCCACTCACACATCTCATCCCCCATCCCCTGTGCATCCGCACGGACCCCTCACCATCCTCCAAATCCCCAAACCTCCTCCCAAAGGCAAAAAAAAAAGTTTACAAACTTCCCATTTGCAAAGGTCAAATGAGTTGGAAAAAAGAACACTTACTATTGCCAGATGTCAAGCGAAAAGTGCTCCAGGGATGGTAGAGAAAATTGGGCCAAACGTCTGCCCTGACATCCCTCGGTGGTTCCCGAGGGGGGAATGACGCCATCTTGCCGTCTCAGGCGTCCTTTATGTGATGTGGGCGGGGGCTGGTTGCCGCGCCAACCAATGGCGCGGCTCACAAGCCCTGACCGCCCTTCAGTATGCTTAAACGTGGTGACGCTGAGCATCACCACGGAAACCAATAATGCTTCAAGGCCGCGCATGCGCACCACTACCACCGTACGTCAGATCCGTGGTGACGCTGAGCATCACCACGGAGACGGACGACGCTGCAGGGTAGCGCATGCGTGCTGTGGGAGCCTGCATTGAATCCATTTTAAGGAAGGGCTGTGCCCATACTAGTGTTATATCCTCCCAAGCAAAAAGGATTGTCCCCATAAAGGAGTGAACCAAAGGACAGGATCACTCTCAAAGAACCCCCTGCATGTGCCCTTATGCAGAAGAAACCATACCATTGCAATGTATCCACCCTCCCTTTTAATCTGCAGAGTGCGGAAAGAGGAGAGGGGGGAAAAAGGGGGGGGAGGGTATGATAAGTATTGGGCTAGATTAAATAATGGAAGAATTATATGTACAAAAACCACATAAGTCCCCACGCGCACTAAGATTGTAAAAAAGGCGGGGGGGAGACTGGGACTAATAACCACCGACACGAGAAGCTCCCTGTCTGAGGAGAACCCCAGGCAGGGAGAGATTGGAAGGCTCCCGTGTATATCTAACACGGGGGCCCCCCTGTGCCGGGTAGGGTATAGGATACAGGGGGTATAGAGAAACCCCTGTCTGTGAGAAATCCTAGGAGACTGGTCCCCCCTACCAGGTTAAACCCAGAGATACCCCAGAAGGGGGGGGGCAGAGTGCAGAACATAAACAGGAACAACCCCTAAATATTAATAATACATTGAACAAAGAGGATATAATCACATAAATATCGTTTGGAAGGGCTGGAATGCCCAAACCAGGTGATAACAATAACCTCTAATCAAAAAGAGGAAAAAATTACACAAAATAATAAGAAGGAGAACATTCAGATCATTATCTTAATTCGTTCCATCTAATAATTGAAATTGAAGAAACTCCCCTAGGAGAAAAATATCTATCTAGTGCCTATACATACACCAGGGTTACTCATGGAGAGTAACCCACATAAGGAAGGATCTAGAGGGATGAGAGCGTGGTCCATCTAGAGGGATGAGTGACCGCTGAAATGGAGAGTGGGGGGGCATGTTAATCGGTTTTGCCCAACCCAAAGCCCTCCAAAAAGGGCCTGAAACTCTCCGTTTCATTCAAACCAGGGGGGGGTGGTGGCCCTAAGACGCCTGATCCAGAGCATCTCGCGCTGGAGCAGGATCTTGTTCCAATCACCCCCCCTGGCTGGTATATGGAGTCTATCCAGAACTGTAAAATTTACCTTGGGCATCCTATAATTGTGTTGTTTGGCTACATGCCTACCCAAAGGTAGGTAAAGATTGCCTATGCCCATGCTGTGTATATGTTTTTCCACTCTTTTGGCAAATTCCTGTCGGGTCTTGCCGACATAAAAGGCCCCACACTGGCATTGCATTAAGTAGACTACCCCCATGTTCTACAGTTGGCAAAGTGTCGCAACTGGAAAATCTCCCCACTAGGTAGGGTTATCTTGGTTCTTTTTCCTAAGACTCCACATTGTGCGCACGATCCACATGGGTATGTACCCCAAGTTTTACAGGGATCTCTTCTCGCACTTCCTTTATATTCACTCTGTGTGAGTGTATTGCCTATGGAGCCGGATTTCCTGTAGGTGATTAGAGGTCTTGATGTTACTAGACTGCCCAGAATTGGATCCTCCATAAGGATTGACCAGTGTTTAGAGATTATTTTCCTTATTTGTTTGTGTTCATTTGAGAATTTCAAGATGATTCTAGTCGTAGTGTCTGCATTTTTTTAAATCTTTTTCTTTTTGAAGATCATGTAATGTCTCTCTGTATTTTTCACACGATTAAACGCTTTCTTGAGAGCTGTCTTGGTATATCCTCTCTCCATCAATCTGGAGGTTAATTCATTCGATTCTCGTTGAAAGTCCTCCTGTGTACTGCAATTCTTTTTTAATCTTAAGAATTGACTGAATGGAATGGATTTTTTCAGTGGCTCTGGATGAAAGCTGTCTGCGTGTAACAGTGTGTTACCAGCTGTCTCTTTTCTATACAGCTTACTTGAGAGTCCACCAATCTGGTCTTTAAAGATGGTGATGTCCAAAAAGTTGACCTCCTTGGGGTCATAAGACTTGGTGAAAAAGAGGTTAAAGCTGTTTATATTCATGAAGTTCAGGCAGTTTCTAAGTGCATCTTCAGAGCCATCCCAGATGATAAAAATGTCGTCTATGTATCTCTGCCACATACAAATGTGGTCAGAGTACATAGACGACCCCTCTCCCAGCAGGAAATCTTTCTCCCACTCCCCCAGGTACAGGTTGGCGTATGAGGGTGCGCAGCACGTCCCCATAGCCACTCCCTGCACCTGGAGGTAGTGGGAGCCCCTAAACAGAAAGGTGTTGTGTTTTAAGATGAATTCGAGCATCTGAAGTATAAAGGCATTGAACTTCCAATCAGTAGTAGCTCGTTGCCTCAAAACGCGTTCAATGGCTGCTACTCCAGCGTCATGGGGGATGCTATTGTATAACGATTCCACATCGATGGTAACTAGGAGGGCCGAGTCTGGGATGACCAGGTTGTCCAAGATTTGCAATAGATGGATTGTGTCTTTGGTGTAGGAGGGTAAGTCCATGACATGTGGTCTGAGATGATGATCTATAATCTGGCTGATGCCTTCTGTGATGGAGCCATTGCCTGAAATGATGGGCCTACCGGGTGGATCATTCAATTTTTTATGCACCTTGGGTAGGGCATAAAATGTAAGCATCCGGGGGTGCTTTATCAGTATGAATTCCCACATTTCCTGGTCGATGATCCCCTCGTTGAGGGCCTCATCGACCAGGTATAGGAATTCCTGGTTGAATCTTTCCACTGTTGCCAGGGAGACTTTCTTGTAACATTTAGTGTTGTTAAGTATGTTAAGGCACATCCTTTCATAATTTTCATTGTCAATCAGGACAATGTTTCCGAGGAAATGGATCCAATACGAACAAAGGTAGAACCCAGGGAAACATACGAGGCTCCGTTCCCATGACAGGGAAAGGAAACAAGAAAGATCAGGGAGCTATTCCCAAGACCCAACAAACGCAACTTGACAGTTTTTTTAGACAAGAACAGTGCACCGCCACTCAATCTGGTGCCTCTCACACAACTAACTATGATCCCCATGACTCCCCAAACCCTAAAGGGGAATTAAATGTTATTAATCTTTCCTCCCACCTATTAACCACAGCTGAGCAAAGGGTATTATTCCTGGGCCTCTCCTTTTGCCCCAATCGAAGCATGGATAATTTTGAGGTCACCAAAGATATTCACCTCTTTGCTAGGAAGTTGTTGCTAAAAAGTTTATACACCAAACAACAAACAACCACAAAACCAGAAATAGCACCGAATCTGAAAACGGCTGACTTCAAAGCCCTAAGAGATTTAAACTTATTACTACAAGAGAACAACGCTTTGGAAGATGGATGGGATGAGGAATTAGGAAGCGGGGGGAGTGATGACAAGCAGTCAGAAGAAGATGATGTGAGATCGTATAAAAATACAGATAAAAAATTTAAAAAGAAATCACATAAATTTCCACCTCTCAACCTTAACCCAGTGATAGCATTGTTTGTCAAGCAGACAACCAAAGAAATTGAGAAATTGGAGAGACATACAACTAAAAACAATCTTAGTCCAGAACTTCAACACGCACTTAATACACTCAAGAATGATATGAATATTACAATTAAGGCATCGGACAAAGGGGGAAACATTGTCCTGATGGACAATGAAAATTATGAAAGGATGTGCCCTAACATACTTAACAACACTAAACACTACCCAAGGTGCATAAAAAATTGAATGATAGGGGCATGGCCTGACCTCGGGAGAAGATGGCAGCTTAAGTCTTTTGCTCCCGCTGACAGAGAGGACTTTATAACTAAAATGGAGGTTACTTATTCGCCCTACCATGAAGAAAACATGGGGACTTCATCCCGCAGCTCCTCCGCTTCCAGATCAAGGTCCCCTCGCGACTTGACTGGCAGGATTAGCCAAAATATACCAGAAATGTTCCGCTCCCATTCTGGCAACATGGCGCCCACACGAGGCTTACCTCAGATAGCAGGCCCAACGGCAGAAACCATACCGCCCCCAGACAATGGAGCGGTGATTCTCACGCCAAACTCACAACCCAGCCTCCAGGACTTGCACTCAGTAGCGCTGGATATAAAAAACACCCTCACGGCAGCTCTGACAGCGGCAATTACGGATCTCAGGATCGACATTCAAGCGATTGCAGGCAGAGTCCAGGAGGTGGAGAAGACGACCACAACCCCTTCCACTGTGCTCCGCCGTACGTGTCAGGTCCTGGATACACACACCCTACAGCTGCGGGACATGAATAGACACATGGAGGATTTGGACAATCGCGGCAGGCGCCATAATCTGCGGGTGAGAGGCCTGCTGGAATCAATTGAAGCTGACAGGCTCCAAGCAGAGGTCTCCTGCTTCTTTAACGGCCTCCTGGATAAACCCCCCACCACCCCCATAGGTATGGAACGCATACACCGTGCCCTACGCCCACGGGGGAGAGAAGCGGACCCACCTAGGGATGTGATTTGTCATATTATAGACTATCAACTGAAAGAAGAACTTCTGCATAAGGCCCGCATGGCTACAAAGCTATGACACAATGGTGCTGACATACGCATTTTTCAAGACCTCTCAACGATTACATTACAACGTCGGAGAGAACTGCGCCCCCTGCTGGAAGTACTACGTTCCAAGGAAATCCCATATAGGTGGAAATTTCCCTTCGGCCTGTCAGCCTCCTATCAGGGTCGCACCGCACTACTCAGAGTGCCAGAAGATCTGCGCTATTTCTGCGACACCCTAGACATACCGTTCACGGATGTTCCCGAGTGGTATGCGGAATTCCGCCCTCCGGCTTCCAGAATACACCCGCCTGACAGCGAACCGATGGACACTCAGCCGCACCGCTACAGGCGGCAGCGATCTCCATCCGAAGCCAGACTACGTCTCCATACGCCAGGCACGGATAGAGGTCCCAGCCCGCTGGACACCCCGCAGACCAGGAGAGCACGCCGGGACCGCTGATCAGCGACGCCGACGCCGGAACGTGCGATACACGGAGATTCGATTTGCCCGCTGCCATTCGTTTCACTGGTTACACTAAGTTCTGTTCCAGTTTTTCCCTGGTTTGTGTCATGCTTTGTTAACACTAGCTGCTAGCTTCCAATCTCCCTGCAGCCCTAAGCACCTGCACCGGCCTTTTCCATTCTGCTCAGGACACCACATTAACAACGATGAGACTGAAACCACACTGAATGCTGGTGGGATGCAGAAACGGGAGCTACGGATCAACAATGTCTCCATTGCAGGAAGAAACCAAGAACTCTCAAGAAATGACATTTCAGCACACACGGCTTTGGTCATTCTTGACATTTTTGTGCACACAGTCAACGTATCCTTTCCTGCTCTGAAACCTCACTCACACTCGCTTTAAGCTGAGGAGGGGGGAGTCCGTTAAGCACTATTATTCAAATGATAAGTTTTAGCTCTCGTGCTGTCACCAACCTTTTATTTCCTTATGTTATCCTTTACCTAACAATGTCTCTACTCTAGACATGACTAGACAGGGCTGAGTGGAGTGATGATCCGCGGGAATGATTTACGAGGTCTCATACATTATATTACTACAATTGAACAATACACAACCGATGTTCCGAGCACACTTCTAGGAGCAATGCGGTACAGGCTTGCTCAGATTTCACATGGCTATTGCCCTACACACAGCTCGCTGTTATCAAAATTGCCTATCACACTGACACACTTAAGTTATCCCGGCTACTCCACTTACTGCGTATAAGTAAGGGGGACACGATTCCCGCGGATCATCACCTCATATGATGCAATGTAGATTGATTGAATATATATAATTATGAGCTAGGGTCCTAGTACCGACTTCTTAAATCGATGGACTCATGATTGTGTCGATCAGTAGTTACGTGACTTATCCTATGCTCATGGGCGATGGGAGGACCCTAGATGCATCATATTACCCACATGTTCCGATAATATACGGCATGGTTCAGATAGCGAGGCCCGTAGATGACATCTGGAGTAACCCCAGTTGTATTAAAACATTATAAACAAGGCTCTGATGAAAATGGAAAACATCAACGCAAGACATCGTTCTTCACAGATGGCTGAGAGGCTTACTGACCTCACTGTTCCAGCTCATCTCCCCCAGAATAGGGTACCTCCATTGACGCACGCACTGTTGACCTGAGACATAGAAGAATGATGTATCTGCAGGCTCCTATTTTGCACACAGTAACGTAGGAGTTTAGACGCCACCCAGACTGTAAACGTTCCGGACGATACTACATATCTATATGTAACACCGGGCACGGTTGATGCGTGGCTCTTGTTCCCACTTGCTTCAATCTCCAGTTTCATACCTTCCAGCGGATGGCCCGGTAGATCGACGCAACATGCCACAGATGATGCGCACGTCTTACTGATCCTTGATAAGACAAGACATAGGGCTAGGACTTACACACCCAGCACAGAGGGTAGTAGCTAATTCAGTCCACACAGGTTAGACCAAGGTTGACAGCATGACGTGTATGGGATTCCACTGTTTTGAGTTTTGTTTAGCTTAAGTCTATTAATCTTTTGTCATTTTTAAGGTTTGTCTAGGATTCTTTCATACATAGGGTAATCAAAATCCATGTATTACTTACGAGACAAGCATTAGTTGACTCTTGCCTAGAAGGCTCCCTGAAAAGAGAGTGTCACGAACCAGGGGCACGCGGATTAAACACTCAGACGGCACTCTAACTCGGATCTACAGGTATCTCCCTACATATACTTTGCAAGCCTACATCATTGAACTATCAACTCTGATCCCAATATTTATTAATCCTCCCACCTATTCATACAATCCCCAGATTCCACCTTTACACTAGTTTAGCACAATTTTAGACCTCCTCCATAAGCTCACATCTCCTCCCTGTCAAGCGGGTAGCCTCTCCTCTTCGAAAACACACCTCTTCATACCGACTTCAGCCGCTCCTCACCTCAGTGGCGCCCACAAGCACTTCTGCTGATCTATATATCAGATTTCATTACACGCCGCGGATCCAATCCGGTCATACCTAAGTACAGGTATTCATTCTCTACGGATCAGCGAGCAGGATCTCGCTGATCGCCGGAAACGACCACATCCACACGCGAAGCTACCCGACCATTTCCACTCATTTACGCATCGGACTGCAACACAAAAGTATCACATTCTTAGTCCCCCATACACGTTCTCAAACCCCTAAGTGTTTTCAAACCCCCCCCTCCAAAGACGCAAATTCTCTGATATTTCATTCTAATCCCCTTTCTAACTCTCTCCTCTTCCTCCTCCGACAGAGACTCACAGCTATACGAAGTCCTCCCGTCCTCCTTTACCAGCACATCTAAATTTTAAACACACCAGCAAAATGCCGCAAACACCATCAGCCAAAAATAAAACAATCAAGGTAATATCCCTAAATATACGGGGACTTAACATCCCTGAAAAACGCTCTCAGTTACTACTTTCCCTACATAAAAACAAAGCGGACATTGTCTTTCTCCAGGAGACACATTTTAGAACAGACTCCACCCCCAAACTCTCCAACTACCGCTTCCCAACCTTCATACACGCAACTAATATCTCCACAAAATCAAAAGGAGTCTCCATCCTATTTGCTAAAAATTGCCCGTTTCACGTTACAGACACTTGCATAGACACGGAAGCTCGATACCTTTTTGTCAAAGGCACACTTCACGGAAAACGAATAACCCTGGCCAACATTTATGCACCCAACACGAAACAAGTACCCTTCTTCAGGTCCACCTTACAAAAACTCACTGTTCCAAGACGGCCTTCTTATACTAGGAGGAGATTTCAACATTCCTCTGAACCCATTACACGATACCTCGACCGGCTCCTCCAGCCTACCATATAGCGCGCTACGTGCAATTAAATCACAACTGAAAGAACTATCACTACACGACTCCTGGCGCACACTTCACCCGAACGAGAAAGATTTCACTTTCTACTCGACTCCCCACAACAGATACTCCCGATTAGACTATCTATTCCTTTCGCAAAGGGACCTGCCGATGCTAATGACAACCACCATTGACCCCATGTATCTTTCAGATCACCACCCAATATCCATGACGCTAACATTTTCACACACCACGCCCCGACCCCATATTTGGCGCCTGGATCCCTCGCTTCTCACGGATACCGCAACCATGACAGCCATACAAGAACGCCTCTTGCTTTACTTTAGGGACAATGATTCCCCGGATGTCTCACCTATGATGAGATGGGAAGCACATAAAAGCACCATTCGAGGAGAACTAATTGCACTCTCAGCCAAACGTAGGAAGGAAAGACAGGAGCACATAAATACATTGACTTCACGGATACAATCCTTAGAAAGAGCACACAAAACCTCCCTAGCAGTGACGTCTCTCCCGGAACTGCTCAAAGCTAGATCTGAACTTTTAGAGGCTCTTCACAAACAAACAAAACGCAATTATATACTCTCCCAAAAAATATTCTATGAGTACGGCAATAAATCAGGCAAAATCTTGGCCAGAGCGCTCCGGACCAAAAAAGCAAAAACAACGATCCACTCAATAATAGACCCTACTGGGAAACGATTAGTTTCCAATGATCAAATAGCCGGACAATTTGTACACTATTATTCCCAGCTGTACAACCTACATACCCCCAACACACAGAGGGTAGATAACCACAGAACAAAAGCTATCCAGGATTTTCTCACAAAATATTGCCCTAAGCACATATCTACTGATGAAGCAACCGATCTGGAACGACCCATATCCCCAGCTGAAATGGACGTGGTTCTAAAACAATTGAAGACTGGTAAGAGCCCCGGCCCAGACGGTCTAACGACCGGATACTACAAAACTTACACTGAAACCCTCAAACCACATTTCCTGCAGGCGTTCAATTCCCTGTCTTCAGATAATCCCCCACCTAGAGACCTACCAAGGGCACATGTAACTGTAATACCTAAGCCCAATAAAGATGCATCTAAGGTATCGAGCTACCGCCCTATATCCTTATTGAATGTTGATCTCAAAATATACGCCAAGATATTAGCTAATCGTCTCTTGCCTCTCCTGCCTAACCTCATCTCACTAGACCAGGTGGGTTTTATACCTGGCAGGGAGGCTAGAGACAACACTACCAAGGCGATCAACATACACAAATGGTTAACTTCACAACAACAGCAAGGGTTCTTCTTGTCGCTGGACGCGGAGAAGGCATTCGATAGGGTGGCGTGGGACTATATGGAGGAAGTACTTAAAAAGATCGGTATACGAGACCGTATGTTACAATTTATAATGGCCCTCTATGCTTCCCCCACCGCACAGGTCCGTGTTAATGGACACCTATCGACTGCCTTCTCCATGTCAAACGGGACACGTCAGGGATGCCCGCTTTCCCCGTTAATATTCATCCTCACCTTAGAACCACTCCTTCAACGTCTTCGATCTAACCCGGACATCAAAGGTGTCTCCATATCAGAGACTACATACAAGCTATCTGCTTTCGCAGATGACATTCTCTTGTTTCCGACTGAACCCCACATTACACTACCCAACTTACTTAAGGACCTTAATATGTTCAACCTCCTGACCAACCTAAAAATCAACTTCACAAAATCCGAAGCCCTGAACATTTCCTTACAGAAAGAGACCCTAGAAGCATGTCAATCTAACTTCCCTTTCAAGTGGACTCGTGATGCGATTACCTACCTAGGGATCCGCATACCGACCCACCTTTCTGACCTTTATCTCAAAAACTACATACCGATCCTCCAACAAATTCAAAAAGACCTTAAGTCCTGGTCAACGGGACTCTTTTCCTGGTTTGGGAGAACATCAATAATTAAAATGAACATCCTCCCAAGAATACTATATGTTTTGCAAACAGTCCCCATAAGGTTACCGCAAGCCTTCTTTGCATCATACCGCAGGGCATGCAGCGAATTTATCTGGGGGAAAAACCATCCTAGGCTTAGTTTCGAAAGACTTTCTCTGCCCAAATTAAAAGGAGGAATAGCTCTCCCAGACATTGCGAAATACCACCAGGCATGCCAATTGTCCAGAATAGTTGACTGGACTGTCCAAAACCCCCCTTAAACTCCACAAAATGTCCCCCTCTATCCCTCCCACCTGCTGGAGATGTTCAGAGGCTGAGGGTTCCATGGTCCATTTATGGTGGTCGTGCCCACTTATTCAACCCTTCTGGAAAGAAGTCCAACGTATTACCACTAATATTACCACCTATCAGATTGAATTCACCCCTGCCCAAATGTTGTTACACCACTCCTCTATACCAAAAAAAGACTACCACCGCACTACATATGATAAATGCGGCTAAAATGTGCATCCCGACTCTCTGGAAATCTTCTAAACCCCCGACTATAGCAGATTGGCTCAAACGTATATCTAAAGTAGCCGAAATGGAGGAACTGATCCACCAAGCCAAAGATACATCCCCCAAATTCAGAACAATTTGGTCTTGCTGGCAACATTTCCAAACGACAGTCGAATATAAGGATCTCTTTTCCTAAGATCTTATACTTATATCTGGGACTCTGTCGGAGAAGGACTCACTACACTCATACTCAATATACTCACGATACTCTTTTTCTTTTCTTACCCTTCTTACACCTTTACTCTCCCCCCCTCTTATATTCCACCCTACTTCTCGACTCCCCTTTACATACTTAGGACTCTTTTTACAGACAACTAAGTCATAATAAGTACCCCAAACGCGTTTGAATCCCTCCTCGCCTACCTAATACTTCTAACGCCCTAATCACCCCTTCCCCTCACGATAGGTATTTCCATCCTCCCTACCCAACTAAGATTAGGATTGCTTGTGGTCCGGTGACCGCAATACTATCACACGTTAACACGCCCAGAGGCGTATCACACTAAAAAGAAGCACTTCACACGAAGATATCCCCAGGACCCCACTCTAATAATTGACAATTGAACGCATGACGGAGCGGACACATAAATATCTTCCCTCACACCTGATGACCATGCACCTTTATCCACGTCCTTCATAGGGTTCCAACCTGAGATAATCGATAACTTACAATCTCCCCGATGGATTTAAATACACAATGCTCGGGGCCAACACACGAATCATATATGGACCTTTTAAGGTACCCAAAATGACACATATTCACTGAATAGCCTCTAGGCACAGACCCTCCTGTTTCAACGTTTACTACTGGAGTATAGTTATTCAAGGTTATATCATACTTTAAACTTTTGTTTTTTGTTTTTTTTTTGATAGCACAGTTGAACATGCTGTATAGTACTGAATGAGATGTTCATTGTATCACATTTTATACAACAATACAATCTTATGTACATTTATTATGTTATGCTTCTGTATAACTTGACTTTTACTGACAATAAACATGATTCTGGAAAAAAAAAAAAATTGAATGATCCACCCGGTAGGCCCATCATTTCGGGCAATGGCTCCATCACAGAAGGCATCAGCCAGATTATAGATCATCATCTCAGACCACATGTCATGGACTTACCCTCCTACACCAAAGACACAATCCATCTATTGCAAATCTTGGACAACCTGGTCATCCCAGACTCGGCCCTCCTAGTTACCATCGATGTGGAATTGTTATACAATAGCATCCCCCATGATGCTGGAGTAGCAGCCATTGAACGCATTTTGAGGCAACGAGCTACTACTGATTGGAAGTTCAATGCCTTTCTACTTCAAATGCTCGAATTCATCTTAAAACACAACACCTTTCTGTTTAGGGGCTCCCACTACCTCCAGGTGCAGGGAGTGGCTATGGGCAAGTGCTGCGCACCCTCATACGCCAACCTGTACCTGGGGGAGTGGGAGAAAGATTTCCTGCTGGGAGAGGGGTCGCCTATGTACTCTGACCACATTTGTATGTGGCAGAGTTACATAGACGACATTTTTATCATCTGGGATGGCTCTGAAGATGCACTTAGAAACTGCCTGAACTCCATGAATATAAACAGCTTTAACCTCTATTTCACCATGTCTTATGACCCCAAGGAAGTCAACTTTTTGGACATCACCATCTTTAAAGACCAGATTGGTGGACTCTCAAGTAAGCTGTATAGAAAAGAGACAGCTGGTAACACACTGTTACACACAGACAGCTTTCATCCAGAGCCACTGAAAAAATCCATTCCATTCAGTCAATTCTTAAGATTAAAAAGGAATTGCAGTACACTGGAGGACTTTCAACGAGAATCGAATGAATTAACCTCCAGATTGATGGAGAGAGGATATATCAAGACAGCTCTCAAGAAAGCGTTTAATCGTGTGAAAAATACAGAGAGACATTACATGATCTTCAAAAAGAAAAAGATTTCAAAAAATGCAGACACTACGACTAGAATCATCTTGAAATTCTCAAATGAACACAAACAAATAAGGAAAATAATCTCTAAACACTGGTCAATCCTTTTGGAGGATCCAATTCTGGGCAGTCTAGTAACATCAAGACCTCTAATCACCTACAGGAAATCCGGCTCCATAGGCAATACACTCACACAGAGTGAATATAAAGGAAGTGCGAGAAGAGATCCCTGTAAAACTTGGGGTACATACCCATGTGGATCTTGCGCACAATGTGGAGTCATAGGAAAAAGAACCAAGATAACCCTACCTAGTGGGGAGATTTTCCAGTTGCGACACTTTGCCAACTGTAGAACATGGAGGGTAGTCTACTTAATGCAATGCCAGTGTGGGGCCTTTTATGTCGGCAAGACCCGACAGGAATTTGCCAAAAGAGTGGAAAAACATATACACAGCATGGGCATAGGCAATCTTTACGTACCTTTGTGTAGGCATGTAGCCAAACAACACAATTATAGGATGCCCAAGGTAAATTTTACAGTTCTGGATAGACTCCATATACCAGCCAGGGGGGGTGATCGGAACAAGATCCTGCTCCAGCGCGAGATGCGCTGGATCAGGCGTCTTAGGGCCACCCCCCCTGGTTTGAATGAAATGGAGAGTTTCAGGCCCTTTTTGGAGGGCTTTGGGTTGGGCAAAACCGATTAACATGCCCCCCCACTCTCCATTTCAGCGGTCACTCATCCCTCTAGATGGACCACGCTCTCATCCCTCTAGATCCTTCCTTATGTGGGTTACTCTCCATGAGTAACCCTGGTGTATGTATAGGCACTAGATAGATATTTTTCTCCTAGGGGAGTTTCTTCAATTTCAATTATTAGATGGAACGAATTAAGATAATGATCTGAATGTTCTCCTTCTTATTATTTTGTGTAATTTTTTCCTCTTTTTGATTAGAGGTTATTGTTATCACCTGGTTTGGGCATTCCAGCCCTTCCAAACGATATTTATGTGATTATATTCTCTTTGTTCAATGTATTATCAATATTTAGGGGTTGTTCCTGTTTAGGTTTTGCACTCTGCCCCCCCCTTCTGAGGTATCTCTGTGTTTAACCTGGTAGGGGGGACCAGTCTCCTAGGATTTCTCACAGACAGGGGTTTCTCTATACCCCCTGTATCCTATACCCTACCCGGCACAGGGGGGCCCCCGTGTTAGATATACACGGGGGCCTTCCAATCTCTCCCTGCCTGGGGTTCTCCTCAGACAGGGAGCTTCTTGTGTCGGTGGTTATTAGTCCCAGTCTCCCCCCGCGCCTTTTTTACAATCTTAGTGCGCGTGGGGACTTATGTGGTTTTTGTACATATAATTCTTCCATTATTTAATCTAGCCCAATACTTATCATACCCTTTTCTCCCTCCCCCTTTTTCCCCCCTCCCCTCTTTCCGCACTCTGCGGATTAAAAGGGAGGGTGGATACATTGCAATGGTATGGTTTCTTCTGCATAAGGGCACATGCAGGGGGTTCTTTGAGAGTGATCCTGTCCTTTGGTTCACTCCTTTATGTGGACAATCCTTTTCGCTTGGGAGGAAATAACACTAGTATGGGCACAGCCCTTCCTTAAAATGGCAGCGGGCTGTCCGCTTTACGCTGCGGGATGCATGTGGGATTCAATGCAGGCTCCCACGGCATGCATGCGCTACCCTGCAGCGTCGTCCGTCTCCATGGTGACGCTCGGCATCACCACGGATCTGACGTACGGTGGTAGTGGTGCGCATGTGCGGCCTTGCGGCATTATTGGTTTCCGTGGTGACTCTCAGCATCACCATGTTTAAGCATACTGAAGGGCGGTCAGGGCTTGTGAGCTGCGCCATTGGTTGGCGCGGCAACCAGCCCCCACCCACATCACATAAAGGACGCCTGAGACGGCAAGATGGCGTCATTCCCCCCTCGGGAACCACCGAGGGATGTCAGGGCAGACATTTGGCCCAATTTTCTCTACCATCCCTGGAGCACTTTTCGCTTGACATCTGGCAATAGTAAGTGTTCTTTTTTCCAACTCATTTGACCTTTGCAAATGGGAAGTTTGTAAACTTTTTTTTTTTTGCCTTTGGGAGGAGGTTTGGGGATTTGGGGGATTTTGGGGATTTGGAGGATGGTGAGGGGTCCGTGCGGATGGGGGATGGGGGATGAGATGTGTGAGTGGAGGGTCCTTACAGGCCTTCCCTCGCCATTTTTCTCCCCCTCCCGGGCCCCACTGCCCCCCCCCTTTCCGGTCCTTTCCCCTCCCTCCCCCTTAATTTTTGTGGTCTCTTTTTAACTATGCCCCCTCCTTTTTTACACAGCTATCACTAGTTGATGCTGAATACGCCAAATATTTGGATTCAATGCATATCTCCAGCCGTCTTGTAGGAGTTATAGGATATTTAATCTTTGGAGACTTGGTACCTTCCACCCTTGTTGGGAACCTATGTTTGTCCATAAGATATCCTGGAAGGATGTGAGTAATAGAACCTCTGCACATTGCAGGAATTATAATACATTAACTGAGAGAAATATAAATAGTAATATGACGTTTTTGATTTTCCACAATGTGATGCATTTCCATGAAGAAGACTTATAAAAACACACAGGTTGAAACGCGTTGGAAATCCACCACTCGACGCCACGGTTTTCATCTGTGGTGATTGTATTGAGTGGTGTGCTGTATCACCTTTCTTCAAAATTGTTTTTTTAGCTATGCAATATTAGCAATATGAATTTTTTATACTAAACTTTTTCTACTTATTTGATTTTATATAAATAGTCACAATCTTTCTTGATCTACAATAAAATTGATTTTAAGTAAATTTACAAATTTTCATTGCCTTAAAAATCCCGTTAGAGGTTATATATAATGTTCTACAATTTTGCATGGGATGATGGCAATGACATGTCCATACCACCAAGGTCATATGTATAAAAGTGTTTAACCCCTTCCCTGCCAGTGTCATTTATACAATAATCAATGCATTTTTATAGAACTAATCGCTGTATAAATGACAATGGTCCCAAAATAGTGTCAAAAGTATCCGATGTGTCTGCCATAATGTCACAGTCACGACAAAAATCGCAGATTGCCAACATCACTAATAAAAAAAATTAATAATAAAGATGCCATAAATCTATCCCCTATTTTGTAGACGCTATAACTTTTGCGCAAACCAATCAATATACGCTTATTATGATTTTTCTTAACAAAAATATGTAGAAGAATACATATCAGCCTAAACTGAGAAAAAAATGTTTTTTTTTTATATTTTTTTTGGTTACCGTTAGGGATGAGCCGAACACCCCCCGGTTCGGTTCGCACCAGAACCCGCGAACGGACCGAAAGTTCGCACGAACGTTAGAACCCCATTGACGTCTATGGGACTCGAACGTTCGAAATCAAAAGTGCTCATTTTAAAGGCTAATTTGCATGGTATTGTCCTAAAAAGGGTTTGGGGACCCGGGTCCTACCCCAGGGGACATGTATCAATGCAAAAAAAACTTTTAAAAGCGTCCGTTTTTTCGGGAGCAGTGATTTTAATGATGCTTAAAGTAAAAAAAAAAAAGTGAAATATTCCTTTAAATATCGTACCTGGGGGGTGTCTATAGTATGCCTATAAAGTGACGCGTGTTTCCCATGTTTAGAACAGTCCGTGCACCAAATGTCATTTTTAAAGGAAAAAATCTCATTTAAAACTGCTTGCGGGTTTAATGTCATGTCGGGTCATGGCAATATGGATGAAAATCAGTGAGACAAACGGCATGGGTACCCCCCCAGTCCATTACCAGGCCCTTTGGGTCCTGTATGGATATTAAGGGGAACCCCGCACCCAAATTAAAATAAGGAAAGGCCCTATATACTCTGAACAGCAGTATACAGGCGGTGCAAACAAGACAGGGACTGTAGGTTTGTTGTTAAGTAGAATCTCTTTGTAATTTTGAAGGGGTACATTTTTAACGTGTTTAGCTCCAGCCAAAAAATCTTTTTAAGCTTTTTGGAAAACATAGGGAAGGGTTATCACCCCTGTGACATTTGTTTTGCTGTCTTTCCTCCTCTTCAGAAGATTTCACCTCACTTTTTGTCCCAATGAAAAATGTTTTTTGAAAATTTGGGTTTTTTTGTGGAACAAGGATTGGAAAGCATCAGTGGAAAGGAGAATTTTTTTTCCCATATTAACTCTTACAGGAGAGAATTTCCCTTCCTAGGGGTAGATTTCATCTCACTTCCTGTTGTCTCCTTCCGTTTGCAAGTAGGAGTCGTTTGTAAGTTAGATGTTTGAAAGTAGGGTCCTGCCCTATATACTCAGCAGAAATTTGGGCCTTAGGTGTTGCTGTGGCCACAACACTGTAAGCCCTCACAGGGCCCTGCTGTGAAATATTAGATCAAGAATTGTAATTACATGCCCCTGTTGAACAGGAGCTGAAAAATTAGGCCTTAGGCACTGGTGCCACAACACTGCAACCCCTCACAGACACTCTAGTTGGAACGCAGGAACGAGCCCTGCTGCAAAGTATTGCATCAAAAATTGTAATTACACGCCCCTGTTAGACAGGGGCAGAAAAATTGGGCCTTAGGCACTGGTGCTGGTGCCACAACACTGCAACCCCTCACAGACACTCTAGTTGGAATGCAGGAACGAGCCCTGCTGCAAAGTATTGCATCAAAAATTGTAATTACACGCCCCTGTTAGACAGGGGCAGAAAAATTGGGCCTTAGGCACTGGTGCTGGTGCCACAACACTGCAACCCCTCACAGACACTCTAGTTGGAATGCAGGAACGAGCCCTGCTGCAAAGTATTACATCAAAAATTGTAATTACACGCCCCTGTTAAACAGGGGCTGAAAAATTGTGCCTTAGGCACTGGTGGTGGCGCCCAGAACCAAAAATGTTCTTACAAGCTATCAGCGTGATGATTGAGGAGGAAGAGGATAATTACTCAGGGATAGTCACTCAGCATCAGCATAGGCAGTCTTTGAAGGGATCTGAGATTTCAAAAAAAATTATTCAGTTACATCAGCATCAGGTGCTTGGTAGCTGGTGGTGATCCAAGACTGATTCATTTTTATGAAGGTCAGCCAATCGACCGAGTCGGTGGACAGACGCACCCTGTGATCGGTTACCACGCCTCCAGCAGCACTGAATGTGCGTTCCGAAAGAACGCTGGATGCAGGACAGGCCAGTAGCTCAATTGCATACTGTGCAAGCTCTGGCCAGTGATCCATCTTCAAGACCCAGTAACCCAGAGGATTTTCGGTGGGAAAGGTGTCCAAGTCTGATCTTGCCCCTAGGTATTCCTGCACCATGTAAAACAGACGCTGGCGGTGGTTGCTGGAACCGATCATACCTTGGGGCTGCGGACCAAAAAATTGTCTGAACGCATCGGTCAGACGGCCACCTTCTCCACCGCTCCTTCTTTGACTGACCGAAACCTCAGCAACACGTTGTCCAGAAACAGGAGTTTGTAACCTCCCAGTCTCTGGGAACGCGTTGCACAGACCTTTCTGCAAGGCCTCCCGAAGATGTTTCATCCTCTGCTCCCTCTGCGATGGCAAGATAAGGTCCGCAATCTTACCCTTGTAACGTGGATCAAGGAGGGTTGCCAGCCAGTATTGGTCCTTCTCCTTGATACCACGAATACGAGGATCCTTACGCAGGCTTTGCAGGATCAGGGAGGCCATGCAGCGTAGGTTTGCTGAGGCATTCGGTCCGGAGTCCTCTGGGTCACTAAGAACAACAACGTCCGCAGCCACCTCCTCCCAGCCACGTACAAGTCCATGTGTTCCTTGGGACTGATCCCTTAAAGACTGCTGCTGATGCTGAGTGCCAGGCTCCACCTCCATACTGACACAATCTTCCTCCTCCTCCTCCTCCTCGTCCTCTTCCTGTGTGATCGGCGGGCACGCAGGAACACTGTCTGGATAAAGGGGGCCTTGAGAGCTAAGGAAGGCCTCCTCTTCCTGCCTCTGTTCTGCCTCAAGTGCTCTGTCCATTATTCCACGCAGCGTGTGCTCCAACAGGTGGACAAGGGGGACAGTGTCACTGATGCATGCACTGTCAGTGCTCACCATCCTCGTGGCCTCCTCGAATGGTGACAGGACAGTGCATGCATCCCTGATCATGGCCCACTGGCGTGTGGAAAAAAAACCAAGCTCCCCTGACCCTGTCCTGGTGCCATAGTCGCACAGGTACTCATTGATGGCCCTCTGCTGCGTGTGCAGCCGCTGCAGCATGGCCAACGTTGAGTTCCACCTGGTGAGCATGTCACAGATTAGGCGGTTCTTGGGCAGGTTAAACTCCTTTTGGAGGTCCGTCAGCCGAGCACTGGCATTATATGACCGGCGGAAATGCACACAGACTTTCCTGGCCTGCCTCAGGACATCCTGTAAGCCCGGGTACCTGCCCAAGAACCGCTGCACCACCAAGTTAAGGACGTGAGCCAAACAGGGCACATGGGTCAGTTGTCCCTGTCGGAGGGCAGAGAGGAGGTTGGTGCCATTGTCGCAAACCACCATTCCTGCCTTAAGTTGGCGTGGCGTCAACCACCTCTGAACCTGCCCCTGCAGAGCTGACAGAACCTCTGCCCCAGTGTGGCTCCTGTCCCCCAAGCACACCAGCTCAAGCACCGCATGGCATCTTTTGGCCTGCGTACTTGCGTAGCCCCTTGAACGCCTACGGAGCACCGCTGGTTCCGAGGAAGAGGCCATGGAGGAAGAAGAAGAGGAGGGGGTGGAGGAGAGAGGTGTGTCACAATCAGCATTTTGGAGGCGTGGTGGCGGAACAACCTCCAACACTACTGCACCTTGTCCTGCATCCTTCCCAGCTGCCAGCAGAGTCACCCAATGCGCCGTGAAACTTAGGTAACGTCCCTGTCCATACCTGCTGGACCATGAGTCAGCGGTAATATGCACCTTACCGCTGACCACCCTGTCCAGCGAGGCATGGACATTGCCTTCCACATGCCGGTAGAGAGCCGGAATCGCCTTCCGTGAGAAAAAGTGGCGTTTGGGTACCTGCCACTGAGGAACCGCACATTCCACAAACTCACGGAAGGGGGCAGAGTCTACCAACTGAAAAGGCAGCAGTTGAAGTGCTAGCAATTTTGCCAAGCTAGCATTCAACCGCTGGGCATGTGGATGGCTGGGAGCAAACTTCTTTCGGCGGTGCAGCAGCTGGGGCAGGGAAATTTGCCTGGTACAATCTGACGTCGGTGTACCAAAAGCAGATTGCCCACAAGTACTTGGCTGTGACACACCTAATTCTACACCTTCATTCCTCTCACTGCAGGTCTCAGAGAGGACTGAAGGTCTAGTGGGGTTGGAAATCTCAGCTGATGAGGAGCAAGGAGAGATCCTCTTTGTTCTTTGGTGTGGGTCTTTTAGATACGCTTGCCAACGAACTGCATGGCAGGTCAACATATGTCTGGTCAAGCATGTGGTGCCCAAGCGGGAGATGTTTTGGCCACGCGAGATACGCTTGAGACATATGTTGCAAATAGCAGCGGTGCGATCTGATGCACTGGTCTCAAAAAAGGCCCACACCAAAGAACTTTTTGAATAACGCGCAGAGACTGCAGCGCCCTGCACATGTGGAGCTTTGGGGTGTGATGCAGTCAATGTGCTGCCCTTAGGCTGGCCCCTGGAGGGCATCCTGCCTCGTTGGTGATGTGCCGCCTCCTCCTCCTCCTCCTCCTCCTCCTCCTCTCTCCTATCAGGCACCCACGTTGAGTCAGTGACCTCATCATCCCCTCCCTCCTCATCACTGGAGCAAACCTGGCAGTATGCTGCAGCAGGGGGAGCATGACTGCCAGATTGCTGTCCTTCTTGGGCACCCCCTCTGTCCGTGCTCATGTTACTGCCTTCATCGAGCTCAGTATCATCATCAGAGCCTTCCAAACGCTGGGCATCCTCCTGGAGCATGTACCCAACACTGTGGTCAAACAGTTCGAGGGAATCCTCAGGAGGACACGGTGGAGCTAGGGAAGGAGTCACTGATGACATTGAGCTGAGGGAAGAGGCCGCTGCTTTGCCAGACAAAGCACCCTGGGCATGGGTGAGAGAGGATGAGGAGGATGAGGACGGCTTGGTCATCCACTCGACCAAGTCTTCCGCATGTTGCGGCTCAACACGGCCAGCTGCCGAAAAAAAGGCCAAGCGTGTCCCATGGCCACGTGCTGATGAGGATGCACCGTCTCCACGACCAGCACTAGACACAGAGCCTGCTTGCCCTCTCTTATTGGCTTGTGACTGTCTGCCTCTCCTTCTTGGCCTTCCAGACATACTGATGGCCTGTAGCTGCACTAAGCTGGGATAGAACACCCCAGGTAGCTTTATATACTGTAACCAGACAAGCCTGCCTGTCAGTAGGAAGATAACAGGAACGGATCTAGCTGAACACTGTGAGCAGGACGCACTGCACTAAATGTAAATAGCAGGAACGGATCTAGCTGAACACTGTGAGCAGGACGCACTGACTGCACTAAATGTAAATAGCAGGAACGGATCTAGCTGAACACTGTGAGCAGGACGCACTGCACTAAATGTAAATAGCAGGAACGGATCTAGCTGAACACTGTGAGCAGGACGCACTGACTGCACTAAATGTAAATAGCAGGAACGGATCTAGCTGAACACTGTGAGCAGGACGCACTGCACTAAATGTAAATAGCAGGAACAGATCTAGCTGAACACTGTGAGCAGGACGCACTGCACTAAATGTAAATAGCAGGAACGGATCTAGCTGAACACTGTGAGCAGGACGCACTACACTAAATGTAAATAGCAGGAACGGATCTAGCTGAACACTGTGAGCAGGACGCACTGCACTAAATGTAAATAGCAGGAACGGATCTAGCTGAACACTGTGAGCAGGACGCACTGACTGCACTAAATGTAAATAGCAGGAACAGATCTAGCTGAACACTGTGAGCAGGACGCACTGCACTAAATGTAAATAGCAGGAACGGATCTAGCTGAACACTGTGAGCAGGACGCACTGACTGCACTAAATGTAAATAGCAGGAACGGATCTAGCTGAACACTGTGAGCAGGACGCACTGCACTAAATGTAAATAGCAGGAACAGATCTAGCTGAACACTGTGAGCAGGACGCACTGCACTAAATGTAAATAGCATGAACGGATCTAGCTGAACACTGTGAGCAGGTCGCACTGACTGCACTAAATGTAAATAGCAGGAACGGATCTAGCTGAACACTGTGAGCAGGACGCACTGCACTAAATGTAAATAGCAGGAACGGATCTAGCTGAACACTGTGAGCAGGACGCACTGACTGCACTAAATGTAAATAGCAGGAACGGATCTAGCTGAACACTGTGAGCAGGACGCACTGCACTAAATGTAAATAGCAGGAACGGATCTAGCTGAACACTGTGAGCAGGACGCACTGACTGCACTAAATGTAAATAGCAGGAACGGATCTAGCTGAACACTGTGAGCATTATGGGCCGTGACGCACCACACGAATTTGGCGCGAACGGCCCATATCGTTCGCAATTCGACGGACGGTCGAACAGCCGATGTTCGAGTCGAACATGGGTTCGACTCGAACACGAAGCTCATCCCTAGTTACCGTATATACTCGAGTATAAGTCGAATTTTTCAGCACATTTTTTTGTGCTGAAAGTGTCCCCCTCGACTTATACTCGAGTCAAGCACTTTTCTGCAGCAAAAAATTTCATTTTCCGAACTGACTTTGGGGCCCCGTATCTCAGGGCCACTTGGTGCTAGGAACCCCAAATTTGATATGCAAACCCAGTGTAACTGGTACCATAACATATCCAAAGCTGGGGTTCCTAGCACCAAGTGGCCCTGAGATACAGGGCCCCAAATCCGGTTCAGAAAATGTAATTCTCTGCTGCAGAAAAGTGCTTGACATTTTCTGAACTGATTTTTGGGGCCCTGTATCTTGGGGCTACTTGGTGCTAGAAACCCCAGATTTGGATATTTTATGGTGCTAGTTCCACTGGGTTTGCACACCAAATTTGGGGTTCTTAGCACTAAGTGGCCCAGAGATACAGGGCCAAAATTCGGTCAACTGTGTCCATCTGCAGCAATGTCATTTCGGGACCCTTTGGGTTCAGAGACCCCAAATTTTGGCTGCAGCTAGGGGGCATCTAGGAACCCTTAACTACTGAGTTTGAAGTTCAGGGGACCTATTGCTGCAAATGGGCACAGTGAGGCATGCAAATGGGCACAGTGAGGCTGCAAATGGGCATTGTTGACCCTCTTTTCCACTTACAGTGGCTGTGCATTTCTCACCCTCGTCTTATACTCGGGTCACTAAGTTTTTCCCATTTTTTTTGTGGTAAATTAGGGCCTCGACTTATACTCGGAACGACTTATTCTCGAGTATATACGGTATATTTATTATAGCAAAAAGTAAAAAATATTGCTTTTTTTAAATAATTGTCGCTCTTTATTGGTTTATAGCGCAAAAAATAAAAACCGCAGAGGTGATCAAATACCACCAAAAGAAAGCTCAATTTGTGGGGAAAAAATTACGTCAATTTTGTTTGGGTGCAACGTCGCATGACTGCGCAATTTGTCAGTTAAAGCAACGCAGTGCCGTATCGCAAAAAGTGCTCTGGTCAGGAAGGGGGTAAATTCTTCCGGGGCTGAAGTGGTTAATATAAGTGCTCACCAGATTCTATAACATTAACTCTGTACTGACTGCAGCATCAAAAAAGAGAACGAACGGACCCTCATCCAGTGATGTCAGAATCACCAAAATGGTCTGGTGGGCATCGGATCATATCCAAGGCAAGATGGTTTTAAACCAATAATTATCTACAGAACCAAACATATATATTCAGATGCAAAATCCTTTACATCATCATATATGTAGGGACATATATAAAATAGACTATATCCTCACTAGATACTGAGTGATAGGGGGAAAGAGAAGGAAGGGAAGAAAGAAGAAACAGAAAGGGAAAAGTGGAAAGAAAGAAGAGGAAAAGGGGGGGGGGGCAAGGAAAAGGGGAAGGAATAAAAAGAAAGAAGAGAGAGAAGAAGGAGAGAGAAGGAAAAAAGAAAAGGGAAAGAGGGAGCATAAAGAGGACGAAGAAGAAGAAGAGGAGGGTAGATAATTAGGGGGCGGGGCAATAAGTTAACCAGTGCATATATCCAGAGGCGTAACTAGAATCTTCAGGGCCCCGATGCAAGAAACCATTAAGGGGCCCCCTGACCCCCGGACATGGCTCTTTTCTCCGAGCCCGATGGCGGAACACCAGGGTCCGGTCACAAGTGGGTGGCTGCATGTAAAGGAATAGATTCCCCCCCCGCTTCTCCTCCTCTCCCTCCCACATGCATTCAGCGGTTGCAGGAGGAAAATGGAGAGATGGGTTCCTCTATGTCGGAGTTTCTCAATCTTTTTCCAGTCAGGGCACCCTTGAAGTGGCTGCACCACCCTGCAACTGTGTGCATTGCATGCAGTTGCAGCATAGTGATGATGCATTTAAGGGGTTAAAACAGGCGGTCAGGAGGCAACATATTGCCTCTTTACCGGCTGTCAAATGCCTCTGAAAAGCGATCTGAGCATGGATCACTTTTCAGAGGAACAGCATTTTTTTTTGCTGGTACTATGAACAAGCAAAAAAAAAAAAATCGGTTCTAATGGGACACATATAGGGGGTCAGGATTAAAAGCGCATACATAAAATGTGCATATATACATGTAAACACACATACACACACACACACACACACACACACATACACATAAATACACACACATATAAACCAGTGGCAGATGGTGCTCAAAATTTTTTGGGGGGCGCAAGCAAACTGAAAAAATTTTTAAAAAACGCATCAATTGCAGCCTCACTGTGCTCATCAAACGCAGCCACTGTGCTCATCAATTGCCACCCCTGTGCCCATCATATGCAGCCACTGTGCCCATCAAATGCAGCCACTGTGCCCATCAAATGCAGCCACTGTGCCCATCAAATGCAGCCACTGTGCCATCAAACGCAGCCACTGTGCCTTAAAATGCAGCCACTGTGCCATCAAATGCTGCCACTGTGACTCGCAGTCTGCCCGGCACTTACCCTGTCTCAGTGGGGCAGCAGGTGACGTCAACGAGCGGGGTCCTCCATGCGTCTCCTCCCATCCTCTCCTCCTGATAGGCATCCAATAGCGGCGCCTGTCGTTTCAGCCAATCAGGTGACTGGTAACAGACCCGAGCACCTGATTGGTGGAGAGGCGGTTCAGTGTTAGGAAAGCGAATATTTATTCGCTTTTCTAACACACCTGGGTGGACTGTGAGCGCCAAGCATGGCACTCGCAGTTCACCTATTTTAAAGCCTATTAGTGCTTTAAAAACACCCCCGCCGGTGTCATTCAGGCACCCGGCGTCCAAAAAGGGGCCAGGCGTCTGAATAGGGGGGGCAGTGGCGGCCATAGATAGATTCACACTATGCATGAATCTATCTATTTGTGATAGAGGGGTGCCTGGAGAGAGGGGGCGGCGCCCATGTGCCCCTATGGACGCACCGCCACTGAAACACATACATACACACACATGCACATATACATAGATGCACTTACACACATACATGCACACACACACACCCATACATACATGCACATACATATAAACACACATACAGTAGATAAAAAACGGCAGACCTTTACCTTATCTCTTCCTGCCGGGTACTGCACTGTAGGGGGAAACAAAGAGCACAGCACTGTGCTTTCACTTTGTAATCAATGTGAGCAGCTCCCTGTACAGTGCCGAATACAGTTCGGCTTAGGATCGGGGAGCTTGTCTGCGCTCCCCCTATCAAAGAACTGTATACAGGGGGCCCTCAAGGGCCCCCTGCAGCAAGGGGCTCGGTCGCCATGGCAACCTCAGCGACCCCTATAATTCCGCCACTGCATATATCGATATATGCAAAGCAATATATCCCCATTGGATCCACCTAGAACTACCCTAATAAATAGCTAGAGGTGGCTACCCAAAAATGTGGATATACACTACCGTTCAAAAGTTTGGGGTCACATTGAAATGTCCTTATTTTTGAAGGAAAAGCACTGTACTTTTAAATGAAGCTAACTTTAAACTAGTCCTAACTTTAAACAAATATACTCTATACATTGCTAATGTGGTAAATGACTATTCTAACTGCAAATGTCTAGTTTTTGGTGCAATATCTACATAGGTGTATAGAGGCCCATTTCCAGCAACTATCACTCCAGTGTTCTAATGGTACAATGTGTTTGCTCATTGGCTCAGAAGGCTAATTGATGATTAGCAAACCCTTGTGCAATCATGTTCACACATCTAAAAACAGTCTAGCTCCTTCCAGAAGCTACAAAACTGACCTTCCTGTGAGCAGATTGAGTTTCTGGAGCATCACATTTGTGGGGTCAATTAAACGCTCAAAATGGCCAGAAAAAGAGAACTTTCATCTGAAACTCGACAGTCTATTCTTGTTCTTAGAAATGAAGGCTATTCCATGCGAGAAATTGCAAAGAAATTAAAGATTTCCTACAACGGTGTGTACTACTCCCTTCAGAGGACAGCACAAACAGGCTCTAACCAGAGTAGAAAAAGAAGTGGAAGGCCGCGTTGCGCAACTAAGCAAGAAGATAAGCACATTAGAGTCTCTAGTTTGAGAAACAGACGCCTCACAGGTCCCCAACTGGCATCTTCATTAAATAGTACCCGCAAAACACCAGTGTCAACATCTACAGTGAAGAGGCGGCTGCGGGATTTTGGGCTTCAGGGCAGAGTGGCAAAGAAAAAGCCATATCTGAGACTGGCCAATAAAAGAAAAAGATTAAGATGGGCAAAAGAACACAGACATTGGACAGAGGAAGACTGGAAAAAAGTGTTGTGGACAGATGAATCCAAGTTTGAGGTGTTTGGATCACAAAGAAGAACGTTTGTGAGACGCAGAACAAATGAAAAGATGCTGGAAGAATGCCTGACGCCATCTGTTAAGCATGGTGGAGGTAATGTGATGGTCTGGGGTTGCTTTGGTGCTGGTAAGGTGGGAGCTTTGTACAGGGTAAAAGGGATTCTGAATAAGGAAGGCTATCACTCCATTTTGCAACGCCATGCCATACCCAGTGGACAGCGCTTGATTGGAGCCAATTTCATCCTACAACAGGACAATGACCCTAAACACACCTCCAAATTGTGCAAGAACTATTTACAGCAGAAGCAGGCAGCTGGTATTCTATCGGTAATGGAGTGGCCAGCACAGTCACCAGATCTGAACCCCATTGAGCTGTTGTGGGAGCAGCTTGACCATATGGTACGCCAGAAGTGCCCATCCAACCAATCCAACTTGTGGGAGCTGCTTCTAGAAGCGTGGGGTGCAATTTCTCCAGCTTACCTCAATAAATTAACAGCTAGAATGCCAAAGGTGTGCAATGCTGTAATTGCTGCAAAAGGAGGATTCTTTGATGAAAGCAACGTTTGATGTAAAAACAATGTTATTTCAAATACAAATCATTATTTCTAACCTTGTCAATGTCTTGACTCTATTTTCTATTCATTTCACAACGTATGGTGGTGAATAAGTGTGACTTTTCATGGAAAACACACAATTGTTTGGGTGACCCCAAACTTTTGAACGGTAGTGTATATCTCAGGGCCATAGGCATAGCAACATGGAAACATCCATAAAACCTAATCCCTAAATATCCTAAAGTGTTCCATAGTTAAGGCCAGTGTATAGAACATACAGCTACTAGAGCGCTCATAAAAATATAACCCACTGAATGCAATACTGCCCACTTAAGAACATCAAGGGACAATATTCTGAATACGTTGTTTAGGTAGTTATTGGACCAACTCTCTTTTAGCGTGCAGAGAGAAAAAAAACGGTGCAGACAGATTTTGTGAAAATGTCTTGAGCGTACTGTATTCAAAAAGTGTTCCAAATACAAGTTCTAGACGGGTAGAGGAATTTTGCACATGCTGCCTCACTTTTAGAGTGCATGAAAGACACTTTCAAAAAATCTGTCTGTGCTAGTCTTTATGAATTCCAGGGATTGTGTTTTCCTTAAGTAGAATGTCAGTGCTGGCTTGTAAAGAGGTCTGTGTTTAAACTGTTCGAAAAATATTAGAGGGAAAAGCAAACTAATTACAATCATAAAAACATTTGTTGCAATCTAAGGAAAATAGTTCAAGGCCAAAGAGGCCATATTATCAAAAATTGCTCTTAAATGTTTTTTAACAGGAGCTTACTAGAGTAAGCGCCACTGATAACACAGAAATCAGTGGATACTTTTCCAGCTTGTGACAGGACTACTTCCCACTAGGGATGAGCCGAACACCCCCCGGTTCGGTTCGCACCAGAACCTGCGAACGGACCGAAAGTTCGCACGAACGTTAGAACCCCATTGACGTCTATGGGACTCGAATGTTCGAAATCAAAAGTGCTCATTTTAAAGGCTAATTTGCATGGTATTGTCCTAAAAAGGGTTTGGGGACCCGGATCCTACCCTAGGGGACATGTATCAATGCAAAAAAAACTTTTAAAAATGGCCGTTTTTTCGGGAGCAGTGATTTTAATGATGCACCTGGGGGTGTCTATAATATGCCTGTAAAGTGACGCGTGTTTCCCGTGTTTAGAACAGTCCCTGCAGCAAATGTCATTTTTAAAGGAAAAAATCTCATTTAATACTGCTTGCGGGTTTAATGTAATGTCGGGTCCTGGCAATATGGATGAAAATCAGTGAGACAAATGGCATGGGTACCCCCCAGTCCATTACCAGGCCCTTTGGGTCTTGTATGGATATTAAGGGGAACCCCGCACCCAAATTAAAATAAGGAAAGGTGTGGGGCCACCAGGCCCTATATACTCTGAACAGCAGTATACAGGCGGTGCAAACAAGACAGGGACTGTAGGTTTGTTGTTAAGTAGAATCTGTTTGTAATTTTGAACGGGTACATTTTTAACGTGTTTAGCTCCAGCCAAAAAATCTTTTTTAAGCTTTTTGGAAAACATAGGGAAGGGTTATCACCCCTGTGACATTTGTTTTGCTGTCTTTCCTCCTCTTCATAAGATTTCACCTCACTTTTTGTCCCAATGAAAAATGTTTTTTGAAAATTTGTTTTTTTTTGTGGAACAAGGATTGGAAAGCATCAGTGGAAAGGAGAAATGTTTTTCCCATATTAACTCTTACGGAAGAGAATTTCCCTTCCTAGGGGTAGATTTCATCTCACTTCCTGTTGTCTCCTTCCGTTTGCAGGTAGGAGTCGTTTGTAAGTTAGATGTTTGAAAGTAGGGTCCTGCCCTATATACTCAGCAGAAATTTGGGCCTTAGGTGTTGTTGTGGCCACAACACTGTAAGCCCTCACAGGGCCCTGCTGTGAAATATTAGATCAAGATTTGTAATTACATGCCCCTGTTGAACAGGAGCTGAAAAATTAGGCCTTAGGCATTGGTGCTGGTGCCACAACACTGCAACCCCTCACAGACACTCTAGTTGGAACGCAGGAACGAGCCCTGCTGCAAAGTATTGCATCAAAAATTGTAATTACACGCCCCTGTTAAACAAGGGCTGAAAAATTGGGCCTTAGGCACTGGTGCTGGTGCCACAACACTGCAACCCCTCACAGACACTCTAGTTGGAACGCAGGAACGAGCCCTGCTGCAAAGTATTGCATCAAAAATTGTAATTACACACCCCTGTTAAACAGGGGCAGAAAAATTGGGCCTTAGGCACTGGTGCTGGTGCCACAACACTGCAACCCCTCACAGACACTCTAGTTGGAACGCAGGAACGAGCCCTGCTGCAAAGTATTGCATCAAAAATTGTAATTACACGCCCCTGTTAAACAGGGGCAGAAAAATTGGGCCTCAGGCGCTGGTGCTGGTGCCACAACACTGCAACCCCTCACAGACACTCTAGTTGGAACGCAGGAACGAGCCCTGCTGCAAAGTATTGCATCAAAAATTGTAATTACACGCCCCTGTTAAACAGGGGCTGAAAAATTGTGCCTTAGGCACTGGTGGTGGCGCCCAGAACCAAAAATGTTCTTACAAGCTATCAGCGTGATGATTGAGGAGGAAGAGGATAATTACTCAGGGATAGTCTCTCAGCATCAGCATAGGCAGTCTTTGAAGGGATCTGAGATTTCAAAAAAAATTATTCGGTTACATCAGCATCAGGTGCTTGGTAGCTGGTGGTGATCCAAGACTGATTCATTTTTATGAAGGTCAGTCGATCGACTGAGTCGGTGCACAGACGCACCCTGTGATCGGTTACCACGCCTCCAGCAGCACTGAATGTGCGTTGCGAAAGAACGCTGGATGCAGGACAGGCCAGTAGCTCAATTGCATACTGTGCAAGCTCTGGCCAGTGATTCATCCTCAAGACCCAGTAACCCAGAGGATTTTCGGTGGGAAAGGTGTCCAAGTCTGATCTTGCCCCTAGGTATTCCTGCACCATGTAAAACAGACGCTGGCGATGGTTGCTGGAACTGTTCATACCTTCGGGCTGCAGACTAAAAAATTGTCTGAACGCATCGGTCAGACGGCCACCTTCTCCACCGCTCCTTCTTTGACTGACCGAAGCCTCAGCAACACGTTGTCCAGAAACAGGAGTTTGTAACCTCCCAGTCTCTGGGAACGCGTTGCACAGACCTTTCTGCAAGGCCTCCCGAAGATGTTTCATCCTCTGCTCCCTCTGCGATGGCAAGATAAGGTCCGCAACCTTACCCTTGTAACGTGGATCAAGGAGGGTTGCCAGCCAGTATTGGTCCTTCTCCTTGATACCACGAATACGAGGATCCTTACGCAGGCTTTGCAGGATCAGGGAGGCCATGCAGCGTAGGTTTGCTGAGGCATTCGGTCCGGAGTCCTCTGGGTCACTAAGGATGACATGGTCCGCAGCCACCTCCTCCCAGCCACGTACAAGTCCATGTGTTTCTTGGGACTGATCCCTTAAAGACTGCTGCTGATGCTGAGTGCCAGGCTCCACCTCCATACTGACACAATCTTCCTCCTCCTCCTCCTCCTCGTCCTCTTCCTGTGTGATCAGCGGGCACGCAGAAACACTGTCTGGATAAAGGGGGCCTTGAGAGCTAAGGAAGTCCTCCTCTTCCTGCCTCTGTTCTGCCTCAAGTGCCCTGTCCATTATTCCACGCAGCGTGTGCTCCAACAGGTGGACAAGGGGGACAGTGTCACTGATGCATGCACTGTCACTGCTCATCATCCTCGTGGCCTCAAATGGTGACAGGACAGTACATGCATCCCTGATCATGGCCCACTGGCGTGGGGAAAAAAAACAAGCTCCCCTGACCCTGTCCTGGTGCCATAGTCGCACAGGTACTCATTGATGGCCCTCTGCTGCGTGTGCAGCCGCTGCAGCATGGCCAAAGTTAAGTTCCACCTGGTGGGCATGTCACAGATTAGGCGGTTCTTGGGCAGGTTAAACTCCTTTTGGAGGTCCGTCAGCCGAGCACTGGCATTATATGACCGGCGGAAATGCACACAGACTTTCCTGGCCTGCCTCAGGACATCCTGTAAGCCCGGGTACCTGCCCAAGAACCGCTGCACCACCAAGTTAAGGACGTGAGCCAAACAGGGCACATGGGTCATTTGTCCCTGTCAGAGGGCAGAGAGGAGGTTGGTGCCATTGTCACAAACCACCATTCCTGCCTTAAGTTGGCGTGGCATCAACCACCTCTGAACCTGCCCCTGCAGAGCTGACAGAACCTCTGCCCCAGTGTGGCTCCTGTCCCCCAAGCACACCAGCTCAAGCACCGCATGGCATCTTTTGGCCTGCGTACTTGCGTAGCCCCTTGAACGGCTACGGAGCACCGCTGGTTCCGAGGACAAAGCACAGGAAGAGGCCATGGAGGAAGAAGAAGAGGAGGGGGTGGAGGAGAGAGGTGTGTCACAATCATTAGCATTTTGGAGGCATGGTGGCGGAACAACCTCCAACACTACTGCACCTTGTCCTGCCTCCTTCCCAGCTGCCAGCAGAGTCACCCAATGCGCCGTGAAACTTAGGTAACGTCCCTGTCCATGCCTGCTGGACCATGAGTCAGTGGTAATATGCACCTTACCGCTGACCGCCCTGTCCAGCGAGGCATGGACATTGCCTTCCACATGCCGGTAGAGAGCCGGAATCGCCTTCCGTGAGAAAAAGTGGCGTTTGGGTACCTGCCACTGAGGAACCGCACATTCCACAAACTCACGGAAGGGGGCAGAGTCTACCAACTGAAAAGGCAGCAGTTGAAGTGCTAGCAATTTTGCCAAGCTAGCATTCAACCACTGGGCATGTGGATGGCTGGGAGCAAACTTCTTTCGGTGGTGCAGTAGCTGGGGCAGGGAAATTTGCCTGGTACAATCTGACGTCGGTGTACCAAAAGCAGATTGCCCACAAGTACTTGGCTGTGACACACCTAATTCTACACCTTCATTCCTCTCAGTGCAGGTCTCAGAGAGGACTGAAGGTATAGTGGGGTTGGAGATCTCAGCTGATGAGGAGCAAGGAGAGGTCCTCTTTGTTCTTTGGTGTGGGTCTTTTAGATACACTTGCCAACAAACTGCATGGCAGGTCAACATATGTCTGGTCAAGCATGTGGTACCCAAGCGGGAGATGTTTTGGCCACGCGAGATACGCTTGAGACATATGTTGCAAATAGCAGTGGTGCGATCTGATGCACTCGTCTCAAAAAAGGCCCACACCAAAGAACTTTTTGAATAACGCGCAGAGACTGCAGCGCCCTGCACATGTGGAGCTTTGGGGTGTGATGCAGTCAATGTGCTGCCCTTAGGCTGGCCCCTGGAGGGCATCCAGCCTCGTTGGTGATGTGCCGCCTCCTCCTCCTCTCTCCTATCAGGCACCCACGTTGAGTCAGTGACCTCATCATCCCCTCCCTCCTCATCACTGGAGCAAACCTGGCAGTATGCTGCAGCAGGGGGAGCATGACTGCCAGATTGCTGTCCTTCTTGGGCACCCCCTCTGTCCATGCTCATGTTACTGCCTTCATCGAGCTCAGTATCATCATCAGAGCCTTCCAAACGCTGGGCATCCTCCTGGAGTATGTACCCAACACTGTGGTCGAACAGTTCGAGGGACTCCTCAGGAGGACATGGTGGGGCTAGGGAAGGAGTCACTGATGACATTGAGCTGAGGGAAGAGGCCGCTGCTTTGCCAGACAAAGTACCCTGGGCATGGGTGAGAGAGGATGAGGAGGATGAGGATGGCTTGGTCATCCACTCGACCAAGTCTTCCGCATGTTGCGGCTCAACGCGGCCAGCTGCCGAAAAAAAGGCCAAGCGTGTCCCATGGCCATGTGCTGATGAGGATGCACCGTCTCCACGACCAGCACTAGCCACAGAGCCTACTTGCCCTCTCTTATTGGCTTGTGACTGTCTGCCTCTCCTTCTTGGCCTTCCAGACATACTAATGGCCTGTAGCTGCACTAAGCTGGGATATAGATATATATATATTTATATATATATATATATATTTATATATATATATATATATATATATATATATATATATATATATATATATATATATATATATATATATATATATATATATATATATATATATATATATATATATATATATATATATATATATATATATATATATATATATATATATATATATATATATATATATATATATATATATATATATATATATATATATATATGTACTGATACTGCAGCTAGCAAAATCAACTGCCTGCCTGTAGTATGAGAACACCACCAACCTTCTACAGGTAGCTTTAGCTGAACACTGTGAGGTGGACGCACCCCACTAAATTGTAGGTTTAGCTGAACACTGTGAGCAGGACGCACTGCACTAACTGTAAATAGTCTAGCTGCCTGACTGTGGTACTAATAGGATCAAAAGAACACCAGCAATTTTCTTCAGTTAGCTGTATTTACTGTAACAAGACAAGCCTGCCTGTCAGTAAGAAGATAACAGGAACGGATCTAGCTGAACACTGTGAGCAGGACGCACCCCACTAGCTTGTAGGTTTAGCTGAACACTGTGAGGTGGACGCACCCCACTAACTTGTAGGTTTAGCTGAACACTGTGAGCAGGACGCACCCCACTAAATTGTAGGTTTAGCAGAACACTGTGAGCAGGACGCACTGCACTAACTGTAAATAGTCTAGCTGCCTGACTGTGGTACTAATAGGATCAAAAGAACACCAGCAATTTTCTTCAGGTAGCTGTATTTACTGTAACAAGACAAGCCTGCCTGTCAGTAGGAAGATAACAGGAATGGATCTAGCTGAACACTGTGAGCAGGACGCACTGCAATAACTGTAAATAGTCTAGCTGCCTGACTGTGGTACTAATAGGATCAAAAGAACACCAGTAATTTTCTTCAGGTAGCTGTAAATACTGTAACAAGACAAGCCTGCCTGTCAGTAAGAAGATAACAGGAACGGATCTAGCTGAACACTGTGAGCAGAACGCACTGCACTAACTGTAAATAGTCTAGCTGCCTGACTGTGGTACTAATAGGATCAAAAGAACACCAGCAATTTTCTTCAGGTAGCTTTATATACTGTAACAAGACAAGCCGGCTGTCAGTAAGAAGATAACAGGAACGGATCTAGCTGAACACTGTGAGCAGGACGCACTGCACTAACTGTAAATAGTCTAGCTGCCTGACTGTGGTACTAATAGGATCAAAAGAACACCAGTAATTTTCTTCAGGTAGCTTTAAATACTGTAACAAGACAAGCCTGCCTGTCAGTAGGAAGATAACAGGAACGGATCTAGCTAAACTGAATACAGTGTATATATATATATGCAACACCTGGGATGCATATATATATATACACAATACACTGTAAGTGCAGCTAACTGACTGACTGTCCTGCCTAATCTAGCTAACTCAAATGAAATGACACTGTCTCTCTCTCTCTCTATCTCTCAGCACACCGGAACACACTGCACAGGGCCGCCGTGCAGGCGGCCTTATATAGTGTGGGGCGTGTACTAAATCCCCTGAGCCATAATTTGCCAAAGCCTCCTTGGCTTTGGCCAATTACGGCTCTCTGTTCAGGCGGCGCTGTGATTGGCCAAGCATGCGGGTCATAGTGCATGCTTGGCCAATCATCAGCCAGCAATGCACTGCAATGCCGCAGTGAATTATGGGCTGTGACGCGCCACACGAATTTGGCGCGAACGGCCCATATCGTTCGCAATTCGGCGAACGACCGAACAGCCGATGTTCGAGTCGAACATGGGTTCGACTCGAACACGAAGCTCATCCCTACTTCCCACTAGCTTCCCATGATTTTACCAACATTTTAACTGTGTGTAATGTTCTATCAAAATGCAGCATGTAGCAATTGCTTGACATGCAACACACCAGCAAGTTAGTCTGTCAGCTGCTGGCGGATAACATTGTAAACAATGTTATAACATTGGATTTATCTAAAACATCCTGCTTCCAACTATTGCAAAAATGGGACAAATGTGCATTATTTCCCTTATTTATTTGTATTTATTAGTTTATTTATTACAGGGGAAAAGAACAAAAAAAAATTAAAATGTGTTGTTTGTGCTTCACATGAAAAATAAGTAAATGAATAGTGAAGGCAAATAAAATTATTTTACAGGATTTTGTTTTTAATTCTCAAAACTATTTTAAAACTTGCTAGACAAATAAAAACACAGGTATTCTTTCAGAAACACAAGAGGCAGTTTGGCTGAGAAGTTATTTCATGTTAATCACTTTGTATTTACTGCATCTTGAGAAAAGCACATTTGTTATGCAGACTGTGTTCATCTTTGTAGCTTGATCATTAATGCAGGGCTGCCAGCAGCAGAATGAATTAGGTTGCTGAATACTAAACTGAGAAGCCAAGATGAACCTGTGTGGCAGGATGATACTGGTAAGATTAAAAATACTCTGAGGCAATACGATTATGCATTATGACCTGTGATGACAGTTAGTTATTTTTAGAAGTTTCATTAAGAGTAGATGGCAGATGATGGAGCTTGAAAGGCTGTAATTACTTAATAACACATTCCATCTTAAAATCAATAGCCTTCATCACATTTCCAGATTGCCCATGGTTTACCTGACATGTAAAACACACGTGCTCTATATCTGCTCTGACATTGCTTCCTGCTTCTATATTGTAAGATATACATTTTAAATGGCAATAATATACACTTTTGGAAATAAAATGCTACTCTGACATACTAGAGATTATTAATGAAACATAAAATACTGTATATAGTACCTGTCTCAGTTTGCATTTAAACATGCTGGATAATTCAGTAAAAAAAAAGTAACAAGCAAAGTGCAATAGGCCAAAGTCGGAAACAGATACAGTACATTCACTTTATAGTTAAAATGTGTGTATACTTGACCATCACACCCATATGAGCTTGTTTGACATTCCATTTTAAAACCATTGGCAATAATATAGAGCCCTCCCCCCCTCACCTTTGGTCTGTAATAGACTCCTGCTATATGAATAACGCTCCTATGGGAAAGCTTTCCAGAAGATTTTGGAGTGTGTCTGTGGAAATGCACACACTCATTCATCCCCAGGATCATTTGTAAGGTCCACTACTGATGTTGAATGAGTAGACCTAAATTGCATTTAGCATTTCAGTTCATGCTAAAGATGTTAAATAGGGGTGAGATCAGAGCCTTTGAAAGCCACTCAAGTTTGACAAAATGTATTAGGCTGTGCATACATTATACAATTCTCTGGTACAATTTTCCTTTAGTTACCAAAACCATATAATATGAGGTCAAACCTAAACACTTTCAATTTGTATGCAATCAGGCAGGCTCTTACACTACATAGATTAAGGTAAAGCTAAAGGAAATTAAATAATAACATTTTATAATGTATAGCCAGCGTAAGTCTATGCACCTGGCTTTGTTCACAGGAGCAGAGCCATGCTGAACAGAAAAGGCTTGCCTTAGTAAAACACTTTTTTCTGCCAATGGTTGACAATGGATTGTGCCTCATTTTATGCACCTGTTAAAATATGTCGGTATGGCTGAAACAACCAAACTCAATGATTTGGGTATCTACATACCTTTTGCCATATAGCATAGATAGATAGATTGATAGACAAATAAATATCATATTTTAATAGATCAGTCACTCTCAAAGTGACATGTTGGAAAATCATAAAGCAATTGTATGTTTTTCCTTTTTGGCTTTAAATTTTTTTTTATCAATCCCATGTATCCTTACCCAATTTATTTTCTATACTATCTAAATTTGCCTCTATATCAGGACTCTCAGTCAACATTAGGGATGAGCCCGATGTTTGAGTCGAACATAAGTTTGACTTGAACATCAGGTGTTCGCCTGTTCGCCGAACAGCGCACAATTTGGGGTGTTCACGGGCAAATTCGAAAGCTGTCAGAACACCGTTAAAGTCTATGGGACACTAACATGAAAAATCAAAAATGCTGATTTTAAAGGCTTATATGCAAGTTATTGTCATAAAAAGTGTTTGGGGACCTGGGTCCTGTCACAGAGAACATGTATCAATGCAATTTTTTTTTAAAAAAAGGGCCGTTTTTTCAGGAGCAGTGATTTTTTTTAATGCTTAAAGTGAAACAATAAAAATGAAATATTCCTTTAAATATTGTGCCTGGGGGGTGTCTATAGTACGCCTGTAAAGTGGCACATTTTTCCTGTATTTAGAACAATACCACAGCAAAATGACATTTCTAAAGGAAAAATTTAAAACTGATTGCGGCTTTAATGAATTGTCGGGTCTTGGCAATATAGATACAGATGATTGAAAAAAAGAGCATGGGACCCCCCCGTCCATTACCAGGCCCTTTGGGTCTGGTATGAATATTAAGGGGAACCCCGAATCAAAATTAAAAAAATTGCATGGGGGTCCCCCTAAAATCCATACCAGACCCTTCGGGTCTGATATGGAAATTAAGGGGAACCCTGTGCCATTTTTTTTTAAATGGCGTAGGCCCCCCTAAAATCCATACCAGACCCTTTAGGTTTGGTATGGATTTTAAGGGGAACCCTGAACCAAAATAAAAACATTGCGTAGGGGTCCCCCAAAATCCATACCAGACCCTTATCCGAGCATGCAACCTGGCAGGCCGCAGTAAAAGAGGGAGGAGGAGTGAGCGCCCCCCCTCCTGAACCATACCAGGCCACATGCCCTCAACATGGGGAAGGTGTTTTGGGGTAGCCCCCCAAAGCACATTGTCCCAATGTTGATGGGGACAAGGGCCTCATCCCCACAACAAATGCCCGGTGGTTGTGGGGGTCTATGGGCGGGGGGCTTATCAGAATCTGGAAGCCCCCTTTGACAAGGGGACCCCCAGATCCCAGCCTCCCCCCATGTGAATTGGTAACGGGTTACAAATGTACCCCTACCATTTTGCAAAAAAGTGTCAAAATGGTAAAAAAGACAAGACAGCTTGGGACAAGTCCATTATTAAAAAATAAAAAAATAAAAATGTCCCATGATGTCCATTCATCTTCTTCTATCATGTCGCTCCATGGGAGGCTCCTGCCATCTGACGTGTCTTTGCTGTGACAGCTCTTATATAACTGAGGGTGGGGCTTCCTGGTGACCGGGTGATCCCGCCCCCTCTGACACCACGGGGCTTCCCCATGGCTTCCCCGTGGCATCAGGAATTCTTCCACTACACAACAGCTATCTTCCATTTTTGCTGCAAATTATCCTCCATGTGTATCTCGGCTCTGAAATTTACTCAAAGTCTGGTGTTCTTATCCGATCTCATTTTTAGGTAAAGTCACGGCCATTTAAAGGAATCTGTTGCCTAAACTTTTATACCTTTTTAGAGCTCTCCCTATCACTATTCCAAAATCTTTTATATTGATAGCCTTCAAACAGATGTTAATAGGTTCATCTGGCAAGATGTTTATAATAACACCAGACTTTGAGTAAATTTCAGAGCTGAGATACACATGGAGGATAATTCTACACATTTTCTTTTTAAATCCCAATCTGCTGGTGGTCTGGGATTACCCAATTTATGGTTATATTTTTTAGAGGCTCGCTTTTCTCAAATAGCTCAATGGAATATCCCTAATATGAAAGTCCCCTGGGTTAGATTTGAAACCAACTCCATCTGCCCCTATTATCTCCCAGGTATTTTATGGTGAACCTCCATTTCCAACCATAGACTCACCTCTCTAAACACCTTAGTTGCTCAATCACTAAGCTTTTGGACCCGTTATAAATCCAAACTCAGCTTGGTGTCCTCTGTTACCCCAAATTCATCCTTTTTAGGAGAACCCACATTTATTCTGGATTTTACTTCTCCAGAAAGCTTTTAATGGTGGCATACCAATTTCCTTACCACTTTAGTGGACCTCCATATAGGAAGAGCATTTGCTACCTTTTATCTTCTCTGTACTCAGAAACAAATCCTGCTTCAAGAATTCTTCCACTACCTAGAGATTAGGCATTTCTATACTTCTCATTATGGTCTTTCCCCAAACCTCCCCAACTACATTTTTTGAAAGGCTTCGCCGTGACTCTCCCAAAGGTAAGGGTCTGACCTCGGACCTCTACAATCAGCTGTCGATTCCAATGTTGCCAGCACACTCCCCTATATGAGCAAACGGGAGACTGACTGTGCTACGCAATTTACTTTGGAGGACTAGTATATTATGCTGGATAATTTGCGTAAATGTACTAAATCCCTTGCAATTAGAGAGACCGCCTTTAAAGTATTGACCAGGTGGTATTACACCCCCTCTAAACTCCAAGCTATCTTTCCTGCAACCTCACGACTATGTTTTCATGGTTGTCCACTTATAGGTTCCTTCGGGGGGCGTGGCGACTGCTCACCAAGATGGTCACTTAAGATAAGAGCTCTGATCTGCAAGAGGGGAATCACCAGCGCTACGACTGACTGAAGCCCTTCACACTCTCTGCCACTAATCCCCCGGACTCCCCAGTGACCCAGGACACTGACCGGTACACGGAGACACCTGCAAGACCTGTCGCAGGCTCTTAAACTGCCAGATTTCTTCCCGCAGGCTACAACAAAATGGCGGTGGGAGTCAGCCAGCACCGCTAAACGCCGGACCTATAGTGCCTACACCACCAGATCTTACAGACAGAACAGAGAAGAACACAGACGCAGCTGATGCGGAGGAGGACACACACTCTATTGACTCTAACTCTCTCTGTGTCTCTCCCTCTACTAGAAGCCCTTTTAAATCTAAACCAAGGCTGTAACCAGAGGCAAATATTATTAACAACAGACACCTTGCTCTAAATATGGAGGTGAGTGACTCCCAGGGCACTGAGCCAAGTATTATGCCCTTTGCTGATCCCATAGCACATTTTCCTACCACGGGGTAACCCATATCTGATATTACTATGAAAGAGATGCCGATGTCATTAAGATCCTCTATATAGTCAGATATGATCTCATATATTCAACAATTTAGAGCAGAAATGCATTACCTCGGAGACAGGGTCCACCAAGTGGAGACGAGAATGTGCAAAGTCACGTCATCCTTGAATGCATAAGTGGACTTTCACTCAAAACAACACAAGGCCATCTCCAAAATCCAATTGAAACTGGCCGATCTTGAAGATTGTGCCTGCAGAAACAATTTAAAGATCAGTAGGATACCCAAATCCATTACTGCACAGCAACTCCCTCACTTTGCCCGTGACCTCTTCCAAGCAGTTATTCCCTCATTGTCCCCAACAGACCTCACCATTGGAAGAATACATAGAGAACCCAAACCGTCCTTCCTGCACCCAGAGGTCCCAAGAGACATGTTGCTAAGAGTTAATTTTTTTCCAGGTTAAGGAGAAAATTCTCCATGCATTCAGCAAAGCAGACAACCTTCCAGAACAAGCTACCAACCTGCAAGTATTGCCTGACCTCTCGCAACACACACTGCAACAGCGTCACAACCTGGTGACACTCGCCAAGGCTTTAAATACCTGGCCAAACACAACATCCCCTACAAAGCCTCCAACCACCTTGTCAACTCCCTGGAGGAAGGCCTCCACCTTCTGAAAAATTGGCACATCTTATCATCTGATCCGGGTCACGGCCCGCTCCCGCAGGGCAATTCTTCACTTGACAAAGTCCACCAGGATTCGCTGATCAAGCCTCAATGGATATCATCAACAAAGCACACCTGAGGCTTCCTATAACTGACTCTATTTTCTCTTCTTCAATAGGATTCCCCAAGTGCCTGTGGTACCTGTCACCATACCTTAAAACCCCATTGGTATTGGCAGCTTTGCTGCCTTGTCCTTTCAGACCCTTTTTCTTAAATGTTATTATTGCTGTTTAACGATCCAGATTCCTAGTTCCCCGTTGGGAACACTGTAGTCCTTGTTTTTTACATTGAACACTTTTATAATCCCATGAATTGGTATAGCAAGATATCACCCAACAGATCTATGATCATCCTTCTCACCACTTATAGGTTCCTTCAAACATACCTTCCGGGAATGCAGGCAACTTTCTTCAGTGTGGAGCAAGATATCCGCTATAGCCTTAGAAATATAAGGCATTCCTTTAAATCTTACAATGCAAATGTGCCTTATTGGCATCCCAATTCCAGATGTCTTACATAAAGAAGAGGGGCTAATTAACACTACTTGTGTGTCAACTGTAAGGGCCATTGTTCTACACTGGAAGTCCCCAGCAGTTTTCTTATTCACAATACTGGATAGAGTTGATGGTTTTATGTTAATGGAAAGCATCCTATATACCTTACAGGATAAGATGCACCTGTTCTGGGATGCATGGAAGACCCACCAGCATATACTTGTTCCTTGAACTGATACAGTACCTGTTTATATTACCATAGGTTAAATGATCAGTGCCATTGGGCATATTTTGGACTTTCTATGTACCCATATCTGTAAATTTACTGATTCAAATGCTCTGGAGATTTTCTGTATGCTTCTAAATTGTTTGTTTGTTTTAAGTTTTAAATCTGCACTTGTGACATACTGTATACCCTCTTTTGTATATTGTCATGATATTATGTATTTTACATACTTTAACCACTTAAGCCCCGGACCATTTGGCTAGCCAAAGACCAGAGCACTTTTTTGCGATTCGGCACTGCGTCACTTTAACTGACAATTGCGCGGTCGTGCAAAAAAAAAGCAATATTTTTTACTTTTTGCTATAATAAATATCCCCAAAAAATATATAAAAAAAACATTTTTTTTAATTTTATTGATTGGTTTGCGCAAAAGTTATAGTGTCTACAAAAAAGGCGATAGTTTTATGGTATTTTTAGTAATATTTTTTTTTTACTAGTAATGGCGGCGATCAGCGATTTTTATCATGACTGAGACATTATGGCGGACAGATCGGACACTTTTGGCGCTATTTTGTGACCATTCACATTTATACAGCGATCAGTGCGATTAAAAATGCATTGATTACTGTGTTAATGTGACTGGCAGTGAAGGGGTTAACCAGGAGGGGGCGCTGCAGGGGTTAAGTGTGTCCTAGGGATGTGTTCTAACTGTGGGCGGATGGTTTATGTGTGACACGACACTGATCACCGCTCCGGATCACAGGGAGCTGTGATCAGTGTCAGTGTCATTAGGTAGAAAGGGGGAAATGCTTGTTTACATCAGCATTTTCCCGTTATACCTCTCCGTGAGACGATCGCGGGTCCCGCGATCACACTCACAGAGCTCATGGCAGGGTCTCGCACACGCCGGCGATGTCGCGCATGCGACCACATGGCTGCAAATTTAAAGGGACGTACCTGTACGCCCATTTGCCTATCCATGCCATTCTGTTGATGTATATGTACATGCAGTGGTCGGCAAGTGGTTAATAAATAGTTTGTAAACAAAAAAAATGTTTTTCTTTAGTAATAAAAGGCCATGGAAGCATGTACAACAGTTGCATCAAAATGGTCACCAATCCCAACTTACATATAGTAAGATTCAGAAACTGGTTTATGTAAAAGGGGCTTTAATAGAATTTATGACAGACTACATTATATTTATTAATAGAATATATAACTGGGAATTATTAAAACTTACATATTATGGGCATATTATGGTCTGTGAAATATTTCAGGTAAATCTTATCACCCAGTAATACACAAAAGAAAACTACTATTAATGTGCAAAAAGGGGATTAGGAAAAATAAAGAAAGACTAAAAAAAAAACCAAGAGTACAGGCAGGTAGAGGAAAATAGGGGAAAAGGAATAGAAGAATAAAAAAATAGTGATGTGAAGTGCCAGTGGTGTGTGACTTTGGAAGCCCTTTTTTTTAATTTATGCTTTATTTGATTTTCTATTATAAATATGGAGGGTCTTTGGAAGTCCTAACTTAAGGACTACTGAATTTGAATATAGTTATGGTAGCTGTTTTTGGTTTTAATAGCAAGCAAGTTTAGGTCAAAGGATGCTAGAAGTGTCCATATGGTGTCCATGTTTTAAAAAAAAATGTTTCTAGTTGGTCATTGCATATGCCTGAAAGCTTTTAACATACCAAAGATACTGAGGCTGAGTTTTTAAGTTGATACTGAGTTGAGAATATTTACTAATAAATTGTGTGAACATTCAGTTCGGTTATAAAATTAGGTGAAAAGCAAATTTGTTCCATGCACCCTCAGGCTGCACAACATAGACGTGCTCTGATAAAAACCTATTTTTAAGAAATGGACTACCCTAACTTTACTAGGAAGCTTGCTCAGAAATTAGATCACCCGTTCACTCCCCTGGATCGCCAAGAAATTACAAGAAATTATCCCACCTTTTGTTGGAACTGTTATGTAACTATCTTAATACTATTTCAGTTGACAGACCCCTTCCTAGAGAGGTTTTATTGGCCCATATAGTGGTCATTGCAAAGCTGGAGAAAGACCCGACGATATGCCAAAACTACCACCCCATATCTCTCTTAAATACAGATACAAACATTTTTTTCTAAACTGTTACCCGCTAGATTGCAGGATCACCTCCCCACAGTAATCCACCCTGATCATACGGGATTCATATTGGGGAGAGAGGCCCATGATAATACCATTACAACCCTCAATATCCTTCACTGGATTAAACATGGTCCCTCCTTCACTCGTCTTATTTTCTCCATGGATACTGAAAGGGCTTTCGGCAGGGTGGATTGGCTGTTAATGGAGGACACCCTGCAAAAATTGGAAATGGGGGAAAAGGCAAGGTGCTGGATCTCAACACTCTACCAACAGCCAGAAGCCAGAGTGAAGGTGAATAGAGTTCTTACCCATCCTATTCAAATATGTAATTGTATCCGACATGGTTGTCTACTCTCCCCATTGTTATTTGCATTAGTCTTGGAAGCCAGGAGCGCAGACAGGGGACCTGAGAATAAGAGGATTGGGGATGCCCTGTGCAAAAACATTGCACAAAGCAAGTAAATATAACAAGTTTGTTATTTATTTTTAATTTGACTTTAATATCACTTGCTTGACAAATACACAAATTGCCCTATTTGGGCATTCATATTTCCTTAGATATGTAGTTACTTTATGCTTGTAATTGTGGGCAAATATTGCAGAATATAGCCCGAGATTTACAGTCTTTGCAAAATCTTGCCCTTACTTGGCTAGGACACATTAATGTGCTTAAAATTACCATTCTCCCTAAAATTCTGTTTCCAATGCATGCATAAACTGTTCACAAGCTTTATCTGACATGGTAAACACTCTAGATTGGCTTACTCTATCCTGCATAGACGTAAGCAGGATGGAGTCCTGGGGCTTCTGGACATTAATCTGTGCCATAAAGCCAAAACATTAGTCCACATCCTTAATTGGCATCATAATTCTTCAGACAAATTGTGTGTCCCTCATGAAAAAACTATTGCTGGTCATAATCTTGTAGACATGCCTTGGATCCCAGCAATGGCGGGAGGCCTTTGTGATTGGACCTTTCCCTTTATACTAGCCACTCTGAAAACTTGTGACAAAATAAAGAGGAAACAAGAGTTAGCCCCTAGATTTCCCCCTTGGCTCCCTTGGGGGCTTCCCCTGGTTCGCACCTGGCAAAGAGGTCTCATTTTTTTAAATCCTGGGTAGGTAACAGTATTTCTATTTGCTCTATATTGTCCCTGACGGGATGCTTTTATCCCTAGAACAACTAACAGAAACTTATAGTGGATTTCCCATGGACACTTGGGTGTTCACTTACTAAAGCTGGAGAGTAGGGATGTGCTTTATGTTCGGGTCGAACATGAGTTTGATTTGAACATTGGCTGTTCACCAGTTAGCCGAACAGCGAACAATTTGGGGTGTTCATGGCAAATTCGAAAGCCACAGAACACCCTTTAAAAGTCTATCGGAGAAATCAAAAGTGCTAATTTTAAAAGGCTTATACATATATGCATGGTATTGTCATAAAAAGTGTTTGGGGGAGGTGCATGCGCGGTAGCTCACAAGATGGCCGCTGCCTGCTAGAGCTCCGCTCCACCACAGCCCTTTGATCGCCGCCGGAGCCCGCAAAACGACCCCACGATCCTGTCACCGGGTGGATCGGGTAGGGGAGACATCAGGGATCCATCCGATGTCCGCGGCACAAGCGAGGAGGAACCTGAGCGAACGGATGGCCACGGCGGCCGCTCCCCTCAGCTATGCTAAGATGGCGGCCAGAGGCCTACTCAGCGCGGAGGAAGCTGAGGCATCTATTGCAGACCAAGACTTGCCACCACCGCAATCACCAGGTATCTCCTCTCCTCCCCGGGAATGGGCTGCATCCCCTGCCTCCACAGAGTCCCTGTTAAACAGACTGAATGACGGTCTCCCCTCCACACCCCAGCTTGATCCGCACACAGGCATGCTCCTGTCAGTGAGCGAGGAAATGGCTTCCATCCCAGCCCCTAATGATTTCCCCTCCATGATGACAGCGTTCTCTCATCTGCTCTCTAAAAGTTTAGCAGCAAATGCAGCCCAAATTACATTATCCATCCATGCTGACCTGCAGCAAATAGGTCTGCGAATGGACACTATAGAAAGGAAGGCAGATCAATCAGTTGCAAGGATTAACCAGAATTCAACCAGAATTCAGGACGTCTAGGACCAGCTAGAAGTGGCGTTGGCAAAGATCGATGACCTTGAGAATAGGTCCAGACGTTATAACTTTAGACTCAGGGGGCTCCCTGAGTCTGAAAAGGACGTGCAGGCTGCTGTAAAATCCCTGCTCCAGGCTCTTATCCCAGGTATCCCTGAACACCGTTTGGAATTAGACAGGGCCCACAGAGCTCTTCAACCCCCCCGCTCGGATGGCCTCCCTCGAGACATCATAGTGAAACCACATTTTTATTCGGTGAAGGAGGAGGTCATGAAAAAGTCTAGGCTATCTGATAATCTAATGCTCCTTGGCCATAAAATCCAGGTGTTTGCGGATTTATCGCCATACACAGTACAGAAGAGGCGTGCGCTGAAACCACTCCTGCAGATTTTGATGGAAAAAGAAATTACATACAGGTGGTCCTTTCCGCTCCGTTTAAATTTCTCCTACAGAAATAAGAGCCATGCCTTCTCATCGTTTGCTGAAGGGGAACGCCTGTTTTTGCACCTGGGCCTAATTGAGCAGGAACCCACCAGCTCCAAGTCAGCAAAGGGATCCTCATCATCATCTAAAAGGCCTCCACCAGCTAGCCCGCTGCAACCCACCTGGCTTCAATCAAGCTACAAGCGGTCAAAGGAAAATGCTCCGACATGATTCTCAGGCTGTGTTCATTACCTCTTTTACTGTCTGGAGACTTTCCATTGTTCCCCTCAGTCTGGCCACAGATGTCTCTTAGGACTTCCGGGACTAGCTCCTCACTAGTGGGCCCCCTTTGAAACGTGATCTTCACCAATTTTCTGAAATTCTAGTTTATGCATTTAGCCCTCTCTAGCGCGGTTAGACGCTCTAGGGTGGGCGTCATTCTTTCACACATTAAGGGACTCCCAAACAGGTCATGGGAGATCTAAGTTGGTTTATGTTTTATTTCTTTTTCATATACTTGATCCTCAGCTCCCCTGGAGTTTCTGGTTCCCCCTTCATGCGACTGGCGAGGGACACTTCGCGGGAGGCGAGAAGGGTGAATCACATAGGACCCAATCTTCTATGACTAGCTTTTGGTAGGTCGGCGCTCCCGGGTTCCCAGCCTTGAGAGCTGGGGACCAGGTTGCCGATCAGGCAAGTTTTATTTTGTGGGATTTTTTTTATTTAATTTTTTTTTTTTTTCTTCACACCCGGTGACTCAAATATTTTTCAGTTGCACTCTACCTGTTATTAGGTTGTTCAGGGCATTACATAGCATGGGCCTCCGTATGGCCTTTAGTTGTACATTTATATTTTAGGCGTCGGGGCTGTGGTGGACCCAGCACGCCTCCAGCGGATTCCAGGTCCACAGTAGGCGTACCTGGTTTCCTTTCCAGATCCCCATAGTAGGGGTTTCTGGTCCTCTCAGGACTTGAGGGTTGAGGTGGCTAGTTCACTTCAACCCAGGGGTGGGAAGGGGTTCAAGGACCCTAAGGCTCATTGTTATCAGGGAATGTACTGGATTGCTATACATGTACCTCTGCCTAACATAATATTTTTGCCTCTCTTCTTCTCTTATCTTCTTCCTCCCTTCTCTTTACTTCTCTTTGCTCATCTGAGCTCTCCAAGGTTCCGGATGGACTCGTGCCCTCTCACCGCAGGTCCGGATTATCTGTTCCATGGGTTCGTGTGGCTGCTTGAATTGATATCCCTGCCCGCATGGGGTAAATCAAAAATTCTCATTATAGGGGCACCCCCTCTGGTTCATGGCTGACACGCATGGTCCTTCCCCCTCCCTTCACATATTATCCCATAACACACAGGGACTCAATTCCCCCGTTAAACGTAGGAAATTGTTCCAATTATACCACACCATGCATGCAGATGTAATACTCCTTCAGGAGACCCATTTCCCTTCTACTTATAAGCCTTCCTTTCTCCACCAACCCTTCCCACAATTTTTTTTAGCTTCCGGAGAAAATAAAACTAAAGGAGTAGCCATCTGCTTTGCCAAACACATCAACATCTCACAATCAGAAATAATAACTGACCCTCAAGGCCAATATATTCTGGTGTCTGGCCATATAGACGGAGAACGCTACACGTTTGTCTCCTACTACTCTCCTAATAAGGGACAAAAAAACTTTTTTGAAACACTACTACACAAATTAAAATCCCACCTGCGAGGCAGGATCATTGTTGGGGGAGATTCGAACACGGCATTCGACTTTTCTATTGATAAGTCTGCTGGGAATAGGCCGACTTCTAGACGCCCCTCCAAACAAAGCATTAAAATTGCGAGGCTGCTTCATGAGGAGGGACTGATTGATATCTGGAGAGAAACTAACCCACGTAAGAGAGATTATACCCACTTTTCAGCACCGCATAATTCCTACGCCAGGATAGACCACATTTTCACACGGTCAGCATCCATTCCCCTAATCAGGAGATCTAGGATAGTAGATACCCCCTTGTCAGATCATTCGATGGTGACTCTCCTCATGCAGAGGTCAGGGGGAGCAGGGGGCCCGCTTCGCTGGCACCTGCAGGAATCCCTTTTGAGTGACCCGGTACAATGCTCCTTATTGGAAGAGGCCATCAAAGAATACTTCCAAATTAACGCGACCGGTGAGGTTTCCCCGGTAACAGTATGGGCGGCCCACAAGTCAGTAATTAGAGGGAAGTTGATCCAGATGTCTTCCAAACTTAAAGCTGAACACAGAATAGACACAATCAGACTGACAGAGGAATACCATAAAGCTTCGAAGGCGCATAAACAAAACCCCTCGCCTGAATCCTTGGTAGACTTGGATAAGGCCAGAACCCTCCTAAACCTTCAGTTGACCACGGCTGCCGAAGAACACCTTAGATGGACGGGGGCTAAACTTTACACGCAAAAAGACAAAATAGGATCTAAACTAGCAGTCAAACTGAGCCCCAGACCCCGCTTTTTGGCATTCCCGAAAATTAAAGTATCCTCGGGGGACCTGACTCAAAATCCCGAAAAGATCATGACAGCTTTCCATAAATTCTATTCCGAACTCTACAAACCGAAATTCTCCCCCACTCAAAGCCCGCAGCATACTTTCTTGGACTCCCTGACACTACCTACTTTGTCACCCGAACACAGGGACCTCCTGGAGGCTCCCTTCTCCAATCAGGAAATACTAGACACAATCAAATCATTAAAGGTAGGCTCTTCACCAGGCCCCGACGGCTTTTCAAATGGTTACTATAAGAAGTTTGGCGCTTCTCTAGCTCCCCATCTGACGAAACTCTTTAATGCGCTTCGGGAAGGGTCTCTTCTTGACGCTGACCTTAACTCGGCGTACATCTCAGTTATACCAAAACCGGGCAAGAACGCCAGTGAGGTGGGCAACTATCGACCCATCTCGTTAATAAATAATGATATCAAAATCATGACTAAGATCCTAGCAAACAGAATAGCGAGCTTCATACCACTATATATACATGGAGATCAGGTGGGATTTATCCCTGGGAGGCAGGGCCCTGACCTGATTCGCCGCTCCATAGATATTATCTCACTTCTGCGATCGCAGTGGGACGGGGGACCCCCCCAGAAAGGCTTTCTCCTATCGATTGATTTAAACAAAGCTTTTGACTCGGTGGACTGGGCTTACCTGTCTGGTATCCTACGGAGATGGGGTATTTGTTCTCACTTTCTGAACTTAATCAATACACTTTACTCTAACCCTTAAGCACAAGTACGACTGATGGGCAGATACTCATCTTCTTTTACTATCAACAGGGGTACCAGACAGGGATGCCCTCTCTCCCCCCTCCTATTTGCTATGGCCATCAAAACGCTGGCCATAGCGATCAGATCGAATCCTGACATAAAGGGGGTGATGTGTGGGGGTCAGGAACACAAGTGTGCACTCTATGCAGATGACCTTCTTCTGTATATTACCTCCCCATTAATCTCTACGCCTATGATTTATAGGACGCTGAAAGAGTTCACTGCGATTTCGGGATTGGAAGTCAATATGACTAAATCCATGGCTCTAAATATCACAGTCCCTAATGACTCTCTCACACTCCTCTCGAATAACTTCGACTTCTCTTGGGCTCCAGATGCTCTCCCTTATCTAGGGATCAAACTAACATCACATATAAACAATCTTTTCAAAGCTAATTACCCGCCTATGATTAATAAATGCAGAGCAGAGTTGATGAAGTGGTCTAAGGGTGGTCTATCCTGGCTAGGTAGGATACATGCGGTTAAGATGACGCTCCTCCCACGCCTCTTATACCTTTTTCGTTCTCTTCCGATTCCCATCCGGAAGCACTTCCTAAGCAGCTTCCAGTCAGACATAACTCGCTTTGTTTGGGGGGGCAAGGGTTACAGATGTCCTTCTCGCACTTTAGTACGCTTAAAATCACAGGGGGGATTGGGACTGCCAGACCTGTGGGGTTACTACCAGGCGGCACAATTAGCACAACTGTCAATCATTTACTCCAGAAACTACAAACCGGATTGGGTTTCAATGGAAAGGAAAGCGATCCCTCTTAACACTATTGATTACCTCTTGTGGTCAGACACCAGAAGTAGGCCAGCCATATTGGCTCCCACCCTGTCACACTCGATAGCTTTATGTACTAAGCTTTATACTAATCACTCTTTGATTTCCAGTCTGAGACCCTTGGCCCACCTATTTCATAACCCAAAGTTCCCTCCGGGACTTAATATAAAGGCGTTCCGCTGGTGGACAGACAAGGGCCTTTACCGCATAGGGCACTTCCTGTCCTCAAAGGGTCCGATTACCTTGGCCCACTGTAAGAAAAATCTAGGCATGCCGGATTCCGAAAAATTCAGATTCACACAAATTTCCCACTTTTTACACACTATTTGGTCTACTAGGAAGGACCCTCCCTTTATTACTCCTTACGAGCAATGGTGCTCTGACTCCATGAACCAGAGGGGGGGTATCTCTCTAATTTATGCAGCACTCCAATCGAACTTGGAAAAACCAGCTTATGCAGGGGCCTGGGAAGAGGACACAGGCTGCTCCTGGAACGCATCTGATTGGTTTAGAGCTTCCCTACGCTCATCCAAAGGTATATGCAATGTATCATTAATGGAAGCCAGCTTAAAAGTAATGAATAGGTGGTACTATGTTCCCTCCAGACTGGCAATAATATACCCGGGAACATCCCCGATCTGTTTTAGAGGATGTGAGCTAGAAGGCTCTATGTTTAACATATGGTGGACTTGCCCCCGCATCAGATCCTTCTGGAAGAGAATTTTCCGCACCATTAGTACATTGACGGGTGAACTAATCGCCCCCAGTCCGACGATAGCACTGCTTAATCAATACATTCCTAATCTGACTAAACGTTTACAAGTCCTTTCCTTCTTCATACTGGTGGGAGCCAAGATTACCTTGGCAAAAGCCTGGAAGAAGCCTTCGGTCTCCTTTCAGGCTTGCAAAAGGAAAATCTAATGGATTATGGCACAAGAGCTGATAGTGGCAAAACTTACCGATAAGATTGAGAGATTTAACACTACTTGGGAACCATGGGCTACGCATTGTGGTATCTCAATCCTGCCTGGTATGGAGAATACATCTCGGAACCTCTCCCCTCCTCTCTGACCTCTACTTCTCTAACCTTACCTTCCTTTTCTCACGTTTCTTCTCTTCTATCTCGGGACACTCTGCCCGTTCCTCATCAGACGAACAGTCTTTTCTGTACAAGCACTTCTGAAGTACTTGGTTTTCTCTTTTTTGGTGGCTTATGTTTAACGTATTTGGATTTTTTCTAAGCAGGGAACGGATAGTCGGGTTGGAGTTCTACCCCTCAGGGATACCCGACTCCTATATTTCAGGGAGTTGGTACATAGATTTCTAGCTCCTGTGATCACCCCAGATGTCCCCACAGTAAGAGCCCATTGGGGTGGGGCTTCTGGGAACCCAGGGGGGAAAGAGCGGTCACAGCACCGGACAGTAATAAGCTAGAATTCTCTTTGATCACCTTCTGGGTGGGTAGCCTTCCGACTGTCCCGTCTCCCTATTGGTTTGTCACTGCTGAATGACTCACACCTTATTGTTCAAAACAAATGTTGGCAAAATTGGTACCACCACAATTTATAGGTGCTTTAATTTCTGTATAGAAATGGCAATAACTGTTACAGGCTACTTTCTATGCCAATTTCCTATGTATATGGAAATTTTTTTTTTCTTACATTGTATGATACTGATCTTCAATAAACTTTTTGAAAATCAAAAAAAAAAAAAAAAAAAGTGTTTGGGGACCCAGGTCCTGCCCCAGGGGACATGTATCAATGCAAAAAAAGTTTTAAAAACGGACGTTTTTTCGGGAGCAGTGATTTTAATAAAGCTTAAAGTGAAACAATAAAAGGTAAATATTCCTTTTAATTTTGTACCTGGGGGGTGTCTATAGTATGTCTGTAAAGTGGCGCTTTTTTCCCGTGTTTAGAATAGTCTGACAGCAAAATGACATTTCTAAAGGAAAAAAAAGTCGTAAACTAATAGCGGTGTCAGCTATAGTGAATTGTCTATGGGAGAAATCAAAAGTGCTAATTTTAAGAGTTAATATGCAAGTTATTGTCATAAAAAGTGTTTGGGGACCTGGGTCCTGCCCCAGCGGACATGTATCAGTGCAAAAAAAGTTTTAAAAATGGCAGTTTTTTCGGGAGCAGCGATTTTAATAATGCTTAAAGTGAAACAATAAAAGTGTAATATTCCTTTATATTTTGTACCTGGGGGGTGTCTATAGCATGCCTGTAAATGGGCACATGTTTCCCGTATTTAGAACAGTCTGACAGCAAAATGTCATTTGTAAAGGAAAAAAAGTCATTTAAAACTATTTGCGGCTATAATGAATTATCGGTCCGACAATACACATAAAAGTTCATTGATAAAAACGGCATGGGATTTCCCCACAGGGGAACCCCGAACCAAAATTTTTTAAAAAAATGAATGGGGGTCCCACTAAATTCCATACCAGGCCCTTCAGGTCTGGTATGGATATTAAGGGAAACCCCGCGGCCAAAATTTTTAAAAAAATGATGTGGGGGTCCCCCCAAAAATTCGTACAAGACCCTTACCCGAGCACGCAACCTGGCAGGCTGCAGGAAAAGAGGGGGGATGAGAGAGCGCCCCCTCTCCTGAACCGTACCAGGCCACATGCCCTCAAAATTGGGAGGGTAGCCCCCAAAGCACCTTGTCCCCATGTTGATGGGGAGAAGGGCCTCACCCCCACAACCCTTGCCCGGTGGTTGTGGGGGTCTGGGGGCGGGGGACTTATCGGAATCTGGAAGCCCCCTTTAACAAGGGGACCCCCAGATCCTGGCCCCCCAGTGTGAATTGGTAATGGGGTACAAATGTACCCCTACCATTTCACAAAAAAAGTGTCAAAAAGGTTAAAAGACACAAGAGACGGTTTTTGACAAGTCCTTTATTAATTTCTTCTTCTTTCATCTTCTTTCTTCTGATCTTCCTTCTGTGTTCTTCTTCTTCCTCCATCTTCTTCTTCTCCATCTTCTTCTTCCTCCGATCTTCTCATCCTGCATCTTCCTCCTGCTTCTTCTCCTCTCCGTCCAACGATCCACCTCAGTGGGAGTCTTCCGCCGTGTGACGCTTCGGTTCTTCTGACACTTCTTATATAACGTGACTTCACCCTCCTCTGACGCATGGGGAAAGCCACAGGGAATTCCTCTTAAAGTCCCCGTGCATCAGAAGAGGGCGGGGTCACCGGGTGGCCCCGCCCTCCCTTATATAAAAAGTGTCCGAATAACCGAAGTGTCACACGGTGGAAGACTCCCACTGAGGCGGATCATGCGGACGGAGCGGAGAAGAAGCCGGGGGAAAATGCGGGACGAGAAGAGTGGAGGAAGAAGAAGATGGAGAAGAAGAAGATGGAGGAAGAAGAACACTGAAGAAAGACCAGAAGAAAGAAGATGGAAGAAGAAGCGGAAAGAAGAAGAAATTAATAAAGGACTTGTCAAAAACTGTCTCTTGTGTTTTTTAACCTTTTTGACACTTTTTTTGTGAAATTGTAGGGGTACATTTGTACCCCATTACCAATTCACATGGGGGTCCTGGATCTGGGGGTCCCCTTGTTAAAGGGGGCTTCCAGATTCCGATAAGCCCCCCACCTGCAGACCCCCACAACCACCGGGCAAGGGTTGTGGGGATAGGGCCCTTCTCCCCATCAACATGGGGACAAGGTGCTTTGGGGGGCTACCCCAAAGCACCCACCCAATGTTGAGGGCATGTGGCCTGGTATGGTTCGGGGGGGCGCACTCTCATCCCCCCTCTTTTCCTGCGGCCTGCCAGGTTGCGTGCTCGGATAAGGGTCTGGTATGGATTTAAGGGGGAACCCAAACCATTTTTTTTTCATTTTGGCATGGGGTTCCCCTTAAAATCCATACCAGACCTGAAGGGTCTGGTATGGATTTTGAGGGGGACCCCCACGCCATTTTTAAAAAAAAAATTGGCACAGGGTTCCCCTTAATATCCATACCAGACCTGAAGGGCCTGGTATGGAATTTAGGGGACCCCCATACATTTTTTTTTTAAATTTTGGTTCGGGGTTCCCCTGTGGGGAAATTCCATGCCGTTTTTATTAATGAACTTTTATGTGTATTGTCGGACCGACAATTCATTATAGCCACGAGTAGTTTTAAATTACTTTTTTTCCTTTAGAAATGACATTTTGCTGTCAGACTGTTCTAAATACGGAAACATGCGCCCCTTTACAGGCATACTATAGACACCCCCCAGGTACGAAATTTAAAGGAATATTACACTTTTATTGTTTCACTTTAAGCATGATTAAAATCACTGCTCCCGAAAAAACTTCCATTTTTAAAACTTTTTTTTGCACTGATACATGTCCCCTGGGGCAGGACCCAGGTCCCCAAACACTTTTTATGACAATGACTTGCATATTATCCCTTTAAATTAGCACTTTTGATTTCTCCCATAGACAATTCACTATAGCCGACATCGCTATTACTTCATGACTTTTTCTTCCCTTTAGAAATGTCATTTTGCTCTCGGACTGTTCTAAATATGGGAAAAAAAGCACCACTTTACAGGCATACTATAGACACCCCCCAGGTACGAAATTTAAAGGAATATTTTACTTTTATTGTTTCACTTTAAGCTTTATTAAAATCACTGCTGCTGAAAAAAACGCCGTTTTTAAAAAAAATTTTTTGCACTGATACATGTCCCCTGGGGCAGGACCCAGGTCCCCAAACACTTTTTATGACAATAACTTGCATATAAGCCTTTAAAATTAGCACTTTTGATTATTCATGTTCTTGTCCCATAGACTTTAACGGTGTTCACGTGTTCTGGATGCGAACCGAACCAGGGGGTATTCGGCTCATCCCTACTGGAGAATGCAAAATCAGGCTCACTTCTGCATAGAAACAGATTGATTGGTTTTTATGCAGAAGTGAGCCTGATTTTGCACTCTCCAGTTTAAGTAAATAAACCCCTTGGCATTACAGGCAGATACACGATTTTGTTTATAAATTAAACCCTAAACCACGTGCCTTAGAGTCTCTTACTGAGTTTGAAAATAGATCTGACAATGGCAGTGACTCCCAACATCTTATGTCACAAATGTACAAGCTCTTACTAGGGAAAAATTTATATTCTCTTCTGTATTTCATTAGAGACTGGGAGTTGGAATTCAAACTGAGTTTAACAAATACAAAAAAATCATAAAACTGACTCATGTCTCATCTATCATCACTAAAAAACAGAAAACATGTTATAAATTTCTCTCATAATGGTACAAAACACCTAAGTGACTGGCTCAAATTTTCTAAGCAGCAGATCCAAGGTGATGGAGGAGTTGCACATTTACTTACATCTTAGATGGTACTTCCCCAAGATCCAGAAATTCTGGAGATAGATCTCCCTATTGATACAAAATACTACCCTTAAGCTTACTGAGTTTATCCCCCTTACACTACCTTTTTCATGCCACCTCTTCCTTAAAATCGCATAAGCAGACTGTTACACCTTTTCTCCTGAATGCAGCAAAGAGTCTTACACCTAGATTCTGGATGCATTATGGATCGGACTAGCAGAGGGAAGTGAGTAGCATCATGGAAGCAAAAGATGGGTCCATACTATTAACAATAAAGAGGAACAGTTTAGAGACATCTGGTTTGGTTGGATGTATAATTACCTAGAAAGTGATGACATGATATTGTTCGAAAACACCATACAATAGATTTGATTTTTATGTTTTCAGACATATATGGACTTCCTATTGTGGCAGGATCCCTGGTACACATACATGCCACTCTTCCATAATCTATCCCCCGTTGGCTCTTAGAATACAGAGAGGGTAATGCTAGACGACTGACTAACATGTGTTCCATTGAGTTCTTTTTGGTGTTGTTTTCTCTTTCTCTTTCCCTGATCCCTCTTTCCTGTCCTTGTTTCCATCTTCCATGAAAAAGGTCTGACCATTTATTTATGTTAACAACTAATTATCCCGTGCCTGGGACAATATAATCTTTAATGCACCAAAACTGGATTGACTTGCCAATTTCTCTATATCTTTCCTTACAATGTTTTTTTTTCTTTCAAGCATTTTAATAAAACTTGATTATATATAAAAAAAGCAAATATGTGTTAACTCTGAACATACAAGCATGTTCAGATGAAATACGTATATATGAATTTTCTATTTACATGATTGGATAATTGAAGTGAATATTCACACAATTTATTAAGTGAAGATTCTCAGCTACTTTAATAATTTAACCGAATTCTATTCTTAAATTCCAAGAATTGGAAGACTGGAGACCTTTATCTAGCATTGTTTTTTATGTTTTAATGAAATTATATCTTAAGCTACTGCATGCAAAATACATATCAATCTTTATTCACCTAAAAAAAAAATGAAAGATGTTGCCATTGCTGACATACTTGGGAATACTTGTTGCATGGCCATCTTGGGCTTTAGTACTTTTTTAATCACTGACCTGGAAAAATACAGATTATAAATCAGAGTGAAGTTAAAACCACAGAAATTACTACATTGGACCTGCATGAAAGCCAGGCAATAGAGGAAAGGACTACATATTATCTCAGCTCAGTATGTTTTTTTTTAATGTCCCCCGGAGGCAACACTGGCTTGCAATACTTACCAACTGTCTGAAGCAGCCCCCCTCCCCCCACAGTACCTCATCTTTGCCACAAGATATGATTTCTAGTTTAATAATGTAATTGATCAACCCTGCACTTACAGTGTATTATTGCAGATGGTTTTCAGCATCACCCACAACTACCCCCAGCCTGATGGAGAAATGAGGAGAAAAGAGTAATATGACCCAGCATGTCACATGGTCTGCCAAAAGACCATGCGACAAGTTAAGTAAAAAAAAAAAGCAATGCATTCTGATGAGGTGATGGCTGGCTCAAAGGAGTTTTGCTGGGTTGGAAATTAAGCTTTCAATGTGCGTTTGACTGTTTCCATGATAAGAACTATACTTCTTCTATGTAAACTTTCTTGTAGCTAGAAATAAACAGTATATGGAAATAACAGGCTTTTGAGGAAGTGTTTGAAGATGGAACAGGCAATGTAACTGTAAGCACAACTAATAACATATCAATTCTTGTTTACCAAGCAGCAAGTGTTCCTGCAAATGTCAGAGTCATCTAAAGTTATTATAATGTGAATTTACTTTATGTCATAAATCTAAAGTTGATGTGCTTAATGAATACATACAAATGTCAGTCTTGAACCTGCTCTCCGTTCTGCTATAATTTTGTTCTCTCCCTCGTCTATTTTTTTAATCAGGAAAACATTTTACTATGCTCTTTTCTGCATCAGATAAACCAGTTGCACGCTAAATGAATGCTGAATATTAAGTTCAGGAAGGTACTGCAGGAAAGGGGCTAATGGAAAAGTGATGCACTAATGGTCTGTGCATGTAATAAATGTTCTTTTTATAAAGAAAGTCTCTCTCAAAATTGGAAAGAATTCACTGTTTAAACAGGAAACTGTTTGTGCCAGATGCCATCTGGTGACAGTGTCTTTTTTCTAGAAATCATAAAGGGAGAGAACAAAATGCTTTGGTTCTGGGGTTAGTTATGTTTCTAAAATTAAGGGCATACAATATAGTGTTTGTGACAGAAAATCTAATAATAATGTTAACAATAAAAAAAATCAGTTAGACTTTTTTTAATTTATTTTTTATTTAAATACTGTAATTCACATAATATAGTGCCATTAAAAAACCTTTACTTACTTACAAGGAAAAAAATATATATACAGTATATAGCAAATCCTGTGGAGCTGAGGGGGCAGAGCCACAGCCCATTTTATGCTATTATTAAGATGCACATAGAATGGAAAATTAAATTAAAAACAGTATACATGTTTCTGGTTCTCAGGGAACCCTGGTAAAAATGATTACGGTATAATCTAAAAGATTATACAGATAGACACCAACTTTACCTTTGCTTCCCTGGGTGAACAGAGCAGCAGGGTAAATATCCACAGCTGTTGAGCTAGCATTAAAGTGAACTCGGTACCTTGCCGTACGAGGAAAAACACACATGAGCATTAAGCATATCTGTTTAATCAACAAATTATACTGTAATACTCTATCTTTGTTACCTTAAAGATTACATTTTTTTTTAGATGGTCATTAAAAACATCACTCTCTTCAAAAACTTTCACCACCTAGGTGGTAATTTTGCACTGAGGGGTCTATTATTGCCCAGACACTTATGCCCTGTACACACGGTCGGATTTTCCGACGGAAAATGTGTGATCGAAGCTTGTTGTCGGAAATTCCGAAGGTGTGTGGGGCCCGTCAGACTTTTTCCATCGGAATTTCAGACACACAAAGTTTGAGAGCAAGCTATAAAATTTTCCGACAACAAAATCCGTTTGTGTTAATTCCGACCGTGTGTGGACAATTTTGACGCAAAAAGTGCCACGCATGCTCAGAAAAAAATCCGAGACGGAACTGCTCGGTCTGGTAAAATTAGCGTTCGTAATGGATATAGCACTTTCGTCATGCTGCAATGTTTTAAATTGTTTAATGCAGCGCACTCTCTTCTTCTTTATAATGCTAGAAGAATGAAGTTGTTTTGCTGCACATATTTACACAGAGTTCTCACAAACTTCTTTATTTATTATTTCTCGTGATTTCATGAATATAATATTTTTATTTGTCACATCTCCCGAAAAGAATTATATTTTTTGATGTTTTTAGAATTTTTTTTTGTTTTTATTTTTTGAAATCCTGATCTCCTGTTATTTTTTGTATATTTTTTTTAAACTCCAGAATAGTTTTGGGTGTGTTTTGTGTGTCAAGTTACCACAACACTATTATTATCTTGTATTATTTAATCTCAAGGGGGTTGCTTGGTGTTGGTGTCTCTTGTTAATTTCACATTGTATTTTTGAAATGTATCTGCCTACTCACAAGCAAACTGTCCTTTTTGAAGGAAAACACACATAGGTGAGTATAATAAAACAAACCAAAAATGTGTTAAGGGGTCATGACCAAAGAAAGAGAGAGGCAACGCTGGAGAAACTGCAGAAATTGGTGAAGCCTTTGGCCCCCAGGGCACACATCAACTATTTTACTGCAAAAATTGGTTGCCTGAGGAGTCCATATATAAGGGAGTACAATCTGGTCCAGAAGTCCAAGAGATCATGAACAGCAGCAGATGACATGTATGTCCCCGGGCTGTGGTCATACAAGAGCCTGCATCTTTTGTCAGACCAGACTGAACCCAGGCCATCACTTTCTTGTCTTCCTTCCACTCTTCCTTCCAAGCTGTGTCTGTGGTGTTGGAGTTGTGGCAGGAGGAGGAGGAGGAGGATGATGCAACTCACATAGGTGGGTATTGGGTGTGATTTCGCCTCTCATCCCCTTAGTTAATGCTTTATAAAGGATGTCCTCACACATGAGGCATTGGCCCTCCTGCATGTCCTGCAGTTTTGTGGCAGCCATGCAGACAAAGGCCTCTTCACGAGTGGGGGTGGCTCTGAGGGACGCAGAAGCCTCCTGAATCAGCCTGAGTGCTGAATCCTCCACGTTACTCCCCTTCCTGGGTCTTTTGTTTGGAAGGCAGAGGGGAGGGACCTGGGATTCTGTGAGGCTCCTACTGGGCCTGGCCACCTCCTGGCTGACACTAACCCTCGCCTCCTCCTGGCTGCCACTAACCCCCGCCTCCTCCTGGCTGCCACATTCCACAGCCTCCTCCTGTGTGCCACATTCCACAGCCTCCTCCTGGCTAAGGTCTTCCCGTGTATGAAAAAGGGACATAGTTTTAGTTTTTTCTTCATCAATCACACACAATTTTCAACTCATGACCCAGCATTTTTCATTCTTGTCCCAATTATTTTTGCCCACTACTGTCTATTGATATGTAAAACACTTTATTAAATCAGCAATTAGTGATCAATAATAAAATCTAGTAAACATCATTTATTTATTGACCAGAAATCTGTAGAACAATGCTATACCTGGCTCAAGCTGGGCTCCTCCACTTCTTCCTGGCTGGAAGTCCCAGGTTGGACATCGGAAGCCTCAGTTGGGGTGAAAGATAGGGTGGAAGGAAGAGTGGAAGGAAGGGTTGAGAGTGATTCCCTGACTTTAGTCTGGTCTGACAGAAATCACAGTCTCTCATAGTACCGCAGCCTGGGGACATAAATGTCATCTGCTGCAGCTCCTGATCTCTGGGAATCCTGGACCTTCTTGCACTCCCTAAGATAAGTGCTCCTCAGGCCACCAATTTTGGCTTTTAAATAGGTGATGGTTGCTGTGGGGACCACCGGCTTCACCAACTCCAGCAGTTTCTCCAGCGCTGCCTGCCTCTTTTGTTTATGATTATAATGCAGGTGTTTCACCTGCCACAGACAGGGCAGCTCCCTGTACTTGTCTATGAACAGGGGGCGGAAATTGTGGTCATTGAAGCCATCCATTTTATCTGCAATACACAAGACAAACCCTAATGTCAGGCTAAAGTCTCCTAATCTTGTCCCAATATTAGAAAGTGGTTGGGACTATATATCCCGTGGGACTTTAAATGAAACCATGGCCTGATGTGGTCATGCGTTTCCATCCCTGTACTAGTCTAAGAGAAAGGAGGGTGGGACTTTAAATGAATTGCGTGAATGCTCAGAAACAAAAATCGATGAACAACTAGGAAAATTTTATTCAATTCATAAAAATGACATGCACAAAATATATATATCAATCATAAATGGAAAGAAATATTGGCAATAATAGCAACAATTATACATGATTATATGAATATAAAAATTCTCCATGGTACACCAATTAGATATTGTTATACAACCATATATTAAAGAGTAAAACATCCAAAGCCTCCAAAGGTTCCAAAATAAAAATGAAAAATGCATGACGCTGGTAAAAAACGCGACAATGGTAGCTCTACGCGTTTCGTGGCTGTTGTGCCACTCGTCAGGAGCAAGCGCGTATCTTATCTAGGATAGAAAATATAAATTATAAAAAATTGGTATGGTAAGTATATACATGAGACAAAGGTGGGGTGATAGAAAGCCCCACACAGAGTACATGCTTACGCATTCTGGTTTGTAGGGTGGTGGCAGGGAGCCATATACCGCCCGACCATTGGAGACGCCGCCCCCCGGGAGCTGAGGTGGATGGATCGACGGGGGCAGCCCACAGGGCGCCATCCAGGGCAGGCACGGTCCCCCGAGGCAAAACCTGAAGTGAAAGGTAAGGGTTAGAAGAGAAACTGCAAAACTGCTAGAAAATAAAGAGCGGTGGGAAAGTGAGAATGCCAGGGTGAAATAGCCCCAAAGGAAGAAAGTTGAACCCGTGAGGGGATGAAGGGATCTAAGTTGAAACACCTGGGAAATGCTAAGGATGGAAGAGGGAAAAGACCAAATAACCAGAGGTGAAGATATGAAGAAAAAGAATGGACAAAGCATGAGAGGACATGATAGAAATACCTGGCGTGCTGTATGAAACAGTGTGAGGGGAAGAAAGCAGTGACCCCCAAACGAACGTGACATCCAGGGAAGTGAAAGCCTCGAGAGCCAGCACCGCCGAGGCTACGCCCATATAGGCGCTACCACGGGGACCGCCCACCAACGTCACGCCGCAAAACCAAGAGAGGGGCGGGCGGCAACGTCGATCGGGTACTGAGCGTCCGACCCGCCGACGTCACCGCCAGATCCCCGTGATATGCGGGATGAACACCATCCAATCAGACGTATGAGCGTCCTCGAGGACGCGCATGTCCGATGGGGAGTGCGTGACGCTGACGTGCAGTGGCGGCAGATCCACCCCCCCCAGAAGGGGGAGGGGGGAGGAGCCGACAGGCACGTCACAGCTCCCGGAAGGGGGAAATCCAAAACAGCCGGCGGTGCATTGGGCCAAAGGAGCCACCACCAAACAGACAAACCATAGACGTAACGAGAATCTTAATTAAGTGGCAAATAAATACAATCCAAAATAAAGATGTCTAATCAAATAATAAGATCGAGCAATTAACTGAGAGGAGGCTTAAATGGAAAAGTATGTATGTACAACATCACAGATTTGCAAAACAAGTGTGATGAGGTTAAATTACAGAGCATTGGTTACACGCATATTCCATCCCTATACATTAATATTAGAAAGTGGTTGGGACTATATATCCCGTGGGACTTTAAATGAAACCATGGCCTGATGTGGTCATGCGTTTCCATCCCTGTACTAGTCTAAGAGAAAGGAGGGTGGGACTTTAAATGAATTGCGTGAATGCTCAGAAACAAAAATCGATGAACAACTAGGAAAATTTTATTCAATTCATAAAAATGACATGCACAAAATATATATATCAATCATAAATGGAAAGAAATATTGGCAATAATAGCAACAATTATACATGATTATATGAATATAAAAATTCTCCATGGTACACCAATTAGATATTGTTATACAACCATATATTAAAGAGTAAAACATCCAAAGCCTCCAAAGGTTCCAAAATAAAAATGAAAAATGCATGACGCTGGTAAAAAACGCGACAATGGTAGCTCTACGCGTTTCGTGGCTGTTGTGCCACTCGTCAGGAGCAAGCGCGTATCTTATCTAGGATAGAAAATATAAATTATAAAAAATTGGTATGGTAAGTATATACATGAGACAAAGGTGGGGTGATAGAAAGCCCCACACAGAGTACATGCTTACGCATTCTGGTTTGTAGGGTGGTGGCAGGGAGCCATATACCGCCCGACCATTGGAGACGCCGCCCCCCGGGAGCTGAGGTGGATGGATCGACGGGGGCAGCCCACAGGGCGCCATCCAGGGCAGGCACGGTCCCCCGAGGCAAAACCTGAAGTGAAAGGTAAGGGTTAGAAGAGAAACTGCAAAACTGCTAGAAAATAAAGAGCGGTGGGAAAGTGAGAATGCCAGGGTGAAATAGCCCCAAAGGAAGAAAGTTGAACCCGTGAGGGGATGAAGGGATCTAAGTTGAAACACCTGGGAAATGCTAAGGATGGAAGAGGGAAAAGACCAAATAACCAGAGGTGAAGATATGAAGAAAAAGAATGGACAAAGCATGAGAGGACATGATAGAAATACCTGGCGTGCTGTATGAAACAGTGTGAGGGGAAGAAAGCAGTGACCCCCAAACGAACGTGACATCCAGGGAAGTGAAAGCCTCGAGAGCCAGCACCGCCGAGGCTACGCCCATATAGGCGCTACCACGGGGACCGCCCACCAACGTCACGCCGCAAAACCAAGAGAGGGGCGGGCGGCAACGTCGATCGGGTACTGAGCGTCCGACCCGCCGACGTCACCGCCAGATCCCCGTGATATGCGGGATGAACACCATCCAATCAGACGTATGAGCGTCCTTGAGGACGCGCATGTCCGATGGGGAGTGCGTGACGCTGACGTGCAGTGGCGGCAGATCCACCCCCCCCAGAAGGGGGAGGGGGGAGGAGCCGACAGGCACGTCACAGCTCCCGGAAGGGGGAAATCCAAAACAGCCGGCGGTGCATTGGGCCAAAGGAGCCACCACCAAACAGACAAACCATAGACGTAACGAGAATCTTAATTAAGTGGCAAATAAATACAATCCAAAATAAAGATGTCTAATCAAATAATAAGATCGAGCAATTAACTGAGAGGAGGCTTAAATGGAAAAGTATGTATGTACAACATCACAGATTTGCAAAACAAGTGTGATGAGGTTAAATTACAGAGCATTGGTTACACGCATATTCCATCCCTATACATTAATATTAGAAAGTGGTTGGGACTATATATCCCGTGGGACTTTAAATGAAACCATGGCCTGATGTGGTCATGCGTTTCCATCCCTGTACTAGTCTAAGAGAAAGGAGGGTGGGACTTTAAATGAATTGCGTGAATGCTCAGAAACAAAAATCGATGAACAACTAGGAAAATTTTATTCAATTCATAAAAATGACATGCACAAAATATATATATCAATCATAAATGGAAAGAAATATTGGCAATAATAGCAACAATTATACATGATTATATGAATATAAAAATTCTCCATGGTACACCAATTAGATATTGTTATACAACCATATATTAAAGAGTAAAACATCCAAAGCCTCCAAAGGTTCCAAAATAAAAATGAAAAATGCATGACGCTGGTAAAAAACGCGACAATGGTAGCTCTACGCGTTTCGTGGCTGTTGTGCCACTCGTCAGGAGCAAGCGCGTATCTTATCTAGGATAGAAAATATAAATTATAAAAAATTGGTATGGTAAGTATATACATGAGACAAAGGTGGGGTGATAGAAAGCCCCACACAGAGTACATGCTTACGCATTCTGGTTTGTAGGGTGGTGGCAGGGAGCCATATACCGCCCGACCATTGGAGACGCCGCCCCCCGGGAGCTGAGGTGGATGGATCGACGGGGGCAGCCCACAGGGCGCCATCCAGGGCAGGCACGGTCCCCCGAGGCAAAACCTGAAGTGAAAGGTAAGGGTTAGAAGAGAAACTGCAAAACTGCTAGAAAATAAAGAGCGGTGGGAAAGTGAGAATGCCAGGGTGAAATAGCCCCAAAGGAAGAAAGTTGAACCCGTGAGGGGATGAAGGGATCTAAGTTGAAACACCTGGGAAATGCTAAGGATGGAAGAGGGAAAAGACCAAATAACCAGAGGTGAGGATATGAAGAAAAAGAATGGACAAAGCATGAGAGGACATGATAGAAATACCTGGCGTGCTGTATGAAACAGTGTGAGGGGAAGAAAGCAGTGACCCCCAAACGAACGTGACATCCAGGGAAGTGAAAGCCTCGAGAGCCAGCACCGCCGAGGCTACGCCCATATAGGCGCTACCACGGGGACCGCCCACCAACGTCACGCCGCAAAACCAAGAGAGGGGCGGGCGGCAACGTCGATCGGGTACTGAGCGTCCGACCCGCCGACGTCACCGCCAGATCCCCGTGATATGCGGGATGAACACCATCCAATCAGACGTATGAGGACGCTCATACGTCTGATTGGATGGTGTTCATCCCGCATATCACGGGGATCTGGCGGTGACGTCGGCGGGTCGGACGCTCAGTACCCGATCGACGTTGCCGCCCGCCCCTCTCTTGGTTTTGCGGCGTGACGTTGGTGGGCGGTCCCCGTGGTAGCGCCTATATGGGCGTAGCCTCGGCGGTGCTGGCTCTCGAGGCTTTCACTTCCCTGGATGTCACGTTCGTTTGGGGGTCACTGCTTTCTTCCCCTCACACTGTTTCATACAGCACGCCAGGTATTTCTATCATGTCCTCTCATGCTTTGTCCATTCTTTTTCTTCATATCTTCACCTCTGGTTATTTGGTCTTTTCCCTCTTCCATCCTTAGCATTTCCCAGGTGTTTCAACTTAGATCCCTTCATCCCCTCACGGGTTCAACTTTCTTCCTTTGGGGCTATTTCACCCTGGCATTCTCACTTTCCCACCGCTCTTTATTTTCTAGCAGTTTTGCAGTTTCTCTTCTAACCCTTACCTTTCACTTCAGGTTTTGCCTCGGGGGACCGTGCCTGCCCTGGATGGCGCCCTGTGGGCTGCCCCCGTCGATCCATCCACCTCAGCTCCCGGGGGGCGGCGTCTCCAATGGTCGGGCGGTATATGGCTCCCTGCCACCACCCTACAAACCAGAATGCGTAAGCATGTACTCTGTGTGGGGCTTTCTATCACCCCACCTTTGTCTCATGTATATACTTACCATACCAATTTTTTATAATTTATATTTTCTATCCTAGATAAGATACGCGCTTGCTCCTGACGAGTGGCACAACAGCCACGAAACGCGTAGAGCTACCATTGTCGCGTTTTTTACCAGCGTCATGCATTTTTCATTTTTATTTTGGAACCTTTGGAGGCTTTGGATGTTTTACTCTTTAATATATGGTTGTATAACAATATCTAATTGGTGTACCATGGAGAATTTTTATATTCATATAATCATGTATAATTGTTGCTATTATTGCCAATATTTCTTTCCATTTATGATTGATATATATATTTTGTGCATGTCATTTTTATGAATTGAATAAAATTTTCCTAGTTGTTCATCGATTTTTGTTTCTGAGCATTCACGCAATTCATTTAAAGTCCCACCCTCCTTTCTCTTAATCTTGTCCCAATATAGGACTCAATCTATAAGCAGTATAGGCCCAAGTTTAAATGTTACCTTCGTTATCATGATCGGCGCTTCCGATACTCCTTCCTCCGCTCACAGATCATACATACGGCGCATGCGTTTTACTCTTTATATACACTGCGCATGCGCTAAACTCCGCCCGCCCCTGACTTTCTTTCTAGTCAATTCCCCGCCCCTTCTTGTTAGGCGCAGTGGGGAAGAGCATATGGTGGAGACACAACAGGTGCGTGCTAATAGCAACAACGAGGAGGAGGAGGAAATCCCAGAGCCAGAAACGCCACGATCACGGAGGACATTTAAGGCATCAAATATGGCCTTTGTTGATATGGTGGAGATGGTAGACATATTGAAGAGGGCCGACTATGACGGGATGTATGGACCTTACCCAAACCCAAATGTCAGAAAGGCCAAGATCATGGCGAAAGTTGTGAAGAGTCTGCACCGGAATTTTGGGGTACGGCGATCCAAGGATCAACTGAGGAAACGGTGGTCGGACCTCAAATTAAGGGAGCACGATCAGTATAGAAGGATCAGGAGAGTGCTGCAAAAAAGTAAGTAGTTGTCCTGTGTTCCTATTCTTTATTTTTATTACGTTCGTGCTGCTCCATGTGCTTTTCTTTTACTGTTGTACAGTTTAAAATGTCAACTTTCATGTTCATGGACACATTATTCGTTCGTAGGAAACATTGTTCGTTCAGCCAATAAAACACCATGTTTTGTCCAGATGCAGTTCAATACATTTTTTCTGGCTTACTTCTCTTAAAATAAGTTTGTTGTCTAGATGGGTTAGTAACTAGAATGAAATGCAAACTAGATTCTGTGTAAGGAGAGGACACTCAGCAGCTGTTTACACATCTGGATGTTGGAGCACTAGTATGGGACACAAGAACACCCTTTTTATTAGGGGGCCCACACAGGTGCTCCAGTGTATACTATAGGGTGACTCCATCTGTGAAGCTTGTACAAAACAGGTAAGTATTTAAGCTTGACAAAGGACAAAAATATTTCTTCATCTTGCAACTCTGCCAAAAGAGACAATTGTACCCCACTTCCAAGCAATGTTTCATATTCCTATTTCTGCCATCAAATATCTGTGCTAAGTATACCTATTTGTTTTAACATAGGGGAGAAAAGACTCGGAAGACACTACTCATCAGAGGAGACCAGAGACCCCCCACCTCAGGAAGAAGGGGAAATCCCCCAAACCCAACCAGAGGAGGAGGAGGGAGACATTGTGGAAATTGTCACCACAACAGGTGAGTGTCTGCGACCACAGCTTCAGGTAAGAGATGGGTGCCTGCATATTTATAATACATGGTGCTTTGTTTTTTTTAATATTTTAGGTGATCGTGATGTTGTGGAAGAGGAATGCCACTTCACCAGTGAAAGTGCCCAGATCCTCATCGGGGAGATAATGGGGTGTAATAGGGATTTGGAAAACATCAAGCAAAACATCAATGATGTTCAAAACAAAATGAAGAACATCATTGGTGTTTTAGGGAGAATTTAAAACACCCAAAAATCCCTAAATTATTGCAGCTTTATTATTGTTATATTTATGACAATTTTTTGACATATTATAGAAAAGACAAATTTTGAAGATGCACACAGTGTGTCAACATGTGCTATCTGCCATCATGGGAGATCAATGTACCTGTTTTGTGGGTGCAACCCCTTCCTCAATAATAAAGTAGCTGAGATGAAGGGGTTGCACCCACAAAACACATCCATTGATCCCCCATGATGGCAGCTAACACATGTTGACATTAGGCAATTTGTGTGCATCTTCAAAATTTGGCTTTTCCAGGGGTGACAGTTGTGTATTTTTTTAGGGTTTTAAACATGCCTGTTTTACCTCAAAAGGCAATTTCTAAATATTTTAATGTGACCCAAAAAATTGTTATACAACAAACATGTTGTTTTGTTCAAAAAACCTTTTAGAAATGCACATGTGATTGTGCTTTGATTAAAAAGATTGATAATCAACAATGTGTGGCTTCTTAAGTAAAGTTGGTGTTTTCAGTGACAATGGGGGTTATTTACTAAAGCCAAATCCACTTTGCACTACAAGAGCCGTTTCAGTACAGTCTCAAGAGCACTTGTAGTGCAAAGTGTATTTTCCTTTAGTAAATAAAACAGTGCTTTCTAATTTTACACAATCACGCCATTTTCAGGACTCCACAAAATTTGGGGCATGGTGTTGAAAATTATTATTATTTTTGTCAGTATGCATTACATACATTCACAAAAAGAAAAACAAGGTGTGTGTGTAGCAGACCCACAACATAATAATTAATAGTTAGCTGAAGAAGAGATTGTCACCTCATGTGTCAACGAAATGTCATTTGCACTGTTGAAGAAAAGGGCCAAAAAATTAGACCATTAATAAATTAATAAAAGATAACCGAGGAGACAGATAAAAGAAAGCCAAGTAGGAAATCACAGCATATATTTGTTCAGTTTAAAATATATTTTTATTTAAAAAATGTCTCAGACATTGTCTGGCATATCGATGGCCCCCCTACCCGCAAAGTATTCCATATATCTTATACGGACCTTGCGGGCACTCTGGGGGGACAAGCTAGGACGTCAAACTTTAAGCGCCGTCAGGTTTGGTTCATTAATATTAATTCCAGCCTCAGGCCGAACTGAGCCAGCATAGTTCACAGAATTTCTCCTTAAAAAGTTGTGGAGAACACAGCAAGCCAGGTTGATGTGATTGAGTTTATATTCCGCCATGTGTATCGGTGTAAGAAATAGGTGGAACCAGCTGGCCATTATTCCAAACATGTTCTCCACCACTCTTTTGGCTCAGGTAAATAAAAACCCTCTTGTCCGGGTTGAGGGTCCTCATAGGGAATGGCTGTATAAGATGGTCCCCCAGCGAAAAGCTTCATCCATAATGAAGACGAATGGGAATCCTTCTGCATTGTCTTCTGGAGGTTCAAGCACAAGCTGCCATTCTGGAGACGCCTGTAGAACTCCGTGTGGGCGATGACTCCACCATCTGACATCCAGCCATTCTTCCCCACGTCCACATACAGGAACTCGTAAGTAGCCGACACCACCGCCAACATCACAATACTATTGAACCCCTTGTAGTTGTAATAGTATAACCCCGAGTTGGGTGGTGGGACTATGTGGATGTGTTTCCCATCAATTGCCCCTATGCAGTTAGGAAAGTCCCACCTCTGGGCAAAGTGGGAGACCACAGTCTGCCATTCCTGTGGCGTGGAAGGAAACTGTGGAGTCAAACAAGAACCAAAAATTAATAATTTTGCACATAAACATTGAAAGCAGATTAGACACAAACATTCTTGGCCAACATCAGTATAACATTTATTTTAGGGAGTATTTAAAGACAAAGGTACAAGGTCTACCTATAAGATTCCTCCCCCCCTCTCATGGGCCATTTTAAAAATTTTAGGGGGGAGATGTTTTGGACAGGTCTCCCTCTCCACTTCATTGAGAGATGAATGCCTAAATAATGTGTGTTACTTTGGCCAGCCCCTCCTTACTTTACACTATTGGCAGCCCACTGGACAGGTAAGAAGTGTCATAATGCAAAGATATAAATACACAATGTACATATTTTAGCACATTTTTACATTCTGATATTACCTATCAAGATAATAATAGGATACAAAAACTTTAAACAGTACCATTTGAAAGTATTCAGGCAGGCCCTTGCACTACATGCTTTGGTGAATTCATCCAGAAATCTGACCACAAAAGAGGTAGGTATAGTGTGTATGGGTTTGGCAAAGTCAGCAGATAGAGGATTGGTACCAGCTGAGTTAGCAGTTGGGGGGAGGGTTCCAAATGATCTTGGGACCCAAAAAGAAAAAAGCCTCTGGCACTCTGCCTGAATTTAAAGCACAAGTAACATCTATACACATTTTAGGGGGTGTTTGGGGTAAAGCACTACTATGGAGCTGACAAAATACCTTGCTAAGTGACTATGCAAGGTGGATATAGGCCCAGGAGAGTATGCTGGGGAGGTAAGTGAAGGCAAATATGTATGAAGGACAAAAAAAATATTCCAGCATGCATGAGGACAAAGGGGACATTGACAGCATATTACAATCATGGTAATTAGGGAATAAGGAAAGAAATACATTAAATTAGCAAACATTAAATACAATAAAATGTGATGTTAAAGGATAAAAATCTTACCTTAATATAGTCCTTCTGCAGGACCGGGATGATGGCAGAACAGGTCTCTGGGATAATGATCCCCAGAGCCTGGGGGGAGATGCCTGTCGAGAACTTGAGGTCCTGCAGGCTTCTCCCCGTCGCCAAGTACCGTAACGTGGCGACTAGCCTCTGCTCCGGAGTGATGGCTTGCCTCATGAAGGTATCCTGTCTGCTGATATAAGGGGTCAGCAAAGCCAACAAATGGTGAAATACGGGGTCCGTGATCCAGATGAAGTTCCTGAAATCATCAGGATTATTCTCACGGATCTCATGGAGCAAAGGCATGTGACAGAATTGGTCACGCTGGAGCAACCAATTCTTGGTTCATGAACTCCTCCTCGCCCTGTTCATGGACTGGGCTTGTGTCAAAGTAATAACCCCAAAACCAAGCCACCGCACAGCACGAACTCTACGATGAGTACGTACACGCAACATGGCTTGGCGGGCCAGAACGAAGTAACAGAACGCACTGAAGAACAGCAAGGCCTGTGAAGAGCGACCTGAAAATCAGTAAAAAATGGACAAGAACACAATGACAAATCAATGGGAATTCGCTGCACGCACTGAAGACCAGATACAAACCCACAAGCACAAACTGAACAGCAGAAATACGATCTGAAAACCACGAGTCTGAAAAAGCACAAATTGTCTCTTAGCAAACTTTTACTAATACGAGATTAGCAAAAGGAACCCAAAGGGTGCCACGCTTGGTATTGAACTGCCCTTTTATAGTCTCATCGTACGTGGCGTACGTCACCGCGTTCTTGACGTTCGGAAATTCCGACAACTTTGTGTGACCGTGTGTATGCAAGACAAGTTTGAGCCAACATCTGTTGGAAAGAATCCATGGATTTTGTTGTCGGAATGTCTGATCAATGTCTGACCGTGTGTACAGGGCATTAGTCTTTCTCCCACCTGATCCATCTGGATGGGAGCACCTTTAAAAAGACATCTGTTGCAACAAAGGAACAGGAGTCTTATGTTTTAACAACTTTAGGGGGGTTAATTGGTTATTCTTTTTTTTTTTTAAATCAAAAAATTTTTTATTAAGAAATAAAGCAAAAAACAATAAGCAGTACATAAATGGAAATATCAAGACAGCCTTACACAAAACCTCAAACATCATCAAGGAACATTATATTAGCCATTGAGCAGAACAATAATACAAAAGCGAAAAATTAAAAGGAAAATAGCGCAATAACCACATCAAAAATGTATTCCCCACTTTTCATACTAGTTGTCAAGCGTAAAAGTATATCCATTAGTTAGACGATTTCAACCTAGCCTTTAAGAAGTCTATCCATCACTATCTCCACTGGACTTAAGCCTGGGGTATCCAGCCATGGCCCCATACCTTGTCAAATCTACGGGGACACCCCCTGTTTTGATAAATGTTTTTATCTATGACTCGGTTAAATTAATGATAGGCAACTCCTATCCTCATATTGATTAGTGGTTCCAAATTAATAATAACTACTGCAGTAGGGAAAAGACACAAAAGATACGCTCAGCATCTTTCCAAGTAACTGTTCTGTTTTATTATGACGCATTTGAAGGTTTTTATACACATGATTACGTAGGTATCACATTAATATTACAATTGTACGTTTATGGTAACAAGGGGCGTTACATAGGCAGGTCAATTCTAATCAGGACTTGAAAGAATGTAAACATGTACTGAAAACATTATTAGTGCTGTGTGCACAGTGAAGGCAGTGTGCAATACATACAAAATAGAATATAATTATATACAGAACTTACAAATTTCCATTACAGTCTCCCCTCTTTTGATCAATATTTTGATCACTAACCATACCTGCTATCACCTTTAACCTGGAACCTCCACACACTTAGGTGGAGGTAGTCCTGGTCAAAGAGGCAAAAAACTCCATTGTGGAGAAAACAATAGCTGAGCAACTTTTTCATTACAAAATGACTTTTCATTGTGAAAAACAAATGATTTATAAGACATATTTACAGAGTACTGGCTGTACACTCTTGTGGCCAGAATGGCCTTCTAGCTGAATTGTGGGCATGCTGACTTATCAGCATATGTAAACACAGACAATTCTACATAAAATGGAAGATGTACAAAAGACAAATATGACTTGGCTAAACTACTTTTCAAATACCGTATATACTCGAGTATAAGTCGAATTTTTCAGCACATTTTTTTGTGCTGAAAGTGCCCCCTTCGACTTATACTTGAGTCAAGCACTTTTCTGCAGCAAAAAATTTCATTTTCCGAACCGACTTTGGGGCCCCGTATCTCAGGGCCACTTGGTGCTAGGAACCCCAAATTTGGTGTGCAAACCCAGTGGAACTGGTACCATAACATATCCAAAGATGAAGTTCCTAGCACTAAGTGGCCCCGAGATACGGGGCCCCAAAATCGGTTCAGAAAATGTCATTCTCTGCTGAAGAAAAGTGCTTGACATTTTCTGAACCGACTTTGGGGCCCCATATCTCAGGGCCACTTGGTGCTAAGAACCCCAAATTTGGTGTGCAAACCCAGTGGAACTGGTACCATAACATATCCAAAGCTGGGGTTCCTAGCACCAATTGGCCCTGAGATATGGGGCCCCAAAACCGGTTTGGAAAATGTCATTCTCTGCTGCAGAAAAGTCAGTGAACTGATTTTTGGGGCCCTGTATCTCAGGGCCACTTAGTGCTAGAAACCCCAGCTTTGTAAATTTTATGGTGCTAGTTCCACTGGGTTTGCACACCAAATTTGGGGTTCCTAGCACTAAGTGGCCCCGAGATACAGGGCCCCAAATTCGGTCAAATGTGTCCATCTGCAGCAATGTCATTTCAGGACCCTTTGGGTTCAGAGACCCCAAATTTTGGCTGCAGCTAGGGGGCATCTAGGAACCCTTAACTACCGAGTTTGAAGTTCAGGGGACCTATGGCTGCAAATGGGCACAGTGATGCTGCAAATGGGCATTTTTGACCCTCTTTTCCACTTACAGTAGCTGTGCATTTCTCACCCTCGTCTTATACTCGGGTCAATAAGTTTTTCTCATTTTTTTGTAGTAAATTAGGGCCTCGACTTATACTCGGAACGACTTATACTCGAGTATATACGGTATATATATCCCTTACAATTAAAGTAATTGAATCAAAAAGTACCCTAGACTGTGATCACAAGAGGGAAACAAATCAAACACAGAGACTTCTTTAATTTAGTCATTTTTGCAGTGTCTGGTGTGGATCCAGGTGACTTTTCCTTCAAGTTTTGCAAAAACTGTACATGAAATAGATGCTGTATTGAGTCTCCAAACATTTCCTTATATATAAATGTCTCTTAACAATCCACAAGTCACCTGGCTTTAGTTTTAGATCCTTCCAAACTTTTAGGATCTGGAATTGGGGAGAAAACACATAAATGAGTTTGTCAAAAACCTTAAAAGATCAGCAACGTTCTCTGTGAGATCTGAATGGAGGACTTCAGCTGCTGAGACAAAATATAGGCAAGTGAGTAACACACTCCCAAACCAAATCCCATAGGGAGAGAGTCCAACATCCCCTTAGGGGCTTGATAAAATATAAGAAAACGTTCAGGCAAAAGTTTTCTAGTTTCTTACTCTACTTTGTCCGCTACATTGTAGACAGTAGGGAGTGTAAAAATAAAACCTCAAAACTTCTAGTAAGGACTCTTCTATAAAAATTATTTCCTCTGTTACTCTCTGTACTTTCTGCACTCTATATTTACAAACTACTTCTGATAACACTTTTTACTGTGGCCTTTGCAGTAGCATTTGCCACTGGACATCCAAAAAACATGTCCATACAGACAAAATGCATACTTGTAAGATCCTAACTTAGGCATCTGGATCTATCTTTTTGTAATCTCTGGAAAGGATGTTCAGCTTTTGGTAACACCTTTGGTAACAGGTGAAACAAGAAGTGATATGTTATAAAAACAACTGTGGTGAACCCTGACTCTATCCCACGCTCATTTACTAAGGCAGCCATAACTGCTTGTGACTGATGACACAGTCCATGTGTCAAGCTGGAGGGAAAAGAGTGGCTGGCAGACATAAATGATCACCTTTTCCAAAGTCCTGTTTCATAAGAAGTTGCCCCCTGTGGACCACTTATTCTTCTCTTTCTGGGGTCCTTAAAGTTGAATTATTAATCCCAGCTATACTGGGCTAGAACTAGGGTGGAATCTGTGAGTTGCACAGACCCATCAAGTCTCCGGGGCTGTAAATGCAGCATGCTTAGTCACCTGGTCTGCTTCCATGTGTAAAAGTTAATATGGTTACCTCAGCAAGAACCTGGAAGGCTGAAAACAACCAATCAAATTAACTTGGCATGTTTTATTGGTTCACCTGCCGAAGTAAAAACAAACTTCTGGCCCTTCAAATGGAACCAAAAGCTCTCTATATCTCGGCTATCTATATAAATATACATTCTTTTTATAGCTCACAGGCTTTGCTAAAACATGGAGCTCTGCTTCTTGAGCTGTGGAAAAAGGACCCAATGACTTTGAATACAGAGTATCCTTCTGGGTGATAAACTGCATACTCAAATCTACAAAAAATGTAATATCTGGGTCTTCAGGGAGTGTGTCCCGCACTGGGCTCACAGCAGCTGATTCCTATGTCATCAATTTAACACATGTGTCTTCCTTTGTCTCCAGCCTCCTCCAATAGAGGCAGTAAGGTGGCTGGATTCAAATGTACGCATTTTTAATTGTTAGATTTGTACATAAACAAACTCATATTTTAAACCTTTCATTAGACAAACATTTAGTTAGCTGTATATTTGCTTCACAGAATGTCGGACCATTAAAAATGAAATGTTTGACCAAAACAATATCTAACTTTGTCTAATAGCACCTTTGCATAAAAGCTGCAGCTCTGATATATCAGGATGAACCTGTCATTACTGGGTCCAGCTTGCATAAATATTTTATAATGGCTTGTTTTCTATCACACTGGTTGTGTAAGAACTCCAGTTTCATGTTTCAAAAGACACATTTTTCCTGGCAATATTATAATAAATGATAACAATACCCTGCAGTCATGCAGAGATGCCCATAAATCCAAAATATTCTTCTGCCTATACCACTGCACTTACAAGGAAAAGGGGAACATCATTTCACAATCCACACATTCTGCTTTGGATTTCAAAAATAAAAATAAATAAAAACAAAAGGATCAACAATCTGTATGATGGACCAGAAAGCATCAAAAACTATAAAACAACTGGCTGCAGGGGGCATCTATCCTAACAGGGTGTGTGGACTTGATGTGATGGGTCTGTTATATTTACATTTTATTTATTATTACTCTCACATCATGGACCACACATCAAGTTATTATCAAAAACCTTAAAATTTAATTTTTGTAGAAAAACTTCTTATGTATCCCATCCATCTTGGCTTTGTTAAATATTATGGCAGCTGTATTCCAAATAACAACCTCATCTTAATCTTTTTTTCTCTCAATAAGGGCTTATTGAATAAATGTAAAATTACAAAATTGTTATCCTAGTCTAAACTAATCCCATTTTTACAAATTTCCCCAATAACATGGATTTCATTTCCAACCAAAGGTTGTCTAAACCAGTTTCAATATATCTATATTATTAATAAAATTGTTAAACTCATATAAGAAATGAATACTCATTATTACTTAATTTTACTTAATTTCCCTTTTTTAAATGCACTGTTTCCACTATCAAAGGATATTCAATTTGTGTAATACATGGTTAAATGTAACCTTCATTTTACCATGTCTGGAAAACAGATTAAAAAAATAATTGTGATCACATTGTTTACCATTAGATCCGTTAACCCGGCACATTTTGTTATAAATGTTTTGTCTAAAAAACTGGAATTGGCATGGTGTTCTTCCAGCTTATCACTGACCTCTCATCCCAACCACATTTTTTTTCAAGAGAGCACAAAGGAGGGGGTCACATCTGCCTATATGACACACACAAGGGATAGAACTAAAGCTCCCAGCATTCACACACATACACCAATATCTCTCTAAAATCGCTTACATTTTTCTCATTTGTACACAACACATGCATATCATTCTCTCACTTTCTTTTAACTCTCGTTAATATTTCCCTGCCTAAATTCTGCTTTCCTTATTTTGTTCAGATATTCTTATATCTAGCTTCTATGATCAGACGGGCAGCCAGTGCTCATCCCATCTTCCCTCTCTGACAACATATAAAGTATTCTGTTTTAATTCTCATTTCTCTGTTTCTGATTTTACTAGTTGTAGTGCCTGACCTCAAATTCATCCCACAACTTAACATGAAAATATCCCTTTCTGTCTAGCGTTAATGTCACCCTTGATCCATCCTGCTCACATAGCTGTTTCTCTAACTGTTTACTCTGCATGATTCTTAGTCCCTGTGGACCTTGGTAACCCAGTTACCCATTGTGGATCCCTGTCCACTTTAACCATTAATCTAGGGGCTCAGTATAGGCAGAACCGCACCTTCGGTTCATATATAGCGCTCCTCTTGCGCTGGGCATTTTTGAGGGTCTCTTACCCTTCATTCTCTTACTTAATTCAATGCCCATAATCACTGGCCAGTCTTCTCTACATGTGCTATACCCTCTTGCCTCTAAACTACTTTATCTAGCAGATGTACTACATATACCAGTGAACAGCACTATTCTTCCCTTTCTTATCTATAACACTCCGATGGACAATAGACAGTGACAACATAACATATAACCACCAATCAATACAGTTCGATTAAGGGGAGTAAAATAGGTACCCTTTGTCCCGAAAATGCCTTACCGATCAAGGAAGTCTGATAACTCAAATGTAAGCAAAAGGCTTACCTCAGCCAGCTGATTATCAGAAATTCCTGGATCGTCTCAAGCTCCTCGTTTCGGATACTCAGGGTCACCTGGAAACCCCTCCTAGGCAAAGCTCGCCATGCTGACTCGGTTAAATTGATGATAGGCAACTCCTATCCTCATATTGATTAGTGGTTCCAAATTAATATTAACTACTGCAGTAGGGAACAGACACAAAAAATACGCTCAGCATCTTTCCAAATAACTGTTCTGTTTTATTATGATGCATTTGAAGGTTTTTATACACATTAATATTTCAATTGTACGTTTATGGTAACAAGGGGCGTTACATAGGCAGGCCAATTCTAATCAGGAATCGAAAGAATGTAAACATGTACTGAAAACATTATTAGTGCTGTGTGCACAGTGAGGGCAGTGTGCAATACATACACTTTCTAAGCATTATCCTTCGGGCTTGGAAAAGTGCTCTAGCTACTGCCTCTCTCATGGGATCCTGTAATTGAAAGTAATCTAAAATGCCCAATAGGCATGGCTTAGGGTCAAGGGTTATGGAGGTCTGAAACACTGTATTAACTTTTTCCTGCTCGCATTATAGCCAAAAAATGGCTACAGCACGAACCCTAATTGCTGGGAGGGTGTCCATGGACATCCTCCCGAGCATGCACTGTCAGCACGCCCCAGCGGCCACGCACGGTGCACTCTGTGAATACTGAGTCTATGAGACTCGTCTGATCACAGATTGGAGTAAGGGGCCGATCCCAGCCCGTTACCACGTGATCAGCTGTCAGCCAATGACAGCTGATCACATGATGTAAACAGAAGATCAGTAATCGGTATTTTCTTCCCCTCATGCTGTCAGCATGAGGGGAAAACAAAAGCAGATCCCCGGCTTCTATCAGAGGGACATTGGTCCCTCACACAGAGAGCTGTGGCTGCCTCATCTGTGCCCACCAGTGCCGCCTGCCGGTGCCACCTACCAGTACTCACCAGTGCCACCTACCAGTGCCCACAATGCCAGCTACCTTTGCCCACCAGTGCCATCTATCAATGCCCACCAATGCTGCCAATCAATGCCCATCAGTGCCTCATCATTAGTGCCACGATCAGCATTGCCTTTCAGTGTCACCTACCAGTGCCCTTCAGTGCCACCCATCAGTGCCCATCAGTGCCACCCAAAATTTCTGTAATTTTTCATTTTTTTAGCAAACAATAAAAAACCCAGCAGTGATTAAATATCACAAAAAAAAAGCTCTATTTGTGTGAAAAAAAAAAATTCAAAGTGCGACAGTGCTGAACGCTGAAAATTGGTCTGTGCAGGAAGGGGGTTTAAGTGCCCAGTAAGCAAGTGGGTAATGGTGGTCATTACTCCCAACCAATAGAGATGTAGTTTGGGGCACCTCCAAGTTAGGTGAATCAAGTCCCTGTGAACATTTGCCACATATGAGGGAGTCTAGGATACCCATTTTATGCAACCTGGCCGGAGTGAAACGAGCCCTCAGAAGTAGGTATAATTGCATAAGTCTCTGTGTTACGGTGAGGGAGCTTTGGGGCATGTCCTACAATGCCTCCTCCCATTGATCCTCAACAAGAGGGCCAAGATCCCTCTGCCATCTCTCCCCCACCTTCAAAGGAAATGAGGTTAGAAAATTATTTAGTAACATTGCATAGCACCTGGATATGAACTCCTTGGTAGAAGTCATATCCGCCATCATATTAAACACAGATGTTGGGGACTGTTGCCATTCTACAACTGAGTCGTGTGCTGTTACAGCATGTTTAAACTGTATGTAGTAGAAGAGCATAGACTTAGACAAGGAAAACTTTGCACTGAGTTCCTCAAAGGAGCATAAAAACCCATTTCTAAAAATATGATAAAGGTGAGTTATTCCCCATTTACGCCATCTTGGGGCTTGTTGTATTCTAGCCAGCTCTAAATAGTGATTATTTTGCCATATAGGGTTGTAACGAGTAAAGCCAGTGATTTGTTGGAGCAGTTTAGCCTTATTCCACACTTTCTGATTAAGAGAGTATGTGTGTAAAAGGCAGTTAGATTTAGCAAAGGCTGCGGTCTCCAAACCAGTAGGAATATCAAGCACCCCAGTTTGGTTACTTTTTTAATCACTCCTGTAGTCCCTGTCTGGCTTGTATGACCTTGCATCCTACATTTCTCTGATGCGTGCCTTATGTTGGAGGCTTGCATTTCATAGCTAGGCTTCCTATTGATTTTATTATACCTGAACAGTCCACAGTTACCTTATATGAATTTTTGCACCAGTTGGTATTTGATACTGGGTCTGTCTACCAAGGATTCACTGAAAGGCCTTTCTAAATGTTAGTGCAGACAGCAGGGCAATAGGTGATCATCTAATAATGTCCACTGAGGCTTCTGTGATGAAATCCCCTGTCAGGTTTTAATTCCTTCAGAGCTGGAACATTTGTCGCACACTCTTTGTTTTCTAGATCTTTAAATCATAAGGGTTTCCTTGTGCTCATAACATTAGGACTGCCACTTTTGGGGTTTACATGCACATCCAGGTCAAAATTGAGGCTTGGGATGCACACCGATCTGTGAGAGAGATGCGGCAGACGGAATAAGATACTACAAGCTACACTGGTGCCAGTATTTGAGGGACATTACCATGTGGGTTTTATTCTTATTCTTTACATTTTAATTGTCTTCTAATTACATATTACACTATTAGATTCCCTTTTAACATTTTTTTATTATATTATATGAGCACAAGGAAACCCTTAGGATTTAAAGATCAGGGTGATGCATGAAAGCCGACCTTTCTTGGATAACATAAGCGCTGTTTGACCCTCTGTCAAAGGGGGGTCATAGAGTTCTGGTGAGTGATCATTGCAGATTATGAGTAACTTCGTGCTTCTTTCACCTGACCACCATGCTAGTGAATCACACTCTCCAGACATACACTCACCGAAATAAAATGCCAGCATTCTCATGCAAGGCAAAACACGCTCTTTTACCACACTCCAGGGTAAATAGTGTATACGAGGTTCACAGCGATGGTTTTCAATGGATCCACATAAAAGAAAATAAATGCTCCAATAGTGTAATTCAGCAACAACAATTTATTAAAATCACTGCAATCCTTACACATAGCACTCACATTAGTGTAAAAGTAAAAGGCACAAAACGTGTAGTCAACAGCAAGCCTCAACTTTGTGGATATAACAATAAACAATGGTCACGGCGGACCCGAGGTGTGCAGCTGCTGGGTAAGCTCTCACCCCATCCTCGGGATTCCTCCGCCCCTCCGTGCGCTCGTAATCCTATCCTCCTGTGTGGCTGACAGCATGTACGTCACAACTCACAGCCACGCCCCGACATGTTTCGTCATGGATAGACTTCTTCATGGGTTTGTAAATATAGTGCCCACAGTACCTATCAGTGCCATCTGTCAGTGCCATTTGTCAGTGCCATCTGTCAGTGCCATTTGTCAGTGCCATCTGTCATCAGTGCCATCTGTCATCAGTGTCACCTGTCAGTGCCATCTGTCATCAGTACCACCTGTCAGTGCCATCTGTCATCAGTGCCACCTGTCAGTGTCATGTGCCATCTGTTATCAGTGTCACGTGTCATCAGTGCCACGTAGCAGTGCTATCTGTCATCAGTGCCACATCAGTGTCACATGTCAACAGTGCCATGTATTAGTGCCATCTGTCATCAGTGCCACATCAGTGTCACGTGTCATCAATGCCACATATTAGTGCCATCTGTCATCAGTGCCACATCAGTGTCACGTGTAATCGGTGTCATCTGTAATCAGTGTCACATGTAATCAGTGCCATTTGTCATCAGTGTCACGTGTCATCAGTGCCTTCTGTCATCAGTCATCAGTGTCACATGTCATCAGTGCCTACTGTCATCAGTGCCATAAGTGCCCACCAACAATGTCTAGAAGATTATTTTCAGCCGAGGAGGCGTACAATATTCTTGCGGCCAACGAGAGCAATGGGGATCTCTCCGCTTTGGATTCCTCCTCAAATTCAGATTCTGAGTCTGACATTGACTACGAGCCTGTCCTAAGCAGTGGAACACTGACAGCCTCAGAGGAGGATGAAAGTCCGCCCGCCAGACAAAGGCATACTGGTGAGGAGGCAGTACCATCCACCAGCACCACAGTGCCATCCACCTGCACCGCAGTGCCATCCGCCAGCACTGCAGTACCTCGGCAAGAAAGGCCACATGCCAGTGGAGTGTCACCTCAGTCCCAAAGGGTTAGGTCCCATGCCAGCCTTCCCTATTCCCTTCAGAACCCCCTATGTGGCTTCCTCCTAATTCAAGAGAAGCTAACATTCCCCTTTCACTGCCCAGCCAGGAGTCCAGGTGGACACAGAAAATTTTTCCCCGATAGATTTTTTCATTTAATTTTTATTGAGGACATGCTAGCATCAATTGTGGCCCAATGCAACCTGTATGCACAACAATTCATAGCAAGTAACCCAATGTCCTATTATGCCCATCCCTACTAGAGCCCTAAGAGTGGAGGAGTTTAAGATTTTTTTGGGCCTCACATTTTGTATGGGACTAACCAAAAAAAATGAATTACGTTCATATTGGACAACCCACCCCATCCACCACATGCCAATCTTTTCCTCAGTAATGCCCAGAACCAGATATATCATGATTATGAGGTTCCTACACTATAATGATAATACCCAGTTCCCTTCCCAAAATTACCCAAATTATGATATGCTTTATAAAATTCGGTCACTACAAAATTATTTTTCTGAAATCTTCCCCAGTTGTTTACCCCAGACCAACACATATGCGTGGATGAGTCGTTTATCAAATTTAATGGCAGGCTGGGCTTCAAACAATTTATTCCCACCAAAAGGGCCCGCTATAGGGTGAAGCTGTATAAATTGTGCGACCGAGCCATAGGGTATACATATGCCTTCATGGTATACGAAGGGAAGGACACCCAGCTGCATCTCCCTAATTGCCCAGACTGCTGGACTGTTTGACCATGCTTTTTGCCTGCCTCTTGGACTGATCTTGTACCCTGCCACTGGACTAGTGGGATTCACAACACAGGGGTCTCACATATATGAGGGGCTCCAGAATTGTTTTTCTTTATGAAGAAAACATTTTTTTTGTTTTCTCATTCCTAGATTAGGGTCTGGAGACTCAGAGGCTTCTGTCCTGAATGAGGCCCTACTTCTGCCTGCTGACTGTAGGAACTATACCATCATGCCTCTGCCTGTCGCATGAACTGACTACACCACATGGACCATGTTTCTGCCTACTACCAGGACCAATATTTTAAAACCGTCCTTATTGTTGTTTAGGAGGAGATTCCATCATAAATTGAACATCGTGAAAAGAGAGAGGGAGCCCAATAGTGTAATACTGTAGCAAACTGTTTAATTGTGCAAACACATGGAAAGGTACTCACATTCAATGGGAATAATACAAGTATATGTTGCTGACACCAGCGCCTGTAGCTGGAAATGATGCAAGGATGTATGCTGACTCTGGGGTTTAACTAATAGCACTTACCAGTAACATTACCTGCATTTTATCATTTTTTTCTCTCATTGTTTCTCTCACTGACCTTTTCCACTAAGTGGTAGAGGCAGTGGGTCTACTAGCACCAATTTTTAATCCTCCAAACAATAACACCTGCTACCAGGAACATATATATTAACTGTGGCGGCACAGTGGTGTAGTGGGTAGCACTCTCACCTAGCAGTAAAAAGGGTCACTGGTTTGAATCCCAACCACGATACTACCTGCCTGGAGTTTGCATGTTCTCCCTGTGCCTGCGTGGGTTTCCTCCAGGTGCTTCAGTTTCTTCCCACACTCCAAAGACATGCTGGTAGGTTAATTGGCTTATGTCCAAAAATTGGCCCTAGTATATGAATATGAGTTGGGGACCTTAGATTGTGGGCTCCTTGAGGGTAGGGACTGGTGTAAGTGTGTACTCACTCAGGTTGAACTGGATGGACTGGTGTCTTTATTCAACCTTACTAACTATGTAACTATGTAACAGCGCCATATCTACTTTGGTTTCTTTCACTTTTTCTTTTTTTTTTTAAATTGTTTATTTATGTAAAGAACCCGGCCCCCATGGACCAACAAGTTACAATGTACCGCATATATCACATAACAGTACAGAGTGACAAGAAGAAATACAATATGCATGACAGTTACATATCTCCATTATTCCCTTTATCAAAAACAGTACATAACATGGTAGTAACCGCTACCCTAAAGGATGTACATTCTTTGTTAATCAGGTGGTTTTATGGAGTAATACTGTCCACGGGTTTGGTCCTTTTTTTCCTTTATAAAAGAGTTCAGAAGAAATATGAAAGAAAGAATAAGAAAGTAGCAGAAGGAAGGGGGAAGGGTAGCGGTAAGGGAGGGATGCGGAATTAAGGGGAGGGGGTTGTAACCCGCGAACATGGAGCATCGGGTGTTCAAAATTTACAGGGTGCTTGTATTGCTACTTGGGAGGTATCAGTAGTGTGTGGTGGATTTTGCGGTCATGGAACATCATCAGTTCTTCCAAGAGCTTGGCCCGCAGACGAGTGTATAAACATAGTCCACAGTTGCCAAGTTTTAGAGAACGTTTCTTCTCTGTGTTGTGCCGTCAGAATGATGTCTTCCATTTTTCTTATTTCTTCCACTTTCCCTAGCCACATATCGATAGTCGGCAGGAGGGCAGATTTCCAACAAAGCGGGATGCAGGCCTTAGCTGCATCCAATAGGTGGCGTATCACCGACTTCTTATAAACCCTGTCGGGAGTGTCTGTAGCGTGCAACAAAAAGAGTGCAGGGTCATCGGTTATTGTCCTGTCAGTAAAAATTTGTACCGGTTCTCGCACCACTTTCCAAAAGCGTGCTAATTTGGGACATGTCCAGAAAATGTGTCAGAGAGTTCCCTTTTCCCTCTGACAACGCCAGCACATATCCGATGTCGTAGGGAAAAATTTATGCAGTAATGCTGGGGTTCTGTACCATCAGGAAAGTATTTTGTAATTTGTTTCTTGGATTTTGGCGCAAATGGAAGATTTGTGCGTGAATCCAAGGATATGTTGCCTCTTTATGGTGTTAATCCTGCAGTCTAATTCTGTTTCCCATTTCAACAGTCCCGGGGGTACAAAGTCCGAGGGGGGGTGCATTCAAGAGATTGTAGGCCAACGATAACGTGTGTGGTAAAGCTCCCGTATCTGTAAGGAGTACCTCTAGAGTTGTAAGCATTTGGTTGCTTTCCGCGGGGGGGGGGGGGCAAGATGGAGCTGAGAAAGTGTCTCAACTGGAGTGTCCGCATGAAGTCTAGTTGGAATAAGCCATTGGGGTCAGAGAGTTCTCTGTGTGTTCTCCAACGTCCCCCAGTGCTAAAGTAGGATTGCTAGGTGTAATCCCGCCTCACCTAATTTCCGGAAGATTCCGTCCTCTAATCCCGATGTGAACAAAGGATTGCCTATTATGGGATATAGAGGTGAGTTCCGGGATAAGAGGGCCGTCTGAGAAATGAGTTGTGAGCATATTCGTGCCGTATTACCTATCAGTGGGTGGCATTTAAGATCTGTTGGTATGCCCTGGTAACACCATGGAGTGCCCCCCCAGTGGAATTATGGTGTGGGATTGCTCCAAATGAGACCACATCTTGGTCTCTTGGTGGCGACACCAGTCTATGAGCCTTCCTAAGTGCACCGCATGGTAATATGCACGGATGCTCGGTAGTGCAAGACCCCCAGACATTTTGGGGAGTACAAGTATTTTGTTGGAGAGCCTGGGTCTTTTCTTAGCCCAAACAAATTCTGTAAAGGCTGATTGTACACGCCTAAAAAAATTAGAGGGAATGCGTATAGGAAGGGCCTGCATTAGGTATAATAGTTTTGGCAAAATGGACATCTTCAAAATATTGCATCTGCCTAGCCAAGAATGAAGACCAGTTTGCCAAGTCGTCAGAAGTGTTTTGATTTTTGCTAACAATGGGGGGAAGTTAATTTCATACAATTTGGAAAGTGTTTTGGGGATATATGTACCCAAATATTTTAGGGCTTTATTCGTCCATTTCAGCTTGAAACTGGATTGGAGATGCGCTGGTGGGATCCCCACCCCCATCGCCTCCGACTTTGTAAATTGATTTTTAGGTAAAAGAGTGCGCCATAAATGGTAAACTCTCGTAACAAGTTTGGAAGTGAGATTATTGGATTTGATAATGAGAACATCAAGTCATCAGCGTAAGCGGAGACTTTATATTGAGTGTGGTTAATGGACACTCCGGTTATATCCGTGCTTAGTCGGACGTGACACAGGAAAGGTTCTAATGAGAGCGCAAAGAGTAGGGGTGAAAGTGGGCATCCCTGGTGCGTTCCATTTGTAATTGTGAATGCATTTGATGTTACATCATTAACCCCAACTCTCGCTGATGGCTCGGTGTAAATTGCTGAGATCCAGTTCAGCATATTACTTCCCAGGCCTATGTGTCTTAGAGTTGCAAACATAAACGACCAGTTTACCCGGTCGAATGCCTTCTCGGCATCCGTGCTGAGGAAGACCGTCGGTATGTTAGCTGAGGTGGCTTTATAAAGCAAGTTCAGGACTTTAGTAGTGTTGTCTCTCGCTTCCCTAGATGGAACAAAGCCTACTTGGTCTAGATGTATCAAACTAGTTATCTGTTGTTGCATTCTGGTGGCCAGTATTTTAGTGAATAATTTTAGGCCTGTATTCAAAAGGGATATTGGACGGTAGCTCCCGCACTGCGTCGGATCTTTATCTTCTTTAGGTATCACTGCTATTTGGGCCTGTAACGTGTTATGATATAGCGTACTACCTTTGCCTAAATCATTGAAGAGTTTGATCATATGTTGTCCTAAGGATGGGAGTAGGGTTTTATAGTATTGAATTGTCAGTCCGTCCGGTCCTGGAGATTTCCCTTTTTTAGCATTTTTTATCGCCAATTGTATTTCTGTTAACGTTATGGGTTCGTCTAAAAGGTCTCGCGTCGTGGCCGACAGATTTGGCATGTGGGAGTTTGTTATATAGTCCGCTATGTGTTCTGGGGGGGGTGGTGTCATTTGTAGGTTGTATAGTGTTTTGTAGTAAGACATAAATTCTTGTGTAATCTGCTGGGGTAGAGTCATTTTCTGTCCCATTGGATTATAGATGTGCGGAATATATGACGCCGTTTTCTGCGATTTTAGCGATTGTGCAAGTAATCTACCGCATCTGTTGCCCGATTCGTAAATCTTCTTTTGGGAGATTTGGAGTGCCGCCTTCGCTTTATATTGGAGAAGGTCTGTTATCTGTGTGCGTACCGTGTCCAGTTCACTACCCCGCGCTCTAGTCGGTGTCTGTTTGTGTGCAGCTTCCAAGCTACGTAGCTTAACGAGAAGTGATGCTAACTGTGCAGTCTTTTGTTTCTTCAACCGTGCACCATGTTTTATAAGCACCCCGCGGATCACTGCCTTGTGTGCTTCCCAAATCAATCCCCCGTCCCCATCAGCTGAGGTGTTAGTGTGGAAATACTGTGTAATTTCCTTAGTTACGTCCACTACTACGTCTGGGTTCTTTAGAAGACTTTCATTAAGTCTCCATGGTTTCCTTTGTCCCCTAAAGTAGTCAGCCAGAGCATATTGCATCGAGACCGGAGAGTGGTCTGACCAGGTGATAGACCCGATTGCCGAACCTTTGACAGTGTGCAGCTGGTTTTGAGGGATTAGGAAAAGGTCGATACGCGAATACGCTTGATGGGGGCGGGAGAAGAAGGTGTAGTCCCGTTCGCCCGGATGAAAAAGACGCCAGACATCTACTAGTTGTGTTGCATGGAGGGTGGAGTGTATCCCCTTACGTATGCCTCTAGAGACTGATGAGGACCCTGTAGAGGTGTCTTCTGTGGGGAGTAGGGGGATGTTTAGATCGCCTCCGATGATGAGTTGGCCCTCTGTAAAGTTCTAGAGCGAATCTAATTGTCTCTTCACAAAAGAGTCCTGTTGGGTGTTTGGGACATAGAAGTTAGCAATGGTCACTTTAGCGCCACCTATGAGGCCCTTCAAAAAGAGAAACCTCCCCGCCGTGTCTGTCCTCACGTCGACCAAGGTCCACGGGACCTTTGCTGAAATCTGAATAGAGACCCCTCTAGATTTGGCGTCTGAGTGGGTGGAGTAGTATACCGTTGGGTAGTGTCTGTTTTTAAGTATTGGGAATTTGTTTTCCTTAAAGTGTGTCTCCTGTAGCAGTACAATGTCTGCTTTCATTCGCTTCATGTCATTTAGTAGCATACGTCTCTTGTCAGGGACGTTGAGCCCTTTTGCATTAAGAGTGACAACATTGAGCACCTCCATGTTCGCGAGGGAGGATTAAGGGAAGCGGGGATAGGGATTGGGATGAGAGAGGGTGTAGTAAACAGAGAAGAAATAGTTAGAAAGGTAAAGGGAACCACTCTGTAGTGGCGAGAGGTGTCGTGAGAGCGACTCCCTCAGTCGACACAAGCCAACAGTGTTGGAAAACTAAAGTTTTAACAAATTATTGCTTCAACGACCACCAGGGGTACCCGGGTTGAAGCGTTTGCCTATGTGGAGGAGAGTCTAGCAGGAGCCATGTGTGGAGGTCCCTGCCTTCCCCCAACCCCCCCAAACCTATAATTGCGTGTGTATATGTGGGCGAGCATAAAGTATTTGTGTGTGTAGGGTTAATATGTGAATGTAAAATTATACAGGCATTTAGTACCCCTTGGTTATGAGTAACATGGACAATAGTAAAATTGGAACAGCACAACCTATATATCAACCATATAGTCTGGCACTAACATCCTCTGACTCTGTTTGCCCTTTATGAAACCAGCAGTAACGCTAATCTCTGCCTGTCCAAAAACTGTATGTCTATTTATATGTCTACATACATCCCTGCCAAGAGGAGATGCATAATGGCTTAAGGGGCGATGTCTGGAAAGCTCGTGCAAGGAGGAGATGCTACACTGCCAAACTCTACCATCCATTTCCTCCGCAATCTCCCCGTCCCCAGCCCCAAGCCCCCTGTGACAATGTGCCATTGCATTAGCCCCCGCCGCTCCCCCCTCCAGCCCCCACATTGAAAAAGTCTCCCCATCAACTACTTAATCCCCGTCTCTCCCCCTCCCCCACCCGCCACAGATATCCACTCAGTACCTCCCGGGAGGTCTCGTGTGTGCATCAAATAATAAGTCAAGTGTGTTTCACTCACGGCAGCAGCCGCAGTCTCTGTTGTTGTACTTGTAACAGTCTACTCCCAGCTTTGCGGCTCACCCACCGACAACCGTTCGCATCACCGCTGGAAGTCTCAGGGAGCGGGTGTCCATGATCCGGAGCGCAAGGAGGAGCAGGTCCTCTCCCTCCTCCCGGGCCAAACAAAGTCTCGTGTAGGTGGGGGAAGGGGGGGGTGACCAAGGGGGAGAACAGTCACATAGTCTCCGCTGTCCCCCACCTCCTGATGAATTCTCCTCTGCGCATTAAGAGCGCCAGTTCCAGACAAGGCGGGAGGCAAAATATCACAGTGTACCGCTGGCAGCACGAGAGCAGAGATAAGCATCTGCTAAGGGGTACAAGGGGGGGAGGGGCGACTTATCTTGCATAGGATGACAGAGTTGGACTGTTCAGAGACACTCGTATAGGGCAGCTTTTAGGATGTTTCAAGTGTTCGCCAGTAAAATAAAAAACACAAACAGAAAAAAGTAAAACTAAAAGGTGCAGCTTCATGGTCACCCACTTTGCTGTTAAGACTCACGTGCATTATTTTCGGGTCTAATGCGGGAATGACCCCTGAAGCGTTGAGATCGGGCAGACGGGTTAGATCTGCCCATAGCAGGGCCAAGGCGGCCTGTAGGTCGTGGGATCTTCTGTAACCAGTTTGGGACCTGGATCGGCTCTGTCTCCATAAATGCAAAGAGAGCCGGGAGATCCACTGGAGTGCGCAGCGTGAAAGACGCTCGCTCCGTTCGGAAGGTGACCGCCAACGGGGTAACCCCAGCTGTACGTGCATCCTTGTCTTCTCGCCACTTCCATCACTGGTTTCAGCATGGCACGGCGCTGCAACGTGGCTCTGGAGAGGTCTGGGAGGATTTGGATGTGTGCACCGTCAAATTCGATGTCTCCTTGGTCCCAGGCCTTCCACAAGAGGGTCTCCTTCTGGGCGTAGCGGTGTAAGCGGCACAACACGTCACGGGGTCTGGCTGGGTCCGTGGATTTGGGTCCCAGGGTGCGATGTATCCGATCAATTTCCAGGTTGGGAGGTGGGTTATCTAGGAGTCTGTGGAATATTGCCATCGCCATTTCGGCTAAATCTTCAGGGCCCATAGCCTCCGGGATCCCCCGCAGCCGTAAGTTATTCTGGCAGCTACGATCCTCCATCTCCTCCAAGTGAAGCTGCATCTCCTGGGCTTCGAGTGAGTGGGCATGGTGTGATTGCTCCAGAGCCTGAAGCTTATCTTCCAGAGCAGCAATTCTGTTCTCCCCGAAGGTGACCCGATTCTCCACGTTCTGTAGGTCTGCTCTCACCTCCTGAATGTCCTTGCTATGGGCCTCCTCGATTCTCAGGATCAGAGCCTCTATGTCCGCTCTTGTAGGAAGGGCTCTGAGCATGCTGCGGAGGTCTTCCTCCATGGGATCCTGGCTTTAGTGGAGATCTCTCCATGTCTGAGCAGAAAACCACTGGCGTCCCCGTGAGGGATAAAGGAGCCGGCGTGTGAGCAGAAGGGAGTCTCTGAGACCCGACGGAGGTGGAAGCCATGGAAGTTTCACGTGGTGCGGCCACTATGGCGCCAAGGGATAAGTCCGTTCTGCCTCTAAAAAAGTGCGGAATTCCAGGTTGTATAGTCCGGTGGTTAGTTCCACGGGTAGTCGATCGTGTCCTGTAGCGTTTGGGGTTATTCATGCCGTGCTCACATGTGGCGAAAGTTGTTTTTTGGTCCGTGCAGGCAGGTTCGGGAAGGGAGCTCCTCCGCTGCACGTCTTTACTTGGCCATTGCTAAGCCACGCCCCCTTCTTTCACTTTTTCGTTTACTCCACCTAGTGGTAGTAACTAGTAGAGGCAGCAGTTCCATTAATCAGTTCCAACCCTTGAGATGGTACTTATTCCTTTGCGCAGAAACATTATTTTTTCTGTTCTTCTGATCCTATTAGTACCGCAGGCAGCTGCAGTATTTACAAGTTAATGTACTGTGTCCTCTGCACAGTGTGCACCTAAAGCTACTTGAAGAATATTGGTGGTGGTCTTCTGATCCTATTAGTACCGCAGGCAGCTGCAGTATTTACAAGTTAGTGTAGTGCGTCCTCTGCACAGTGTACACCTAAAGCTACCTGAAGAAAATTGGTGGTGTTCTTCTGATCCTATTAATACCACAGGCAGGCAGCTACAGTATTTACAGTTAGTGTACTGTATCCTCTGCACAGTGTGTACCTAAAGCTACCTGAAGACAATTGCTGTTGTTCTGCTCCTATTAATACCACAGGCAGGCAGCTACAGTATTTACAGTAATGCCCCGTACACACGGTCGGATTTTCCGATGGAAAATGTGTGATAGGACCTTGTTGTCGGAAATTCCGACCGTGTGTGGGCTCCATCACACATTTTCCATCGGATTTTCCGACACACAAAGTTCGAGAGCTTGCTATAAAATTTTCTGACAACAAAATTCGTTGTCAGAATTTCCGATCGTGTGTACCCAAATCCGACACACAAAGTGCCACACATGCTCAGAATTAGGGATGAGCCGAACACCCCCCTGTTCGGTTCGCACTAGAACATGCGAACAGGAAAAAAGTTTGTTCGAACACGGGAACACCGTTAAAGTCTATGGGACACGAACATGAATAATCAAAAGTGCTAATTTTAAAGGCTTATATGCAAGTTATTGTCATAAAAAGTGTTTGGGGACCTGGGTCCTGCCCCAGGGGACATGGATCAATGCAAAAAAAAACTTTTAAAAACGACCCTTTTTTCAGGAGCAGTGATTTTAATAATGCTTAAAGTCAAACAATAAAAGTGTAATATCCCTTTAAATTTCGTAGCTGGGGGATGTCTATAGTATGCCTGTAAAGGGGCGCATGTTTCCTGTGTTTAGAACAGTCTGACAGCAAAATGACATTTCAAAGGAAAAAAGCCATTTAAAACTATTCGCGGCTATTGCATTGCCGGTCCGACAATACACATAGAAGTTCATTGATAAAAACGGCATGGGAATTCCCCACAGGGGAACCCTGAACCAAAATTTAAAAAACAAATGACGTGGGGGTCCCCCTAAATTCCATACCAGGCCCTTCAGGTCTGGTATGGATATTAAGGGGAACCCCGGCCAAAATTTAAAAAAAAAATGACGTGGGGGTCCCCCTAAATTCCATACCAGACCCTTCAGGTCTGGTATGGATTTTAAGGGGAACTCCGCGCCAGAAAAAAAAAACGGCGGGTGGTCCCCCCAAACATCCATACCAGACCCTTATCCGAGCATGCTTCTTCTTTCTTCTACCTTCCTTCATCTTCTTCTTCTGGTTCTTCTGGCTCTTCTGGTTCTTCCTCCGGTGTTCTCGTCCAGCATCTCCTCTGCGGTGTCTTCTATCTTCTTCTCCTCGGGCCGCTCCGCACCCATGACATGGGGGGAGGCTCCCGCTCTTCTCTTCATCTTCTTCTCTTCTTCATCTTCTTCTCCGGGCCGCTCTGCATCAATGCTGGCATGGTGGGAGGCTCCCGCTGTGTGACACATCTCTTCTGACGGTTCTTAAATAATGGAGGGCGGGGCCACCCGGTGACCCCGCCCTCCTCTGACGCACAGTGACTTGACAGGACTTCCCTGTGACGTCACGGGGAATGATACAGGGAAGTCCCGTCATGTCCTGTGCATCAGAGGGGGTGGGGTCACCGGGTGGCCCAGCCCCCCGTTATTTAAGAAGAGGAGAGGCGTCACACAGCGGGAGCCTCCCTCCATGCCAGCATGGATGCGGAGCAGCCCGGAGAAGAAGATGAAGAACAGAAGAAGATGAAGAAGAGAAGAAGATGAAGAGTAGAGCGGGAGCCTTCCCCCATGCAGAGCGGCCCGAGGAGAAGAAGATAGAAGATGCCGCGGAGGAGATGCTGGACGAGAACACCGGAGGAAGAACCAGAAGAGCCAGAAGAACCAGAAGAAGAAGAAGAAGAAGATGAAGGAAGATAGAAGAAAGAAGAAAGAAGCATTTAAATAAAGGAATTGTCAAAAACTGTCTCTTGTCATTTTTAACATTTTTGACAGTTTTTTAGTGAAATGGTAAGGGTACTTTTGTACCCCCTTACCATTTCACACAGGGGGGGCCGGGATCTGGGGGTCTGCTTGTTAAAGGGGGTTTCCAGATTCCGATAAGCCCCCCGCCCGCAGACCCCCACAACCACCGGCCAGGGTTGTGGGGATGAGGCCCTTGTCCTCATCAACATGGGAACAAGGTGTTTTGGGGGGCTACCCCAAAGCACCCTCCAAATGTTGAGGGCATGTGGCCTGGTACGGTTCAGGAGGGGGGCGCTCTCTCGTTCCCCTCTATTTTCCTGCAGCCTGCCAGGTTGTGTGCTCGTAAAAGGGTCTGGTATGGATTTTGGGGGGACCCCATGCCGTTTTTTTTTTAAATTTTGGCGCGGGGTTCCCCATAAAATCCATACCAGATCTGAAGGGTCTGGTATGTAATTTAGGGGGACCCCCACGTCATTGTTTTTTAAATTTTGACCGGGGTTCCCCTTAATATCCATACCAGACCTGAAGGGCCTGGTATGAAATTTAGGGGGACCCCCACGTCCTTTTTTTTAAAATTTTGGTTCGGGGTTCCGGTTATCAATGAACTTTTATGTGTATTGTCGGATCGGCAATGCAATAGCCGCGAGTAGTTTTAAATGACTTTTTTTCCTTTGAAATGTCATTTTGCTGTCAGACTGTTCTAAACAAGGGAAAGATGCGCCCTTTACAGGCATACTATAGAAACCCCCCAGCTACGAAATTTAAAGGGATATTATACTTTTATTGTTTGACTTTAAGCATTATTAAAATCACTGCTCCTGATAAAACGTCAGTTTTTAAAACTTTTTTTTGCATTGATCCATGTCCCCTGGGGCAGGACCCAGGTCCCCAAACACTTTTTATGACAATAACTTGCATATAAGCCTTTAAAATGAGCACTTTTGATTTCTCCCATAGACTTTTAAAGGGTGTTCCGCGGCATTCGAATTTGCCGCGAACACCCCAAATTGTTCGCTGTTCGGCGAACTTGCGAACAGCCGATGTTCGAGTCGAACATGAGTTCGACTCGAACTCGAAGCTCATCCCTAGTGCCCACATGGGTAACCTTGTTTGAATCATTCTAACTAAACAACCTGTTGAAATTACTGTTTAGTTTTTATTTTTGATGTAATACAAAGCAATGTCTGTCATACATATCTTCTGTGTCAAAATCTTATCATATGTCAAATGATAACCCCACATGCATCGTTGTCAATTGTAAAGTGTTGTTAAACTTTTGAAAACCCAATAAAAATATTAAATACTAAAAGTTCTTGTGTGAACCGAATTCCGTTCGGCCCATCCCTAGTTGCTACTAATGATACTATTCTTATTAGTACATTTTTGAATATGGTCCCTTATCATGCCTTCCAACAGTTCACAAACTATTGATGTTAGGCTGACTGGCCTGTAGTTTCCAGATATGTATCTAGGCCTATTCTTCAATATCTCTACCACGTTAGCTTTTCACCAATCCGCTGGTACCATTTTGGTCAGTAAGCTTTCCTAAAAGATTAGGAATAGCGGTCTAGCAATGACATGGCTAACTTCTTTGAGACTCTTGAGTGGAAATGACTTCGTCCTGGTGATTTGTTCACATTAAGTTTTTCTCATCTTTTTAGAATACTGGATTCTGTTAGCCACAAAGGTACACTCCCTGCTGTGTTGTTAACAATACTGTCTTGTCTATTATACCCCTCCTTTTCCACTGAGGAGAAGAATGTATTTAACAGTAGGGATGGGCGAACGGTTCAGCCTGAGCATAAGTTCGGGCCGAACTTTGGTTGTTCGGATGTTCTGCGAACACCGAACAATATGCGGTGTTCGGGGGAAATTCGAAAGCCGCCGGAACACCGTTAAAGTCTATGGGACATTAACATGAAAAATCAAAAGTGTTCATTTTAAAGGCTTATAGGCAAGTTATTGTCATAAAAAGTGTTTGGGGACCTGGGTCCTGTCCCAGGGGACATGTATCAATGCAAAAAACGTTTTTTCGGGATTGGTGATTTTAATAATGCTTAAAGTGAAACAATAAAAGTGAAATATTCCTTTACATTTTGTACCTGGGATATGTCTATAGTATGCCTGTAAAGTGGCACATTTTTCCCGTGTTTAGAACAGTCCCTGCACAAAATGACATTTCTAAAGGAAAAAAAGTCATTTAAACTAGCGGCTATAATGAATAGTCATATCCCAGCAATACAGATAAACATCATTGAAAAAAACAGCATGGGATCTCCCCAGTCCATTACCAGGCCCTTTGGGTTTGGTATGAATATTAAGGGGAACCCCGAACCAAAATTAAAAAAAAAAATTGCATTGGGGTCCTCCCAAATTCTATACCAGGCCCTTCAGGTCTGGTATGGATATTAAGGGGAACCCTGCACCAATTTTTTTTTAAATGGCATAGGGGCACCCTTAAAATCCATACCAGACCTGAAGGGTCTGGTATGGATTTTGAGGGGGGCCCTGCGCCAAAATGTAAAAAAATGGCATGGGGTCCCCCTAAAAATCCATACCAGACCCTTATCCGAGCATACAACCTGGCAGGCCGCAGGAAAAAATGGGGGATGAGAGAGCGCCCCCCCACCTGAACTCTACCAGGCCACATGCCCTCAACATGGGGAGGATGCTTTGGGGTAGCCCCCCAAAGCACCTTGTCCCCATGTTCATGGGGACAAGGGCCTCATCCCCACAACCCTTGCTCGGTGGTTGTGGGGGTCTGTGGGTGGGGGGCTTATCGGAATCTGGAAGCCCCCTTTAACAAGGGGACCCCCAGATCCCACCCCCCGTTTGAAATGGTAACGGGTACATTGTACCCATACCATTTCACAAAAAAAGTGTCAAAATGTTAAAAAACATATGGGACATGGGACAAGTCCTTTATTAAAAAATAAAAAAATAAAAATGTCCCACAAAATCCATTCACCTTCTTCTCTCTCTCCGCCGACAGACAAAAAAAAATAAATAAAAAAGATCCACCTCCATGGGAGGCACTCGCCGTATGATGGTTCAGCGCTGATGACAGTTCTTTTATAACTGAGGGCGGGGCCACGCAGTGATGTAACCGGGTGACCCCGCCCCCTCTGATGCACGGGGACTTCTCAATGGCTTCCCTGTGGCGTCAGAGGGGGCGGGCCACCCAGGCACATAAGCGGGTGGCCCCGCCCCCTCTGATGCCGCAGGGAATCCATTGGGAAGTCCCCGTGCATCAGAGGGAGGCAAGGGTCACCTGGGTACGTCACCATGTGGCTCCATCCATATAAGAACTGTGACCTGCAAGGATGCGTCAGACGGCGGGTGCCTCCCATGGAAGCCAATCAGTGGCAATTTTTTTTTTTTGTCGGTCCATCGGCAGAGCCATAGAAGAAGATGAATGGACTTTGTGGGACATTTTTATTTTTTATTTTTTAATAAAGGACTTGTCCCAAGTTGTGTCTTTTTTAACATTTTGACACTTTTTTTGTGAAATGGTACGGGTACAATGTACAATTCCAGATTCTGGTAAGCCCCCCACCCGCAGAACCCCACAACCAACGGCAAGGGTTGTGGGGATGAGGCCCTTGTCCCCGTCAACATGGGGACAAGGTGATTTGGGGGACTACCCCAAAGCACCCTCCCCATGTTGAGGGCATGTGGCCTGGTGCGGTTCAGGAGGTTCTCTTGCCCCCCTCTTTTCCTGCGGTCTGCCGTGTTGCATGCTCAGATAAGTGTCTGGTATGGATTTTTGGGGGACCCACACGTCATTTTTGTAAAAAATTTTGGCATGGGGTTCCCCTTAAAATTCAATCCATACCAGACCTGAAGGGTCTGGTATGGATTTTGAGGGGGACCCTACGTCATTTTATTTTTAACAAATTGGCACAGGGTTCCCCTTAATATCCATACCAGACCTTGGGGGGACCCCCATGCAATTTTTTTTTAAATTTTGATTTGGGGTTCCGCTTAATATTCATACCAGACTCAAAGGGCCTGGTAATGGACTGAGGGGGATCCCATGCTGTTTTTTTCAATGACTTTTATCTGTATTGCCGGAACACAACAATTCATTATAGCCGCTAGTTTAAATTACTTTTTTTCCTTTAGAAATGTCATTTTGTGCAGGGACTGTTCTAAACACGGGAAAAATGCGCCACTTTACAGGCATACTATAGACACCCCCCAGGTACGAAATTTAAAGGAATATTTCACTTTTATTGTTTCACTTTAGGCATCATTAAAATCACTGCTCCCCAAAAAACGGTCATTTTTAAAACTTTTTTTTGCATTGATACATATCCCCTGGGGCAGAACCCAGGTCCCCAAACACTGTTTATGAAATTATCTTGCATATTAACCCTTAAAATTAGCACTTTTGATTTTTCAAGTTCGTGTCCCATAGACTTGCGTGTTCGAACTTCACGTGTTCGAACAAATTTTTTGCCTGTTCGCATGTTCTGCTGCGAACCGAACCGGGGGGTGTTCAGCTCATCCCTATTTAACAGTAGTCTTCTCCTTGTCATTTGTAACCAACATCCATTGAGCATCCTTTATAGGGCCAATATGTTCTGTCTTTGCATTTTTACTATGATTATATTTTAAAAGCAATTTGGGATTTTTTTTACTCTCGTCCACTATGTTTCTTTTGTTGGTCTATTTTTGCAGCCCTGATCATGCTCTTACATCTCTTATTGCATTCTTTGTAGCCCTGGAAAAGTTGACGGGGTCCTCTTTTCAATGTGCCTTTTTAAATTTGAATTTAGCCACCCAGGTTTAACCTTAGTTATTTTATGTTTGTTGTCCATTGGAAAACACTGGCTAATGCCATTATTTAAAATGTTTGCTCTTCCTACCCTTGTGTCTGCTTTTCCTGTGCTGTTACCTAAGTTATCCCTTACGTCCACATCCACTATCAGCTCTGGGTTGTTTGTGATTAGAAGGTCAAGCAGAGCATTCATAAAATTGTTCCACAAGACATTTAAGAAGGGTTGAGCCTTAGAAGAGTGAGCAGCTTCATAGGCCCCAATGATAGCATTGCCCTGCCTTTCCATTGCTATCTGTGAAAGGCAATCTGCCACCTCATCATCCTTCAGGGTAGGGGGACTGTAGCATACCCCCACTATTAATTTCCCTTTTTTTCAACTTCCTTTGCCCCCCACCCTGGTTTTTCAACCAGTAACACACTTCCTGTTCCAGGATGAAAACCCTTATCAATGTACTGCATCTATGGAGGAACCGGGCTTTTACTTTAGGAGGGGAAAAAAAGACCCCTCTTCTCATTCACATACTGGGAGGTGTTCTATAGTCAACTAAGAAAACTCAATCAAGAGTCATAGGATGGTTTAGATCCCACTGGGGAGTGTATAGGACAACACTAGATTTCAGGCATAGACAACAGGTATTTTTTTTTGCACTTACCAACCAATTATAACACTATAAATGGTATATTTAACAGGTCAAAGGGGAGCATTGGCAGCTACTATATTTCTATTCTGACAGGTTACATTTTGTGGTATTCTCACATCCCCTACATGTGCAGTGTTACCACTGTTTTAATCACCCAAAGTATTTCTACTTCAGTCAAATTAGGTCTGATGTGTGGTCACAAAGCAGAACTGTACAGGTAGCAGAGCATGGGCTGTTAGATTCCATTCACAACACAACACATGCTGTAAACCCATGCTAAAAGCATACATTTTCTGAAATGCATGCAGTAATGAATAATAAATATTGTATTGCAATGTGGTGTCATTCACTGTGAATAGCACACCAACATACCTTCAAAATGCAAGTGTTATGTGTTGTAATTTTTATTGTATGTTTTGTTATGCCCTGTACACACGGTCGTATTTTCCGACGGAAAAAGTGCGATCGGATTGTGTTGTCGGAAATTCCGATTGTGTGTGGGCTCCATCATACTTTTTCTGTCAGAATTTCCGACACACAAAGTTTGAGAGCAGGATATATAATTTTCCGACAACAAAATCCATTCGGTTAAATTCCGATCGTGTGTACACAAATCCGATGCACAAAGTGCCACGCATGCTCAGAATAAATTAAGTGGCGAAAGCTATTGGCTACTGCCCCATTTATAGTCTCGACGTACGTGTTTTACGTCACTGCGTTCAGAACGATCAGCTTTTCCGACAACTTTGTGCGACCGTGTGTATGCAAGACAAGTTTGAGCCAACATCCGTCAGAAAAAATCCATGGATTTTGTTGTCGGAATGTCCGATCAATGTCCGATTGTGTGTACAGGGAATTACACTGTAAGAAAGTGCAGCCTGCTCTATGTTCACATGTGCATTTTAGCATTTATTTTTAATGAACTGTTTAAGACAGCCCAGCACAATCCAACACAGTGTGTGTCAATGCATAAAAATGCATGGATTACAATGCATTAAATTATAGTGTGAATTGATGCTTTACAGAATTTAAATCTATTTTAAGTTGTCTTAATTAGCAACATAAACACATCCAGCAGTATTTGATTGAATGTCAGTGACATTTCAGACAATTTGATAAACAAACCCTAAAATACTGTATATTAAAGTATACATTATTTTATACATTCTATAGTTTACATCATTCATATGAATGATGCAAACCATATCTTCACAAGTTAATATTGGGGCACTGGTATCTCACTTTAGTTGCCTAGATAAAAGTATGTAAGGATTAAAGCCAGCTGGTATCTACCCTCACGCTCTGATTTATTTTCACTCACAATTTGGCATCACAATGCCCCTTATTGTTGACTAAAAGCCACTTGTGAACAGCTGTCCTTGGCACATTTTGTACTAAATACACACTACATTTAAATGGCATCTGTTGCATGTTGATAAAAAAAATAAAAACAGAGGATCCTTTTGTGTGATGCCTAAATTTGACTTGGCACAGAAAAATGTGCATAAAAATAAAGAAAAGAATGATATTACAAAAAAATTCATGAATTAGTTTGATGACAGTTTAACATTTGCTACAAACAATCACACAACATATAGAAAATACAGGCAACTGAATATTTAAATTAAAACCCAGATTTACATGCTTTGCACAGTAGAATGTTTGCATCCTGATTCATAGTGTACACGCCTGCCACTTATGGTTGAATGACCCACTCACATCTATATGATATCAGCAGTTTTAAATTAGTAAGTACAGGATCCAAAGTCAGGTGAGGGTTGGGATCATGTGACCTGGTAGGTAAACACAACCAACTTGCCCTTTCACAGTTGGGACAGTTTGCTGGGAACTAAGTAATACAAGTGAAGGCGCAGAGAACTAGAGCAACCAATCCCATAGTGTAAAATTACATGAAAATTATTTCAGCACAACAATCAGGGCCAAGGGATAAAACAAATGACAGTAGTCCATGGTCATTAACAGTGACATCATCCATCCGCGCCTGTTACCAACTGCGCTCCAAGCCTCACTTTGAAGTTCCTCCACCATGGCCAGCTTCTTTTCACGAACATCGGTACCCCAGCAAGCCCAGCGCTTCTCCTCCTGCCGGCCTGGACTGTCAACTGATGTCACCTCCCCTTGTTGGGGTTTTTACATGCCTGAATTTAACATCACAAATGTGAGTTGCTTGTATTAAGTGTATATTAAAAATGTGTTATACATCTGCACCTAGAGGCACCTCTCTCCTTGTCTTTGCTGGGAACTAAGGAAGATGAACCACACAAAATGTGCCATGGAACACAGTGATTGGTGGCCACAGTGAAAGGCACTTGTTGTCTTAGAGAATATGGTTTATTATAACACACCTTTTCACATACATGCTAAAGAAGAGGGATTGTAAGAAATGGATTGCAAGCAATTAAAGTGGAACTTTAGTCATAAATTGAGGTCCTGCTAGATCACTTTAGGCTGGCCCTGTTTTCAGGTATCGCTATGTAAAACCTTAAAACTAAGTGTCTCAAGCTAATCCTGTACAACATAACAGGTTCCTGGAATAAGTTTGATTGTAAAAACACATGAAGTTTACATGTAATCCCCTCCCGTATATGGTGAGGGCTCTTTGGTTATCCTTGTTATGTCTCAATATGTTGTTTAAAACAATGTTTTTTCCTTGTTATCTGCACACATAACGTACTACACTATGTATCCCGTGAATACACTGGATTTATTGTCATCAACACTACTACTATCAATGATATATATGTGAAGTACATTTTCTTGTATGTTTCTTTCAATAAAATAAGATTGAACTAAAACTAAGTGTCTATACTGTTTATAATCTAGCAATACACTGTCTCACCCTGCTCTGCACATGCTCAGTTACTCTACATTTTTAGGCATTTTTAGGCACTGATGAATTTGTAGAGGGCAATCTGATGACAGCATTAAAGTGGAATTAAACCCTCCAATCCTTTACAGCCAAGGAAGCTGCTTCTGTTTGAACTGCAAATCCCATGGTGCTGCACATATGATCAGTAATGACACCGGCCGTTTGATGGTTTGATAGTTTGGTGGAAGACACAAGCAAATGTGACAGTTAGCATTCCAGGCATGTACAGTATCTCACAAAAATGAGTACACCCCTCACATTTTTGTAAATATTTTATTCTATCTTTTCATGTCACAACACTGAAGAAATTACACTTTGCTACAATGTAAATTAGTGAGTGTGCAGCTTGTATAACAGTGTAAATTTGCTGTCCCCTCAAAATAACCCAACACACAGCTATTAATGTCTAAACCGCTGGCAACAACAGTGAGTACACTCATAAGTGAAAATGTCCAAATTGGACCCAATTAGCCATTTTCCCTCCCCGGTGTCATGTGACTCATTAGTGTTAAATGGTCTCAGGTGTAAATGGGGAGCAGGTAAGTGAGTATACCCCTAAGTGAAAATTTCCAAATTGGGCCCAAAGTGTCAATTTTTTGTGTGGCCACCATTATTTTCCAGCACTGCCTTAACCGTCTTGGGCATGGAGTTCACCAGAGCTTCACAGGTTGCCACTGGAGTCCTCTTCCACTCCTCCATGATAATATAATGGAGGTGGTGGATGTTAGAGACCTTGAGCTCCTCCACCTTCCATTTGAGGATGCCCCACAGATGCTCAATAGGTATTAGGTCTGGAGACATGCTTGGCCAGTCCATCACCTTTACCCTCGGCTACTTTAGCAAGGCAGTGGTCATCTTGGAGATGTGTGATGGGGTTGTTATCATGTTGGAATACTGCCCTGTGGCCCAGTTTCCGAAGGGAGAGGATAATGCTCTGCTTCAGTATGTCACAGTACATGCTGGCATTCATGGTTCTCTCAATGAACTGTAGCTTTCCAGTGCTGGCAGCACTCATGCAGCCCCAGACCATAACACTCTCACCACCATGCTTAAGGCAAGACATACTTTTCTTTGTACTCCTCACCTGGTTGCCGACACACATGCTTGACACCATCTGAACCAAATAAGTTTATCTTGGTCTCATCATACCACAGGACATGGTCCCAGTAATCCATGTCCTTAGTCTGCTTCTCTTCAGAAAACTGTTTGCGGGCTTTCTTGTGCATCATCTTTAGAAGAGGCTTCCTTCTGGAATGACAGCCATTCAGACCAATTTGATACAGTGTGCAGCGTATGGTCTGAGCACTGACAGGCTGACCTCCCACCCCTTCAACCTCTGCAGCAATGCTGGCAGCACTCATACCTCTATTTCCCAAAGACAACCTCTGGATATGATGCTGAGCACGTGCACTCAACTTCTTTGGTCAACCATGGCGAGGCCCAGTGGCGTATCGTGGGGGGTGCAGGGGATGCCGTGGCCCCGGGCATGATGAAACATGTCGGGGCGTAGCTACACTGCGATCTCACACGAGTGCTAGAGGAGGGAGTGAAGGGGGACAGAGCGGAGCTCCAGTGAAGGGACGAGTGCTGCGGACGGGTGAGACGAACGTGAGCACACACACCTCCTGGGTCCGCCGTGGCCTGCCTGTTGTTATTTCATTTGCTACTGCTTGCTGTGCTGTGGGAGTTCTCCATTTGCCATGAAGTGACTTGCCTGTTATTTTATTTTAAATGTGAGTTCAATACAAGTTGTTTTATATGTGATTAAATCTTTTAAACGAGATTACACTATTGGAGCTTCTTTTATTTTTATGTCATACTACCAACCTGAGAAAAGCGGTGTTCCTATGGAGCAGTGGAGGTGTATGCTCGCATGTTAACCCCCATGTAAGTGGGTTAGAGGCTCTGTCAGGCCAAACACGAGAGTGAGAGGCCTTAACAGCTGGTGAGTTTGAATTTCAGCAGGGAGTGGATTCACATCACAGAGGTGTGGTGGATGTTTGAAAACACAGCTGAGCAGTTTTGGAGTCACCCTCACTCTTTTTTTTTTGGACTTTCCTCAAACATTTTCACGACTATTTTTCACGATTGATTGGTTTCTGGACTTTATAGATATTTACTATGCTCAATTTTCATTATATTTTTTCTTGGATTTATATATTTGTATATCACTTTCACTGAGTGTTATAATTTATATTAGCTCATATTGAATTATTTATTTAATATTAATTTTTACTTTTTGGGATATTTAGCAACATATGTTTTTTCACTTTTTCTCTAGTCACGTCTGTATTCAGCTCACTGGCTGGATAAGAGTGTCTGGCATCTCCCCACCTGGGGATTAGCGCCACTTTTTCATCTATAATTTTCTTTTGGTGAATTCGGTTTATAAGTATAGTATAGTGGTCAGTGTAGTGGACAATGTAGCGTAGTGGACAGTGTAGTGTGTAGTGGTCAGTATAGGAATCAGGTAGGTCAGTACTATTGTATTTGAAGGGACTCAGGGATAGCTAAAAGTCCGCAGGTTAGGGGGGGGGGGGGCGCAAATTACTTGCCTTGCCCCGGGTGCTGCCAACCCACGCTACGCCACTGGCGAGGCCTGTTCTGAGTGGAACCTGTCCTGTTAAACCGCTGTATGGTCTTGGCCACCGTGCTGCAGCTCAGTTTCATGGTCTTGGCAATCTTCTTATAGCCTAGGCCATCTTTATGTAGGGCAACAATTCTTTTTTATAAATCCTCAGAGAGTTCTTTGCCATGAGGTGCCATGTTGAACTTCCAGTGACCAGTATGAGAGAGTGAGAGTGATAACTCCAAATTTGACACACCTGCTCTCCATTCACACCGAGACCTTGTAACACTAACAAGTCACATGACACCCTGGAGGGAAAATGGCTAATTGGGCCCAATTTGGACATTTTTACTTAGGGGTGTACTCACTTTTGTTGCCAGTGGTATAGACTAATGGCTGTTTGTTGAGTTATTTTGAGGGGACAGCAAACTTACACTGTTATACAAGCTGTACACTCACTACTTTACATTGTAGCAAAGTATAATTTCTTCAGTGCTGTCACATGAAAAGTTAGAATAAAATATTTACAAAAATGTGAGGGGTGTACTCACTTTTGTGAGATACTGTAACTGTGCTTTATGATTAACTGCTGTTCGGGGCCTCCGGGCTTCAGCAAAATGGCAGCCTCCAGCAAGAAGAATCAGGAGCAATGCTGGAGGCAATTTACAACACACATTAATTTTTTAGTATTATTACTATAGTGGAATGTATGTTCCTTGCTAGGGATGAGCTTGATGTGCAGGTCGAACATACGTTTGACTCGAGCATCAGGTGTTCGCTTGTTCGCGGAAGAGCAAACATTATGGGGCGTTCGCAGCAAATTTGAGAAGCAAAAATATGTAGAAGAATACGTATCAGCCTAAACTGAGGAAAAAATGTTTTTTATTTAATATTTTTTGGGGATATTTATTGTAGCAAAAAGTTAAAAAAAATGTGTTTTTTTTCAAAATTGTCACTTTTTTTTGTTTATAGCGCAAAAATTAAAAACCACAGAGGTGATCAAATACCACCAAAAGAAAGCTCTATTTGTGGAAAAAAAAGGACATCAATTTTGTTTGGGAGCCACGTCGCATGACCGCACAATTGTCAGTTAAAGCGAGGCAGTGCCGAATCGCAAAAAACGCACTGGTCAGGAGGGGGGTAAATTCTACAGGGGCTGAAGTGTTTAAGGCTCCGATGTTGGTTCACAGGTTGAGGAAGGGAGTAACGTAAGCCTAGAGAGAGGGGGTGACAAGAAGGACGAGAAACTGGCAGTCATGTTCCCCCAGCTGCAGCATACTGCCAAGTTTGCTCCAGTGATGAGGAGGGGAGGGGATGATGAGGTCACTGACACTCTACTTGGGTGCCTGAGAGAAGAGATGAGGAGGAGGAAAAGGAGGCACAACTCCAACGAGGCAGTATGTAATCGGCAGCTTAAGGGCAGCCACCCTATTGCATCACACTGCAGAGCTCCGCAGGTGCAGGGTGCCTCTGACTTTTAAAAGTTCCTTCCAAAAGTTTTGACACATGTGCAGCAGATTGCACAGTTGCAACCTATGTCTGAAGTGTGTCAAGCGTGGCCAGAACAGCAGCCGCTTGGGCACCACTTGCTTGACCAGATATATGACGACCTGCCATGCAGTCCATTGGCAACAGCACTTAAAAGATCCACATCAAAGAAAAAGGAGGACTTCTCCTTGCTCCTCATCTGGTCTCTGCAACCCCAATATACCTTCAGTCCTCTCAAAAACCTGCACTGAGAGGAATTAAGGTATAGCACTAGATGTCCCAAGTACTTGCAGCCAATCTGCTTGCAGCACACCACCATCTGATTTTAGCAGGCAAATTTCCCTAGCCCAGTTGCTGAACTGTAAAAAGAAATTAGGTCCCAGCCATCCACATGCTCAGTGTCTGAATGCTAGCTTGGCCAATTTGCTAGCACTGCAACTGCTGCCTTTTCAGCTGGTAGACTCTGCCCCCTGAATTTGTGGAATGTGCTGTACCTCAGTGGCAGGTTCCAAAACGCGGAATGCCATGCTCTGTATCAGCATGTGGAAGGCAATGTTTTGGCCTCATTGGACAGGGTGGTCAACAGAAAGGTGCATATTACCGCTGACTCATGGTCCAGCAGACATGGGCAGGGATGTTACCTTTCCTTCACAGCGCACTGGGTAACTTTGCTGGCAGCTGGGAAAGATGCAGGACAGGGTTCAGTATTGTTGGAGCTTGTTCCACTACCACACCTCCAAAATGCTAGTGGTGATTCTGCCACAGCTCTCTCCTCCACCCCTCCTCTTCTTCTTCCTCTATGGCCTCTTCAGCAGATTTGTCCTCTGAACCAGCGGTGCTCCATAAGCATTCAAGGGGCTACACAAGCAGTCAGGCAAAAAGATGCCAATGCGGTGCTTGAGTTGGACTGCTTAGGGGACAGGAGCCACACTGGGACAGAGATTCTGTCAGCTCTGCAGGGACAGGCTCAGAGGTGGTTGACGCCATGCCAGCTTCAGTTGTATGCGACAATGGCACCAACCGTCTCTCTCCGCCCTCCGACAGGGACACTTGACCCATATTCCATGTTTGGCACACATCTTGAATTTGGTGGTGCAGTGGTTCTTGAGCAGGTATCCAGGCTTACAGGATCCCCTGAGGCAGGCCAAAAAAGTCTGTGGTCATTTCCGCCGGTCATACAATGCCAGTGCTTGGCTGGCTGACATTCAAAGGTAATGCAACCTGCCCACCAACCGCCTCATTTGTGACATGCCCACCATGTGGAACTCAACATTGGCAATGCTGCAGTGGCTGCACATGCAGCAGAGGGGCATCAATGAGTACCTGTGCGAGTATGGCACCAGGACAGGGTCAGGGGAGCTTGGCTTCTTTTTGCCACGCCAGTGGCTACTGATCAAGGATCAGGAAACAAAATAAGTGTAGCGCTAGGAAGGGGTCAGAAAATGGAGTCTATGGATGAACAGTTCGAAGTTCGTGTGTTTAAAAGAATACTTTTTTTAATATATTTCCCATTAAACGGATTTACACTATTTGGCCATTCCTTCTCTTCATTTGGCTGCTGATACTGCTGGCTCCAACGCTGATCTGAGGGATACGATCTATGGGTGCCGTACTTCATATCTTTGGGCCCGATTACGCTTGAGGAACACAGCCACGTGGTAGCCACTCCACCAACTTTGCCCGTCCGGGCCAACTGTAGTCCAGCACCACCTAAGCCTGATTGACTCTACCTGGCGTATGCCTTGTTGGGTCCACCGAGTCCGGTAAGCCTCTTCACTTCTATTTGGTGGTGTGTGGGCTCCCTTCACAGATGATTTATACTCTTGTTGAGATTTGTTCCAGAGGACTTTTTAAATTCCCTCCAGGGAAGTTCTTTTAAACACACGAACTTCGAACTGTTCATCCATAGACTCCATTTTCTGACCCCTTCCTAGCGCTACACTTATTTTGTTTCCTGATATTGTTTACACTTGCTGGTTGTGTTAGCTGCTGTGTCTATTCCCCTTTGTGGTAGCGCAGAATTATTGTGTATATAATACTGCTCAAGGATGCATGTTCAATCCTGTCACCATATGAGGAGGCCATGGTGATGGTGAACAGGGATGGTGAACAGCAACAATGCATACATCAGTGACACTGTCCCTCTAGTCCTCCTGTTGGAGCACATGCTTCGTGGAATAATGGACAGGACACTTGAGGCAGAACAACAGGAGGAAGAGGAGGACTTCCTTACCTCTCAAGGCCCCCTTTATTCAGGTAGCATTCCTGCAGGCCTGCCAAACACACAGGAAGAAGAGGAGGAGAATTGTGTCAGCATGGATATAGAGGATAACACTCAGCAGCAGTCTTCAAGGGTTGGTTTCAGTCCCCAGAAACCCAAGGAGTTGTACTTGGCTAGGAGGAGGTAGTTACAGATCATGTGATCCTTAGTGACCCAGAGGACTCAGAATCGAATGCCTCTGCAAACTAAGGCTGCATGGCCTCCTTGATTCTGCAAAGCCTGCAGAAGGACCCTAGGATTTGTGATATCAAGGAGAGGTATCATTACTGGCTGGCAAACCCTTCTTGATCCATGTTACAAGGGTAAGGTTGCAGAACTCATTCTGCCTTCGCAGAGGGGGCAGAGGATGAAACATCTTCATGAGGCCTTGAAGAAAGGTTTGTGCAATGCATTTCCAGACCCTGGGAGCTTTCAATTTCCTGGTGCTGTACATGTTGCTGAGGCTTTGTTTAGTCAGAGGAAGAGCAGTGGAGAAGGTGGCTGACCGATGCCTTTGATCGGTTCAAGCAACCATCGCCAGAGTCTGCATTCCACAGTGCAGGAATATCTAGGGGCAAGAGCAGACTTGGAGACCTTTCCAATAGAGCATCCACTGGGTTACTGGGTCTTGAGGATGGACCACTGGCCAGAACTTGCTCAATATGCAATTGAACTACTGGCCTGTCCTGCATCCAGCGTTCTTTCTGAACGCACATTCCGTGCTGCTGGAGGGTTTGTAACGGATCATAGAGTGCACCTGTCAACAGACTCCATTGATAGGCTCACATTCTTAAAAATGAATCAGTCTTCGATCAGCAGCTATCAAGCACCTGATGCTATTGTAACTGAATTTTCTATGGATGTGGAATTCCTTGAAGACTGCCTATGCTGACTATCCTATTTCTCCTCAATCTTGATGATGCTAGCTTCCAACAATATTTTTGGTTTAGGGCACACCAACCACCACCCAAGGCCCAATTTTTCTGCCTCTGTTTAACAGGGGCATGTAATTACAATTCTTGATCTATTATTTCACAGCAAAGCCCGTTCCTGCACCCAACAAGAGTATCTGTGAGGGGTTACAGTGTTGTGCACCACCACCACCACCCAAGGCCCAATTTTTTGCCCCTGTTTAACAGGGGCATGTAGTTACAATTTTTGATTTAATATTTCAACGAAAGGCCCATTCCTGCACCCAACAAGAGTATCTGTGACGGGTTACAGTGTTATGGCACCACCACCACCACCCAAGGCCCAATTTTTCTGCCCCTGTTTAACAGGGGCATGTCATTCCAAATCTTGATATAATATTTCACAGCAGGGCCCGTTCCTGCACCCAACAAGATTAACTATGAGGGCTTATGCCCCGTACACACGGTCAGATTTTCCTGATGGAATATGTCCGATCGGAGCGTGTTGTCGGAAATTCCGACCGTGTGTGGGCTCCATCGGACATTTTCCATCGGATTTTCCGACACACAAAGTTTGAGAGCAGGCTATAAAATTTTCCGACAACAAAATCCGATCGCGTCAATTCTGACCGTGTGTGGCCTGTTCCGACGCACAGTGCCACGCATGCTCAGAAGAAATTCCGACACGGAACAGCTCGGTCTGGTAAAATTAGCGTTCGCAATGGATACAGCACTTTCGTCACGCTGCAATGTTAAAAATGGTTTAATACAGCGCACTCTCTTCTTCTTTATAATGTGAGAAGTAGTTTTTCTGCTCATATTCACACAGAATTCTCACAAACTTCTTTCTTTATTATTTATCGGGATTCCCTTAATATATTTTGATTTGTCACATCTGACAAAAATATTTATTTATTTATTTTTTTTTAAAGCCAGATTTTTTTTTGATTTTATGTTTGTATTTTTTCAAAGGCTGATCTTTGTTTTATTTTAGTTTTAGTTTTACTCCAGAATATTTTTGTGTGTGTTTTGTGTGTCAAGTTACCACAACACCATTGATATCTTTTATTATTTAATCTCAAGGAGATTGTTTGGTGTTGGCGTCCCTTGTTAATTTCACATTGTACTTTAGAAATGTACCTGAATCGTCACCAACAAACTGTCCTTTTAGAAGGAAAACACACATAGGAGAGTATAATTAAAACCAAAATTCCTTTATTAAGGGCTCAGAACCAAACAAAGAGGGAGGCAATGCTGGATAAACAGTTGAACTTAGCAAAGCCTTTGACCCCCAGGGCAGACATCAATTCTTGAACATCAAAATTGGTGGCCTGAGGAGTCCATATGTAAGGGAGTTCAGTCTGGTCCAGAAGTCCCAGAGATCCGGAAAGCAGCAGATGACATCTGTGTCCCCAGGCTGTGGTACCACAAGAGGCTGCATCTTTGGCCAGACCAGACTGGATCCAGGGTCCTCACTTTCTGGTCTTCCTTCCACGCTCCCTTCCTGGCTGTGGCTCTGCTGTTGGAGATGTGGCAGGAGGAGGAGTAGGACCTGGAGTAGGAGGAGGACTAGTAGGACCTGGAGGAGAAGGAGGAAGAGGAGGAGGACCTTGAGGAGGAGGACCATGTGTGAGGTCACAAAGGTGGGTATCAGATGTTATTTGGGTCTTCAACCCCTTATTGAGAGCCTCCAACATTAAGGACTCACACATGAGTTGTTGGCCCTCCTCCATCCGCTGCATTTTACAGGCAATGATGGCAGCAAAGTTCTCCTTCACGGTGTGTGGTCCTCCCAGGGCCTCTGTAGCCTTCCAAAAGAGGCCTATGGCAGCCTCCTCTAGGGTACTCCTCCTCCTGCCACTTTCTCTTTGCAGGTGTAGGGGAGGGACCTGCATATCAGGCAGCCTGTTCAGCCCGGCCACCTCCTGGCTGAGACTTCCCTGTGTACGAAAAAGGGACATGGTTGTAATGTTTTGCATCATCAATCACAATCATAAATTAGTACTCCAAACTAACATTTAGTTAACATCATTGATTGGACAAGCAGAAATATTTAGAGGAATGCTATACCTGGCTCAATCTGGGCTCCTCTACATGTTGCTGCCTGGAAGGCCCAGGTTGGGCGTCAGAAGCCTCAGCCGGGGGGAAGGAAGAGTGGAAGGAAGACTGGAGAGTGATGACCTGGGTTCAGTCTGGCCTGCCAGAAAATGCAGCCTGTCATAGTTCCACATCCTGGGGACATAGATGTCATCTGCTGCTCCGGATCTCTGTGAATCCTGGACATTCTGGCGCTCCCTTACATATGTGCTCCTCAGGCCACCAATTAGGATCTTCAAATATGTGATGTCTGCCGTGGGGATCACCTGCTTCACAATTTCCAACAATTGATCCAGCGCTGCCTTCCTCTTTGTTTGGTTCTTATAATGTTCGTGGGTTATCTCCCACAGACAAGGCAGCTCCCTGAACATGTCAATGAATATTGCCATTAAGACTGTATCATTCAAGATATCCATTTTCACTGCAAGACACAACACAAGACAAACCCTAATGTCAGGCAAAACTCTCCTAATCTTGTTACAATATAGGCCTCAATCTAGAAGCAGTATAGGCACAAGTATGTCTCTTACCATTGTTCTTATGATCAGCGCCTCCAATGCTCCTTCCTCCGCTCACAGATCGTACGTAATACGCACGCGTGTTACGCTTTATACACACTACGCATGCGTGTAACTCCGCCCGCCCCTGATGTTCTTTCTAGTCTATTCCCGCCCCTTTTCGTTCTGCGCAGTGGGGGAAGAGCACATGGCGGAGACACAGCAGGTGCATGCTAATTACAGGAACGAGGAGGAGGAGGAGGAAAGCCCGGATCCGGACACGTCCCGATCCAGAAGGAGATTTAAGGCCTCAAATATGTCCTTTGGGGAGATGTTGGAGATGGTGGACATCCTGAAGAAGGCCGACTATGATGGAAAGTATGGACCTTACCCCAACCCCAATGTCAGAAAGGCCAAGATCATGGCGAAAGTGGTCAAGAGTCTGCACCGGAATTTCGGGGTATGACGATCGAAAGATCAGCTCAGGAAGCGGTGGTCAGACCTCAAATTACGAGAACATGAGCAGTACAGAAAGATCCGGAGAGTGCTGCAAAAAAGTAAGTAGTTGTGCTGTGTTCCTATTCTTTATGTTTATTACGTTTGTGCTGCTCCATGTGCTTTTCTTAAAAGTGTACATTTTAAAATGGCAACTTTCATGTTCATGGGCACATTATTCGTTCGTATCAAACATTTTTCTTTCGGCCTATAATACACCATTGTTTTGGCCATATGCATTTGGCCACATTTTTTATGCCCTACTTGTATAAAACTAATTTGGTTGTGTAGATGGCTTTGTTACTAGAATGAAATGCAAACTAGATTCTGTGTAAGGAGAGGACACTCAGCAGCTGTTTTCACATCTGGACACTGGAGCACTAGTGTGGGACACAAGAACCCAATTTTTCTTAGGTGACCCACACAGGTGGTCAAGTGTATACTATAGGGGGGTCTCCATCTGTGAAGCTTGTACAAAACAGGTAAAGTATTGCAGCTTGACAAAGGACACTGAAAATGCTACATCTTGGAACTCTGCTAAAATTGACAATTGTACCCCACTTCCAAGCAATGTTTCATCTTTATAGTTCTGCCATCAAATATCTGTGTGCTAAGTATAGCATTTTTGTTTTACATAGGGGAGAAAAGACTCGGAGGACACCCCTCATCCGAGGAGACCAGAGCCCCCCCCTCTGGAAGAAGGGGAAATACCCCCAACCCAAGAAGAGCAGGAGGAGGAAGAAGACGTGGTGGAGCTAGTCACCACAACAGGTGAGTGTCTGCGACCACAGGCTTAGGTAAAAGATGGATGCCGGCATATTTTTCATACCTGTTTTGTTTTGCTCTCTTTTTAGGTGATCGTGATGTTGTGGATCCAGATCCTTTCACATCAGAAAGTGCCCAGATCCTGATTGGGGAGATCATGGGGTGTAATTTAGTTTTGGAAAACCTCAAGAAAAACATCAATGATGTTATCCAAAAACATAAGAACATCATTGATGTTTTGGGGCGAGTTTAAAACCCCTCAAAATCCCTTTCTTCTTTTGTGTTCTACAAATTTTAAAATGTTTTAGCGATTTTTCGAAAAGCTAAATTTGGAGGATTCACACAGTGTGCCAACATGTGCTATCTGTCATCACAGGAGATCAATGGACGCGTTTTGGGGGTGCAACCCCTTCCTCAATAATAAAGTAGCTGAGAGGAAGGGGTTTCTCCCCAAAACACGTCCCTTGATCCCCCGTGATGGCAGGTCGCACATGTTGACATTGGGAAATTTGTGTGCATCTTCCAAATGTGGCTTTTCATGGGGTGACTTCACCCCATCTGAACGCAATATCAAACACAGTTCCTAAATACTCATGTCTGATATTGCCTTCAAGTTCTACCAAATGTGAACTTTGTAAATTCAAGATTTGTGTCTTTCTTGTTGGTTTTACACATGCCTGTTTTATCTTAAATGGACATTTCTATTTGTGATAATGCCACCCCAAAAATTGTTATACAACAAACATGTTGGTTTGTTTTAAAAACCTTTTCTAAATGCACCTGTGATTGTGCAGGTATTAAAATGATTGTTATTGAAGAATGTGTGGATTATTGTGTCAACGCTACAACACTTTGGTGGTGATGTAATTGGTGTTTTCTGTGAAAATGGGGGTTATTTCCTAAGGGCAAATCCTCTTTGCGCTACAAGTGCAGTTTCAGTGCAGTTGCAAGTGCACTTGTAGTGCAAAGTGTCTTTGCCTTTAGTAAAATACACCCAACAGTGCTTTGTATAAGGTTACACAATCACGCCATTTTCAGGACTCCCCACATTTCTGTCAGGGTCAGGTAAAACAAACACAAGCAGGAAATGTCACCAAAGATTTGTTTTTTTTTGGATTTTATTTGATAAAGGCTTCACAAATTGTCTGGCATATTGATGGCCCCCCTACCCGCAAAGAACTCAAGGTATCTTAACCGGACATCACGGCACTCATGGAGGGCAAGCCAGGACGGCCACTTTTAAGCGCCATCAGGGTTGGTTCATTGTTCATTCCGGCCTCAGGCCCAACTGAGCCAGCATAGTCGGCAGAATGTTTGCGTAAAAAGTTATGTAGAACACAGCACGCCAGGATTAGATGATTAAGTTTATACTCCGCCATATGGATGGGTGTCATCCCGGGCGGAACCGGCTGGCCATGATTCCAAATGTGTTCTGCACCACTCTTCTGGCTCTGGCCAGCCGGTAATTAAAAACCCTCTGTTCCGGGGTGAGGGTCCTCATCGAGAATGGCCGCATAAGATGGTCCTCCAGCGCAAAGGCTTCATCCGCAATGAAGATGAATGGGAGTCCTTCCACATTGTCTTCTGGAGGTGGCAAGTCCAAGCTGCCATTCTGGAGCTGCCTGTAAAAATCCGTCTGGGTGATGACTCCACCATCGGACATCCGGCCATTCTTCCCCACGTCCACATACAGGAACTCATAAGTAGCCGACCACACCGCCAACATCACAATACTATTGAACCCCTTGTAATTATAATAGTATGACCCCGAGTTGGGCGGTGGGACTATGTGGATGTGTTTCCCATCAATTGCCCCTCCGCAGTTAGGAAAGTCCCACCGCTGGGCAAAGTGGGAGGCCACAGTCTGCCATTCCTGTGGCGTGGAAGGAAACTGTTGAGGGAAAAAAAAAAACATTATTATTTTTGCACATAACCATGGAAAGCAGATTAGACACAAACATTCTTGGCCAACATCCAGATCACATTTATTAAGGGGAATTTTACAACACCAAAGTATAAGGTACACCTATCATATTCCCCCTCCCACCCCCTCTCATGGGCCATTTCTAACATTATAGGGGGGGGATCTTGGACAGGTAACCCTCTTCACTTCATTGAGAGATGAATGCCTAAATACAGGGTATTACTTGGAACAGCCCCTCCTTAGTTACACTATTGGCAGCCCACTGGACAGGTAAGAAGTGTCATAATACAAAGATATAAATACACATTGTACACATTAGAGCACATTTTGACATTCTGCTCTTACCTATCAAGATAATAATAAGATAGAAAAACTTAAAACAGTACCATTTGAAAGTATACAGGCAGGCCCTACTACATGCTTTGGGGAATTCATCCATAAATCTGACCAGTAAGGAGGTGGGTATAGTGTGTATGGGTTTGGCAAAGTCAGCAGATAGATGATTGAGGATAGAGAGAATTGGGATTAGCTGACTTAGCAGTTGGGGGGAGGGAGGGTTAATAAAAATGATTTGGGGACACTAAAAAACAAAGCCTCTGCCACTCTTCCTGAATTTAAAGCACAAATCACATTTCTAAACATTTTAAGGGGTGTTTGGGGTAAAGCACTACTATGGAGCTGGAAAATACATTGTTTTAAGTGACTACATGAGGTGAATATAGGGCCAGGAGAGACCATGATGGGGAGGTTAGTGAAGGCAAATATGTATGAAGGACAAAAAAAAGATTACATAAAAATCCAGCATGCATGAGAACAAAGGGGACATTCACAGCATATTACAATCATGGTAATTAGGGAATGAGGAAAGAAATACAAGATATTAGCAAACATTCAATACAATAAAATGTGATATTAAAGGATAAATCTTACCTTAATATACTCCTTTTGCAGGACCTGGATGATGGCAGAACAGGTCTCTGGGATAATGATCGCCAGAACCTGGGGGGAGATGCCTTTCGAGAACTTCAAGTCCTGCAGGCTTCTCCCTGTCGCCAAGTACCGCAGGGTAGCGACAAGCCTCTGCTCTGGAGTGATGGCTTGCCTCATGCAGGTATCCTGCCTGCTGATATAGGGGGTCAGCGAAGCCAACAAATGGTGAAACACGGGGTCCGTCATCCTGCGAAAGTTCCTGAAATCATCAGGATTATTCTCACGGATCTCACTGAGCCAAGGCATATGAGAGAACTGGTCACAACCAATTCTTGGTCCATGAACTCCTCCCCACCCTGTTCATGGACTGGACTTGTGTCAAGGTCAGGACCCCAACACCAAGCCCCCACACAGCACGAACTCTACGAGGAGTACATATACGAAACATGACTAGAAAACGGTCAGCTGCTCAGAACGAAGTAACAGAACGCACTGAAGAACAGCAAGGCCTGTGAAGAGTGACCTGAAAAACAGTAACGAACGAACAAGAACACAATGACTAATTAAAGTCACGCAGAACTTGCTTGCACACACTGAAGAGCAGATACAAACCCACAAGCACAAACTGAACCGCAGAAAACGATCTGAAAGCCACGAGTCTGAAAAAGCGCGAATCGTCTCTCACCAAACTTTTACTAACACGAGATTAGCAAAAGGAACCCAAAGGGTGCCGCGCTTGGTTCTGAACTGGCCTTTTCTAGTCTCGTCGTACGTGCTTGACGTCACCGCGTTGTTGGCGATCGGAAATTCCGACAACTTTGTGCGACCGTATGTACGCAAAACAAGCTTGAGCCAACATCCTTCTGAAAAAATGCTAGGATTTTGTTGTCGGAATGTCCGATCAATGTCCGATCGTGTGTACGGGCCATTACAGTGTTTTGCTACCACCAATACCTAAGGCTCAATTTTCTGCAGAGTATATAGGGCAGGCTGTATAGTATACTGTATATACTGCTGTTCAGAGTATATAGTGCCTGGGGGCATGGGGGACCCCCACGCCATTTTTTTAAAATTTGGGTGTGGGGTTCCCCTTAATATCTATACCAGGCCCAAAGGGCTGGACTGGGGGGATGCCATTTTTTTCAATGATTTTCATCTATATTGCCGCGACCTGACAATACATTACAGTTACGTGCAGTTTTAGATGACTTTTTTTCCTTTAGGAATGTAATTTTGCTGTGGTATTGTTCTAAACACAGGAAAACTGAGACACATTACAGGCATACTATAGACACCCACCAGGCACAATTTTTAAAGGAATATTTAATTTTTATTGTTTCACTTTAAGCATTATTAAAATCACTGTTCCCAAAAAAACGTCCGTTTTTAAAACTTTTTTTTCATTGATACATGCCCCCTGGGGCAGGACCCGGGTCCCCAAACACTTTTTTTGACAATAACTTGCATATAAGCCTTTAAAATTAGCACTTTTGATTTTTCATGTTCGTGTCCCATAGATTTTAACGGTGTTCGCGTGTTCGAAGGAATTTTTTGCCTGTTCGCATGTTCTGCTGCGAACCGAACCGGGAGTTCATCCCTATTCCTTGCTAAGGAACATTTTTTTAATCAATTTGTTATGGGTAAAGTTCCGCTTTAAGTACTTTATGAGTGAACGAGATAGCTATTGCTCTGTTATGATTTAGACTCACCTAAATACAATTCAGATTTCTAGCATAATACATTTCAAAGTTTTGCTCACATCCAGCCTTGACTTCCTTTGCAGCTTCCTGGATTGGTTGCATGGCATGCCAGAATAACAAAGGCGGTTGATGATAGAAAACATTTTCAAATAGTGTAATCACAGGTCTGAACAAAGAGCAGATAGCTAAAATGCTCTGCAAATGGTACTTACTGTGGTATAAATGGGTGAATATGTTCACTCAGGGTCACCAGCCCAAGCTATATTATTTGTCCTGGCCTGGGAGGAAAATGCCCCCTTGCCTCTAGTCCACTTATTCTCTGCTCTCTTTCTCTCAATTTGTACCTCCATTTGCATACAATTGCAATCAAATCAAAATATTTAATATGGAAAATATGGCTAAAAAACATTCTTTTATATTTTTGCAACTGTAGGTAATTCCGCCTTCCACCTGTGGAACTACAATCTGCACACCAGCTGGATACAAAAAAATGCCAATTTTTGTTTGTTTCCATGAAATGTAGTGTGTGTTTTTTTCTTATTTTTTACTGGCTCTTTGTAATCCTATCCTATACTTTTGTATTTATTTCTCCTGCACTTTCCTGTGTAAATTATTCAAGTCTTATTGATCAGCTTCATGTCCATGTTGTAACATGCATCACTTTCACTATCAACTGTATGAAAGAGCATTTTTCGGAACAGTCTAGGGCAGTGATGGTGAACTACTTTTCCCATGACGCTTCTGCACTCTGCAGTGTAGTTGAGCATCATGGGAAATGTAGTTCCAAAACATCTGGGGGTGCCAAGGTTCGCCATCACTGGTCTAGGGAATGGAAAACAACATTACAAACTTAAATCTTTTCCTGGACATCACCAGGGCTTTTTTTTCAGTGGGAACGCGGGGGAACGCAGTTCCGGCACCTACAGCACTGTATATGTATGGCAAAGAGTTCTGGGATGTGCTGCAGGGTATAATGATGCTGGCTGCTGCGGGATCTATTCTAGCTGAAGGGATCTATTTGCGCAGGGGGGTCTATTGCCGCAGAGGAGGTCTATTGTTGCTGGTGGAGGACCTATTGTTGCTGGGGGTGGGTTTTATGTTACTGGGGGGTCAGTTGTTGTTGGGAGAGATCTACGGTTGAGGGAGGGGTCTATGTGTTGCTGACTGATGGAGAGCCTATTGGTGCTGGCTGTGGGGAGATCTGTTGTTCCGGGGGGGGAGGATTTTGTTGCAGGTGGTCCATTGTTGTTAGGGGGATCTATTGTTGCTGGCAAGGCATCTATTGTTACTGGCTGCGGGGGATCTTTTTTACTGCTTCTCTTGTTATTACCAAATTCCATAGAAATTACTTAGCACCATACCTAATACTTGGTTCTGTATTGTCTAAAAGGGCAGTACTGAGAAGTAGTGGTGGCTGGTGCTCAAAATTTTTAGGGGGGTGCAAACAAACCTCTGAAAAAACATCAATTGCAGCCTCACTGTGCCCATCAAATGCAGCCACTGTGCCCCATCAAATGCAGCCACTGTGCCCATCAAATGCAGCCACTCTGCCCCATCATATGCAACCACTGTGCCCCATCATATGCAGCCACTGTGCCCATCATATGCAGCCACTGTGCCCATCAAATGCAGCCACTGTGCCCATCATATGCAGCCATTGTGCCAATTAAATGTAGCCACTGTGCCCCATCAAATTCAGCCACTGTGCCCCATCAAATGCAGCCTCTGTGCCCCACCAAATTCAGCCTCACTGTGACACCCCCGCCCGCCCGCTCGCTGTCTGACCAACACTTACCCCATCTTAGTAGCAGGTCAGGCAGCGGGTGACGACGGCGGCGAGCTGTAGGACAGGCAGCGGGTCAGGCAATGGCTCCTGTGTCCTCCATGCTTCCCGTGCGTCTCTTCTTCCCTTCTGCTAGGCGTCCAATAGAATCGCCTGTGCCTTTAGCCAATCAAGTGACGGGTATTAGACCCACGCTTCCTGATTGGCGAGAGGTGGTTCAGTGTTAGGAAAGCAAATATTATTTTTCTTTTCTAACACACCTGGGTGGGCTCCAAGCGCAATGCTCTGCTCTCCAAGTTCACCTTTTTTGAAGTCTATTGGAGCCTAAGGCTCTAATCGAGTGCTTAAAAAAACACCCCCGCTGCTGTAATTCGGGCGTCCGGCATCTGAAAAGGGGCCGGACGCCTGAATAGGGTGTATGGATAGATTCATGCAATGCATGAATCTATCTATTTTACATAGAGGGAGCGGCACCCGTGCGCCCTTAATGGACAGGCTGCCCCTGCTGGGTGGTGGGCATATGGAACCAAGGAATGGTGCTCGGAGGTGGGTAAGGGTGGAGGGGTAACTGAGAAAGGAGGAGTTCCTGCACCTATTCTCTGAGAAAAAAAGCCCTGGACATCACAAGCATGTTTTGATTATGTAAACAAAAGTAAAATACCACGCTATATCACAAAACAGTACATAAACAGCTGCTGCTAAAAGTGAGATACACCCAATCATATAAAGAAAGAAAACAATAACAGCACTAAGATTGAAAAAAGAAGATTAAATGAATAAATAAAATTCCAAATGTTGATAATAATTGATTGATAACAATATTGATAGCAATATTGGACACTAATATATAAATCACTCAATGAAAAATTAATTAACGATATCCATAGCTTGAAAAACCTTAATTATAAGGTATATATTGATATAGGATCAATGCCTACTAAATAATAACTTGAGGTATTCAATAAAAAAGTAAATATAATATTCAATACATAATATACAAAAAACGTTCAGAAAGTGTTAAAGTTCATAAATATGATAGGAATGAATCCGTGACAAATCCACCACCGCATCCAAAAAGTGACCACCATAAGAAATGCAAGCTTACCAAACAAAGGAGGAGAAGTTGACGTGCTGACGTTACTGCATACCAGTGTCTCTATTGGATGGGTGTTTTCGCATAGCCGGCTGGCTTTTCCTGCTGTTTGTTTTTAACCTACTCTAAGTGCAATATTTTTTTATCCTCTAAATAAACCTTTTTGATGGTATAACGCTATGGCGAGCCTTTCCTTTCTGGGTTTTACATGACTGCTTGTTGGAGGTCTTTGGCTCAGGAAAGCTTCCTGAATATCCACATCATTTGGTGAACGTTGAATCTCCCTGAGACACCTGCTCTGTCTTTAGTACCGGCTCGGGATTCAGAGCCACCTGCCTGATTTGGGATAAAGGCCCTGATCGGGTTTGAGGTCACAAACTTTTCTTGCTTGCTGTTTGGTAAGCTTGCATTTCTTATGGTGGTCACTTTTTAGATGCGGTGGTGGATTTGTCAAGGATTCATTCCTATCATATTTATGAACTTTAACACTTTCTGAACATTTTTTGTATATTATGTATTGAATATTATATTTACTTTTTTATTGAACACCCTAAGTTATTATTTAGTAGGCATTGATCCTATATCAATACATACCTTATAATTAAGGTTTTTCAAGCTATGGATAACGTTAATTAATTTTTCATTGAGTGATTTATATATTAGTGTCCAATATTACTATCAATATTGTTATCAATCAATTATTATCAACATTTGGAATTGTATTTATTCATTTAATCTTCTTTTTTCAATCTTAGCACTGTTATTGTTTTCTTTCTTTATGTTTTGAATATGGTATTCTTTCATGCATAAGTGATGTTGAGATCAAGGTCACCTATGCAATTCTCACCTAAATTACAAATCCACCAAATAGTCCTTTGGCACTGCATCTGCAAGATACAAACCAGCAGGCCACTGTTATTAGGTATTATTTGAAAAGTGTGTTTTCACCATATTCGCTAAGCTAAGGGAGTATTCCCCTGCAGGGTTAACAGCTGATGGTCTGTTTATCATTTACCAAATTTTGTATATATTGGAATACAAAATTTGGTGCATGGAAAACAGACTATCAACATCACCTTTGGGATGTGGTAAAACTGGAGTTTCTCAGAATAAATGTGCAGCTGACAAATGTGCAGAAATTGTGTGATGCAATTATGTTATAATGAACTAGAATCTCAAAGGAATATTTGTGGATTGTGATGTCCACATCATTGAGGCTGTTTTGAAAACAAATGGAGCCTAACCCAAGATTACTATAGTGTAACTAATAAATTGCTTGGTAAATGTATGCATGGTCACATAATTTTATATTCATATTAACAAATTAACATTTTTCCAAAATCGTTAAATTGGGAGTTGGAATATATTTACTTATGTTAAAGCGGTTTTAAACTGCTGGACATTTTTTTTTTGCATCGCATACTAGCACATTATGTTAAACTTACCTTAAAACAGAGCCCTTCCAGCATCAAGATGTCAGCACTGCATGCGCTCTCATCTTCACCCGTCTTGCTTCCGAATTTGCGGACTCTGGTTCTGTAATAAGGAGCTACCGTCTACGGCACAGGGCTCTGAAGGAACGGTGGCCGTTCCTTCAGAGCGCATTCAAAAGTGATGTCACTGGCTGCATGTATAGTAAATATCTCCTAAACAGTGCTTGTTTAGGTGATATTTACACTACCTACAATTAAGGCTTACCTATAGGTAAAAGCAAGAGATGGAAGTTTCAGTATTGCACCTTAATATTTGCACTGAGCCCCATTTACAGCTGTTTGGTGGATTAATTAATGCAATTCATAAATTGCATCAATAATTATCTGTACACAATTGGGCATAATACTTTTAACATACTGATAACTCTTTACCATTGACTTATAGGAAGTAATGGTAATAAATATCAAAGCTAGCCCTTAAAAAAAAAAGAGTTTTTAAAGTGTATTGCATTCTATTTTTAACAAACGATTTGTGGACTGAGGAAAAATCTAAACCAATTAACAGAATCTGGGGTAAAAGGTGATAAGGTAAATCAACTGTAGATGTGGCTTTTAGGGGTCATCAAGTTGACCTGAAGTTGACACTAAGTCAAATCATTATGTACAGGCAAACAAATAAAAACAATAGTGATCTTTGCAGGATAAGGACATGTATAACAGTTCCATTTGTTTGGAAACTTTTTTAAACACAGTGTCAAGTAAAAAAGTGAATAATTTGCTTGCTAAGTTATAATCTTTGAATTTGAGATTTAGGAGGCAATATATTCAATCTTCTAAAAAAAAAAAAAAAAAAAAAAAAAAAAAGGATATTGGAAAAGGTATAATTGTCCATGCTTTCCCATTAAAAAAAAAAAAAAACTTATAATACTAGATTTATCTGTCTAATTACTTATAGGAGGTATGTAGACTGTATGTGGGATGATCTAGAAAACAGTTAAAAGGCTTAATAATATAATTTATATGATACCTAAAAAAAGGATGCTATTGTAGCACAATACTTTGTGCAATTAATATTATTATTTGGGATTTATAAGATGCCAACAGTTTGTACAACACTTTACAAAATAAAGAGAGAAATTACAATTAAAATACAGTTTAATACAATAGGATTCAGAAGGTCATGCTCATTTGTGCTTACAATCTAATTAGGAGAATCAACTGATACAAAAGGCGATAACAGTGTGGGATGAGCTGAGGAAAAATGTAAAAGTAGGGTTTAATAGGTGGGGGCAGGATAGGCTTCCCTGAATATATGGGTTTACAGAAAGTGTCTAAATATATTGAGAAATAGCCAGACAAATTGGTGTACAGAGTTCCAGAGGATGGAAAAGGCTCTGGAGATGTCATGGAGGTAAGCATGAGAGAAGGTGACAAGGGTGTTAGAGAGCAGGAGGTTTTTGGAGGAGTAAAGAGGATGGTTTGGGTGATATTTTAAGAGGAGTATAACTATGTAGTTTGGGGCGGAGTTGTGGATGGCTTTGTATGTTGTAGTAGTCTTTTGGACTTTTTAAGTCTTTGGGTGAGCAGTACCCACTGAAGTGACTAGAAATGAGGGGTGGCAAACACTGAATGGTTGGTAATGTGGATGGTTCTGGCAGTAGCATTCATGATAGACCGAAGGGAATCTCATGGGCAGACCAATGCGGTACTGAGCTGTCACAAGCATTTCAAGACAACAGTGGTGAAGACATGACAGTTGTAACTATCTAATGCTGTACATACAGTATCTCACAAAAGTGAGTACACCCTTCACATTTTTGTAAATATTTTATTTTCATGTGACAACACTGACGAAATGACACTTTTCTACAATGTAGTAAGTTTCTCAAAGTAGTGAGTGTACAGCTTGTATAACAGTGTAAATTTGCTGTCCCCTCAAAATAACAGCCATTAATGTCTAAACTGCTGGCAACAAAAGTGAGTAAACCCCTAAGTGAAAATGTCCAAATTGGGCCCAATTATCCATTTTCCCTCACTGGTGTCATGTGCCTTGTTAGTGTTACAAAGTCTCAGGTGTGAATGGGGAGCAGATGTGTTAAATTTGGTGTTATCACTCTCTCATACTGGTCACTGGAAGTTCAGCATGGCACCTCACGGCAAAGGACACTCTGAGGATCTGAAAAAAAATAATTGTTGCCCTACATAAAGATGGCCTAGGCTATAAGAAGACTGCGAAGACCCTGAAACTGAGCTGCAGCATGGTGGACAAGACCATACAGTGGTTTTACAGGATAGGTTCCACTCAGAACAGGCCTTGCCATGGTCGACCAAAGAAGTTGAGTGCACGTGCTCATCGTCAATTCCAGAGCTTGTCTTTGGGAAATAGACATATTAGTGCTGTCAGCATTGCTGCAGAGGTTCAAAGGGGTGGGGGGTCAGCCTGTCAGTGCTCAGACCATACGCCACACAGTGCATAAAATTGGTCTGCATGGCTGTCATTCCAGAGGAAAGCCTCTTATGAAGATGATGCACAAGCACAAACAAACAGTTTGCTGAAGACAAACAGACTAAGGACATGGATTACTGGAACCATGTCCTGTGGTCTGATGAGACCAAGATAAATTTATGTTGTTCAGATGGTGTCAAGCGTGTGTGGCAGCAAACAGGTGAGGAGTACAAAGACAAGTGTGTCTTGCCTACAGTCAAGCATGGTGGTGGAAGTGTCATGGTCTGGGGCTGCATGAGTGCTGCCGGCACTGGGGAGCTACAGTTCATTGAGTAATGAAGTATGGGTATAATGGCGCTACCTATGGGTTAAACTGGGATAGCCTTAGATATAGCAACCCCCTACTAGTGGTTGTAAATCTATAAGGTATTAAGCATCTAGGAGTAGGTCCCCCTTATATTATGAAAGACAATTCAAAAAACATAAGTGTGTGCACAATATTGTATACTTGAGGAAGATATATTGTAACCAATCAGGTGTCGCACAACATAAAGTTGTCCTACAGCGTCTGGTGGTAAAGCCAGAGGCTATATTCCATAATGTGCATTTATTGAAACCATATACCATATGCTATGAAATATATCTATATATAAATCTATACCCATATCAAACAGTTGGATACATCATGGAGATGGCATTACTCCATATACCAGTACACATGCTATGTATATAAATTATGCCACCTTGATCAAATACCATATGTGTAATAAAGCATGGATTAAAAATGCATGTATACAAAACAGAAACTATTAGCACAAAAATTCCAGCAGTTAGATCTCACACATAGTATAACAGTCCCATAGGTTGGTATTGTATTAACTTTATAAGATTCCCAATGGTGACTTTGGTGCTGCAACAATTGTCTGGTGACTCTAGTGCTCCCCCTTTTGGTTGCCTACTCACCAGCTCCCAGAACCCCAACAGGGGTATTGCGCCTGTAGTGTAGTATGCTGGGTTACTTCACTTGCTGCTCCCTCCGGTAGATGCTTGTAGTGTGATCAGTTCCCCAAGCCCCACACCGGGGTAGTGCGCCTGTGCTGGAAAATAGATCGCTCTGCTGCTATATTTTGTGCTGGATGTCTCCTGTGCCTCTCAATCCGTGAAGATGTTGCATCCCCTCATATATTAAGAAAAAAGAGCTTCCATGGCGTAATAAAGTATGACCACTTTATTTAAAAACATATGTGCCCAAAAACGGGGATTTTAAACAGAAAAGGTAAGTAAAATAGACAAAAAGTAACCAACAAAAACTAAAGTAAAAATAGAAATAAAAATAAAATTAAAAAGTCCAAGCACTATTGTATTTACACTCAGTCCAGGTGAAATAGGACATCAATAGTTACCAGGCAGTGTACAAGTTTTAAAAGTCCCTCCTAGAGAGCATAAAAAAACGAAGTGGGGGGTGTGTATCCACCGGCCGCTGAACAGCGTACTCTCTCGTATGCCCTGGAGCTGACTAGCAGAGCGTGATGCCATTGTGCGCGCTTCGTCACATGACGTCCTCAGCAACGGTATCACACTCCTCCATCTGTTAGATTTTATAGGGAGAGAGCGTTCATACTAAGCCCTCCCCTCAGATTACGGGGCTATGGATTAAATGTACCTATTACAGGGCTAGAGCTCAAGTGTATGTGGTCCAGATTGGTCTCCCATCTGTCACTTAATGAAATTTATATGTCCAATTTATGTATCCATATTACTATACATAAGGATCATGAAAGCGCTCTCCATTAAGCCAGAAGAAATTCATTCACAACAATTGTAGTTAACCAGACTCCCCCTGCTGGTTCAAAATGAAACAGCAAGTGAGTTGATTCAGTATACCCCTATTGCAAAAAAGATGTCTGTACAGTACATCATACAGAGTTATGCATCATGATTAGACACAGACCTAAAGGTACAATTGTGTCCCCCAACCACTACCGTATTGCCAATATATGTTTGGGCATACCATAGCTGCCCTATTGTGTATAAAACTATATTACAGGATAGTTACTAATCATGAGGTGATATATCAGGTCAGGAAACATAGCCATTTACAAAGTGGGAGATATGATGACAGCCTGAACTCCCATAGATGGGTGTCATATATGGAAAACTCCAGATAAATTTATTATATAAAGGAATAGATGATAACAGTACCAAAATCTATTATAACCAATGTGATTGATTATTAAAACTAATATATTGGTGATTATCACCATGCATATTGTGAAGACTTAATAATTCTCCCATATCCACGCAGGATCTGCTTAGGAATCCTGCATGGTGGGAGCTGAACTCATACATTAGTAAGTGATAGTGTTTACCATAAGATATAAGTGCTAGGTGCCATATTACATACTGGGCCACCCATGATATTTTATTGTGCAATTAGCCTTAATTAGGTGTGAGTAGTGTACCAGTGTGGGTATGCCGGTGTGAAAAATAGAAAATTAATGCTTGATTAGGTGTACAATTTATACCTATATAGGCATCATAGATATACTTACAAAACTTTTAGGGTGTGTGTATAAGGGCTACGTTAGCTCATGGAGGGGAGAAAGGCAAACATATAGGGGAGGCGGCATTAGCCGTAAGTACCCCCAGAGGAAAAAGTTAGTTATATCCCCACGTAGCACAAGTAGTAAAGATAAACAGGAGCATGGGGGGGTTTCTTATTTGTATCATGGATCGGCTATAAAGCAGTTGAGATCTATATCTAGGTTGAGGCCCCTAGGCGCTAGGGACCTTAGCCTATATATCCAGGCTTTTTCATTCTGTGAGATAAGAGTAGTCTTGTTGCCTGCTCTCCAGTGGTCTTTTATGGAGTCAATGCCATAGAAAATTAGGCCTGATGGATCTCTTTTATGCACTTGGTCAAAATGGCGTGACAGATTGTGTTTAGGAAAGCCTTTCCTTATATTTTTGATGTGCTCACGTATACGCACATATAAGGGCCGAGTGGTTCTGCTCACATACTGGAGGTGGCAAGGACATTCAATGACATACGTCACATGAGTGCTGTGGCATGTGATCAGATTTCTGATTTTATATTCTCTCTGATCAACCTTAGATTTAAAGGTTTCTCTCCTCCGGGGTACTTTCTTACTAACCCTACAGGGTAAGCATCTCTGGCATTTATAAAAACCCTTTAGATTAGGAAAAATCTATATCTGCTTCGGGGGGTTGATGACATTGTGGACCAGGTGATCACAGAGGTTGGGGGCTCTTCTGTAGATAAAATTTGGTTTGTTCGGCAATATCTTGGCCAGCACTCTGTCTTCCTTAAAGATAGGCCAATACTTCCTGACGATTTGTTCTAGGTTTTTATATTGGCTGTTAAATCCTGTTATGAACGCTGTGTCCATTGGTTTGTTCTTTCTTATGTTTTTCGTGAACAATTGCCTTCTATTCATACTCGCTACATCAGTTTTTAATTTTACCAGTTCGTCCTTCTTATAGCCTTTTTCACAGAATTGCTCAATCAACCCATCTGCTTGGGCCATAAAATCCTCGATGTTGTCACAGTTTCTCCGTAATCTCAATAGCTGTCCTTTTGGAATATTTCCCCTCCATTGTGGATGGTGGCAGCTAGTGATAGGTATGTACCCATTTTTATCGGTGGCCTTGAAGTACGTCTTGTTATGTAATCTATCTCCATTCTTCAAGATCTCTAAATCTAAGTACTCAATGTGTTGGTGATTCCATTTACCAGTAAAGGTAAGGCCATATCTATTGTTATTGAAGTTGTTTAAAAACTGTTCAAACTCCTCTGGTGTTCCTTCCCAAATTATGAACAGGTCGTCAATGTACCTCCGATAGAACTTGAGGTGGGGGATGTTTCCTGTGTATAAATACTCCTCCTCCCACATATTCATGAGGAGATTGGCTACGCTCGGTGCGTAGCGTGCCCCCATTGCGACACCTTTCTGTTGGACATAATAGTTGTTATTGTGCCAGAAGTAGTTGCAACTCATTGCAAGTTCTAGACCCTCCAGTATATAGTTGATCTGTGATTGTCTCATCTCCGTGTGTTCATGTAAGGCTTTCTCCACACCATATATGCCGTCTTTTTGCACAATGCTGGTGTAGAGAGAATTGACATCAATTGTAGCAAGTATGTAGTTCTGAGCTCCACTAATTTCTTGTAGATCTTGCAAAAGTTGTGAGCTGTCACGTAGGTAGGATTTACCCTTGCATACCATTGGTTTTAAAAATTTGTCCAAGTATTCACCCAACCTCGAGAAGATAGAGTTTATCCCACTGACTATGGGTCTTCCGGGGGGCTTCTCCAGCCTTTTATGAATCTTGGGGGTGTAGTAGATGACAGGGGTCTTTGTAGAATTGGATACAAGGTATTCAGCTTCCTGGATGTTAAGTATTCCGCTATCTTTCCCTTTTTGTACAAAGGCCTTAAGCTTTTTCTTGTACATCTTCTTAGGGTTGTTTTTTAATTTCTTGTATGTGTTCTCCACTTGTAACAGGTTGTTCATTTCCTCCTCGTAATCTTCCTTATTAAGGATCACCAGTCCTCCCCCCTTATCTGCTGGTCGTATGACCACCTCATTCTTTTTACTCAGTGCCCTGATGGTTTTCCAGATCTTTTTGGCTTTTTGATTGTTATTCTTTTCAAATTTTCTTACATCTTCTTCTACCATTTTTTCAAATGCTGCCATACATTGATTTCCTGGGGTATTTGGATTAAAAGTAGATTAATTCTTAAGTTGGGTATGTATGTAGACCGATTCCATGCTTGTTCGTGTATCTTCATTTTCGGCAAAGTGTTTTTTGAGATTGAGCTTCCTCATAAACTTCTTAAGGTCTATATATGTTTGGAACTCATCCAAGGGTTTTTCTGGTGCATACTTCAATCCTAAGTCCAAGATCTTCATTTCCTCTTGGGTGAATTGGATTTTACTGAGGTTGTAGATGCCCTTACCTAGTACTCCCTTCTCCTTTTTCTTTCTCCCCCCTCTTGTTCCTCTGGTCTGCTTCCTCTTACGGTGGATCTCTGGGTAGGTCCTGTGTTCCCCCCATGTTGGTTGTCCCACTCTTTCCTGGGGTATCCATATGTTCTCTGTTCTTGATATTCTGCTTGAAGGTGGTCTTCCCTTGGTCCTCCGTAGCCTTCTCTGTTCGTATTCCTTCCTCTCCACATCTGATTCCTGTAAGGGACTCGGGCCTTCCATTTCCCTGGTGGTCTGTCTCTTGGGCCTCCCCTGGGAAAAACCCTTCCATCTTCATAATGCTGTCTATGTTGAAAGCCTGCGTATTCTTCATTCCTTCTCTCATAGTGGGGATAGTTCCGCTCCCTCAATGCAGAATATTGGTTGTGCGTAGGTATACTGAATCTTGGTGTGCGTGGAGTTCCATATTGAGTGTGATGTTGGTAATTTGTTCTTCTGTTTTCTAGTCTATCTGGGAATCTATTGGGTGTCTTATATGGTGGATAATGTGCAGGTTGAGAGTTGCTCCCAGCTATCCGTTGTGGAATATTGTAGGCGGGTGCATCTATAGATGTATCCATAGAGGTATCCCCCTCATAAGGTAGTTCTTCCGCCACTGTGTCTTCTATCTCTAAGTTGGGCAACTGCCATTTATATACTTGTGTATTGTTATAGTCCACCACATCACGTTTATATTTCTTCAATTATTTGCTTGTATGTTAGTGTCATATTTTTTTATAATGTCCTGAAGCTCTTTCTCCTTATCTTTATATTCCTTCTGATTTGCATAGGGTATTAATTGATCTTTAATCTCTGTTATATGGGCCTCTACCCCTTTTAATTTGAATTTTCTTCTTTTGATAATTTTGTGTAGTAGTTCATTTTCACATCCATTACAAAATGAATACCATTTCTCCATGAGTTCTGGGTCCCCAATGCCATCATTAGGGTTAATATCCCATCGGAGTCTCCTTGGAGTCATTTTAGCTTTGATATATGTTTCTAAAGTGCCTATATCCCACCACACCCTTAATTGTTTTTCCATGGTGTGTCTTAATTGTTTCATTAAACCTTGCATGTCATGGGTATTGGCCACTACCTCCTGGTTAAATAGACCTGCAAGGTCAACGTTTCTGTTACCCATATAGCCAAAGATATCCATAGCAGCAGCTTAAAAACGCACCAAGGTGCGATTATACCAGAGAATTTCGAAAAGAAACTGCGCTTAGGACATGTCTATAGGGTCAGAAACCACAGGTTACTGCCTCCCTTACACAAAGTCCCCAGTGAGGTGCTTTGCAGAACGTATTGGAAAATGAAGTATGGGTATAATGGCGCTACCTATAGGTTAAACTGGGATAGCCTTAGATATAGCAACCCCCTACTAGTGATTGTAAATCTATAAGGTATTAAGCATCTAGGAGTAGGTCCCCCTTATATTATGAATGACACTTCAAAAAACATAAGTGTGTGCACAATATTGTATACTTGAGGAAGACATATTGTAACCAATCAGGTGTCGCACAACATAAAGTTGTCCTACAGCGTCTGGTGGTAAAGCCAGAGGCTATATTCCATAATGTGCATTTATTGAAACCATATACCATATACTATGAAATAATATCTATATATAAATCTATACCCGTATCAAACAGTTGGATACATCATGCAGATGGCATTACTCCATATACCAGTACACATGCTATGTATATAAATTATGCCGCCTTGATCAAATACCATATGTGTAATCAAGCATGGATTAAAAATGCATGTATACAAAACAGAAACTATTAGCACAAAAATTCCAGCAGTTAGTTCTCAGATATAGTATAACAGTCCCATAGGTTGGTATTGTATTAACTTTATAAGATTCCCAATGGTGACTTTGGTGCTGCAACAATTGTCTGGTGACTCTAGTGCTCCCCCTTTTGGTTGCCTACTAACCAGCTCTCAGAACCCCAACAGGGGTATTGCGCCTGTAGTGTAGTATGCTGGGTTACTTCACTTGCTGCTCCCTCCGGTAGATGCTTGTAGTGTGATCAGCTCCCCAAGCCCCACACCGGGGTAGTGCACCTGTGCTGGAAAATAGATCGCTTTGCTGCTATATTTTGTGCTGGATGTCTCCTGTGCCTCTCAATCCGTGAAGATGTTGCATCCCCTCATATATTAAGAAAAAAGAGCTTCCATGGTGTAATAAAGTATGATCACTTTATTTAAAAACATATGTGCCCAAAAACGGGGATTTTAAACAGAAAAGGTAAGTAAAATAGACAAAAAGTAACCAACAAAAACTAAAGTAAAAATAAAAATAAAATTAAAAAGTCCAAGCACTATTGTATTTACACTCAGTCCAGGTGAAATAGGACATCAATAGTTACCAGGCAGTGTCCAAGTTTTAAAAGTCCCTCCTAGAGAGCATAAAAAAATGACGTGGGGGGTGTGTATCCACCGGCCGCTGAACAGCGTACTCCTCTCTCGTATGCCCTGGAGCTGACTAGCAGAGCGTGATGCCGTTGTGCGCGCTTCGTCACATGACGTCCTCAGCAACGGTATCACACTCCTCCATCTGTTAGATTTTATAGGGAGAGAGCGTTCATACTAAGCCCGCCCCTCAGATTACGGGGCTATGGATTAAATGTACCTATTACAGGGCTAGAGCTCAAGTGTATGTGGTTCAGATTGGTCTCCCATCTGTCACTTAATGAAATTTATATGTCCAATTTATGTATCCATATTACTATACATAAGGATCATGAAAGCGCTCTCCATTAAGCCAGAAGAAATTCATTCACAACAATTGTAGTTACCCAGACTCCCCCTGCTGGTTCAAAATGAAACAGCAAGTGAGTTGATTCAGTATACCCCTATTGCAAAAAAGATGTCTGTACAGTACATCATACAGAGTTATGCATCATGATTAGATACAGACCTAAAGGTACAATTGTGTCCCCAACTGCTACCGTATTGCCAATATATGTTTGGGCATAACATAGCTGCCCTATTGTGTATAAAACTATATTACAGGATAGTTACTAATCATGGGGTGATATATCAGGTCAGGAAACATAGCCATTCACAAAGTGGGAGATATGATGACAGCCTGAACTTCCATAGATGGGTGTCATATATGGAAAACTCTAGATAAATTAATTATATAAAGGAATAGATGATAACAGTACCAAATGCTATTATAACCAATGTGATTGATTATTAAAACTAATATATTGGTGATTATCACCATGCATATTGTGAAGACTTAATAATTCTTCCATATCCACACAGGATCTGCTTAGGAATCCTGCATGGTGGGAGCTGAACTCATAAATTAGTAAGTGATAGTGTTTACCGTAAGATATAAGTGCTAGGTGCCATATTACATACTGGGCCACCCATGATATGTTATTGTGCAATTAGCCCTAATTAGGTGTGAGTAGTGTACCAGTGTGGGTATGCTGGTGTGAAAAATAGAAAATTAATGCTTGATTAAGTGTACAATTTATACCTATATAGGCATCATAGATATACTTACAAAACTTTTAGGGTGTATGTATAAGGGCTACGTTAGCTCATGGAGGGGAGAAAGGCAAACATATAGGGGAGGCGGCATTAGCCATAAGTACACCCAGAGGAAAAAGTTAGTTATATCCCCACGTAGCACAAGTAGTAAAGATAAACAGGAGCAATATTCCACAACGGATAGCTGGGAGCAACTCTCAACCTGCACATTATCCACCATATAGGACACCCAATAGATTCCCAGATAGACTAGGAAACAGAAGAACAAATTACCAACATCACACTCAATATGGAACTCCACGCACACCAAGATTCAGTATACCTACGCACAACCAATATTCTGCATTGAGGGAGCGGAACTATCCCCACTATGAGAGAAGGAATGAAGAATACGCAGGCTTTCAACATAGACAGAATTATGAAGATGGAAGGGTTTTTCCCAGGGGAGGCCCAAGAGACAGACCACCAGGGAAATGGAAGGCCCGAGTCCCTTACAGGAATCAGATGTGGAGAGGAAGGAATACGAACAGAGAAGGCTACGGAGGACCAAGGGAAGACCACCTTCAAGCAGAATATCAAGAACAGAGAACATATGGAAAACCCCAGTAAAGAATGGGACAACTAACATGGGGGGAACACAGGACCTACCCAGAGATTCACCGTAAGAGGAAGCAGACCAGAGGAACAAGAGGGGGGAGAAAGAAAAAGGAGAAGGGAGTACTAGGTAAGGGCATCTACAACCTCAGTAAAATCCAATTCACCCAAGAGGAAATGAAGATCTTGGACTTAGGATTGAAGTATGCACCAGAAAAACCCTTGGATGAGTTCCAAACATATATAGACCTTAAGAAGTTTATGAGGAAGCTCAATCTCAAAAAACACTTTGCCGAAAATGAAGATACACGAACAAGCATGGAATCGGTCTACATACATACCCAACTTAAGAATAAATCTACTTTTAATCCGAATACCCCAGGAAATCAATGTATGGCAACATTTGAAAAAATGGTAGAAGAAGATGTAAGAAAATTGGAAAAGAATAACAATCATAAAGCCAAAAAGATCTGGAAAACCATCAGGGCACTGAGTAAAAAGAATGAGGTGGTCATACGACCAGCAGATAAGGGGGGAGGACTGGTGATCCTTAATAAGGAAGATTACGAGGAGGAAATGAATAACCTGTTACAAGTGGAGAACACATACAAGAAATTAAAAAGCAACCCTAAGAAGATGTACAAGAAAAAGCTTAAGGCCTTTGTACAAAAAGGGAAAGATAGCGGAATACTTAACATCCAGGAAGCTGAATACCTTGTATCCAATTCTACAAAGACCCCTGTCATCTACTACACCCCCAAGATTCATAAAAGGCTGGAGAAGCCCCCCGGAAGACCCATAGTCAGTGGGATAAACTCTATCTTCTCGAGGTTGGGTGAATACTTGGACAAATTTTTAAAACCAATGGTATGCAAGGGTAAATCCTACCTACGTGACAGCTCACAACTTTTGCAAGATCTACAAGAAATTAGTGGAGCTCAGAACTACATACTTGCTACAATTGATGTCAATTCTCTCTACACCAGCATTGTGCAAAAAGACGGCCTACATGGTGTGGAGAAAGCCTTACATGAACACACGGAGATGAGACAATCACAGATCAACTATATACTGGAGGGTCTAGAACTTGCAATGAGTTGCAACTACTTCTGGCACAATAACAACTATTATGTCCAACAGAAAGGAGTCGCAATGGGGGCACGCTACGCACCGAGCGTAGCCAATCTCCTCATGAATATGTGGGAGGAGGAGTATTTATACACAGGAAACATCCCCCACCTCAAGTTCTATCGGAGGTACATTGACGACCTGTTCATAATTTGGGAAGGAACACCAGAGGAGTTTGAACAGTTTCTAAACAACCTCAATAACAATAGATATGGTCTTACCTTTACTGGTAAATGGAATCACCAACACATTGAGTACTTAGATTTAGAGATCTTGAAGAATGGAGATAGATTACATACCAAGACGTACTTCAAGGCCACCGATAAAAATGGGTACATACCTATCACTAGCTGCCACCATCCACAATGGAAGGGAAATATTCCAAAAGGACAGCTATTGGGATTACGGAGAAACTGTGACAACATCGAGGATTTTATGGCCCAAGCAGATGGGTTGATTGAGCAATTCTGTGAAAAAGGCTATAAGAAGGACGAACTGGTAAAATTAAAAACTGATGTAACAAGTATGAATAGAAGGCAATTGTTCACGAAAAACATAAGAAAGAACAAACCAATGGACGCAGCGTTCATAACAGGATTTAACAGCCAATATAAAAACCTAGAACAAATCATCAGGAAGTATTGGCCTATCCTTAAGGAAGACAGAGTGCTGGCCAAGATATTGCCGAACAAACCAAATTTTATCTACAGAAGAGCCCCCAACCTCCGTGATCACCTGGTCCACAATGTCATCAACCCCCCGAAGCAGATATAGATTTTTCCTAATCTAAAGGGTTTTTATAAATGCCAGAGATGCTTACCCTGTAGGGTTAGTAAGAAGGTACCCCGGAGGAGAGAAACCTTTAAATCTAAGGTTGATCAGAGAGAATATAAAATCAGAAATCTGATCACGTGCCACAGCACTCATGTGACGTATGTCATTGAATGTCCTTGCCACCTCCAGTATGTGGGCAGAACCACTCGGCCCTTATATGTGCGTATACGTGAGCACATCAAGAATATAAGGAAAGGCTTTCCTAAACACAATCTGTCACGCCATTTTGACCAAGTGCATAAAAGAGATCCATCAGGCCTAATTTTCTATGGCATTGACTCCATAAAAGACCACTGGAGAGGAGGCAACAAGACTACTCTTATCTCACAGAATGAAACAGCCTGGATATATAGGCTGAGGTCCCTAGCACCTAGGGGCCTCAACCTAGATATAGATCTCAACTGCTTTATAGCCGATCCATGATACAAATAAGAAAACCCCCCCTCCCCCCCCCCCTCCCCCCCATGCTCCTGTTTATCTTTACTACTTGTGCTACGTGGGGATATAACTAACTTTTTCCTCTGGGGGTACTTACGGCTAATGCCGCCTCCCCTATATGTTTGCCTTTTTCCCCTCCATGCGCTAACGTAGCCCTTATACACACACCCTAAAAGTTTTGTAAGTATATCTATGATGCCTATATAGGTATAAATTGTACACTTAATCAAGCATTAATTTTCTATTTTTCACACCAGCATACCCACACTGATACACTACTCACACCTAATTAGGGCTAATTGCACAATAACATATCATGGGTGGCCCAGTATGTAATATGGCACCTAGCACTTATATCTTATGGTAAACACTATCACTTACTAATTTATGAGGTCAGCTCCCACCATGCAGGATTACTAAGCAGATCCTGCGTGGATATGGGAGAATTATTAAGTCTTCACAATATGCATGGTGATAATCACCAATATATTAGTTTTAATAATCAATCACATTGGTTATAATAGCATTTGGTACTGTTATCATCTATTCCTTTATATAATTAATTTATCTAGAGTTTTCCATATATGACACCCATCTATGGGAGTTCAGGCTGTCATCATATCTCCCACTTTGTGAATGGCTATGTTTCCTGACCTGATATATCACCCCATGATTAGTAACTATCCTGTAATATAGTTTTATACACAATAGGGCAGCTATGGTATGCCCAAACATATATTGGCAATACGGTAGCGGTTGGGGACACAATTGTACCTTTAGGTCTGTGTCTAATCATGATGCATAACTCTGTATGATGTACTGTACAGACATCTTTTTTGCAATAGGGGTATACTGAATCAACTCACTTGCTGTTTCATTTTGAACCAGCAGGGGGAGTCTGGTTAACTACAATTGTTGTGAATGAATTTCTTCTGGCTTAATAGAGAGCGCTTTCATGATCCTTATGTATAGTAATATGGATACATAAATTGGACATATAAATTTCATTAAGTGACAGATGGGAGACCAATCTGGACCACATACACTTGAGCTCTAGCCCTGTAATAGGTACATTTAATCCATAGCCCCGTAATCTGAGGGGCGGGCTTAGTATGAACGCTCTCTCCCTATAAAATCTAACAGATGGAGGAGTGTGATACCGTTGCTGAGGACGTCATGTGACGAAGCGCGCACAACGGCATCACGCTCTGCTAGTCAGCTCCAGGGCATACGAGAGAGGAGTACGCTGTTCAGCGGCCAGTGGATACACACCCCCACCTCGTTTTTTTATGCTCTCTAGGAGGGACTTTTAAAACTTGTACACTGCCTGGTAACTATTGATGTCCTATTTCACCTGGACTGAGTGTAAATACAATAGTGCTTGGACTTTTTAATTTTATTTTTATTTTTATTTTTACTTTAGTTTTTGTTGGTTACTTTTTGTCTATTCTACTTACCTTTTCTGTTTAAAATCCCCGTTTTTGGGCACATATGTTTTTAAATAAAGTGGTCATACTTTATTACGCCATGGAAGCTCTTTTTTCTTAATATATGAGGGGATGCAACATCTTCACGGATTGAGAGGCACAGGAGACATCCAGCACAAAATATAGCAGCAAAGCGATCTTTTTTCCAGCACAGGCGCACTACCCCGGTGTGGGGCTTGGGGAGCTGATCACATTACAAGCATCTACCGGAGGGAGCAGCAAGTGAAGTAACCCAGCACACTACACTACAGGCGCAATACCCCTGTTGGGGTTCTGGGAGCTGGTGAGTAGGCAACCAAAAGGGGGAGCACTAGAGTCACCAGACAATTGTTGCAGCACCAAAGTCACCATTGGGAATCTTATAAAGTTAATACAATACCAACCTATGGGACTGTTATACTATGTCTGAGATCTAACTGCTGGAATTTTTGTGCTAATAGTTTCTGTTTTGTATACATGCATTTTTAATCCATGCTTGATTACACATATGGTATTTGATCAAGGTGGCATAATTTATATACATAGCATGTGTACTGGTATATGGAGTAATGCCATCTCCATGATGTATCCAACTGTTTGATACGGGTATAGATTTATATATAGAAATTATTTCATAGCATATGGTATATGGTTTCAATAAATGCACATTATGGAATATAGCCTCTGCCTTTACCACCAGACGCTGTAGGACAACTTTATGTTGTGCGACACCTGATTGGTTACAATATATCTTCCTCAAGTATACAATATTGTGCACACACTTATGTTTTTTGAAGTGTCATTCATAATATAAGGGGGACCTACTCCTAGATGCTTAATACCTTATAGATTTACAACCACTAGTAGGGGGTTGCTATATCTAAGGCTATCCCAGTTTAACCTATAGGTAGCGCCATTATACCCATACTTTATTTTCCAATACGTTCTGCAAAGCACCTCACTGGGGACTTTGTGTAAGGGAGGCAGCAACCTGTGGTTTCTTACCCTATAGACGTGTCCTAAGCGCAGTTTCTTTTCGGAATTCTACAGTTCATTGAGTGAACCATGAATGCCAACATGTACTGTGACATACTTAAGCCAAGCATGATCCCCTCCCTTCGGAGACTGGGCCACAGGGCAGTATGCCAACATAACGACCCCAAACACACCTCCAAGACGACCACTGCCTTGCTAAAGAAGCTGAGGGTAAAGGTGATGGACAGGCCAAACATGTCTCCAGACCTAAACCCTACTGAGCATCTGTGGGGCATCCTCAAATGGAAGGTGGAGGAGTGCAAGGTCTCTAACATCCACCAGGTCTGTGATGTCATCATGGAGGAGTGGAACAGTACTCCAGTGGCAACCTGTGAAGCTCTGGTGAACTAAATTCCCAAGGGGGTTAAGCAGTGGAAAATAATGGTGGTCACACAAAATATTGACACTTTGGGCCCAGTTTGGACATTTTCACTTAGGGGTGTACTCACTTTTGTTGCCAGCGGTTTAGACATTATAATGGTTGTGTGTTGAGTTATTTTGGGGGGACAGCAAATTTACACTGTTATACAAGATGTACACTCACTACTTTACATTGTAGCAAAGTGTAATTTCTTTAGTGTTGTCACATGAAAGATATAAAAAAAATTATAAAAATGTGAGGGGTGTACTCACTTTTGTGAGATACTATACATACAACAAAGCAATCAAATTTTAGCTATAAAAGAATTAATACAAAATATATAAAGAAATATACATATTTACACTATGTTAAAAACAATAAAAAAATAATGAATCATGAGTAGGGTTGAGCCGAACACCCCTTGGTTCAGTTTGCAGCAGAACATGCGAACAGGTAAAAAATGGTGCGAACACCATTAAAGTCTATGGTACGCAAACGTGAAAAATCAAAAGTGCTAATTTTAAAGGCTTATATGCAAGTTATTTTCATAAAAAGTGTTTGGGGACCCTTGTCTTGCCCCAGGGGATATGTATCAATGCAAAAAAAGTGTTAAAATTGATGTTTTTTCGAGAGTAGTGATTTTAATAATGCTTAAAGTAAAACAATAAAAATGAAATATTTCTTTAACCTCCCTAGCGGTATGATTATGTCAGATTTTTGTTGCTGAAAGCGGTACATTGTTTTGCATGGAAATTTGGCGTTTTATATTGTAGGCCTGTAATTCTTAGGAATAACACACTTAAATCTGTCCAAGCAGGAGTCTAGTAGACATTCCGGGTATGATAAAGTTTGAAACACAATATCATAAATTATAATATAATAAAAAGCTATAAATAATTATACCAAATAATAATATAATAATAATAAAATGTATTCAATAATGCAATCAAATCAAAAACACTGTAATTTGCTCAGTTGCAGAATTGTCGCTGTCATTACTTTCAGTGTTTGGTGACGAATTTTCCCACAAATCACAATCGCTCAATTTTGCAAGTGTTCTAATTTATTATCGCTGTTTTCTATCTGGTCCAAAACTGCTTTTGATGTAAAGGGACACTTTTTGGTTGCTATGAACAATCTCAAGTTTCCAGGCAGACAGTATATATATAATATGAAACTACATGCAGGGCACTGTACAAAGCACTAGGGACAAAAGGGAGGTGAAAAGATTTCATACAGTAATGTAATCTATAGGATTACAGTATACTGTATGTGTTCTGTGTTTTTCACTTTTTGAATTTGGCACCGGGCTCCATCACCATGCATTGCGACGCTTGCAGGGAACTGAGCCCAGCTCAGTTTTATATTGTAGGCCTGTAATTCTTAGGAATAACACACTTAAATCTGTCCAAGCAAGAGTCTAGTAGGCATTCCGGGTATGATAAAGTTTGAAACACAAAATCATAAATTATAATATAATAAAAAGCTATAAATAATTATACCAAATAATAATATAATAATAATAAAATGTATTCAATAATGCAATCAAATCAAAAACACTGTAATTTGCTCAGTTGCAGAATTGTCGCTGTCATTACCTTCAGTGTTTGATGACGAATTTTCCCACAAATCACAATCGCTCAATTTTGCAAGTGTTCTAATTTATTATCGCTGTTTTCTATCTGGTCCAAAACTGCTTTTGACGTAAAGGGACACTTTTTGGTTGCTATGAACAATCTCAAGTTTCCAGGCAGACAGTATATATATAATATGAAACTACATGCAGGGCACTGTACAAAGCACTAGGGACAAAAGGGAGGTGAAAAGATTTCATACAGTAATGTAATCTATAGGATTACAGTATACTGTATGTGTTCTGTGTTTTTCACTTTTTGAATTTGGCACCGGGCTCCATCACCATGCATTGCGACGCTTGCAGGGAACTGAGCCCAGCACACAGAGGCATCAGGCAGAGGACACAGCTCACACACACAGTGGGAGAACATCGCAGGATCCTGGGGACAAGGTAAGTAACTTTTCCTGGATCCTGGGTTGCGATCCAGAGCGTGGCTTGGGATTACCACTTTTAGTATGGAAAATTCACCCCGAGCCACACTCGGGAATACCGCCAGGAAGGTTAAAAATTGTGCCTGGGGGTGTCCTTAGTATGCATGTAAAGTAGCGCATCTTTACCATGTTTATAACAGTGCTACAGCAAAATGACATTTCTAAAGGAAAAAAGTCATTCAATACTGCTCACGGCTGTAATGCATTGTCGTACCCCAGCAATATAGATAAAAATACCAAAAATACCAAAAAAAATGGCGCAAATGTCCCCCCCAAAATACATACCAGTCCCTTCAAGTCTGGTATGGATATTAAGGGGAACCCCACACCAAAAGTTTTAAAAAAATGGTGTGGGGGCCCCCAGGCAATATATACTCTGAACAGCAGAATATATAGTATACGACCTGCCCTATATACTCTGCAGAAGATTAGGGCCTTAGGTGTTGGTGGTACCAGAACACTGTAAGCCCTCACAGTTACTCTTGTTGGGCGCAGAAACAGGCCCTGCTGTGAAATATTATATCAAAAATTGTAAATACATGCCCCTCTTAAACAGAGGCAGAAAAATTGGGCCTTGGCTGGTGGTGGTGGTGCCACAACTCTGTAACCCCTCACGTGTACTCTTGTTGGGAGCAGGAATGGGCCCTGCTGTGAAATATTAGATAAAAAATTATAATTACATGGCCCTGTTAAACAGGGGCAGAAAAATCAGGCCTTGGGTGGTGGTGGTGCCACAAAACTGTAACCCCTCACAGATACTCTTGTTGGGAGCAGGAATGGGCCCTGCTGTGAAATATTAGATAAAAAATTGTAATTACGTGCCCTGTTAAACAGGGGCAGAAAAATTGGGCCTTGAGTGGTGGTCATGGTGCCCTAAACCAAAAATATTGTTGGAAGCTAGCATCATCAAGATTGAGGAGGAATAGGATAGTCAGCATAGGCAGTCTTCAAGGGATCCCACATCCATAGCAAATTCAATCAGTTACATCAACATCAGGTGCTTGATAGCTGCTGATCCAAGACTGATTGATTTTTTATGAATGTGAGCCTATCAACGGAGTCTGTGGACAGTCACACTCTTTGATTCATTAAAAACCCTCCAGCAGCACTGAATGTGCGTTTAGAAATAACAGGACAGTAGCTCAATTGCATATTAAGCAAGTTCTGGCCAGTAGTCCCTCCCCAAGACCCAATAACCCAGTGGATGCTCTATTGGAAAGGTTTCAAAGTCTGCTCATGCCTCTAGATATTCCTGCACCATATAATGCAGACATTGGCGATGGTTGCTTGAACCAATAAGACCTTGGCGCTGAGGACTGAAAAATTGTTTAAAGGCATCGGTCAGGTGCGCATGCGCGGGACTTCCGGATCACCACACTAGCCGGGAGCTCTGCACCACTGCGGTCCTCCAGTGGCCCCCACACCAGCTATATACAGTGGGACTCCTTGGTATGACCTCCTCCAATCTCTGGACAGCGCAGGGCACCCGCCCGTATGTCGGGGTCCATCCAAAGAAGGACGCTAACCGCCAGCTCAAATTCGGCCTGGCTACCCCTGAGCCTCCCAAGATGCTCATCCATGCGGAGACACAGAAACCCAGGACAGCATAGCGGGCCCTCCGCCTCCTCCATTGCCTGCTTCCTCCCCTGTGAGTAACAAACAGGACTTTCTTGTTTCTCCGGCCTCCACTGAATCACTCCTGGGCAGATTAATGGCAGGCATCTCCCACTCTCCCCTGATTAACACTCCTAACAGCCTGGCAGATTCACTACAGGCCTCTCCCATGCTACACAATCACCCCCTGAAATGGCCCAGCTATTAAGCAGCTTCTCTGACATGTTGGCTGCTGGTCTCTCACAAAATGCATTACATCCTCCATTAAAGCAGACCTACAGAGCCTGGGGGCCCGAATGGATGCAATTGAAAAGGCTGTAGTTGACTCTGCAGCACGCACAAATCAAAACACTACATGCATCCAGACTCTACAAGAACAACTTGAAACTGCTCTCTCCTAGATAGATGATTTAGAGAATAGGAGCAGGCATTACAATTCCGCATCAGAGGAGTACCCGAATCTATCAGTGACATGCAAGGCACCGTCAAATCATTTATAAAGGATATCATCCCAGATATTCAGGATCACAGGCTCGAATTGGATAGGGCCCACAGAGCATTGCAACCCCACCGCCAACATGGTCTTCCATGGGACATTGTGGTAAAACCACATCTCTACGGGGTGAAGGAGGAAATCATGAAGAATTCTTGCAATCAGGATCTCAACATACAGGACAATAAAATTCAAATTTTTGCGTATATATACCCCACCACAATCCAGAAGAGGAGATCTCTCAAACCTCCCCTTGATATTCTCTCCCAAAAAATGATAAAGTACAGATGGGCCTTTCCCTTCCGCCTGTAATTCCAGTACAAAGAAAAATCCTACAGCTTCACAAACTTCAGAAACGGTGAACATCTACTCCTTCAACTCGGGTTCATCTAGCAGGAACTACCTCCCCACCAGACAGAGAACCGCCCGAGCTCCTCCAAAAGGCCTCCACCGAACAGCCCCCTACTCCGCTGTGGGTGAAACAGCAATCAAAGAGACACCGTGACTCTATCCCTCCAAGATGAGCGCCTAGGCTGACTGACCCCTAAAGGGTCCGACTCCAATCCTTCCAAATTACCTGGAACCCCGATGGTGTAGTAGCTACTCCTACACCCACTTAGTCCTTCCTTGGATCTGTTGGACTTGTCCTCCCATTTCAGCTATACCCTTTTCTCCACCCCCCCCCTCCCCCCCCCTTTTTTTTTACCATTATATCCCAAGGTCCACTATCCACTACTACTATCCTTTCCACAAAGGCTGCAGTTATTCATTTAACCCATGGACTGGGACCAAAAGGACTGGTAAAGTTTTCACCCCACAAATATGTTTCCCCTCTCCCCCTAACTCTTATCCATTCCCCCCTTCCCTTACCCCCCCAGCCCCCCCCCCTCCTCCCCCTACCCTTTCCCCTTCTTACCTTCCCCGTCACTGTTGCCTTAAGGCTGAACTAACTGTTTGTTACGTATACTCGGATTAGGAGATACATGTTTATTTGTTTCTTACATATGCAACTCATACATGTTAATTGTATATCCCTACCCTGGGTACTCCTTTAACTTTGTTATCCAAGGGGCCCTGCAACCGGAGCGGGGCCACTTGCCTCTCCACCTGTTGTGACCTTGAAGAGTAATCCTCCCCTGGTGACACCAGGGATGCAACCCCAATCAGGGTTGCCCGTAAACCGATCCCTACAATCTATAGGGCGTCGGAGTAGGTCTTGGCTGGCTTACCCTGCTTACAGAGAGTCCCGGATGTTTAATACACTGGGCCTGTCTTCTCCCATTCTCTTCTTCTCTATTCTTTCTTTCTGGTCTTTCTTTACTTCCTCTGCCCTTCTCTCTCCCCCCACCAGGTGCCTTCAAGGAGAGCTCCCCGATTCAAATCTACTCGCATTCTAGGCTTGCTCCAACCTCCCCAGACGGGTGTACCTACTCAAAAGGACCGGGTAAGAACTATTTGCATACACTCACACTGACCCCCTCATATCCATGGCTAACACTACCCCCAAACAGGCATCCCTTAAGATAGCATCCCATAACACACAAGGCTTAAATTCCCCAATTACAAGACGTAAGGCCTTCAAATAACTACCACTCTAGGGGAAATCCAGGAAACCCACTTATCTAAAAGCTTTAAGCCCAACTTTCTGCACCAAAACTATCCAACCTTTTTCCTAGCCAATGCAGATGATAAAAAAAGAGGGGTTGCCGTCCTCATCTCCAAATGCACCCCATTCACTCTCTCTCAAACCATCAGGGACAGTGAAGGATGGTACATACTGGTCAAAGGCCATATTAATGGCACCCTATTCACCCTCATTTTTTATTATGCCCCAAACAAAGGCCAATTATCCCTTTTCTCTTCCATGCTAACCCTCCTATCCCCCTTCCTTGAAGGTAAGGTAATAATGGGCGGTGACTCAAACGTTGCCTTCGATCACCTTCTAGATAAGTCAACACAAGGCAGATCCCACCTGAAACGGGTCCCCAAACAGAGCCTCCGTATAGCCCGGCTCTTCCATTCCCTAGGCATGATAGACACTTGGATAGAATTACATCCTACTGTAAAGGATTAAACACATTTATCTGCACCTCAGAGGACATACGCACGCATATATCATATTTTCCTACACACCTTAGATATTCACTTAGCATCTCAGGCCTCTATAAGTGAGGTCCCCTGGTCAGATCACTCCTTAGTCTCCTTCAAATTACTGGTTTCTTGAACCAGGTAAGTCCCCCTCAGTGGCGCCTTAATGAGACTCTCCTAACCAACCCAGTACACTGTACTATGCTCGAAAAAGAGCTACAGGAATACTTCCGCATTAACGATACCCCCGACATGTCTCCAAGCTCTTTATGGGGAGCCCATAAGGCAGTCATGAGGGGTAATTTTATCCAGCTAGCAACAGGCCTTAAGCAAGAAAAATTAATGGACATAATAATCAATCTAGAGAAAAACTTTCAGTCCATGAGTAAAACACACAAAAACAACCCCACACCCGCATCGCTAGCTCAACTTGATGCAGCTAGAATTGCCCTGAATGTGGCCCTTACCTCAAGCGCTGAAAAATACCTAAGATGGGTGAGCGGCAGATTCTATCTCCACTCAGACAAATTCGGCCCCCAACTTGCAGCGAAGCTCTCGCCTAAGCATAGGGTTCACGCTCTGCCCAAAATTAAATCACTATCCGGCACCCTGACCAAAACCCCAAACAGATCCTTGAAGTATTCCACTATTTAAATCTATACTCAGGATCAAACCTCAGCAGTACACATACGCTCAACACTTTCTTAGACAACATCCCACTCCCCAAAATCTCTGACCCACTTCGCTCTATAATGGACGCCCCCATTTCTGAAACGGAAGTCAGAGAGGTCATAAAAGAGCTGAAAATAGGTTCAGCCCCAGGCCCAGATGGCTTCTCGACACAGTTCTATAAGACCTTTACGATGTCTTATCTCCTTATCTGGTCCCGTTTTTCAATTCCCTTGGCAAAGATTCGCCTTTAGACTCAGCAGCTAATTTAGCATACATCTCTGTCATTCCCAAACCTAGCAAGGACCAGAGCCAAGTGAGCAATTATAGACCCATATCATTAATTAACAACGACCTAAAAATAATGACGAAAATTTTATCCAACAGATTAGGGACCTTCATAGGGTCCTATGTACATAAAGACCAGTTTGGTTTCATCCCGGGGAGACAGAGCCCGGATCAGATAAGGAGGATACTAGATATCATATCCCTTCTGAAGTCAGGCTGGGATGGCAATTCACTACAAGAAGGCTTTCTCTTGTCCATTGACCTCCAAAAGGCCTTTGACACAGTCACCTGGCCTTACCTATTCAGCACTTTAGAAAGGTGGGGTTTTGGCTCAAATTTTCTCAACCTTCTTGAAGCCCTCTATTCCCTGCCCAAAGCACAGGTCAGACTCCAAGGACACTTCTCAGACCCTTTCCCCATCACTAAAGGAACTAGACAGGGTTGGCCACTCTTCCCCCTCCTTTTTTCCATTGCAATTGAAATTTTGGCTATTTCTATTAGAGGTCACCCAGACATCCACGGAGTCAAATGTGGCTCTACAATACAAAAATGCGCTCCCTTCGCAGATGATATCCTCCTCTTCATGACCTCCCCTCTCATCTCAACCCCTAATGTCTTGCAACTCCTACACAAATTTGGACAGGTCTCTGGATCGCAAGTCAATATGTCTAATGCCCCGCACACACGGTCGGATTTTCCGATGGAAAATGTCCGATCGGAGCGTGTTGTCGGAAATTCCGACCGTGTGTGGGCTCCATCGGACATTTTCCATTGGATTTTCTGACACACAATGTTGGAGAGTAGGAGATAAAATTTTCCGACAACAAAATGCGATCGCGTCAATTCCGACCGTGTGTGGCCTGTTCCGACGCACAAAGTGCCACGCATGCTCAGAAGAAATTCCAAGACGGAACAGCTTGTTCTGGTAAACTTAGCGTTCGCAATGGATACAGCACTTTCGTCACGCTGCAATGTCAAAAATGGTTTAATACAGCGCACTCTCTTCTTCTTTATAATGTGACAAGAATTAGGTAGTTTTGCTGCTCATATTCACACACACTTCTCACAAAGTTTTATTTTTGTTTTTTTATTGGTATTCCCTGAATATATTGTTATTAGTTGTCACATCTGACATAAATTTTTTTTTTATTTAATTTTTTGGGGGATTTTAAGCCTTTTTTTTTTATTTAATGTTTGTATTTTTTCCAAGGCTGATCTTTGTTCAATGTTATTTTTTTTTTTACTCCAGACTATTTTTGTGTGTGTTTTGTGTGTCAAGTTACCCCAACACCATTGATATCTTTTATTATTTAATCTCAAGGAGATTGTTTGTTGTTGGTGTCCCTTGTTCATTTCACATTGTATATTTGAAATGTACCTGAATCCTCACAAAAAAACTGTCATTTTTGAAGTAAAACACATAGGAGAGTATAATTCCAAACAAAAATCCTTTATTAAGGGATCAGAACCAAACAAAGAGGGAGGCAACACTGGATCAACATGAGAAATTAGCGAAGCCTGGGACCCCCACGGCAGACATCAATTCTTGAACATCAAAATTGGTGGCCTGAGGAGTCCATATGTAAGGGAGGGCAGTCTGGTCCAGAATTCGCAGAGATCCGGAAAGCAGCAGATGACATCTGTGTCCCCAGGCTGTGGTACCACAAGAGGCTGCATCTTTTGGCCGACCAGACTGGATCCAGGGTCCTCACTTTCTGGTCTTCCTTTCACGCTTCCTTCCGGGCTGTGGCTGTGCAGTTGGAGATGTGGCAGGAGGAGGAGTAGGACCTGGAGGAGGAGGAGGACTGGGAGGACCTGGAGGAGAAGGAGGAGGAGGACCTGCAGGAGGAGGAGGAGGACCATCGCAAAGGTGTGTCTGAGCTGTAATTTGGCCCCTCATACCTTTGTTAAGAGCCTCCGATATGAGCGCCTCACACATGACTTGTTGTCCCTCCTCCATCCTCTGCATTTTATATGCAATGACGGCAGCAATGTCCTCCTCCATGGTTTGTCGTGCTCCCAGGACCTCTGTAGCCCTCAAAAAGAGACCTCTGGTAGCCTCCTCTAGGGCACTCCTCCTGCTGCCACTTTCTCTTTCCAGGGGGAGTGGAGGGACCTGCAGATCAGCCAGCCGGCTCGGCCCGGCCACCTCCTGGCTGAGACTTCCCTGTGTATGAAAAAGGGACATGGTTGTAATGTTTTGCATCATCAATCACAATCCTAAATTAGTACTCCCAACTAACATCTAGTTAACATCATTGATTGGACAAGCAGCAATATTTAGAGTAATGCTATACCTGGCTCAATCTGGGCTCCTCCTTGTGTTGTTGCCTGGAAGGCCCAGGTTGGGCATCAGAAGCCTCAGCCGGGGGGGAAGGAAGCGTGGAAGGAAGACTTGAGAGGGATGGCCTGGGTTCAGTCTGGCCTGCCAGAAAATGCAGCCTGTCGTAGTACAACATCCTGTGGACATAGATGTCATCTGCTGCTCCGGATCTCTGTGAATCCAGGACTTTCTTGCGCTCCCTTAGATATGTGCTCCTCAGGCCACCAATTAATTTCTTTAAATAGGTGATGTCTGCCGTGGGGATCACCTGCTTCACAATTTCACACAATTGCACCAGTGCTGCCTTCCTCTTTGCTTGGTTCTTGAAATGGGGGTGTTTAATCTCCCACAGACAGGGCAGCTCCCTTAACATATCTACGAATACTGACATGAAGTCATTATCTTTCATTAGCATATCCATGTTCACTGCAAGACACAACACAAGACAAAGCCTAATGTCAGACAAAACTCTCCAAATCTTGTTACAATATAGGCCTCAATGTAGAAGCAGTATAGGCACAAGTTTGTCTCTTACCTTCGTTCTTACGATCGGCGCGTCCAATGCTCCTTCCTCCGCTCACAGATCGTACGTAATACGCACGCCTGTTACGCTTTATACACACTGCGCATGCGTGTAACTCCGCCCGCCCCTGACGTTCTTTCTAGTCTATTCCCCGCCCCTTTTCGTTCAGCGCAGTGGGGGAAGAGCACATGGCGGAGTCACAGCAGGTGCGTGATAATTGCAGGAACGAGGAGGAGGAGGAGGAAAGCCCGGATCCGGACACGTCACGATCCAGAATGAGACGTTTTAAGGCCACAAATATGTCCTTTGGGGAGATGTTGGAGATGGTCGACATCATGAGGAAGTCCGACTATGACGGAAAGTATGGGCCTTACCCCAACCCCAATATCCGAAAGGCCAAGATCATGGAGAAAGTGATCAAAAGTCTGCACAAGAATTTCGGGGTACGACGATCGAAAGATCAGCTCAGGAAGCAGTGGTCGGACCTGAAATTGAGAGAGCCAGAGCAGTACCGAAAGATCTGGAGAGTGGTGCAAAAAAGTAAGTAGTTGTGCTGTGTTCCTATTCTTTCTGTCTTTATTACGTTCGTGCTGCTCCATATGCTTTTATTAATTGTAATGTTTAAAAGGGCAACTTTAATGTTCATGGGCCCATTATTCGTTCGTATCAAACATTTTTCTTTCGGCCTCTAAAACACCATTGTTTAGGCCATATGCATTTTCCCACATTTTTTTGGGGCCTACTTGGATGCCAAATATTTGTTTGTGTAGATGGGTTTGTTACTAGAATGAAATGCAAACTAGATTCTGTGTAAGGAGAGGACACTCAGCAGCTGTTTTCACATCTGGACACTGGAGCATTAGTGTGGGACCCCAGAACACCATTTTTAGTAGGGGGGGCACACAGGTGCTCCAGTGTATACTATATGGGGGTCTCCATCTGTGAAGCTTGTAATAAACAGGTAAAGTATTGCAGCTTGACAAAGGCCAATAAAAAAACGACATCTTGGAACTCTGCCAAAATAGACAATTGTACCCCACTTCCAAGCAATGTTTCCTATTTATAGTTCTGCCATCAAATATCTGTGTGCTAATTATAACATTTTTGTTTTACATAGGGGAGAAAAGACTCGGAGGACACCCCTCATCCGAGGAGACCACAGACCCCCCCCCCTCTGGAAGAAGGGGAACTAACACCAACCCAAGAAGAGCAGGAGGAAGAAGAAGATGTGGTGGAAATTGGCACCACAACAGGTGAGTGTCTGCGACCACAGACTCAGGTAAAAGATGGATGCCGGCAGATTTTTGATACCTGTTTTTGTTTTGTTTCTCTCTTTTTAGGTGATCGTGATCCAGATCCTTTCACATCTGAAAGTGCCCAGATCCTGATCGGGGAGATCATGGGGTGTAATGTAGAACTGCAAAACATACAGCAAAAAATCAATGATGTGATTAAAAAAAATAATAACATCATTCTGTTTTGGGGCGAATTTAAAACCCCACAAAATCTATTTTTGGATTGTGGTGCAATCTTTTAAAACTTTTTGCAATGTTTTGAAAAGCCAAATTTGGAGGATGCACACAGTGTGTCAACATGTGCTATCTGCCATCACGGGAGATCAATGGACGCGTTTTGGGGGTGCAACCTATTCCTCAATTATAAAGTAGCGCTGAGGAAGGGCTTGCTCCCCCAAAACACGTCCCTTGATCCCCCGTGATGGCAGATAGCACATGTTGACATTCGTAAATTGGTGTGCATCTTCCAAATTTGGCTTTTCCAGGGGTGATTTCCCCCCATCTGAACGCTATATCAAACCCAGTTCCTAAATATTGATGTCTGATATAGCCTTCAGGTTTTACCTAATGTGAACTTTGTAAGTTCAAGTTTTTTGGCTTTCTTGTTGGTTTTACACATACCTGTTTTATCTTAAATGGTCATTTCGATTTTTGACTATGCTACTCCAAAAATTGTTATACAACAAACATGTTGGTTTGTTTTAAAAACCTTTGGTAAATGCACATGTGATTGTGCAGGTATAAAAAAGTTGGTTACTTAAGAATGTGTGGATTATTGTCTCAACACTACAACACTTTTGGGGTGATGTAATTGCTGTTTTCAGCAAAAATGGGGGTTATTTCCTAAGGGCAAATCCTCTTTGCACTACAAGTGCAGTTTCAGCGCAGTTGCAACTGCACTTGTAGTGAAATGTGTTTTTGCATTTAGGAAATAACAGCCAACAGTGCTTTGTATAATAAGGTTACACAATAACGACATTTTCTGGACTCAACACATTTCTGTCAGGGTCAGCTAAAACAAACACAAGCAGTAAATGTCCACAAAGAATTTCTTTTTTTTTTTATTAGAAAAAGGCTTCACAGATTGTCTGGCACATTGATAGCCCCCCTACCCGCAAAGAACTCCTGGTATCGTAACCGGACATCACAGGCACTCAGGGAGGGCAAGCCAGGACGGCCACTTTCAAGCGCCGTCAGTGTGGTTTGATGTATGATTCCGGCCTCAGGCCCAACTGAGCCAGCATAGTTGGCCGAATGTTTCCTTAAAAAGTTAAAAAGTTATGGAGAACACAGCACGCAAGTATAATATGGTTCAGTTTATACTCTGCCATATGGATGGGTGTCATAAATAGGCAGAACCGGCTGGCCAGGATTCTAAATGTGTTCTCCACCACTCTTTGGGCTCTGGCCAGCTGGTAATTAAAAACCCTCTGTTCCGGGGTGAGGGTCCTCATTGGGAATGGCCGCATCAGGTGGTCCCCCAGCGCAGCATCAGCAACGAACACAAATGGGAGTCCTTCCACATTGTCCTCTGGAGCTGGCAAGTCCAAGCTGCCATTCTGGAGACGCCTGTAGAAGTCCGTCTGGGCGATGACTCCACCATCGGACATCCGGCCATTCTTCCCCACGTCCACATACAAGAAGTCGTAATTAGCCGACACCACCGCCAACATCACAATACTATTGAACCCCTTGTAATTATAATAGTATGACCCCGAGTTGGGTGGTGGGACGATGTGGACGTGTTTCCCATCAATTGCCCCTCCGCAGTTAGGAAAGTCCCACCGCTGGGCAAAGTGGGAGGCCACAGTCTGCCATTCCTGTGGCGTGGAAGGAAACTGTTGATGAAAAAACAATAAACATTACTATTTTTGCTCTGAAACATGGCAAGCAGATTAGACACAAACATTATGGGGCAACCTCCAGATAGCATTTATTAAGGGGAATTTAACAACGCCAAACTATAAGGTACACCTATCATATCCCCCCCCCCCCTCTCATGGGCCATTTCTAACATTATAGGGGGGGGAGCTCTTGGACAGGTAACCCTCTTCACTTCATTGAGAGATGATACCTAAATAATGGGTATTACTTGGAACAGACCCTCCTTAGTTACACTATTAGCAGACCACTGGACAGGTAAGAAGTGTCATAATACAAAGATATAAATACACACTGTACACATTTGAGGACATTTGGACATTCTGCTATAACCTATCAAGTTAATAATAGGATCCCAAAACTTTAAACAGTACCATTTGAAAGTATACAGGCAGGCCCTACTACATGCTTTGGGGAATTCATCCATAAATCTGACCACAAAAGAGGTGGGTATAGTGTGTATGGGTTTGGCAAAGTCAGCAGATAGATGATTGAGGATAGATAGAGAATTGGGATCAGCTGACTTAGCAGTTGGGGGAGGGAGGGTTACTAAAAATGATTTGGGGACACCACAAAAAAAAAGCCTCTGGCACTCTGCCTGAATTTAAACCAAAAATAACATTTCTAAACATTTTAGGGGGTGTTTGCGGTAAAGCACTACTATGGAGCTGATAAAATACATTGTTAAGTGACTACATGAGGTGAATATGGGCCAGGAGACACCATGCTTGGGAGGTTAGTGAAGGGCAAATATGTATGAAGGACCTAAAATAATAATTACATAAAAATCCAGCATGCATGAGAACAAAGGGGACATTCACAGCATATTACAATCATGGTAATTAGGTAAGGAGGAAAGAAATACAATATATTAGCAAACATTAAATACAATAAAATGTGATATAAAAGGATACAAATTTTACCTTCATATACTCCTTCTGTAGGACCTGGATGATGGCAGAACAGGTCTCTGGGATAATGATCCCCACAGCCTGGGGGGAGATGCCTGTCGAGAACTTGAGGTCCTGCAGGCTTCTCCCTGTCGCCAAATACCGCAGGGTAGCGACGAGCCTCTGCTCCGGAGTGATGGCTTGCCTCATGCAGGTATCCTGCCTGCTGATATAGGGGGTCAGCGAAGCCAACAAACGGTGAAACACGGGGTCCGTCATCCTGAGAAAGTTCCTGAAATCATCAGGATTATTCTCACGGATCTCACGGAGCAAAGGCATATGAGAGAACTGGTCACGCTGAAGCAACCAATGCTTGGTCCATGAACTCCTCCCCACCCTGTTCATGGACTGGACTTGTGTCAAGGTCAGGACCCCAACACCAAGCCCCCGCACAGCACAAACTCTACGAGGAGTACGCATACGAAACATGGCTAGAAAATGGTCGGCTGCTCAGAACGAAGTAACAGAACGCACTGAAGAACAGCAAGGCCTGTGAAGAGCGAACTGAAAAACAGTAACGAACGAACAAGAATACAATGACTACTTAAAGTCACGCGGAACTTGCTGCACGCACTGAAGAGCAGATGCAAACCCACAAGCACAAACTGAACCGCAGTAAACGATCGGAAAGCCACGAGTCTGAAAAAGCGCCTCTCACCAAACTTTTACTAACACGAGATTAGCAAAAGGAGCCCAAAGGGTGCCATGCTTGGTTCTGAACCGGCCTTTTTTAGTCTCGTCATACGTGGTGTACGTGACCGTGTGGTTGGCGATCGGATTTTCCGACAACTTTGTGCGACCGTGTGTAGACAAAACAAGTTTAAGCCAACATCTGTCGGAAAAAATCCTAGGATTTTGTTGTCGGAATGTCCGAACAAAGTCCGACCGTGTGTACGCCCTATAAGTCTGTCGCCCTCAACCTCTCCACACCCTCATCCCTAGTGGATAGATTACTGATTCATTTCCCCTTCTCTTGGAGTACCACCCATATCCCATACCTGGGCGTCCACCTGACGACCACTATAGACCAACTGTATAAATACAATTACCTGCCCATGTTCAAGAAGCTTAAGAATGATCTCGATCAATGGTCACTACACAAACTGTCCTGGCTAGGAAGGGTCAATGCCATTAAAATGACCCTCCTGCAAAGCTTGCTATACCTCTTCCGCTCTCTTCCCATACCGGTCCCCAAACTCCATATCAATCACTTACAGTCATCGATAATCTGATTTACATGGGGCAAATCAAATCACAGACTCCCTAAAAAGACCCTCTTAAGACCCAGACGGAAAGGGGGTTTAAGACTGCCCAATCTCTGGTGGTAATACCAGGCAGCACAACTGAGCCAAATCTCAGCCATATACCCCAGAGGCCCAAAACCTGACTGGATAGGAATGGAAAAACAAGCTATCCCCAATTTTACTATTGATTTCCTTATATGGTGCCCCCCTAAATCTAGGCCCCCGATCATATCGCCTACCCTTTCTCACTCAATAGCATTATGCGACTCCCTACAAAAATTAAACACCATAACAACCAGGTGGCAACCCTTAGCCCACATTTTTCATAACCCCCTATTCCCTCCAGGGATGAATATCAAGGCATTTCAGTGGTGGCTTGATAAATGTCTCCATCGAATAGGGCACTTCTTTAACTTGAACGGGCCCCTTAAACTAAGTCACTGCACCACAAAACTTGAAATGCCCTCCTCAGAAAATTTTCACTTCCACCAAATAGCCCACTTTCTACACTCAATCTCCTCCCAGGATTCGCTTACCTTAACTGCTATCCCGTATGAACAGTGGTGTTCCACAGCCATGGATATGAGAGGGTGAATCTCTCTGATTTACAGCCTTAGCTGAACCGTCGGAGAAAGCGACATACATGCAGAGCTGGGAACGAGACCTTGAGATCGATTTGGCACTCTCACTTCACAAGCGCATTCCTGGTACCAACACGCCTAGCTAAATTTTATCCACAGTCTTCACCCCTGTGCTTCAGGGGATGTGGTCCCCTGGGATCTCTCCTCCATACCGTATGGGAGTGTCCCAGAATCAGAGGCTATTGGAACAAACTTTTTAATCTAATCCGCAAAGTCACTGATACAGCCGTATCCCAAGACCCGACAATAGCCCTCCTTAACCATAAAATTCCTAAACTCCCAAAATACACCCAAATTCTGATCCACTACATCTTCATTGGAGCTAAACTAACAATAGCTTGGGTCTGGAAGTCCCCAAAGGTATCCTTCCATTTAACCAAACAAAAAATTTCCTGGATTATGTAACAGGAAAAAACCTCTAATACCATCCTTGACAAACTCGAGAACTTTAAACGCGTTTGGGAACCTTGGGCCCGATATAATGGTGTTTACCTTTAACCCCAGGTCTGTTCCTTCACACTGACGGCCCTCCAGAAGTAAGCCTTTTTACAACTCCTAGCTCTCCTTGAAGCTAGTACCTGACCCCCGCACCCCCTTCCTGCTCCTTCCCCCTTTCTCTACTTCAATTTCTCTATCTCTTCCTCCTCTTTTCTGTCCCTGTTCCCACCATTCCTATCAGCACCTGCTGGCGGGATGTTGGGATATGTCTGTAACAAAAATCCCTCTTCCTCTCACAATTGCACTAGTTTGTTTTTGGTACAAGTTAATAGTTTCCGATACATTACCCAGATTCAGTTGTCCTTAGGGCATACTACATAAACGTACCTGAGGGTAATACTCCTAGCAAGTTATCAATGGTTTTCTTAATACCTCCTGTGAGTGCACTTTGAATTAATCAACAACCGGAGGCCGGAAAGTCTCGCTACCCTGGCACAGTCTGATCCCATATGGGGTGCCGGGGTCTCGGGGCAACTGGCAGCTATTTAAATCAGTTGTCACTGTTCCTCATGTTACTGTTACAAGTATAACTCCCTCAGCACCATCCTCCGCACTTGTGGCAGAACTGCCCAGATGGTGTATGTCTCTGGGAACCCTCTTTGATAACAGCTGTTTCTCTGTATGTTAATCTATAATCTATGACTCCCCTGCGTGGGAGAACTTTTGTTACAATATTACTCAACATTCAATAAAAATATTTGAGAACTGAAAAAAAAAAAGGCATTGGTCAGACGGCCACCTTCTCCACCGCTCTTCCTCTGAATGAACGAAGCCTCAGCAACACGCTGTCCAGCACCAGGAAATGATAACCTCCCAGGATCGGGAAATGCGTTGCACAAACCTTTCTTCAAGGCCTCCTAAAGATGTTTCATCCTCTGCTCCCTCCGCAAAAGGCAGGATGAGTTCTGCAACCTTACCCTTGTAACGAGAAGCAAGAAGAGTTGCCAGCCAGTAATGATCCCTCTCCTTGATACCACGTATCCTAGCATCTTTTCGCAGGCTTTGCAGAATCAGAGAGGCCATGCAGCATAAGTTTGCTGAGGCATTCGATTCTGAGTCTTCTGGGTCACTAAGGATCACATGATCCATAACTACCTCCTCCCAGCCACGTACAACTCCTTGGGTTTCTCAGTGGACTGAAAACTGTTACTTGAAGACTACTGCTGAGTGTTATCCTCTAGATTCATGCTGACACAATCCTTCTCCTCCTCCTCTTCCTCCTGTGTGTTTGGTGGACCCGCAGGCATGCTATCTGGATAAAGGGGGCCTTGAAAGGAAGTCCTCCTCTTCCTCCCGCTGTTCTGCCTCAAGTGCCCTTTCCATGCCCCAGCAGGAAGACTGGAGGGACAGTGTCATTGATGCATGCATTGTCGCTGCTCACCATCCTTGTGGCCTCCTCAAATGGTGACAGGACAGTGTATGCATCCTTGATCAGTAGCCAGTGACATGGCAAAAAGAAGACAAGCTCCCCTGACCCTGTCCTGGTGCCATACCCGCACAGGTACTCATTGATGGCCCTCTGCTGTGTGTGCAGCCAACATTGAGTTCCACCTGGTGGGCATGTCACAAATGAGGCAGTTGGTGGGCAGGTTGCATTACCTTTGAATGTCAGCCGAGCACTGGCTTTGTATGACCAGCGTAAATGACCACAGACTTTTCTGGCCTGCATCAGGAGATCCTGTAAGCCTGGGTACCTGCCCAAGAACCACTGCACCACCAAATTCAGGAAATGTGCCAAACATGGAACATGGGCCAAGTGTCCCTGTCAGAGGGCAGAGAGAAGGTTGGGGCCATTGTCGCATACATGTCGCTGAAGCTGGCATGTCGCTGAAGCTGGCATGGCGTCAATCACCTCTAAGCCTGCCCCTGCAGAGCTGACAGAATCTCTGCCCCAGTGTGGCTCCTGTCCCCTAGGCAGACCAACTCAAGCACAGCATAGCATCTTTTAGCCTGACTGCTTGTGTAGCCCCTTGAATGCTTATGGAGCACCACTGGTTCAGAGGACAAATCTACAGAAGAGGGCATAGAGGAAGAAAAAAAGGAGGGGATAGAGGAGAGAGCTGTGGCAGAATCACTACTAGCATTTTGGGGGCGTGGTGGCGGAACAAGCTACAACAACACTGAATCCTGCCTGGGATCCTTCCCAGCTGCCAGCAGAGTTACCCAGTGCGCCATGAAGGAAAGGTAACGTCCATGCACATGCCTGCTGGACCATGAGTCAGCGGTAATATGAAGCTTAATGTTGACCGCCCTGTCCAATAAGGCCAAAACATTGCCTTCCACATGCCAATACAGAGCCAGAATGGCGTTCTGTGAAAAGAAATGGTGTTTTGGAACCTGCCACTGAGGTACAGCACATTCCACAAATTCACAAAAGGGGGCAGAGTCTGCCAGCTGAAAAGGCAGCATTTGTATTGCTAGCAATTTGGCCAAGCTAGCATTTAGATGCTGAGTATGTGGATGGCTGGGACCAAATTTCTTTTTATGGTTCAGAAACTGGGCTAGGGAAATTTGCCTGCTAAAATCAATTGGTGGTGTACTGCTAGCGGATTGGCTGCAAGTACTTGGGACACCTATTGCTATACCTTCATTCCTCTCAGTGCAGGTTTTTGAGAGGACTGGAGTTATAGTAGGGTTGGAGATACCAGATGAGGAGCAAGGAAAAGTTTGCCTTTTTCTTTGATGTGGGTCTTTCAAGTGCAGTTGCCAACGGACTACATGGCAGGTCATCATATGTCTGGTCTGTCTGCATGTGGTGCCCAAGCGGCTGCTGTTCTTGCCACAGTTCATCCGCTTTCGACATAGGTTGCAAACAGCAATGGTGCGATCTGCTGCACATGTGTCTAAAAAGGCCCACACCAAGGAACTTTTAAAAGTCAGCGGGGAATCAGCAGCACCCTGCACCTGCGGAGCTCTGCGGTGTGATGCAATAGAGTGGCTGCCCCCTAGAGGACATCCTGCCTCATTGGAGTTGTGCCTCCTCCTCCTCTCTTCTCTCAGGCACCCAAGTACAGTCAGTGACCTCATCATCCCCTCCCTCCTCATCACTGAAGCAAACTTTGCAGTATGCTGCAGCTGGGGGAACATGACTGCCAGTTTCTTGTCCTTTTTGGGCACCCCCTCTCTCTAGACTCACGTTACTCCCTTCCTCAACCTGGGAACCAACAGCGGAGCCTTCAAATCGCTGCTCATCCTCCAGCAGCATGTACCCGACACTGTGGTTGAATAATTCTGAGGACTCCTCCATGCATGATGGCGGGGCTACGGAAGTGGCTGTGGACAAGGAGCTGGTGGAATAGGCCGATTTGGCAGCTGCGTTGGAAGGCAAACTATTCTGAGCCTGGGTGACAGAGGATGAGGAGGATGAGAACAGCTTTGTTATACAATCCATCAACTCTTCTGCATGTTGTGGCTCAATAACATGGCCAGCAGCAGAAAAAAAGGACAAGCATGGCCACCTGCAGAGAATGTACCTTATCCACGACCAGCACAGTTGACTGCAGACACAGAGGCTGCTTGCCCTCTTTTAGTGGCCTGTGAGTGTCTGCCTCTCCTTGGTGGCCTTCCAGACATGATGTATTTTTTGTTTTGCAACACCACACTACTCTGTATTAGATACTGTGTACACCGCCTGAAGTGTATTAGAAACTGTACACACTGTATTAGATACTGTGTACACCACCAGAAAAGTAGTAGAAACTATACACACTAGGGTTGTCCCGATACCACTTTTTTAGGACCGAGTACAAGTACCGATACTTTTTTTCAAGTACTCGCCGATACCGATTACCGATACTTTTTTTTTATGTCACTTGACAGTGTTTTTTTTTTTTTTAACAGTGCTTTTTTTGTGTGTTTTTTTTTATTTACAATTTTTATTTTTTACAATAATTTTTTTTAATTCTTTATTGCAATATGTGTTTTTTTTTTTTTAATCAGCCCTGTTGGGGGGCTTTGGTGAGATATCAGGGGTCTTAACAGACCTCTGATATCTCCCCCTTGAGACAGAGAAAGAGACCGAGGATAGAGATTCCCCAGTCCCTTTCTCTGCAGCCTCAGCTGCACTGAGAATGAATGGAGAGAAGACAGCGGCTCCTCTCCATTCATAAACTGACACATTGTAATCACAAGAGATTACAATGTTTCAGTTATGTGAATGGACAGAGTCAGCTGACTCTATCCATTCACAAAGGAAGGAGGAGGGGGACGGCGGAACGGAGGGGGAGAACGGAGGGGACAGAGAAGGAGAGGGGAACGGAGGGGACAGCGGAGAGGCACAGTGGAGATGCACAGCAGAACGGAGGGGACAGTGGAGGGGAACAGATAAGGAGAGAGGAACGGAGGGGACAGGATAGGCACAGAGAATGAAAGAGGAACGGAGGGGACAGCGGAGGGGGACAGAAAAGGAGAGAGGAACGGAGGGGACAGTGGAGGGGGACAGAAAAGGAGAGAGGAACGGAGGGGGACAGCGGAGGGGGACAGAGGAAAGGAGGATGCAGTGACAGTCAGCGGTGAGCGATCACCGCTGTATGTCACTAAAGCTGCTGAAAGCCGCGGGGGGAGAATCTTGTAACTCCCCCACGCGCCGATCACAGCTGACTTCCAGGTATCGGTGGAAGCATCGGGAGAATTTGCCTGAGTACAAGTACTTGGGCAAATGCTCGGTATCGGGACAACCCTAATACACACTCTATTAGATACTGTGTACACCACCAGAAAAGTAGTAGAAATGGTACACATTGTATTAGATACTGTGTACACCGCCTGCACTGTATTAGAAGCTGTACTATGGCTGCAGTGTTGCACTGTATTGAATACTGTGTACACCACCAGAAGTGTAGTAGAAACTAACTGTACACACTGTATTAGATACTGTGTACACCTCCTGCACTGTATTAGAAACTGTACTATGGCTGCACTGTATTGTTTACTGTATACAACACCAGAAGTGTAGTAGAAAGTGTACACCGCCTGAAGTGTATTAGAAACAGTACACCACCAAATGCACTGATATGTAGATATAGGCTATACTGGATGCAGAGTGTATATATGTATATATATATATATATATATATATATATATATATATATATATATATATATATATATATATATATATATATATATATACATACAATATCTCACAAAAGTGTGTAAATATTTTATTTCTTTTCATGTTACAACACTGAAGAAATGACACTTTGCTACAATGTAAAGTAGTGAGTGTACAGCTTGAATAACAGTGTAAATGGGCATGGAGTTCACCAGAGCTTCACAGTTTGCCACTGGAGTCCTCTTCCACTCCTCCATGGTGACATAACAGAGCTGGTGGATGTTAGAGACCTTGCGCTCCTCCACCTTCCATTTGAGGATGCCCCACAGATGCTCAATAGGGTTTAGGTCTGGAGACATGCCTGGCCAATCCATCACCTTTACTCTCAGCTTCTTTAACAAGGCAGTGGTCATCTTGGAGGTGTGTTTCGGGTCGTTATCATGTTGGCATTAGGGATGAGGCCGATGTTCGAGTCGAACATTAGTCTTCAGGTCTGGTATGGATATTAAGGGGAACCCCGTGCCAAAATTAAAAAGTAAAATGGCTTGGGGGTCCCCCTCAAAATCCATACCAGACCCTCCAGGTCTGGTATGGATTTTAAGGGGAACACCGTGCCAAAATGTAAAAAAAATGGCGTGGGGGTCCCCCCAAATATCCATACCAGACCCTTATCCGAGCACGCAATCTGGCAGGCTGCAGGAAAAGAGGGGGGGACGAGAGAGCGACCCCCCTCCTGAACCATACCAGGCCACATGCCCTCCAAAGCACCTTGTCCTCATGTTGATGGGGACAAGGGCCTCATCCCCACAACCCTTGCTTGGTGGTTTTGGGATTCTGCGGGTGGGGGACTTATCGGAATCTGGAAGCCCCCTTTAACAAAGGGGACCCCCAGATCCCAGCCTCCCCCCATGTGAAATGGTAAAGGGGTGCAAATGTACCCCTACCATTTCACAAAAAAAGTGTCAAAATGGTAAAAATGACAAGACACGGATTGGAACAAGTCCTTTCTTAAAAAATAAAAAAATTAAAATGTCCCACAAAGTTTTCTTCTTCTTCTCTTGCTCCGCCGATGGACCGAAAAGAAAAAAAAAGTGACCGACCCGCCTCCATGGGAGGCTCCCACCATATGACGCATCTTCGCTTTGACAGTTCTGATGCACGGGGACTTCCCTATGGCTTTCCCAGGGCATCAGAGGGGGCGGGGCCACCCGGTTACGTACACGTCATTTCTTCACATGAAAAGATATAATCAAATATTTACAAAAATATATATATGTTTATATTTTATATTTATATATATATGTATATATGAGACTGTATATATATATATATATATATATATATATATATATATATATATATATATATATATATATATATATTAATACACCGCCTGAAGTTTATTAGAAACAGTACACCACAGAATGCACTGTAGATATAGGCCACACTGGATGCAGAGTATATATATATATATTAACCACTTTACGCCCACCATATAGCAGAATGACGGCGGCGAGGTGGTTTCAATATCCTGACTGGGCGTCAAATGACGTCCTCAGTATTTTAAGCTGCTGCGCACCCCCGGGGGAGCGCATCGATCGTTGTTGCAGTGTATCAGTTTGACACACCACAACTCCGATCTAGGTAGAGAGTCTCTGACGGAGACTCTTTACCACATGATCAGCCGTGTCCAATCATGGTTGCTCACGATGTAAATAGGAGGAGCCGGTGTTCGGCTTTTCCTCACTCATGTCTGACAGACGCGAGTAGAGGAGAGCCGATCGGCTGCTCTCCTGACAGGGGGGGTCTGTGCTGATTGTTTATCAGTACAACCCTCCCTCGGATGCCGCCCAGGACCACCATCATGCTGCCCAGGACCACCAGGATGGCCATCCACACTGGACCACCAGGTATGCCCCCCCTAGACCCCCAGGGAAATAATAATCTGTGCCCAGGCAGCTGCCAATCAATGCCCAGGCAGCTGCCAATCAGTGCCCACTCACAATGCCTACCACTGCCAGTACCATCAGGGATGCCTATCAGTGCCTCATATCAGTGCTGCGTATCAGTGCCCATCAGTGCCCATCAGTACCCAGCAGTGCCACCTATCAGTGCCCATCAGTGCCCAGCAGTGCTGCCTGCTATCAGTGCCCATCAGTGCCCAGCAGTGCCGCCTATCAGTGCCACCCATAAAAACCCATCTTTGCAACCTTTCAGTGCCCATCAGTGTCGCCTATCAGTGCCCATCAGTGCCCACTTGTGCCACCCATGAGTGCCCATCAGTGCCGCCTATCAATGCCCGTCAGTGCTGCATATCAGTGCCAACGATCAGTGCCGCCTACCAGTGCCCATCAGTGCCGCATATCAGTGCCCATCGTCAGTGCCCGCTCATTGGTGTCACCTCATCGGTGCCGCCTTATCAGTGCCTGTCAGTGCAGCCTTATCAGTGCCCATCAGTGAAAGAGAAAACTTACTTATTTACAAAAATTTTATAACAGAAACAAAAGCAAAACTTTTAATTTTTTCAAAATTCTCAGTCTTTTTTAATTTGTTTAGCAAAAAATAAAAACCACAGAGGTGATCAAATACCACCAAAAGAAAGCTGTGTTTTTGGGAACAAAATTATAAAAATTTTGTTTGGGTACAGTGATGGATGACCGCGCAATTGTCATTCAAACTGCGACAGCACTGAAAGCTGAAAATTGGTCTGGGCAGGATGGTGTATAAATGCCCTGTATTGAAGTGGTTAATACACTGCCTACACTGACTGAATAAAGAGGAAACACTGAATATATAGTCTATGCTAAATGCAGAACATATATATATATATATATATATATATATATATATATATATATATATATATATATATATATATATATATATATATATATATATATATATATATATATATATATATATATATATATATATATATATATATATATATATATACTAGACTTACTGTATATATATATATATATATATATATATATATATATATATATATATATATATACACTGCCACTAACTGAATAACCTGCCTGCGTAATCTAACTCAAACTATCTCTCTGTCCATGCCAACAACACTACACATGGCCACCGTGTAAATAGCCTTATATAGTGTGGGGCATGGGCTTAGTTCCCCTGAGCCATGATTGGCCAAAGGCACCCTGATTTCAGCTGATTATGGCTCTCTCAGCAGTGGGCAATGTGATTTGCCAAAGCATGCAGGTCAGGTGCATGCTTTGGCCAATCATCATACAGCAATGCACTGCGATCTCGCAGTGCATTATGGGGCGTTCCACGGCACTCAAATTTCCCACGAATGCCCCATAATGTTCACTGTTCAGCTAACGGGCGAACATCCGATGTTTGACCCGAACATTGAGCTCATCCCTAATCATGAGTGATTAATTAGTCCATAGGGAAATTGTCATAAAAAATCTGTTGTCTAACTATGTGGACTCCTTGCAACCAATGGTTATGACCTTACCGGCTTACATTAGGACAACAGTATAATATTGAATATCTTAGAAGGATACTCTTGGAAAACCAATTATTGTTGGGTTTCCTTGGACATTCCATCCATTTATAAAAATAAGAAAGCTGTTCTGCACTAAGGTGATGTCATAGCTTCTGCCCACCCCAGCTAAGCCCACAGATGTGGGATCAGTGGAGAGTAATAAGAAAATAAGGGGTGAAGTGGTGCTGCTTTATACTTGTTGGGTGATATAAAGATGAAACAAATAAATTGAATTGAATAGAATAAATAGTGTACTGTCACTTTAAATAGCGAAGACACACTAATGAATACGTTTATGAAATGTGCAGGCACAACCCTGCTGTCTAATAACATCAATTAGTGACATAGGATATAAACAAATAAAGTGCTAAGGGTCCTTTCACACTGGGGCGGTTTGCAGGCGCTATTGCGCTAATAATAGCGCCTGCAAACCGACCCGAAAGTGGCGCTGCTTTGATTCCAGTGTGAAAGACCCGAGGGCTTTCACACTGGAGTGGTGCGCTAGCAGGACGGTAAAAAAAGTCCTGCTAGCAGCATCTTCGGAGCGGTGAAGGAGTGGAGTGTATACCACTCCTTTACCGCTCCTGCCCATTGAAATCAATGGGACGGCGCGGCTATACCGCCTCTGCAGAGGCGCTTTCCGGTGGTTTTTAACCCTTTCTCAGCCGCTAGCGGGGGTTAAAACTTACAATAGCGGCGCTTTACCGCCGACGCCGCCCCCGCCTCAGTGTGAAAGGGCACTAAAAGTGCTAGTAGTGTAAAACAAAGGTAATGTCTGTTTCTTGAAAAAAATATTCAAACAAAAAAAAATTCAGCAAAAAAAACAAAACACAGTTCATAAATTCACATAAAAGATATTCTTCAAAAAAGTGGCTGGTGCTTGAGTAAATACTGTAATAAGTCAGGTCCGCACTCACCAAAAAGATGTACCCCTGCAGGGGTGAAAAGCCTCACAATGGAATCAACTCTTTGCCCTGTGTTCCCTCCTCTTCATCCACAATCAATGGGTGAAATCACATAGGGATGTAAGCACCTTTGTCAGTGTTAAATGGTTTGTCTCATCCCTCTAACTGCTACATCTGCAGGACAGGTTTTTCTGTTTTTCTGTGTTCCCTACAGAATCTTCCTTTCATTTACCAACCACTGCCATGTGAATCTGAATCTGACCACCAGACAGCAACTCATAAATATTATAAAATAAAAATAAATAAATAAAAATAAAATATTTTCATGAATAGTCATCATAATTGAACATTTATAATAACTATAGATTTGTGTGGTATTATATAACTAGGTCTATTTATTATTGCCTATATTAATTAGGACAATATTAGTTGATGATAATTAATGAATCTTAATGTTATGTGATATAACATTACCTTGTTAGCGAACATTGCTACTTATGGAAGACACTTTGTTGGGTCATTTATGGCATAAATCCACTGGTTCAGAAATGTATATAGTTCCTTTAGTAATAATGGTATTACCCAATTGTATTTAATTTAGAATTTTATATATATCTTTATATTTTAATTGTGTATTTTATTATAATATACATGCTATATATCTTATTGTTTATTTTGAATAATGGGTATGTTTATCAATTTTCACATCGGATTTTAACCATCTTTTGCGATAATGTATTATTGTCATGTTATCTCGAGGCGTGGACACTTTTATTTCTAAAAAAGTTTCTAGATAATTATTTTGATCGGTTCAGCATAGCTGTGCTCACACGGGATTTTATCGAATTGATGTTGTGTGTTTTTGAACCTTTGTCATTATCTGTTCGGTTTCTTAGTTAAAGTGTTCTACTTCCTTTGATTAATTGTGAATAAATATTAGCATCCTGCGGTAAGAACTGTCGGGGAGCTTGCTTCAGACTTGCGAGTGGGTTAAATTACCTGATCTCATAGACTATAAAGTCACGCATCCGTTCCGTATGGCCACGCCTATTGATAAAAACGTAATGACAAAATGTGTCTAGGCGTGACCATACGGCTAGTCGAACCTGTCAGCTGTTATGATCTCCACCCGGGTATCACTGTGGACGCGAATCCTACGAACGGTGAGTAAGTATCATGCTATGCTGTACAGCACATATGGTTATACCATGAGATGCTATTTTATATTTATTTTCTTGTAAGTGCAATCATGAAAGGAGGGCTCCTTTGGCAGGAATAAAACTTTTAAACAGGTTCACGCTGTGAGCATTGTTTTTTTCCCTATGTTATGAGCTAATGAGCCAGCAAGCGGAACCCCTGTTTGTATGACCAGATCAATTGAGAGAGATGCATTAACCTTATAGGTGTATTGATGAGGATTTCTGATGAAGTGGTTTCTCTGCATGCCAAAGATCCATTCCAATTCAAAAGCGTTCATTACATAATGTTCTGGTGAGTGTTAAGTTTGAGGGGAGCAGAATCATGTGGTGCGGTGAAGGTGTACATCATCATCCATCTGATAAGACCCCCAATGTACACTCTTTAGGAACACCACAATTTTTCTGGACTTACCCTTCACAGGGTGTTGTATCACCATTGGGTGTTTCTTTAAGTTTAATACACCACTAAGCGCTGCTTTAGCCTTATGAATGACATAATATTAACTTCTAGTGGATAGAACATACTGCAGCAAAACTGACATTTTTAAAGAAAAAAAATTAATGAAATGACATTTATATTCTCCATCCAGTTGATCGAAAGACACTGAGGAACCCTGTCACCCGCCATGTTTTATCTTTATGGGATAGCCTCAAAACAAGGTTTAGATTCCAATCCCTTCACAATCTGCTCCTGTCCTACGTCCGGAATCCTGTCTTCTACCCAGCCTGGACCTCACCCTCCACCTTCCACAGATGGTCATCAGCCAATCTCTTTCTAGCCTAAAAGTTTAAAACCCCCAACACCTTTAAACCATTTCCTACCCTATGTGAGTCATATGGAATCCCTAGCTCTGAACTCTTCCTCTACCTTCAAATGAAGAATTTCCTTACCCTGTGCTTGCGTACAGATTTCTCTCTACCTGACCTGACCAATTTTGAACACATCTGCAAAAAAGATACACACACGGCGCTTATCTCCACATTCTATGCACAGTTATTAGGCCTACCCCCTCATACATCTCTACACTACGTAACCGAGGGGGAAGAGAGACTTAAGGTCTTCAACTAGACACCAAAGACTGTTCCAGTATTTGGGCTGCTACCAAATGGGCCTCCCAGAACTTTGTAGCTCAGGAAGTGAATTATAAATTTTTAATGTGCTGGTACCTGGTCCCTACCCGGATCACCAAATTCCTCCCGTCCTACCCTCCCACCTGCTTTCACGGCTGCTCAGCTGATGGCACATTTGGTGGAGTTGCCCACTAGCCCAATCATTTTGGGCTGAAATCTTTCGCATCCTCTCCAACCTTACAGACGGCACTTTAGATCCTGACTCAGCCATGGCCTTACCCAACAGAAAACCCCCTGAAGTGACCCAATTACAATTTAAGCTTCTCCTTTAGGTTGCAACAGCTGCAAAGCAAACAATCACAAAGGCGTGGAAAACCCCCAATCTCAATATAACAAAAAACTAAAGTTTAGAGTAACTAGAGCCATGATACATGCCAAGGTTGAAGCGGTCCTTCTTGACAGAGTCAAAAAGGATGAACGTTTGTGGAAACCTTGGGTTGATCATTATCTCCCAGTTGACTTTGATAACTCTTTGCTTATCCCCCTAAATTAACTCCACCCCACTGTAAATGGCCTCAACTAAACATCCAACAGCTTACGGGTAACGGCTCCCTAATCTCCCTTCATCCCCCCCCATGTCTACCTCTACTTTCTGCTTCTTCTCCTGTCTTACCCTTTCTTCTTTTCCCTCCCTCTTTTTTTTTCTCCCTCCCCCTTCTCTATCCTCCCTAAAGCTAGCCTTTCACACTTGTGGGTCCTCTCTAATAACATTATCCCACCTCATCGTCTAGAACCGATATGACACCAGCCGCATACATTTTACCTCATTAATCCTGAGACTTAACAGTACTTGGTAGCTACTACCCTTGCCCCTCTTCCTCCTATTCCCAGGTCCTCTAAACTATAATTTTCTGCACTGTCCCAGAACAGCCCCACCTGTGGTAACCTACCAATAGACAGCATCTACTGGCACAAAACTTGAATTACTCTTAAGCCATGCCATATCACTAAAAACTTGTGTCACTATGTGCACACTGCGCACCCTCCAATCTTTATTTATGTACCTATCATATTTAAGCTTTGTTAATGTGGGCTGTGTCCCAGTCACTGTATGGTATTGTTACATACTTTGTCCTACCCCCTGTTCCTAGGGGATGACTCACATTTATCTCTTTACTATGTAAACTTTAGTTCCTTTCCTCAATACCATTTTTGAACAAGGGAATGCTGGCAATACAATACCATTCACGGCAATAGAAGAAAAAAAAATTGGGAGTTCCCCCCAATCCATACCAGGCCCTTCACCCCCCCTTTCCCGACTTGCTGGGCTGCATGCTTGAATAGGGGTCTAGTATAGATTTTGTGGGGGGGCGCCACAATGTTTTTTTTTGTCTTGGGGTTCCCCTTAAAATCCATACCAGACCCGAAGGGCCTGGTATTGATTGGGGGGAACTCAGCGCATTTTTTTTCACTTTTAATTTACCAGGAATGTTTTTTTTTATTCAGCTGTCAGTGTGTAAGCCTATTGACAGCTTATGACTCATCGGTTGTTAAGGACGCAGCTGCCAGCTTCCGGCCCCGCTCTTTAAAAACCAACAATCCCAGCCGAATGCCCTGCATTGCCTGGGTATTCGCGCTGAACTTTTGCTCAACCCTGAACCATTTGCCCAACTGTATTCCTGAGTTGAATACCGCATTTTAAAATTTTAACACAAATACGGTATTTAACGCTTAGAGACCTGAGTACTTAATCATTTCCTAAACTTGGCTCTCTTTAATTTTTTTTTTATCTTCAATGTTTTTATTGTGCAATAATAAGGTACAAACAGTTTTATGAGAAGCACAATGCTGTGTAACATGTGTAAGCATATATGATATTGACCTTAACAGGATTTGTTTATTAACAATAGTTCTCTTATGGGGCGTACACACGGTCGGACTTTTCAGCTACAAAAGTCCAACGGACGCCGACGGACTAAAGCTGGCTGGTAATCCGATCGTGTGTGGGCTTCTCCGGACTTTCAACGGACTTTTTCAGCCTCAAATCCGACGGACTTTAGATTTGAAACATGCTTCAAATCTTTACGCCGTAACTACGACGGACCCCGAAATACGCTCGTCTGTGTGCTAGTCCGACAGACAAAAAAACGACGCATGCTCATAAGCAAAAACTAAACGGAAGCACTCGGTCTAGTAAAACTAGTGTTCGTATTGTAGGTAGCACATTCCTCACGCTGCAAAATCTGTGATCGTTGAATGCAGCGCATTTAATGTCTTCTTTACGAATGCTATAAAGAACGAAGGTGTTTTGCTGTTCATATTCAAACAGAGTTCTCCCAAACTGATTTCTGGATTCTTTTTCTCTTTGATCTCATGAATGATATAGTATGCTTTTTAAAAACAATGTTTCCATACTAATAATACTTTTTACACTTTTTTTTTTTTTTTTTGGTGGAGTCATCTTTTCTTGTAATTTTTATCCAGATATTTATTTTATGATTGTTGTGGAACTTTTTTTCTGTTTATCTCTATTTTTTTTTTTTTTTTTTTTTTTTGTGTTTGTAAAGTTACCACAAAGAACCCATTTTTTTAATTTTTTTTTTATTTATTTTTTTATGTTTGTAAAGTTACCACAAAGAACCCATTTTTTTTAATTTGTTTTATTTATTTTTTTATGTTTGTAAAGTTACCACAAAGAACCCTTTATTAGTTTTGTTTTTATAGTGATTTTTTATTGTTTTTATATAAAGTTAACCCAAAGAACCGTTTTTGGTTATGTATCTTTTTTTTTTAAAGACTTACCACTCGAACATTATTAACATTATTAATGTATTTTTGGTGTGTTTTTGCAAACTCAATGAGATTGTTGTCCCTTGTTAATTTAACATTGTGTGTAAAATCAATGATTTAAAAGAAATTACATAAAGTCTTTTCATAAACTCAAAAAAGATCCATTTATTCATGGTCAAAATAAAATAAAGAGGAAGTCAACGCTGGAAAAAGTCAGTGGACAATAAAATTGGGATCTTGAGGAGTCCATATAAGAGGGAGCACAATCTGGTCCAAGAATCCCAGAGATCAACAGCACCAGCAGATGATATAGATGTCCCCAGACTGTGGTACTACAACAGCCTGCGTCTTCTGTCAGACCAGACTGAACCCAGGTCATCACTTTCTTCTCTTCCCTGCAGCCTTTCCTCCACGCTGCCCTGCAGCCTTCCCTGCAGCCTTCCCTGTAGCCTTCTTTGGAGGCTGTGGCTCTGGTGTTTCAGTTGTGGCAGGAGGAGGAGGAGGAGGGGGGGCTGCCTCATGTAGTTGGGTGTTTCGTGTTAGCGTGCCCTGCAGCCCCTTCTTGATTGTTTCCCCAAATAGTCGCTCGCAAATGAGGCGCTGCTCCCAATCCATTTGAAGAAGCCTGCTGGCTAAGTAGCAGCCATAGGACTCTTCCGCTTCGGGGGGGCTCCTCAAAAAACGGGTGGCCTCTTGCATGATGCGCAGGGATGCCTCCTGTGTGATGTCCCCTTCCTGGCCCTTTTTTTGGGAAGGCGGAGGGGAGGCACTTGGGATTCAGTCAGGCTCCTACTGGGCCCAGCCACCTCACTGGGACCAGCCACCTCACTTGGCCCAGCCACCTCACTGGGACCAGCCACCTCCTGCCTGACACTGGGCCCAGCCTCCTCCAGGATGATGGAGAATCCGGCCTCCTCCAGGCTGTCCATGGGCCCGGTCTCCTCCTGCCTGCCACTTTCCACACATTCCTCCTGGATGGACTCATCCTGTGTATAAAAAAAGGACATAGTTTTAGTATATTTTTTGGGGTTCATCAATGACACACAATTTGCTTCTCATGACTAGCAAATTCAATGTGAATACATCTCTTTAATAAAAGAGTCTAATCAGACACCCTAATTTTTTCAAGCAGGTGCCAAACATATTTAGCCACTACTGTCAATTGATATGTGTACACAATTTTGAGGGCAAAATTCTTGGAGACAATTATAACATCCAGTTAACATCATTAATATTAGTACAGTAAATATTGGTTAAAATAATTTACCTGACTCCAGATGGTCATATCCGGTTCATCCAGGATGGAAGACCCAGCTTGCTCCTCATCAGCCTCTGCTGGGGTGGAGGGAAGGGTGGAGGGAAGGGTGGAGGGAAGGGTTGAAAGTGATGCCCTGGCTTCAGTCTGGTCATCAAGAAAACAGAGTTAATTGTAGTACCACAGCCTGGGTACATAAACATCATCTGCTGATGCTCCTGATCTCATTGATTCCTGGATCTTCTTATGCTCCCTCTTATACATATTCCTCAAGACCCCAATTTTCTTGAGCAATGTCTCCATTGTTGCTTCCGGGATGGTCGCCTGGACAAAGGACAGAAGTCTCTCCAGCGTTGACTTCCTCACATGCTTTGCATAATACTGAGGGTGTTTCACCTCCCACAAATAACTCATCTCTCTATATTTAGAAATAAAAGCAGTAAGGAACTCTGGATCCTTAAATAGGGGATTCATAATGTCTGTAAAAGATAAAGTCACAAGACAAAAAACACTTATTAAGTTTCTGCTAAACCCTCATCATCTTCTCCCTGCTTGCTACAAAGTCTTAACCAAAAATATACATTTAAAATTACCTTCGTTTAGTAGCGTCCCGGTCCACTATCACCTATGCACAGAACGTACGTACGACACGTGCACAAGGCCCCTCTTTATACACTACGCATGTGTGAAACTCCGCCTGCGTCGCCCGCCCCTGACGTTCAATTTTAACTCATGTTCTCCGCCCCTTAATTCTACGCACAGAACGTACGTACGACACGTGCACAAGGCCCCTCTTTATACACTACGCATGTGTGAAACTCCGCCTGCGTCGCCCGCCCCTGACGTTCGATTTTAACTCATGTTCTCCGCCCATTTTTCTTTACGACGCGTAGTGGGGTGAATAATGGCAGAGACACATCAGGTGTGTACTACCTCAGGTAGCGAAGAAAGCCCAGAGGCCGGAACGTCAAGATCTGTGATGCCTAGATTTAAGGCCTCCAATATGTCCTTTAAAGAGATGGTGGAAATGGTGGCCATTCTTAAAAAAAAGGATTATGATGGGAAGTATGGGCCGTACGCCCGGCCAAATTTGCGCAAAGCCAAAATAATGGCGAAGGTGGTAAGGACTTTACAGGCTTATTTTGGGGTACAGCGCTCCAAGGATCAAATTAGAAAAAGATGGTCCGACCTCAAACTCAGGGAGCCGGATCAGTACAGACGAATCCGTAAAGTGCTGAAAAAAAGTAAGTACTTGTCGTGTTTTTATTTTGTGTTTATTACCTTGTATACTGCTCCATGTGCTTTTCATTCCTATCCGATTTTTTTATCATCGTTTGAAACGATCTTTTAATAAACCTCGTTACATATCTATAGATATATCTCTATATATATATATATATATATATCTCTATATATATATATATATATATATATAGATATAGATATATCTATATAGATATAGATATATCTATATATATATATATATATGTATATATATATATATATATATATATATATATATATATATATATATATATATATATATATGTATATATATATATATATATATATATATATATATATGTATATATATATATATATATATATGTATATATATGTAGGAAGGCCAGTATGGTGGCCTGAATTTATGGGAGGAGCCCGGTGGGTACTTAAGCAGCCCGCTCACCTGTGGTGCTTGTCGGTTTCCTGTGCGCGATATACGTCACTAAGCCGACTATTCGATATACCAGCGTCCGCAAGTTCTTGCCTCGCAGTTCCCGTATTCGATACTCCGTACTCAAAACTTTCGAAGTCCGCGTTTTTCGTTATAGTTGTACCACGCGTCTGGCTTGGCTGTCGCAGGTAAGGTCCCGTCGGACTTTTCGTTTTTCATATCATGTCACTAAACCGTGAGTTCAAAATTTCGTTTCACCCGCATCGCACAAACTGCAATGTATATCGCTCGTACTTTCGATATGTCACAATTCGATAGCACAGCGACGCTGACGCCGCTTCATTTCTAGCATGTCGGTATTACTAAACAGCCATAGCCAGTCGCAACTTGCAAATTATCAAATCAAGTTAGTTCGATACCAGTCATTTCTCATTTCTGAGACATTTCTAAAAACTCATTCGGACATTTCAAATCATTTCTCTTTTCTGAAAACATTTCTAAAAACTCATTTCGGACATTTCAAATCATTTCTCATTTCTGAAAACATTTCTAAAACTCATTTCTGACATTTCAAATCATTTCTCATTTCAGTCACCTACCGCGCTCCGATTCGAATCCAATCGCACCAAAAGGTGCGCCGATTCGTTCCGGTGTGCCCCAGTTATTACGGCCTCATTTCTATACATGCTCCAGAGTTACGTTATTGTCAGTCAATTGTACCTCTGTCATGGTTATCATTTCATTTCCATGTATCACGTTCCGACATGAATTTAGTCGCATGGAAAATGCACCGATTCGTCTCGGCGTGCCCCAGGATTGGCCTCATTTCTATACATGCTCCAGAGTTACGTTTTATCAGTCATTTGTACCTCTGTCATGGTTATCATTTCATTTCCATGTATCACGTCCCGACATGAATTCAGTCGCATGAAAAATGCACCGATTCGTCTCGGCGTGCCCCAGGATTGGCCTCATTTCTATACATGCTCCAGAGTTACGTTTATCAGTCAATTGTATCTCTGTCATGGTTATCATTTCATTTCCATGTATCACGTCCCGACATGAATTCAGTCGCATAAAAAATGCACCGATTCGTCTCGGCGTGCCCCAGGATTGGCCTCATTTCTATACATGCTCCAGAGTTACGTTTATCAATCAATTGTATCTCTGTCATGGTTATCATTTCATTTCCATGTATCACGTTCCGACATGAATTTAGTCGCATGAAAATGCACCGATTCATCTCGGCGTGCCCCAGGATTGGCCTCATTTCTATACATGCTCCAGAGTTGCGTTTATCAGTCAATTGTACCTCTGTCATGGTTATCATTTCATTCCCACGTATCACGTTCCGACAGGAATTCAGTCGCATGAAAATGCACCGATTCGTCTCGGCGTGCCCAGGATTGGCCACATTTCTGATACATGCTCCAGAAATCCGGATCATAGCTGAATCGCAGACACCAGGGATTGACCCGTATCTCTGTCATGCAATTTCTACCATTTCACTCCCACAACGCATCACCGTTTCGAAACCAGTCGCATCTGAGGTGCACCGATTCGTCACGGCATGCATCACTGGTTCCGATCGCATTTCATACCTATACCAGAGCTCGGTTAGTTGCCAGTCGCTAACACGGCACAACCAATTCGAGCCGCGGTCAAAACAATCATTTCTCTCATTTCATTTAATACTGCACTCCTATTCGAATCCAGATGCATCAAACAAGCACCGATTCATCCCAGGAGCACCAATATTTTCAGTTGCCCCATTTCAATACATGCTCCAGAGCCCGGTTCACGGTCGAACAAATCGTGACACGACCAGGCCGCACCTCTGTCATGCAGTTCATTCATTTCACAATCAAAGCAAACATTTCGAATCATTTCATTGTCACAAGATTGCAAGCATCATACAAATCATTGCTTCAAGTTACTTAGCAATCCCTTCACGAATTGTCACCTTTTCATTTTCCTCAAAAAAAAAATAAAAATCCATACCTATACCAAAGCTCGGTCGGTTGCCAGTCGCAAAACACGGCACAACCAATTCAAGCCTCGGTCAAGGTAAACATTTCTCTCATTTCATTTCATGCTGCGCTCCGATTCGAATCCAGATGCATCAAACAAGCACCGATTCGTCCCGGTGTGCACCAATGTTTCTTCTGTTGCCTCATTTCAGTACATGCTCCAGAGCCCGGTTCACGGTCGCATCAGTCACGGCACGGCCAGGCCGGACCTTTGTCATGCAGTTCAGTCATTTCAAACATCAAGGCAAACATTTCGAATCATTTCGTTCTCACAAAAAAAAAAAAAAATATACGAGCTCAAAAACAGGATATTCTCATCAGATCAAATCATGTCACAGGCCGGCAGCGAAGACTTCACGGCCCCTCTGTCGGCTTTCACACAGGCCTCATTTCACTACCTCACAGTACGTACGAATGTGGGAATATTCGTTCAGCAGCCATCGACGAACAAACCATAGATCGGCTCTTACAAACAGAACTAGACCGAGAGTATGTTATAGGCCTTTCACTCAGCCCCCTTTCAGCACTTGGAGAGTCAGCCCTATTTGGGGCTTGTCAAGGGCAAATTCACAGATAAATTACGTTTGGGGTACCACCTGTCTGCGCCTCATTCTTCCCACATCCCCAGTCTCAATTCCCTGATTCCCTCCGAAGAATTCTCCCTAAAATATTCCTCCGTAGACATGCCGATACAAGCAGTCATCAAAGCAGGTACAGGTGCCTGGCTTTCCAGAGCCGACATCTCGGATGCCTTTAGGCTCCTGCCTATCCGTCCATCCCTTTGGTGCTGGCATGGCGTCAAGTGGAAGGAGGCATATTGTTTGGCCACAGAACTGACGTTCGGTTCGAAGAGCAGCCCTTGGCTCTTCGACACATTCGCTCAGTCTCTTGCTTGGATACTGTTACACAAGGCTCAGTGACAAAAGTCATCCATTACCTGGACGACTTCCTACTAATAGAACCTCCCAGCAAGCCCCCAGGAGACCTCGACAAACTCAGAGCGATTTTCGGAAAACCCAATCTTCCCATCACCGAGCACAAAGTAGAAGGCCCAGCACATAACATCACCTTTCTCGGGGCCAACTTAGACACCTGCGCTATGCAAGCCAATCTCCCCCTCGACAAACTAACCCGCATTAAGGCGGTCCTTCACAAATTCACCCACACCAAGGGGTGTACCAAGAAGCAGTTGCAATCTCTCCTGGCAATGCTGAATTTCGCCATACGAATTATTCCACAAGGCCGCACCTTCGTGTCCCGCCTGCTGAGATTCCTGCCAGAAACACAAGACCCCGATCAGATCTTAAATCTAGACTCCGCAGCAATAGCGGACCTATCTATGTGGGACGAATTCCGTCCTCCCGGAATGGCATATCCCTAATTATACCCATGGTTTCAGCCCTGTCACCCCAGGTGGTGACAGACGCTGCAGCCACCACAGGTTTCGCTGCAATTTTTGGCCATCATTGGTTTTCAGGACCCTGGCCTCAACAGATACTGTTGATACCCGGCTTTATTCAAAACATCTTCCCTCCTCGAACTCTATCCCATGGTGGCAGCTGCACAACTCTGGGGTCACCATTGGACAGGGCAAACCGTAGTCTTTACCACTGACAATCAGGCCACGGCAGACATCAACAAAGGCAGGTCCAATTCCCCAGCAGTCATGTCCTTCCTGCGCAGATTGGTACAACTGTTCTTACAGCATCAGTTTAACATACACTGTGCATTTATTCCAGGCAGACACAATTTAGCTGCTGACGCACTGCCACGTTCTAACTACACCTCCTTTTCAAACAGGTTCCCGGAGCCGATCCAGTGTCGGCCCCTATCCCTGCCTGGTCACAACTGACCCTGGACTAGTTTAACATTTACAAGGAGCAACGCAGCTCATCAATCACTCACTCTCTCATAACACACTCAAAGCCTACCAGACAGCTTGAAAGGCGTTCAATAAATTTCTCACATCCTGCCGTAAAGGACCAATAGATGTCAAACAGGTACTGGCCTTCATTTCATACTGCCACACTCAGCTGGCTTTATCTTACAATACCATTCGGCTACACCTAGCCGGCATACAACATTTCGTGACCCTGGAAGACCCCACAAAATCTTCACTGTTCTCATCACACGCTATACGAGCCATCCTAAGGGGCATCCAGAAACAACAACCAGTGATCAGTACTAAGCGCTTACCCATTACGGGGCCCATCTTCAGGGATATGTCGACTATTCTGGCTACTTCGCCATTCGGTCTGCTGCCCAGCACGGTCCTACAAGCAGCCATATAGTTGGCTTACTACGGGTTCACCTATAACCACCCCACAGACCAAGTATTACGCAGACGGCACTTGCTTCGCCACCAAGACCATTTCATCCTTCACCTCGAGGTATCTTAAACCCAGGAAACAGGCTCTGGAGTGGACATTCACCTCTACAGAACCAATAACAGCTGGTGTCCAGTCACTGTACTTAACCGTCTCCTCTCACTCCTGCCTGAACAATCGGACACCAGTTCTCTTCTACCATTCCCAGTTAAACCCTTAAACGCATGTCACTTTGTAAAACACATAAGGATACTTCTCCGCAAATCTTCACCTTAAACCCAGTCAGTACTCCGGACACTCCTTCCGCATCGGAGCAGCCTCCGCGGCAACCCGCCGGGGGGTTCCGGACCGCGTCATCGGGGGACTAGGCGGATGGAAGTCGGCCTGCGTCGCCCGGTATATACCCAGTCCTCGAGTGGAGATGGCACAGGCATTCTCCAAATTGGCTCAATGAATACCTGAAAACCAATTATATATTATACCCCTACCTGAATGTTTTTGCCCCCTTATTTTGGCATACCGGCCATTAGACCAAGGCACACTTTCAGGTCCATTTCATATGGTAAGTCCACACTTCCAGGTCTATTTCCGATGGTAAGTCTTATCTTTATTATAAGTGTTATCTATGTCCATATCGGACATAGGGCTCCGACCATAAGTAGGAAGGCCAGTATGGTGGCCTGAATTTATGGGAGGAGCCCGGTGGGTACTTAAGCAGCCCGCTCACCTGTGGTGCTTGTCGGTTTCCTGTGCGCGATACCCACCCTCCCATCCCCATTTCAAGGCATTCATTTCATTTCATTCATTTCATCTCATTTCTCTCTACAGAATAATCATTTCTTAAAACCAGGGTATGCCCCCTTATTTTGGCATACCGGCCATTAGACCAAGGCACACTTTCAGGTCCATTTCATATGGTAAGTCCACACTTCCAGGTCTATTTCCGATGGTAAGTCTTATCTTTATTATAAGTGTTATCTATGTCCATAACGGACATAGGGCTCCGACCATAAATATATATGCATATATATATATATATATATATATATATATATATATATATATATATATATATATATATATATATATATATATATATGTATATATATATGTATATATATATGTATATATATATATGTATATATATGTATATATGTATATATATATGTATATATATATGTATATATGTATATACAGTGCCTTGCAAAAGTATTTGGCCCCCTTGAACTTTTCAACCTTTTGCCACATTTCAGGCTTCAAACATAAAGATATAAAATTTTAATTTTTTGTGAAGAATCACCAACAAGTGGGACACAATTGTGAAGTGGAACGAAATCTATTGGATATTTTAAACTTTTTTAGCAAATAGAAAAGTGGTGCGTGCAAAATTATTCGGCTCACTCCAGAAGTTCAGCGAGGATCTCTGAATGATCCAATGTTGTCCTAAATGACTGATGGTGATAAATAGAATCCACCTGTGTGTAATCAAGTCTCTGTATAAATGCACCTGCTCTGTGATAGTCTCAGGGTTCTGTTGAAAGCGCAGAGAGCATCATGAAGACCAAGGAACACATCAGGCAGGTCCGTAATACTGTTGTGGAGAAGTTTAAAGCCGGATTTGGATACAAAAAGATTTCCCAAGCTTTAAACCTCCCAAGGAGCACTGTGCAAGCGATCATTTTGAAATGGAAGGAGTATCAGACCACTGCAAATCTACCAAGACCTGGCTGTCCCTCTAAACTTTCAGCTCAGACAAGGAGAAGACTGATCAGAGATGCAGCCAAGAGGCTCATGATCACTCTGGATGAACTGCAGAGAACTACAGCTGAGGTGGGAGAGTCTGTCCATAGGACAACCATCAGTCGTACACTGCACAAATCTGGCCTTTATGGAAGAGTGGCAAGAAGAAAGCCATTTCTCAAAGATATCCATAAAAGTCTCGTCAAAAGTTTGCCACAAGCCACCTGGGCGACACACCAAACATGTGGAAGAAGGTGCTCTGGTCCGATGAAACCAAAATCGAACTTTTTGGCCACAATGCAAAACGATATGTTTGGCGAAAAAGCAACACAGCTCATCACCCTCAACACACCATCCCCACTGTCAAACATGGTGGTGGCAGCATCATGGTTTGGGCCTGCTTTTCTTCAGCAGGGACAGGGAAGATGGTTTAAATTGAGGGGAAGATGGATGCAGCCAAATACAGGACCATTCTGGATGAAAACCTGTTGGAGACTGCAAAAGACCTGAAACTGGGACAGAGATTTATCTTCCAACAAGACAATGATCCCAAACATACAGCAAAATCTACAAAGGAATGGTTCACAAATAAACGTATCCAGGTGTTAGAATGGCCAAGTCAAAGTCCAGACCTGAATCCAATCGAGAATCTGTGGAAAGAGCTGAAAACTGCTGTTCACAAACGCTCTCCATCCAACCTCACTGAGCTCGAGCTGTTTTGCAAGGAAGAATGGGCAAGAATTTCAGTCTCTCGATGTGCAAAACTGATAGAGACATACCCCAAGCGACTTGCAGCTGTAATCGCAGCAAAAGGTGGCTCTACAAAGTATTAACGTAAGGGGGCCGAATAAATTTGCACGCCCCACTTTTCATTTTTTTATTAGTTAAAAAAGTTTCAACAATCCAATAGATTTCGTTCCACTTCACAATTGTGTCCCACTTGTTGGTGATTCTTCACAAAAAATAAAAATTTTACATCTTTAGGTTTGAAGCCTGAAATGTGGCAAAAGGTTGAAAAGTTCAAGGGGGCCGAATACTTTTGCAAGGCACTGTATTTATGTATATATATATATATATATATATATATATATATATATATATATATATATATATATATATGTGTGTGTGTGTATATATATATATATATATACATATATATATATATATATATACATATATATATATATATATATATATACATATATATATATGTAGGAAGGCCAGTATGGTGGCCTGAATTTATGGGAGGAGCCCGGGGGGTATTTAAGCAGCCCGCTCACCTGTGGTGCTTGTCGGTTTCCTGTGCGCGATACGTTACGTCACTAGGCCGACTATCCGAATACCAAACGTCCGCAAGTTGTTGTCTCGCGAAGTTCCTGCATTTGCTATTTCGTGCTCGAGAGTGTCAGTGTTTACCGATCCGTATCGTTCGTACCACGCGTCTGGCTTGGCTGTCGCAGGTAGGGTCCCGTCGGACTTTTGTTTTTACGCATTGTTAGATATCATGTCACTAAACCGTGATATCAAACTTACGAAGCACCCGCAACTTTTACGTACGTAACCGCAATGTATATCACTCGCACTATCGTTATGTAACCATTTCGTGTTATTTAAGGAAACCACCGCGACGCGTGCGTCGCTTCATTTCAGGCATGTCTAAACTGCTAAAAACATGAGTCAGCAGACAGCCATAGCGATTCGCAGTTCACAATCTTATCGAACCACGTCAGTTTGATACCAATCATTTCTCATTTCTGAAACATTTCTAGATACATTTCTATCATTTCAAATCATTTCAAAATCATTTCTCATTTCAGTCACATACCGCGCTCCGATTCGAATCCAGTCGCACCTAAAAGATGCACCGATTCGCTCCGGTGTGCCCCAGTAGTTACGGCCTCATTTCAGTACATGCTCCAGAGTCACGTCATAAGCAGTCGATAAAAAATATAAATATATATATATATATATATATATATATATATATATATATATATATATATATATATATATATATATATCGACTCACCGATTCGTACCTCTGTCATGGTTATCATTTCATTTGCCACATAGCACACTCCGATACGAATTTAGTCGCATGGAAATGCACCGATTCATCTCGGCGTGCCCCAGGTATTTGCCACATTTCAGTACATGCTCCAGAGTCCGATTCGTAGTCAGTCGCTACAGCAGCACGACCGATTCCCGCCTCTGTCATGGCAAACAATATGTTACACCTGCACTTATCGCGCTCCGCTTCGAATCCAGTCGCATCCTCCATGCACCGATTCGTTACGGCGTGCCCCAGGGCTCGGCCTCATTTCAGAAACATGCTCCAGAGTCCGGATCACAGCTAGTCGCAGATATCGGGCGACTGATCCGCATCTCTGTCATGGGAATTGCTACCATTTCACTCCCACAGCGCATCACCGTTCCGAAACAGTCGCATCCGACATGCACCGATTCGTCACGGAATGCCGCAGTTGATTCGGCCGTATCCATACCTATACCAGAGCTCGGTTAGTTGCCAGTCGCAAAACACGGCACAACCAATTTGAGCCTCGGTTAAGGTAAACATTTCTCTCATTTCATTTCATGCTGTGCTCCGATTCGAATCCAGATGCATCAAACAAGCACCGATTCGTCCCGGTGTGCACCAATGTTTCTTCAGTTGCCTCATTTCAGTACATGCTCCAGAGCCCGGTTCACGGTCGCATCAGTCACGACACGACCAGGCCGGAACTTTGTCATGCAGTTCATTCATTTCATAAATCAAGGCAAACATTTCGAATCATTTCGTTGTCACAAGATTGCAAGCACCATACGAATCGTAGCTTCAAGTTAGTTAGCAATCCCTTCACGAATTATCACCTTTCATTTTCTCTAGGTCAGTCAAAGTTCAGTAGGTCCACCTTGCACCAGGTTGGACGATATCTCCCCAGGTAAAAAAAAAAAAAAAAAGAAGAATGGGAGGATAAGTCGGGTAAGTATGACTCAGGGGATCAAAGAAAAAACTTGAAATTCATGTCACCCCCAATAGGTTACAGTCAACCGAAAAATAAAAGCTCAAGACAGGAGATCCTCACCAGATCAACTATGTCTCAGGCCGGCAGCGAAGACTTCACGGCCCCTCTGTCACCTTCCCTGGTCTCAGAGAGCGGCAGCGTGCAGTCCCTCAGGGGATGGACTATCCCCAAACTGACGGCAGAGCTCAGACGCAGAGGTGTGCCCTTCCCCGCCACAGCGAGGAAAGGCGAGCTCTTCAAACTCCTCTTTCCCCCACCAGCAGCAGGACCCAGTACCCAACAGGCATCCCTTCAGTCAATATCATCAGCTATCTCACAATTACACACGATGGTGTCATCCTTGTCTACCTCAGTTACAGACGTCCAAACCAGGGTGGCACTCCTGGAGGCTCGACCGGCCACGGCTGTCCCCGACCCAACCGCGACTCAAACCTTGACACCCCTTCCTGCAGGTACCTCAGGCTGGAACCCCATTGTCTACCCCTCCCATTTTGTCCCAACCAGTACCAGGAAGGACATTTTGGATGGCAGGGACATCAACCTGGCCTCTCTCCTTATTTCCGTACACGACCTGGCAGAAAATAAGGCCTACTCCTGGGGTGACATATCGGTGGTCCTTAAAGCCAAAGACCCCAGATTGAACCGCAAATTATCGGTCCCAGAATTTACCCTGGCCTTTGGCATGCTCAGAGACGTCCTATGCTCAGCCACCCCCAGCAGACGGGAAGAGCTGGACTTGTATCTACATACGGTGGTAGACTTGGGCTACAAGTATGGAGGATTCGCATTTTATGATTACCACCGTTCCTTTTCCGCTAAGGCCACCGCCAGACTCACACAGTTCCAGACTACGACAAATTGGAGTCTCATGGACACAGAGCTCTTCTGCCGCCACTTTGCCGGCTTACGCTCAGCTCTGTGTGCGATTTGTCAGTCCTCCACCCACACTGCCACCTGGTGCGCCAATGCGGCGACCAGACGGCCCTTCGAGTTTCCCTCTATCTCGGGTACAATTCAGGGTCAGTCGCCCCCTGAACCAACGCCTCAGGTGGACAAATTCGGACGTCCAGTCCGAACCGTGGGAGGGGCAGCCATCTGTAATAACTACAACTACGGGTCCTGCAACTTCAGCCAGTGCCGCCTACTCCACATCTGCACCTTATGCCAAAGAGCACACCCAAGGAATTTGTGTGAAGTCAAACAACACAAGAAGGCATGACTAAGCCGGATCAACCTCTTATGGTTAGGACTGTACCTCACCTCACATCCCACCCCTTCCCTGACCACCTACCTTATCCAAGGCTTCACAGTAGGCTTTCACACCGGCCTCATTTCACTACCCCACTGTACTCACGAATGTGCCAATCTTCGTTCAGCAGCCATTGACGAACAAGCCATAGATCAGCTTTTACAAACAGAGGTAGATCGAGAGTACGTTATAGGCCCTTTCACTTGCCCCCCTTTCAGCACATGGAGAGTCAGCCCTATTGGGCTTGTCAAGGGCAAGTTCACAAATAAATTGCGTTTGGTGTACGACCTGTCTGCGCCTCATTCTTCCCACATCCCCAGTCTCAATTCCCTGATCCCCTCCGAAGAGTTTTCCCTAAAATATTCCTCCGTCGACATGGCAATACAAGCAATCATCAAAGCAGGTACAGATGCCTGGCTCTCCAAAGCCGACATCTCGGATGCCTTCAAACTCCTGCCCATCCATCCATCCCTCTGGTGCTGGCATGGCATCAAGTGGAAGGAGGCATATTATTTTGCCACAAAACTGACCTTCGATTCGAAGAGTAGTCCGTGGCTCTTCGACACGTTCGCTCAGTCCCTTGTTTGGATACTGTTACACAAGGGTCAATGCCAAGAAGTCATCCATTACCTGGATGGCTTCCTACTAATAGAACCTCCCAGCAAGCCACCAGGAGACCTCGACAGACTCAGAGTGATATTTGGAAACCTCAATGTTCCCATCGCCGAGCACAAAGTCGACGGCCCAGCACACATCATCACCTTCCTCGGGGTCAGCTTGGATACCTGCGCTATGCAAGCCAGTCTCCCCCTCGACAAACTAACACGCATTAGGGCGGTCCTTCACAAATTCACACACACCAAAGGCTGTACCAAAAAGCAGTTGCAATCTCTCCTGGGAATGCTTAATTTTGCCATGCGAATTATTCCACAAGGCCGCACCTTTGTATCACGCCTGCTTAGATTCCTGTCAGAAACTCAAGACCCCGATCAGATCTTAAAACTAGACTCCGCAGCTATAGCGGACCTATCTATGTGGGAGAAATTCTTGTCCGCCTGGAATGGCATATCCCTATTTATACCCACGGTTTCGCCCCTGTCACCCCAGGTAGTGACAGACGCTGCAGCCTCCACAGGTTTCGCTGCAATTTTTGGCCACCATTGGTTTTCAGGACCCTGGCCTCAACAGATACTGTTGATACCCGGTTTTACTCAAACATCTGCCCTCTTTGAACTTTATCCCATAGTGGCAGCTGCACAGCTCTGGGGCCACCACTGGACAGGACAAACCGTAGTCTTCACCACCGATAACCAGGCCACAGCAGACATTATCAACAGAGGCAGGTCCAAGTCCCTAGCAGTCATGTCCTTCCTGCGCAGATTGGTACAACTGTCTTTACAGCGTCAGTTTAATATACACTGTGCATTTATTCCTGGCAGATACAACTTAGCTGCTGACGCACTGTCACGTTTTAATTACACCTCCTTTTTTGAACAGGTTCCCGATGCCGAACCAATGTCGGCCCCTATCCCAGTCTGGTCACAACTGACCCTGGACTAGTTCAACATCTACACAGAGCAACGCAACTCATCAATCATTCACTCTCTCACAACACACTCAAAGCCTACCAGACAGCTTGGAAGGCGTTCAATAAATTCCTCACATCCTGCCGTAAAGCACCAACAGATCTCAAACAGGTACTGGCCTTCATTGCACACTGTCACTCGCAGCTGGCCTTATCCTACAATACCATTCGGCTATACCTAGCCGGCATTCAACATTTCTTGACGCTTGAAGACCCCACGAAATCTTCACTGTTTTCGTCACACGCTATACGAGCCATCCTAAGGGGCATTCAGAAACAACAACCAGTCATCAGCTCCAAGCGCTTACCCATTACGGGCCCCATTTTTAGGGACATGTCAACTATTCTGGCTACTTCACCATTCGGTCTGCTCCCCAGCACGGTCTTACAAGCAGCTATGTATTTAGCTTACTATGGGTTCTTGCGACCTGGCGAATTCACCTCTAACAAACCCACAGACCAAGTACTATGCAGACGGCACTTGCTTCGATACCAAGACCATTTCATCCTGCACCTCGAGGTCTCTAAAACCCAGCAAACGGGCTCAGGAGTGAACATTCACCTCTACAAAACCAACAACAGCTGGTGTCCAGTCGCTGTACTCAACCGACTCCTGTCACTCCTGCCTGAGCAACCAGACAGCAGTCCCCTCTTACCATTCCCAGTTAAACCCTTAAGCGCCTCTCAGTTTGTGAAACACATAAGGATACTTCTCCGCAATCTTCACCTTAACCCTAGTCAGTATTCCGGACACTCCTTTCGCATCGGAGCAGCCTCCGCAGCATCCCGCCACGGGGTTCCAGACCACATCATCAGAAGACTAGGCAGGTGGAAATCAGGCTGCTTCGCCCGGTATATCCCCAATCCACAAACAGAGATGGCACAGGCATTTTCCAAATTGGCTCAATAAATAACTGAAAACCAATAAAAAATTATAACCCTACCTGAATGTTTTTGCCCCCTTATTTTGGCATACTGGCCATTAGACCAAGGCACACTTTCAGGTCCATTTCATATGGTAAGTCCACACTTCCAGGTCTATTTCCAATGGTAAGTCTTATCTTAACTATAATGTTATCTATGTCCATATCGGACATAGGGCTCCGACCATAAGTAGGAAGGCCAGTATGGTGGCCTGAATTTATGGGAGGAGCCCGGGGGGTATTTAAGCAGCCCGCTCACCTGGGGTGCTTGTCGGTTTCCTGTGCGCGATACCCACCCTCCCATCCCCATTTCAAGGCATTCATTTCATTTCATTCATTTATCTCATTTCTCTCTACAGAATAATCATTTCTTAAAACCAGGGTATGCCCCCTTATTTTGGCATACCGGCCATTAGACCAAGGCACACTTTCAGGTCCATTTCATATGGTAAGTCCACACTTCCAGGTCTATTTCCAATGGTAAGTCTTATCTTAACTATAATGTTATCTATGTCCATATCGGACATAGGGCTCCGACCATAAATATATATATATATATATATATATATATATATATATATATATATATATATATATATATGGATGTATGGACGTATATATATATATATATATATATATATATATATATATATATATATATATATATATATATATATATATATATCTATATAGATATATAGATATATAGATATATAGATATATAGATATAGATATAGATATAGATAGATATAGAAATTTATTTAATTGTTTTTTAATATTTAAATTTATATATATATTTTTTTTTAGATTTTGTTTGATATTTAGATTTATATTTAGTTATAGATATAGAGAGAGAGAGATCAAAAGATTTGTAACTATATTTAGATATTGATATCTAGATATCTATCTATCCGATATGTCTTTAGAAATTTAAATATTTATGTCAACTAGGAACTCTACACAAACAGACCATTTGTACACCACTTCACTACAAATGTTTGAAGATTACTATGTACTAAAATATCTGTGTGCTAAGTATATTAATTTTTTGCTTCACATAGGGGAAAAATCACTCAGCCAACAAGAAGAACACAGTCCCCCCCAAGCAAAAGAACATACTTGGGAAATCAGCCCAAGCCCCACTGAGGATGTGGAGGAAGGAGAGGTGGGCGACATGGGCACCCCACCAGGTGAGTGTCTGACACACCAGCTTACGGTAATCTATGCATGGCTGCCTTTTCTTTTATGCAATTTTTCTACTCTATTTTAGGTGATCTGGTTGTGCTTGAGTCAAGCAACAGTGCCACCCCCGAGGATGTTCAGGAATTATGCGACATGGGCACCCCACCAGGTCAGTGTCTGAGACACCAGCTTTATGGTAAGGTAAACTATGTATGTGTGCATATTTCTAAACACATCTTTTTTTTCATTCCACTTTAGGTCCAACAAGTGACTATTTCACCACAGACAGTGCCCAATGGCTAATTGCTCAAATAATGGCCTGGAATGGGGAAATCGATCAAATGCGTAATCGGCTGGATCGTATGCAGCAGGAAATGAAGGACATGATTGATGTTTTGGGTCGAATCTAAATGCCCTTTTTGAAACCCCAAAACATTGATCATGTCCTTCATTTCCTGGTTTGCTGACCCCATTCTGGGCCTTCTCTTTATTATTTTCTGTTAAATTATATGCCTGTTTAACATCATTTAAAAAAGGAGGCCTGTTTTGAGAAAATACCAAAAAAATCCAAAAAATAAAATCCAAAAATGTTTTTAAAAAATACAAAAATAAAAAAAAATGATTTAAAAAAAAAAAAGTTTTTTACAAAAAAAAAATGATTTACAAAAACAAAAAAATAAAATAAAAAGGATTTTAAAAAAACTAAAAAAATAAAAAAAGGAGGATTTTAAAAAACAAAACAAAAAAAAGGCCTGTTTGCTAAAAACAAAATGCCCAACAAATTTTATTTTTGATTATCTAAAAATATTTAACTATAATTATATTATTCGAAATGTATTAATATATCATTATATTTTTAGCTAGGAACATTTTATACTAAATGCATAACTGAATGGATACCAAAGATTAAAAACATCTGCTTAGGAATTAAATAAATGTGTGGTTTGTTATTTCAATGCTCAGTATCAGTTTGGTTCTAAATTGAAAAAAGTTGTTTACAGTGGCAATGGAGCTTATTTAGAAATTTACAAGGAAAATACAGTTGGCACTACAACTGCTCGACCATAACCTAGGAGAAAGCCCAAAAGAAAGGCAAGCAATAAATATAATTCAAGATTTCATCAAGATTTTTTTATTTTAAATATTTAGATATCCTGGCCCATTGCAATGGCCCCCCTACCCATAAAATAATTAACATATTGCTGTCTAAGTTGACGGGCACTTTGGGGGGCCAAGCCAGTACGGACAGTATCCAGGCCCGTAAGATTGTCACCGATAAGTCCGGCCTCAGGCCCAACTGGCACCATATAATTTGGAGAATGTTTGTGTAAAAAGTTGTGCAGGATGCAGCACGATAAAATGATAAAATTAAGTTTGTATTCCGCCAAATTAATGGAGGTTTGAAACAGGCGGAACCGGCTGGCCAGAATCCCAAACGCATTCTCAACCACTCTTCTAGCTCTGGCCAGCCGGAAATTAAAAACCCTCCTCTCCGGGGTGAGGGTTCTTTGGGGGAATGGCCTCATGAGGTGCTTGCTCAGAGCGAAGGCTTCATCGGCAATGAAGACAAAGGGGAGTCCTTCCACGTTATCCGCATCAGGTGGCAATCCCAGGCCACCACTCTGGAGACGCTGGCAGAACTCCGTCTGGGCAAATACTCCTCCATCCGACATCCGGCCATTCTTCCCCACGTCCACATATAGAAATTCATAGTGTGCCGACACCACCGCCATTAAAACAATACTGTGGAACACCTTATAATTAAAATAGTATGACCCCGAATGGGGTGGTGGCACGATGTGGACATGTTTCCCATCTATAGCCCCTCCACAATTGGGAAAGTCCCAACGGGTGGCAAAATGGGATGCCACAGTCTGCCATTCCTGTGGCGTTGAAGGAAACTGGGGAATCAAACAAGAAAACAAAAATCAGTAATTTTGAAGATAACATTGCAAGAAAATTATACAATTAAAAACATTATTCCCCAGCATCAGTATAACATTAAATAATTTAAATCTTCTGGAAGAAATATTATGGAAAGGCACACTTATCAGATTGCTCACCCCCTCTGATGGAACATTGATTACATTTTAGGGGGTGGTGAAATCCAAAAAAAATCTTACTTTTAGGACACGCAGGGATTTATGGACTAAAAAGGCTACAAGACTGCAGTTGTCGCACTCTGCAAGTGCAGTTGCTCCCCAGCTTAAAGTAAATGAGGTAAGGTAAAAAGACTTTCATGTTGCAAGGAGTACACAATCACATGCAAGGGCAATTAATGAAAACACTTTGTGGCTTGCATATGATTTGATGATGGAAATCAGCAGAGCTTCTGCTCATTTACTAAAGCACTGGAGCAAATGCACTTGTAGAGTGCACATGCATTTTGCAAAGTGCAACATATATTTGCTTTTTACAAATCAACACCACAGAACATTCTAGCAAATTATTAGGGGGGTGGGGGGGTTAGGAAATCAAGCTAATTGCTAATTATAAGCACACTATTTGGATTGAGTTTAGGTGGGGGGGTTGGGAAATCAAGCTAATTGCTAATTATAAGCACACTATTTGGATTGAGTTTAGGTGGGGGGTTGGGAAATCGAGCTAATGGCTAATTATAAGCACACTATTTGGATTGAGTTTAGGTGGGGGGGGGTTGGGAAATCAAGCTAATTGCTAATTATAAGCACACTATTTGGATTGAGTTTAGGTGGGGGGGGGTTGGGAAATCAAGCTAATTGCTAATTATAAGCACACTATTTGGATTGAGTTTAGGTGGGGGGGGTTGGGAAATCAAGCTAATTGCTAATTATAGGCACACTATTTGGATTGAGTTTAGGTGGGGGGGTTGGGAAATCAAGCTAATTGCTAATTATAAGCACACTATTTGGATTGAGTTTAGGCGGGGGGGTTAGGAAATCAAGCTAATTGCTAATTATAAGCACACTATTTGGATTGAGTTTAGGTGGGGGGGTTGGGAAATCAAGCTAATTGCTAATTATAAGCACACTATTTGGATTGAGTTTAGGTGTGGGGGGGGGGTTGGGAAATCAAGCTAATTGCTAATTATAAGCACACTATTTGGATTGAGTTTAGGTGTGGGGGGGTGGGAAATCAAGCTAATTGCTAATTATAAGCACACTATTTGGATTGAGTTTAGGTGGGGGGGGGTTTGGGAAATCAAGCTAATGGCTAATTATAAGCACACTATTTGGATTGAGTTTAGGGGAAACAAAATACAATGCAGCTGACTAAATACATTCAAACTGAGTAGACTAGGTGGATATGTGGCCAGCATTGTATGCTGGGGAGGTTATTGAAGGCAAATATACATGCATGACAAAAAAGAACAGGAAAAAAATCCAGCATGTGTGAGGAGAAAAAGGGGACATTCACACTATATTGCAATGATGGTAAGTAGTGTTTGAGCTAAGAAATACATTACATTATCAAAGATTAAATAAAAGAACATGTGATGCTAATAAAAGAAAAAAATCTTACCTTAATATAGTCCTTCTGCAGGACCTGGATGATGGCAGAACAGGTCTCTGGGATAATGATCCCCAGAGCCTGGGGGAGATGCCTGTCGAGAACTTGAGGTCCTGCAGGCTTCTCCCTGTCGCCAAGTACCGCAACGTGGCAACTAGCCTCTGCTCCGGAGTGATGGCTTGCCTCATGCAGGTATCCTGCCTGCTGATATAGGGGGTTAGCAAAGCCACCAAACGGTCAAAAACGGGGTCCGTCATCCGGAGAAAGTTCCTGAAATCCTCAGGATTATTCTCACGGATCTCACGGAGCAATGGCATGTGACAGAACTGATCACGCTGGAGCAACCAATTCTTGGTCCATGAACTCCTCCTCGCCCTGTTCATGGACTGGTCTTGGTCTGAAGAATAAACTACAGCACCAAACACATACAATGCACGAGCTCGACGACGAGTACGTACAGGTAACATGGCTTCAAAACGGTCGGCTGGTCAGAACGCACTTAACAGAACGCACTGAAGAACAGCAAGGCCTGTGAAGAGCGACCTGAAAATCAGGAACGAACGGACAATAAAACAAAGATTTCTCAATGCCAACTGACCAAACGCACTGAAAAGCAGATACAAACCTCACAAGCACAGACTGAACAACAGTTAAAACGAACTGAAAAATACGAGTCTCACAATCGCGAATCGTCTCTCACCAAACTTCTACTAACACGAGATAAACACGAGATAAACACGAGATTAGCAGAAGAAGCCCAAAGGGTGTCGTACGGGCTATTGAACTTCCGTTTTATAGTCTCGCCGGACTTGGTGTACGTCACCGCGTACTATGCTCTCGAACTTTTGTGTGGTCGTGTGTAGGCAAGTCCGTTCGTTAGAAAGTCTGCCGCAAGTCCGCCGAAAGTCCACCGGAAGTCTGTCGGACAGGCTGTCGGACTTTTGTAGCTAAAAAGTCCGACCGTGTGTACGCCCCATTACAGATAGGTGTGCTTTAACATAAGCGCACAAGTTTTGAATCAAATGAAAGTGGGGAAGGTAAGAAGGGAGGGGAGAGAAGGGATGTTGTATAGGGGTAGGAGGGGTAAAGGGGGAGGGAGTACATGCATGGAATAGTTATTTATTCACGTTATTATGTAGGTTTTGTAAAAGTTGGACCACTGATTCCACAATTTCCCTATTTTGGGGTAAGAGATGTTGTCTTTTGCCAAAAAAAATTCATATGTGTGATGGGTTTGGGTCATTTTGATGACCTCAAGCACATCGGGGGGGTTTGGCATTTTTAAAAAGTTTGGTAATGTTGCGTCTGGCCGCTAGTAAGATGTGGGTAATTACTCTTCTGTGGGTATTCGGTAGGCATTCTATAGTTAAATGTAATAGAGCAAGATCAGGAGTAGGCAATATGTTCATCTTGGTAATTTGTGAAATAAGCGAGAAGACCTTATGCCAATATTGTGATAATTGTGGGCAGTCCCATAAGGTGTGTAGTAATGTACTGGTCGACCCACAGTTTTTCCAGCATGTAGGAGATGTGTGTTTGTCAAATTTTGCAATTACATCTGGTGTAAGATACCTTCTTTGTACAAGATTTTGTGTGAGTTCCCTCATTGTCATGCATTTTGTGGCTTGATAGATGGACAGTATTGCTCTTTACCATTGTCTGCCTGTGTATTTTTTACCTAAATCTCGTTCCCATTGGTTGATATCTATAGATTGTTGGAAGTGCATTTTTTCTTGGATTAAATTGTAGAAGATAGAAATACCTTTCTTCCCTGGGGAGCTGGGTAGGTAATAAGTTAAAGCTTTAGTAAGAATGGAGATCCAAAGTTATGGGTTGTTTTTAAGGCAGTGGGCTATTTGTATATATTGAAAATAGGCTCCTGGGCCTAGTTTTAGATCTAACATGAGGAGGTGAAAGGGTTTGATGTGACCATCTTGGGTTAAGTCTGTTAAAAGAAGGGAGTCGTATTTGGGCCATCTATGGATAGTGAGGTTGGGGATGAGCAGTTTAAGGGTCTGTAAGGGTATGTTGAGAGTGGCCATATGGGTGGCGTTCCACTTGGTGGAAGTGAATTTGCGCCATGTTTGGATCACTGCAAGAATGGTTGGTGGAAGGTGGATAGGATCTTTGTTTTAGGATGTATGCTGTAGGGCCATGTTATCAGGTTTTTGCCTGGAATGGTATGCCTTTCTATTTCTGACTATGAGTGTGGGTTAGTCAGCATTAGAATTATGTCATCGGCGAAAATGCTGATCCTGTGGTTGTGTTTTCCTACTCGAAATCCGGTGATTTGTTTTGAGCTTCTAATAAGTTCTGCCAATGGTTCTATTATTAAATAGAAAATGAGGAGTGATAGGGGGCAACCTTGTCGTGTTCAATTTGAAATATGGAATGGAGAGGAGAGCATCTCTGCGACATATACTTGGGCTGAAGGGTCGGAGTATAGTGCCATAATGGCAGCTAGTGTAGAGTCCATAAATCCAAATTTGAGGAGAACCTCCTTCATATAGCCCCAATGCACTCTGTCAAACGCCTTCTCTGCATCCAAGGATAGAAACAAAGAAGGCGTTCCGTCGGTGCTGGCTAAGTGGATGAGGTTTATGAGTCTTCTAGTGGCATTGGAAGTTTGTCTACCTGGGATAAATCCTTTTTGGTCAGCGTTAATTAACCACTTAACAACCGGCCCATAGCCAAATGACGGCTACAGGGCGGTTGCTTAACTCTGGGAGGGCGTCCAGGGATGTCCTCCCAGAATTCTGCTCTCGCGCGCCCCCTAGGGCGCGCACTCAAGAGCATCCGTGACCGTCGGGTCCAGAGGACCCGGCGCATCATGGATCTCGGTAAATGGGCGCTAATCGCGGCCGTTTACCATATGATCGCTCCGTCAAATGACGGAGCGATCACATGTAAACAAACCGGCGTCATCTGATGTGATGATGCCGGTTCCTCTCCTCCCCTCCTGTGTACCGATCGGTACACTGTGAGCGGAGAGGGGGATGGATGGATGGTAGCAGCATTGTGGGCTGCATCTGTAGTGCCCACAGCGCTGCACAGAGACATCCAGCCATCCATCCATCCATGCTCAGCCATCCCCACTACTCTGCATGCCCTGCAATGCTGTGCATTACTCTGCAATGCCCTCTGCTATGCCCCACAATACCCCTGCAATACTCTGCCATACCCTGGAATACCCCGCAATACTCTGCCATACCCTGGAATACCCCGCAATACTCTGCCATACCCTGGAATACCCCGCAATACTCTGCCATACCCTGGAATACCCCACAATAGTAATGCTCACTGGTGCGTGGTCTGACCAGGTAATGGATCTAATGTCGGAGCGTGTGATACATTGTAGTAGCCATTTGTCAGCTAAAAAAGTCTATTCGGGAGTAAGAAGTTGTGGGGAACAGAGAAGTCTTTCTCCATTGTGTGGTGACATCTCCACACATCATAAAGGTCGCTGGATTTGAGAAGGTTCTGCATGGGTGAAAAGTGTCTAAGGGAAGGGTTGGAGGGATCCAGTGAATGGTCGGGAACTGTACTAAGATCTCTGCATATTAACAAAGAGCCTTGTCTGCATTTATTGATTTTCTTCAGCACTTTGTTGAGAAAGTGTATTTGGCATGAATTTGGGGCATAGAGGCATGCTAATGTATATTTGGAACCTGCTATGGTGCATATCAGGATTAGATATCTACCACCAGGATCTGGTATGGACTCGTGTAGTAGAAGTCTGTTGCTTTGCTAATGGCAATTAGTACTCCTCTTGTCTTCTTGGTTTGGTTAGATGTCAGAAATATATGTAGAAAGTTTTTATGACAAAGGAGGGGAGTGTTTGATTCTTTGAAGTGGGTCTCCTGATCTAAGATAATATTGCGATGCGATTGGTGTACTGTTTGCCAAAGAGATGCCCATTTTGCGGGGTGGTTTAGGCCTTTCACCTTCAGTGAAAGAATTTTAAGCGTTATTGTAGGTTTGATGTAGTGATATGGATAGCGTACTCACGATCAAGTTGGGATGAGATATAAAAGATCTACCATCATGGGTCCATAGGCATCGGATCTCGAGGTAGGTCCTGGGTTTGGTGGTAGGTTTCACTTTATAACAGTCAAGTGGGTGGATATCCAATTTCTCATGCATGGAGGAGAAAGCAAAGGGAGGGTTAACAGTTGAACAGAACAAAGAGGACATAACTGTACAGCCTCAACAGGAATCAAATAGGCTGTTGCAATTCGGTTGGGGCAAAACAGTTCAAGTGAGTCTAGTGCAATGGCTCGGGAGCTATAGAAAGAGACTTTATGTGGTTATATGATATATCACCGACTTATCTGGATGTTAGCGGTTTCTGTTGCGAGACCCCGTTTGGGTATTGAGCCAGGTGGGTGGAAGTTTGTCTGGAGGGTTATGGGTATCATAATGGGGGGTCTGGATGGGTATGATGTTCCATTCTCCCAGCAGTGAGAGGCCCTTTTCCAGTGAGATAATGTTGAATGACTTTCCATTGTATTCTACTATTTTTAAATCAATATTTTTTATTGAATATTTCACAGAACATAAGTGAAAAAACATGTAGAAAAATAGTCACTCGGACATGCACTTCTTCAGCTTATTGTACAGTCTTGAGGATTATTCTATAACAAAGTCTGTATACAATAGACATGTAAACCAAGGTTAAAAATGTGATATATAAAGTATATCTTGTTAGATCAAGAGTGAGGAACACCACTCCCCTGCCCAGGCACTCCAACTGGGAACACACTGCGCTCAGGAGGAGAGCGGCGACCCCCAGCCCTCTTTTGGGGGTTGTTGTATTGTTTTCATTGTTAGATAACATTGGTGTTCGAAAAAGATAAAAGTAAGAACTATAAAATATAAAATTACAAATTATATAAAATAAAATTAGGAAAAAAAGAAAAACACAGTCAGAGAGTTACTTCCCTTTGGTAGTACAGTATGGTTTATAAGTGATACATTTAGGTCTTATGTTTCATTGTGTACCAATCTACCCATTTTTTTGGGCTTTACTGTAATTGTTTTGGGTTGATGCATATAACATCTCGTACGCTGCATGAGTGTTAGTTGTATTTATTACTTCATATAGAGACGGGGTTTGTTGATCTCTCCAATGGTGCATTATTGTTAATCGTGCACTCAAAAGAATGTGCACGGCTATGGTCCTGTATTCTGGTGGAAATAACTCTGTCTAAGGATAAAATTGCATTTCCCGGCAACATGGGTACTTTAATATTCAATACTTGTGAAATTACTCCATATACTCCTTTCCAAAAGGGGATTATAATAGGGCAAGACCAAAGTATATGGTACAATGTTCCCACAGCACCACAGTTCCTCCAGAAGGTATTGGAACTTTGTGGTGAGAATTTAGCTATTCTATGGGGTGTCAGATACCATCTGAAGAGGATTTTCTGTGATAATTCCCATAAATTTACACTCTTTATTTTAGCGTACGTGATGTGAAATGCCTTTCGCTATTGTTCCAGGGAGTAAGAGGTATCTAAGTTCTTCTCCCAGGCAATCATATGAGTTGTTTTCAAGGGTATATCCTTATTTTTCAGTATATTATAGAACAACGATATACCTTTAATCTTGGTGGTAGGGTTTGTGTAGTATTGGAGTACTCTCCATGGCATCTCAATATTTGTTTTCAAGTTGGAGCGTATTAGATGTGTAATTCTATGGTATGTGTAATATTCTGAGTTAGCTAGGTTGATTTCTATTTGTAAGGACCTGAAGGTTTTTGGAGTTGACCCTATCAGCATATCTTCAATTTTTTATATCCCTTTTTCCACCCTGCTTGAGATGTTTCAGTCAGGTATGATGTGTGTCAAGCTATAGGTAGGCATTGATAGCGTGGAGGTAATGGAGTCCTGAGATGGAGTGTTTAACAAAGCTCTCCAGGCATAAAGTGATGCTGTGATGGTGGGAGAAAGTGATGTGTATCTAGGGGTGTATTGTTGGCTAGTAAGAAGAAAATGATAAAGATTGCCACCTTTAAGTTGTATATTTTCCAATTCTTTCCATCTGGTATTGGGGCTTTGGGGGAACCATGTTTTAATTTGCGCCAATATTGAGGCAATGTAGTAGTCTTTAAGTACTACTAAGCCCACTCCTTCCGTCTTCCTAGTATTGATTAGTTTGGAGAATGCACACCTCTCCATCTTTCCTTGCCAAAGATATCTGTTGATCATAGATTGTGCTCTAATAAAGAAGATCTTAGGCACTGGGATAGGGATGGTCCTAAATAGGTATAGAAATTGTGGTAGCAGTACCATTTTAAAGGCTGCCATTCTCCCGGACCAGGATAATTCTGTTTTTGCTAGATCTTGGAGTTTGGGGTGTAGTTTATCTAAGAATATGGAGTAATTTGCTTTGAACAATTCCTCTGTCTTTGGTGTTAAGGTGATGCCTAAGTAATTTATAACGGTGGTGTTCCACATGTATGGGTATAATTGTTCCATTTTGCGCCAAGTTTTAGGAGGTATATTGATGCCAAGGATGTATGACTTAGTGTCGTTTGCTTTGTAGTAGGATATACCGTTTAACATTTTGAGTGTTTGATGTATCAAGGCTAATGAGGTCTCTACGTCTGTGATCATGAGTATAACATCGTCAGCAAATAGACTGATGGTGTGTGCTGAGTTGTTAAACCTATGTCCTGTAATTTGAGGGTGGTTGCGTATGTAACTCGCCAGAGGTTCCATGAGAAGGTTGAAAATTAACAGTGAAAGTGGGCACCCCTGGCGAGTTCCATTTGTAATATTAAATGGAGTGGAAAGTGCCCCTGAGGTGTAAACCTGGGCAGAGGGCTTTGAATATAATGCCATAATTGCAGAAAATATGGTGCCTTGGAATCCAAACTTCTTCAATGCCCTGGCAAGATATCCCCAATGTATCCGATCGAATGCCTTCTCTGCATCCAAAGCTAGGAGCAGAGAAGGTGTTCCCTTCAGATTTGCGTGGTGTATTATATTAATTAGGTGCCTAGTGGAGTCACTGGTTTGACGTCCTTTTGTAAATCCGGATTGATCCATATGTATTAGCTGTGGAAGTATGTTTATAGAGCCTTAGTGCGATCAGTTTGGCATAGAGTTTCAGGTCGTTATTAAGTAATGATATCGGCCTGAAATTCTGTGGAAGAGATTGTTCCTTCCCTGGTTTGGGCAGGGTGATTAAAAGTGCTTTCAACATTTCTGATGGGAAGGAGGAAGAGGCAGCTGCAGCGTTGAAAATTTTGGTTAGGTGAGGTGTGAGGATGTAATTGAATGTTTTGTAGTATTCTCCTATGTATCCATCAGGACCTGGGGACTTGTTTAATGGTAGCATATCTATAGCATGAGACAATTCCTGGTTTGTGAAGGGAGTATTAAGGTGCTGTAGTTGCATTGGGGTTAATTGGTGAAGAGACACTTTCTTCAGAAAGCCCTGTATAGTCTCGAGGGTTGGTTGAATGGTATTTGGATCATCTGCCAAGTTGTACAGAGATCCATAATAATAGCTAAATGTCTGCAATTTTTTGTGGGTGTTGATGTTTATCTTTAGTGATTGGGTGTTGGATGTATGGTATCCTGGTTTTGTACCTGCAGCCCCATAAGCGTTTTGCTAGGAGTTTCCCCGCCCTGTTACAATTTACATAATAGTTCATATTTAGACGTCTAGTAGACTTTTCAAAATTTCCTAATAGCTGCAATCATAATGGTGTTGGGATAATTGTTTCGAAATTGAGGTTGTGGGTTTTTGTTTATTACTGATTTCTAATTTGTGAATTTTGTTTGTGAGATCCTGTATTTGCTGTTGGTGCTGCCTCTTCCTCCTTGCCCCCAGTTTCATAAAGAAACACCTCATGAACACCTTATGGGCATTCCACAATGTAAACTTATTATCCACAGAATTCACATTATCGCTAAAATATTGCATTAAATGTTGTTCCAATATAGTTTTAGTAGGTTTTTCCTGTAAAAGAAGCGTGTTAGCTCTCCAGATGGGAACAGGGTTCGAGGAAAATGAGTCACTGATATCATTTACGGATACTGCTACAGTTCTGGACAAGGTCCATTGATCTACTAGGAATAGATCAATTCATGAGTATGACCTGTGTGGTGAAGAAAAAAAAGTGAAGTCTTTTTCCCCTGCATTAAGACATCTCCAGGCGTCTAATATGTTTTTCTGATGTATGGTGTTTTGAAGCGTTTGGGTTTTTCTGATGGGGGTAGAAGTGGAATCAAGGTGTGAGTCTGGGATAAGGTTGAAGTCCCCACATATCACCAGGGCTCCTTTTTGGTGGGCCCGTATCTTCCGAAAAGTTGATATCGCAAATTAATATTATGAACCGTCCTTGTGGCTCTGCAATCACTTCATGGAGTTGAAATGAGACAGTGCCCCTTATTGCAATAAGAACTCCTCTTTTTTTTATCTGTCTTTGCAGTAAAGATATGGGGGAACTGTTTATTTGTGCATTTTGGGGGGGACAAACTATTAAAATGCATTTCCTGAGCACACATCGCTTTTGAATTGTTGAGCTTCCTTCCATAATGACTTAAGCTTGACAGGGTGATTAAGTCCTTTGGTATTTATAGAAAGAAATGTCACCCCCATGTGGACAAAGTAGGTTTAGATGTTTGACATTCTGTGTTCATGTAAGTTTTTTTGTGAATGGAGAGTTCCCTCAAGTGGTCAGAGCTGGTATAGATTGTATTGTTAAAGTGGAGTTCCACCCAAAAGTGGAACTTCCACTCATTAGATTCCTCCCCCCCTCCGGTGACACAGTTGGCACCTTTCAGGGGGGAGGGGGGTACAGATACCTGTATATTACAGGTATCTGTACCCACTTCCGGCATAGATAGCCGCAGAATCTGCGGTTATTTACGCCACTTCCTGCTCCCTCCCCGCTGCCTGCTGGGAAACACACGGGTCCCAGAGGCAGCAGGGAGCATCCTTATTGCGCGGCGCGACTCGCGCATGCGCAGTAGGGAACCTGGAAGTGAAGCCGCACGGCTTAACTTCCTGATTCCCTTACCGAAGATGGAGGCGGCAGCACCCGAGGACGGAGAGACGCTTCGGCCTCGGGTGCTGACATCGCGGGCGCCCTGGACAGGTAAGTGTCCATGTTTTAAAAGTCAGCAGCTGCAGTATTTGTAGCTGCTGACTTTTAAAAAAAAAATTTTCGGCGGCGCCCCGCTTTAAGTGCTAGTGCAGACCAGAGATTTGGTGTACTCACATTTGGAAGTGCAGGCATCTTTCCAGCCTGGCTGTGCTGGTGAAGTCTCTTTGGAGGTGTTGACCTGGGAGAAACAGTAAGGGCTTCATCTGAGAACTGTAAAATAATCTGTAAGTTCTGACTGTGTTGGAAAAATATAACAAGAAGAAAAATAAAAAAAATAGAAATAGAAAAATAAAATGGACTATGAACATAAAAACTTGAACTTTGATTAACATGTTTAAACTTGTCAAGTGAACATGTATGGTCAAAGCATGGGTATTGCATACCCGTATGCAGCATTTTGCTGCTCAAGTAGTATCAGGGGGGTGAGTTTGTGAGCCGAGAGAGGCTACTCTCCCCATAGAACAGAAGATAATACTTATTAGCTTTCCGGGTATTCAGTGCCTTTTAGCATTTTTAGCCGTTACCTTTGCCATCCAGGATCTGCATGGGGAATGCTCCCAGGGGAGTCAGGCCTGCTGACAGGTTCTGGAAGTACCAGTATCTGCCATTCTTTGAACAAGGACAGACCTTTTTGAAGGGAGTGTATGGTGAAGGTATTACCCTCTTTGGTAATCGTGATTTTTGTGGGGAAGCCCCATCTGTAGTTGATCCTATGATTCCTGAGTAGGGATGAGCCGAACACCCCCCTGTTCGGTTCGCACCAGAACATGCGAACAGGAAAAAAATTCGTTCGAACACGCGAACACCGTTAAAGTCTATGGGACACGAACATGAATAATCAAAAGTGCTAATTTTAAAGGCTAATATGCAAGTTATTGTCAATAAAAGTGTTTGGGGACCTGGGTCCTGCCCCAGGGGACATGAATCAATGCAAAAAAAAGTTTTAAAAACGGCCGTTTTTTCAGGAGCAGTGATTTTAATAATGCTTAAAGTCAAACAATAAAAGTGTAATATCCCTTTAAATTTCATACCTGGGGGGTGTCTATAGTATGCCTGTAAAGGGGCGCATGTTTCCCGTGTTTAGAACAGTCTGACAGCAAAATGACATTTTGAAGGAAAAAACACATTTAAAACTACCGCGGCTATTGCATTGCCGACAATACACATAGAAGTTCATTGATAAAAACGGCATGGGAATTCCCCACAGGGGAACCCCGAACCAAAATAAAAAAAAAAAAAATGATGTGGGGGTCCCCCTAAATTCCATACAAGGCCCTTCAGGTCTGGTATGGATATTAAGGGGAACCCCAGCCAAAATTTAAAAAAAAAATTGACGTGGGGTTCCCCCTAAATTCCATACCAGACCCTTCAGGTCTGGTATGGATTTTAAGGGGAACCCCGCGCCCCAAAAAAAAAAAAAATCGGCGTGGGGTCCCCCTAAAAATCCATACCAGACCCTTATCCGAGCACGCAACCTGGCAGGCCGCAGGAAAAGAGGGGGGGACGAGAGTGCGGCCCCCCCCCTCCTGAACCGTACCAGGCCACATGCCCTCAACATTGGGAGGGTGCTTTGGGGTAGCCCCCCAAAACACCTTGTCCCCATGTTGATGAGGACAAGGGCCTCATCCTCACAACCATGGCCGGTGGTTGTGGGGGTCTGCGGGCGGGGGGCTTATCGGAATCTGGAAGCCCCCTTTAACAAGGGGACCCCCAGATCCCGGCCCCCCCCCTGTGTGAAATGGTAAGGGGGTACTTACCCCTACCATTTCACTAAAAAACTGTCAAAAATGTTAAAAATGACAAGAGACAGTTTTTGACAATTCCTTTATTTAAATGCTTCTTCTTTCTTCCTTCATCTTCTTCTTCTTCTGGTTCTTCTGGCTCTTCTGGTTCTTCCTCCGGCGTTCTCGTCCAGCATCTTCTCCGCGGCGTCTTCTATCTTCTTCTCCTCGGGCCGCTCCGCACCCATGGCATGAGGGGAGGCTCCCGCTCTTCTCTTCATCTTCTTCTCTTCTTCATCTTCTTCTTCATCTTCTTCTTCATCTCTTCTTCCTTCTTCTCTTCTTCATGTCTTCTGCGGGCCGCTCCGCAGCCATGCTGTGGCATGGAGGGAGGCTCCCGCTGTGTGACGGCGTCTCTTCGTCTGACGGTTCTTAAATAACGGGGGGCGGGGCCACCCGGTGACCCCGCCCCCTCTGACGCACGGTGACATGACGGGACTTCCCTGTGGCATTCCCCGTGACGTCACAGGGAAGTCCCGTCATGTCACCGTGCGTCAGAGGGGGCGGGGTCACCGGGTGGCCCCGCCCCCCGTTATTTAAGAACCGTCAGACGAAGAGACGCCGTCACACAGCGGGAGCCTCCCTCCATGCCAGCATGGCTGCGGAGCGGCCCGCAGAAGACATGAAGAAGAGAAGAAGGAAGAAGAGATGAAGAAGAAGATGAAGAAGAAGATGAAGAAGAGAAGAAGATGAAGAGAAGAGCGGGAGCCTCCCCTCATGCCATGGGTGCGGAGCGGCCCGAGGAGAAGAAGATAGAAGACGCCGCGGAGAAGATGCTGGACGAGAACGCCGGAGGAAGAACCAGAAGAGCCAGAAGAACCAGAAGAAGAAGAAGATGAAGGAAGAAAGAAGAAGCATTTAAATAAAGGAATTGTCAAAAACTGTCTCTTGTCATTTTTAACATTTTTGACAGTTTTTTAGTGAAATGGTAGGGGTAAGTACCCCCTTACCATTTCACACAGGGGGGGGCCGGGATCTGGGGGTCCCCTTGTTAAAGGGGGCTTCCAGATTCCGATAAGCCCCCCGCCCGCAGACCCCCACAACCACCGGCCACGGTTGTGAGGATGAGGCCCTTGTCCTCATCAACATGGGGACAAGGTGTTTTGGGGGGCTACCCCAAAGCACCCTCCCAATGTTGAGGGCATGTGGCCTGGTACGGTTCAGGAGGGGGGGGGCCGCACTCTCGTCCCCCCTCTCTTCCTGCGGCCTGCCAGGTTGCGTGCTCGGATAAGGGTCTGGTATGGATTTTTAGGGGGACCCCACGCCGTTTTTTTTTTTTTTTTGGCGCGGGGTTCCCCTTAAAATCCATACCAGACCTGAAGGGTCTGGTATGGAATTTAGGGGGAACCCCACGTCAATTTTTTTTTTAAATTTTGGCTGGGGTTCCCCTTAATATCCATACCAGACCTGAAGGGCCTTGTATGGAATTTAGGGGGACCCCCACATCATTTTTTTTTTTTTTTTTTTGGTTCGGGGTTCCCCTGTGGGGAATTCCCATGCCGTTTTTATCAATGAACTTCTATGTGTATTGTCGGCAATGCAATAGCCGCGGGTAGTTTTAAATGAGTTTTTTCCTTCCAAATGTCATTTTGCTGTCAGACTGTTCTAAACACAGGAAACATGCGCCCCTTTACAGGCATACTATAGACACCCCCCAGGTACGAAATTTAAAGGGATATTACACTTTTATTGTTTGACTTTAAGCATTAATAAAATCACTGCTCCTGAAAAAACGTCCGTTTTTAAAACTTTTTTTTGCATTGATCCATGTCCCCTGGGGCAGGACCCGGGTCCCCAAACACTTTTTATGACAATAACTTGCATATAAGCCTTTAAAATTAGCACTTTTGATTTCTCCCATAGACTTTTAAAGGGTGTTCCGCGGCATTCGAATTTGCCGCGAACACCCCAAATTGTTCGCTGTTCGGCGAACTTGCGAACAGCCAATGTTCGAGTAGAACATGAGTTCGACTCGAACTCGAAGCTCATCCCTATTCCTGAGGGCTTTGGTAATTGTGGTGAGGCTTCTTCTTTTTTGGAGAGTGCATTGCGATAGATCTGCAAAAAAATTGCAGATTTTGATGCTGTGGAGGGATATTGCAGACATTAATTTTCCTTTTGTATGGTAAAAATGTAACCATAGTATTACATCCCTAGGGATCTGATCGGAGGGATATGAAGGTTTAGGCAGGCGATGGATCCTGTCTATGATCACATCTAGATCCGTGAGGTCAGGAAGGATTTCTTTAAACAGAGTAGTGGCGTACTCACGCAGGTCTCCTTGCTGTACAGACTCTAGGATCCCTCTGATTTTTAGATTGTTAATTCTACTTCTGTCCTCCATGTGAATGAATGAATGAATGAAAGATTTATAGAGTGCTGCAAATGCGAACTGAATCGCCTCAAGGCGCTAATGGCATGTCAGCCATTTTAGATTTGAGCCCTTCTATTACCTCCTCTTTTCATCATGGGCATCTACCAAATCGTTCACAGTATCTGCAAACTCCCCCATCTTGTTTTCAATGTGCCTCACTCTGGATTCTACAGACTGTACCTCCTTATTGAACTTTTGCATGCAGGACATCGTGTCAGTTTGGATTGAGCTCCTTAGGGACAGTAACATGTCCTTTAGCACTGTGTCCATAACTGGCTGATTATTCGTTGGGAACACCTCTATGCTGTCAGGCAGCTCTCTAGTGTCCTCCCCAGAGCCAGTGCTGGGGCTGGCTGTGGGGTTGCATCCAGAGCCATCCATCCAGAATTTGGCTTTAGCTGGGCTAGCAGACTAAGGGGTATTAGGGTAGGATTGCTGGCTGTCTGGGGACCCACTATTTATGCTGACAGATGCAGAGTTAGCAGGGGTGGAGTATGTGTTGTGGGCCGGGGTGGATGAACGATCAGTGCCATCTTGCCTACCTCCATGTGTCTGCCATGAAACAAAATCCATCAGTTTCTGGGGCTTCCTGAAGTCTTTTCTTTTCCTGGCCACGGTCATCGATGTTGTGGTGTGCAGATCGCTCCATTTTGGGGTGAAAACCCCATCTGGAAAGTTGCTATTAGCCGCTGTTTGTCTGTGAGGAGAGGAGCTCAGCTCTCACACATCCATCTCGCTCTGCAGCCGGCCACGCCCCCTGTTTTCTACTATTAATCTGGTGAGGTGCTTCCATTTGTATGGTATATTGTTGTTGTGTAGTGTCTTATTGATTGTATTTAGCTGTCTGCGAGTGTCCAAGGTGTGTTTGGAGAGATCCGCATAGATTTTGATGTTTCCCTGAGGTTCTGGATGTTTTCCTAGGGAGAGTTATTTCCATAGGATTTGTTCTTTTGTGCAGAAAAAGTGAATTCTCATGAGGATATCTCTGGGGACTTCTTTGGGCAGGAAAGAGGGTTTAGGTATGCGGTGAATGCGATCTATGGTGAGGTCTAGGGGGGGTTCAGGCGCTATTGTGTGGAAGAGATCTTTGGTATATTGCATGAGATCTTGTGGGGGTACAGTTTCAGGTATTCCCCTCAGTTTCAGGTTGTTACATCTCAAGCGATCTTCTAAATCTGCGATTTTGGTACGTAACCAGAGCCTCTCTTCCTCATCCTTGTTTGGGTCAATTAAGTCTTTGACTGTTGTGCTAATGTCAGTGATCACCTGTTCTACTTGGTTAACTCTATTACCCATCATAGAAAGCTCAGCTGTAAATTTGTGAGTGAGAGTGGTAAATTCAGCATGTAGAGAGCGGTGCAGAGATAGCAACAGCTCTTTAAACTGTGTGTCCAGTACAGGCTGGTTAGAGGTGGGGATATTTGCTATGGGAGATTGGAGCTCAGTTTGTGTTGTGGCTGGGCTTAATCCAGAACTCACCCCTGTGTCTGTTGTTGATGCATCCAGTCTCATCCTTGGTTTGGCTGAATTTGCACATGGGGGACTGTGAGGAGATGAAGAGCTTCTGGGAGAAGATCTACCAGTACATCCATTGGCCTAGGTCTCTGCATTTGGGAGGTCTGAGTAGTGGTTATTGCGTGGTGTGGAGTAGGGGGCTGCAGATCCAGCGCCATCTTGACCTGCTTCATCTGCGGGCCGGAGGATGTAAGCTGTGCACTTTTTAGGTTTGTAGTCCCCCTGCCACTTCCTCAACATTGTCAGGGTGTAGTGGGTGTTAGCGGGTGTCCGTGGCACATGAGAGCTGTGTGATGTGGTGATCCGTGATGCTGACAGGAGCTTTAGTCTCCTTCTATGCACCGGAGCTCCGAGATTATGCTACCATCCGCTGAGTGTGCTAGCCACGCCCCCGGCTCTCTTTTAATTTTTTTTTTAATATTTATTGAGATTTTCACAGGTACAAGAAGAGATGCACCTGCATAACATAGAGCGTAGTAACCTTCATAATCCTGAACAAAAGAAAAAGGGGGTAACATTTTTTTTTTGAATTGTAGGTGAGGGAAGGGGAGCAGGGAGAAGGGACAGGAGAGGTAACAGGGGAGGTTTATTCACCCGTAAACAACAATATGGCTTAACATGTCAAAGCATAATGAAATATTGAACATTGGTACCCTCAGGAGTGGAAGCAACGTTTGGTGTAGCTGAGTGGTGATCTTCAGAGAATAGCATAGTAACAGTAATATTAATATTAGAGGCTGTCTGTCTTAGACAAAGGACTTTTGGCCTCTCAAGGTTAAAGAGCTATAGTATTCCCCATTTCATAGCCAGGAGGCTGGGTGGCGTTGATTTAATCCAGTGGGACATGATCGTCCTACGAGCCACTAGGAGAGAAATATGAGTCCATTGTGTAAAGTTAAACTGTCCTGTTGACGATGATGAGGGAGTTGATGGTTCACATCCAAATAGGCACAATAGAGAATTTTTGGGTAGCCGAGCCTTGTTGATTTTGAAGATGTAGTCTAGCGCAGAATCCCAGTATGTAGTAATGGTTTGGGCATTTCCAGAGGCGGTGGAGAAGTGTAGGATGTGATAGCGAGCACCAAGGACATTACGCGCGAGTAGGGTCTATCACATTGATTCAAAATGGGTAGTAAGCCCTGTGGATGATTTTAAATTGTGTTTCACGCCAGGTCTCTGATATCGTAAGTTTATGAATGTATTGGTATTCCGCTAGGATCTTTTCCGGGAGGTCCTTGTCATTGAAAATAGTAGACCATTTCTGGAACGAAGCAAGATGGTATTTATTGGATTGGTGTGTAATAAAGTAGGAGTAAAGACTGGAGATGGAATAATCGTCTCTTTGGAGTACTACATCAATGAAGGGTTTTTGAAGGGGATCAGTCTGAGGACCATAACAAGATCGTAAATAGTCTAACATTTGAAAATAATGGAAGATGTGCGATGACGGCAAGGAGAATTCTCGCAAGACGGCTTGGAATGACGTGAACAGGTTTTCCATGATACAGGAAGGTTATTTTGGTGAGGCCACGAGTGTACCACTGGTCAAAGGCTTTATACATGATGGAAGGGAGGAACATAGGGTTACATTGAATGGTTAAATGGCAGGATATACTCGAGTGTAGCCCCAGTCTCCACACTTCTCTCCATGCAATGATCGTGTCTTTGATAAGGACACTTGATTTAAGGCGGGTAGAGCTCTAAAATTTGAATGACTGATAGCTGGAAGGGCACGTGGAGAGGCCAGAGTGCCCTTAAGCATAATATTAGAGTATCTAGATTTTCTGGACAACCAATCAAGACCTCGTCTAAGCAGGCATGAGAGGTTATAAAAAAGTATATTGGTCAAGCCTGCACCATCCTCGGACTTAGGGAGACATAATTTTTGTAGCACTATGTGTGTTTTTTGTGGGACCATATAAAGGCAGACAGCACCTTGTGGAATTTCTGCACATCATAGTGCTTTAGTAGGAGAGGTATGGTCTGCATTGGATAGAGTAATCGTGCAAATGACACCATTTTGAAGAGGTGACATCTCCCAAAGAGCGAGAGGGGGAGGGCTGCCCAAGCTTCCAACTCCTTCACAGTTTTATTAATTAGAGGTGGGTAATTAAGACCGTATAGAGAGGAAAGTTCCTACATGGATACCCAAATAGGTGATGTGCTTGTGTGCCCGTAGGGGGATACGGGCCACCATCCGACATAGAGGTGAATCATCCTCAGCATTCAGACTTTATAAAGAATGCAATAAGAAATGTAAGGGTGCAATTAGGACGGCTAAGATAGAACATGAAAGACACATAGCGGAGGAGAGCAAAAAAAATCCCAAGAAATTCTTTAAGTATGTAAACAGTAAAAAAGGGAGGACAGACCATATTGGCCCCATAAAGAATGAGGAAGGACATCTGGTTACAAAGGATGGGGAGATGGCAAAGGTATTGAATTTATTCTTCTCCTCAGTCTTCACGAGTGAATCGGGGGGCTTCAGTAACCAAAACTGCAGTGTTTATCCTCATGACACAACACAGGAAGCACCTCCATGGTTAACAGAGGACGGAATTAAAATTAGACTTGAAAAACTTAACATTAATAAATCACCGGGACCAGATGGCTTGCATCCGAGGGTACTTAGGGAACTCAGTCAGGTGATTGCCAGACTGTTGTTCCTAATTTTTACAGACAGTCTATTGACTGGAATGGTACCAGCTGATTGGAGAAAAGCCAATGTAGCACCAATATTTAAAAAGGGCCCAAAAAACATCCCTGGGAATTACAGACCAGTTAGCCTATCATCAATAGTATGTAAAATCTTGGAGGGGATGATAAGGGACTATATACAAGATTTTAGTAATAAGAACGATATCATTAGCAGTAATCAGCATGGATTCATGAAGAATCGTTCTTGCCAAACCAATCTATTAACCTTCTATGAGGAGGTGAGTTGCCATCTAGATAAAGGAAGGCCCGTAGACGTGGTGTATCTGGATTTTGCAAAAGCATTTGACACAGTTCCCCATAAACGTTTACTGTACAAAATAGGGTCCGTTGGCATGGACCATAGGGTGAGTACCTGGATTGAAAATTGGCTACAAGGGCGTGTTCAGAGGGTGGTGATAAATGGGGAGTACTCAGAATGGTCCGGGGTGGGTAGTGGGGTTCCCCAGGGTTCTGTGCTGGGACCAATCCTATTTAATTTGTTTATAAATGATCTGGAGGATGGGATAAACAGTTCAATCTCTGTATTTGCAGACAATACTAAGCTAAGCAGGGCAATAACTTCTCCGCAGGATGTGGAAACCTTGCAAAAAGACCTGAACAAATTAATGGGGTGGGCGACTACATGGCAAATGAGGTTCAATGTAGAAAAATGTAAAATAATGCATTTGGGTGGCAAAAATATGAATGCAATCTATACACTGGGGGGAGAAGCTCTGGGGGAATCTAGGATGGAAAAGGACCTGGGGGTCCTAGTAGATGATAGGCTCAACAATGGCATGCAATGCCAAGCTGCTGCTAATAAGGCAAACAGAATATTGGCATGTATTAAAAGGGGGATCAACTCCAGAGATAAAACGATAATTATCCCGCTCTACAAGACTCTGGTCCGGCCGCACCTGGAGTATGCTGTCCAGTTCTGGGCACCAGTCCTCAGGAAGGATGTACTGGAAATGGAGCGAGTACAAAGAAGGGCAACAAAGCTAATAAAGGGTCTGGAGGATCTTAGTTATGAGGAAAGGTTGCGAGCGTTGAACTTATTCTCTCTGGAGAAGAGACGCTTGAGAGGGGATATGATTTCAATTTACAAATACTGTACTGGTGACCCCACAATAGGGATAAAACTTTTTCGCAGAAGAGAGTTTAATAAGACTCGGGGCCACTCATTACAATTAGAAGAAAAGAGGTTTAACCTTAAACTACGTAGAGGGTTCTTTACTGTAAGAGCGGTAAGTATGTGGAATTCCCTTCCACAGGCGGTGGTCTCAGCGGGGAGCATTTATAGCTTCAAGAAACTATTAGATAATCACCTGAATGACCGCAACATACAGGGATATGTACGGTAATACTGACACATAATCACACACATAGGTTGGACTTGATGGACGTGTGTCTTTTTTCAACCTCACCTACTATGTAACTATGTAACTATGTAACATGTTTCAGAGTGTCAGGGATAAAATGTTTTGTCAATATATAATATTCACCCATATATCCTTCTGGGCCTGGGCTTTGGCTGAGTCAGCTAGATGTCTGCAAAGGAGAAGGGAGCATTGAGTGCTTTTAGGTCTGTGGAATCGAGTCTAGGTATGCAAATCTTAGCAAGTAAGGCCTCCACTGTGGTCTGATCAGTCAGGTCCTTAGAGTATAGGGTTGTGTAATGGTCAGCAAGTAGTTTACTGATTTCCACAGGTGAGGTAACAAGGGAGCCCATAGGATTTTTTAAGGCAGAAATATGGGTAGGGCTCCTTGGACCTGAGCAAAGCTTAGCCAATAGTTTGCCTGCCTTGTTGCCAAATCTGTGAAAAGTAAGGTAGAGTAAGACGTCTTAGCTGCTTCTTGCTGTTCTGCTCATAGATCAAAACTACGTTTGGGCTGCTGCCAGGCTCTAATGTTATCGGGAGTGCGGTTCAGCGTTAGGTGTTCGTGTGTTGAGCGTAGACCTTCACTGGATTTCATACACTGTTGCCGAGAGTGTCTTTTAAGTTGAGTAGTGTACGATATAATTCATCCCCTTAAGAAGGCTTTACCTGCTTCCCAGAAGAGGTTAGGCTCAGTGATGTGAGCCCCATTAGTAGAGGTGTATTCTGCCCAGGCTTCATATAGCATGTGGCGGAAGTCCTCGTTGTCAGCTAGATACTAAGGGAAGCGCCATGTGGGTGATGGGGAAGAGGGTTTCGTATTTGTCAGGTTTACAACGATTGGGTTATAGTCCGAAATTCCTGCATCTCGGATTTTCGTGCCGTGTAGTGCCAATAATAATGCAGGGGAGGCAAATATATAATCGATGTGCAAAAGGGAGTTATGGGGGGGCAAATAAAAGGTAAAATCTCGGTCAGTCGGATGTGTTAGTCACCATATGTCCACAAAATGCATGGATGTAATGGACTGGGCTAGAAGAGTAGGGCGGAAGGTAGGGAAGTAGAGTTTTGTGGTGCACAAGTGGTAACACTGGTGCGGTCCTCAAATGGGGACATAACAGAGTTAAAGTCTCCGTCTACTAAGTGAAGGGCTTCAGGGTCACTCAATATCCAGGATACCATATCTTGAAAAAATGAGTATCAGGAGAGTTAGGAGTGTAGATGTTAGTGATAGCTATTTCTTTAGTGGCTAACATGATATGCAGTGTCATTTTGCAGCCAGATGAATCAGTCCGTACATTTCAAATAGGATGTTTTAAATTCTTGTGGATCAGTATAGCCAATGCAGCTTTGCGGCCTATTGCCGGTGCACCATACACATCACCAACCCATAGTTTGTGAAGACGGGTTAAATTGTCTTCATACAGGTGGGTCTCTTGAAGTAGTGCTACATCCGCCCAAAGGTGCTTTAAGTGTCTAAGGATAAACATGTGCTTACTTGGGGACCAAAGCCCCTTAACGTTCCAGGAAACAATCTTTAGGTGATTCCCGGCAGTTCGAGGAGCCATGTCTGTGTCAAAAGAGAATAGAGAGGCAGAATCTTAAAATAAGGCCTCCACTCAGGTATTGTTACTTCCATCTGAGAGTCACCAAAACATTGTGGGTCACCTGAGGCTACAGTTACGAAATAGGTAATTGTGATCAACAAATAAACAGGGCCGAAATAGAAAAACAACAAAAAAAAAAACAGTCAGATGGAGGAGCCATCTAATACCTAGTGTGAACAGGCTCAGCAGAGCGAAAATGTGACTCAGGGTTCAACCCGTAAGAGGAGCAGGGAGCTGGCTAGCAACAGCATTGCAGGTTAATGACAAAGCAAGTGTAAAACCAAAAACAAAAAAACAGTTAATGAAACGGTTATAGGCGAGAAAATGCAACAGTGAGTTCACCAAGCCGGAAACGTTGGGTTCATCCAATAAGCCTTAGTTGTCTGTATGCACTTTGTAAATTCAATCAAATGTCCAATATTGATGTATTCTTTTATCCTTGATGACTTAAGTCTTTTAATCAATATGTTTTTGTAATAAATTTCCTATTTTTGATACAATTTATTGTTTTTGGTCATTTCAAAGTCTCACCTTCTTATGGGGGTTATGTGTTTTTTCTATACAAATTTTGGGATGTGGTGACCTCCAACAAATGATCCCACAGGTTTTGGAACTCTTTTTCCTTAAACTTTTGCATAATGCCATTTTTGTCGGCATAGTTGAGATATCTGACAATTACTGGACGGGGTTTGGTGTGATTTTCTGCATATTGGCCAATGCGGTGGGCATGTTCAATAGTGCAGGGTATGCGAAGGCCTAGTTGCTCAGGAATGACTTTAGTGCAAAGGTTTGAGAGCTGAGCATTGGAGACCGATTCTGGTAGACTGATAATCCGCAAATAGTTTCTTTGTGAATGGTTCTCTAGGTCATCTAATTTGTCCCACATGCCCCTGTGGGAGGTTGAAATGTGTGCTAGCGTTGCTGAGCTAGCTGTGATCTCATCCTCTTAAGAAGAAATCCGCTCCTCTGCATGTGTGAGCCTTTGAGCCTGTGCCTGGAGCTCAATGTGGAGCTATTCCAGTCCCCTCTGCACTGCAGTGTTGTCAGGTCACCTTAAGGCTAGGTGAGAGATGTATATCGTTGGGATCAGGAGTGCACCGCAAGGTAGTGGACCCTGGGGCTGACTGCTGCGGATTGGAGTCAGGGTGGTAAGGAAGGCAGGGCCGCTGGAACACCGGGGTTAGAACGTAAGATTCCCTGGGGTGCAGAGTCTAAGAGCCAGCAGGTGTTCACCAGAGCCTCTAGTGGTGAGAATGGACTGGGCTGCAACTGGCTCCAGGTCGCAACCCCCAGGGTCCCCCAGCTCACACCCACAGTAGGCAACAGGAGGATAGGGATAGTAAGAGAATAAGCCAAGATCAGGGCCACAAGCAGACAAGGACAACAGAGTTTACGCCAAGATTCAGGGTCACAGGCAAACAGGGATAGTCGAGAACAGGCCAAAGTCAGTAACAGAAATAAACATAGAGCACACGGCAAGCAGGAACAGGAAGCCAAACACACAAAGGATACACAATGAGGAAGCAGGGACAGAGGGATGGTCACCCCAAGACGTGAGCGGGCTTTGTAAGCCGATTTTGTGAGGAGTGCTGCGGGAGCTGACTCTGCTCACCTCCTCCTCATGTGGTTCTGGAACCGGAAGTCTCTTTTAATTGTAATAACATGGCTATACTTTCCTGGAATTAATGCAAAAGCTGGCTCTGTTATTTTAGATAGAAAGAAAAAGGGAGAGGAAGGAGAGCACGTACTTACCAAGTCCCCAGGACAAATAGAGAGTATCTTCCTAATGGAGGTACATACAGCAATAAAACCTGACAGAGGATCTAACCCTAAAAATGAAAAAACAAAAAATTGTGTACACTCAAAAGGCTACCTCATCACATTTATTAATCATATGCAAAAATAGTACATATAAAAACAGCACAGACCATGTAGCGAACACTTCCCAGTCCTATCCCTCCCCTACCTCCCTCCCAGACAACCCTAGAAACCCCACCAATTCCCTCACCAAAGAGCTGAGAATGTGTGGCTATGCGGCTAACCCCTCAAAGAGAAAAAAGCCCCTGGTGACTACACCTGCAAAGATAGTTACTTAAATAATGGGGATTCATACATTCACCCAAGCAACTGAGAGGAGAGCACTGCACCGTAGCCTCCCTGGCGGTTTTCCCGAGTGTGGCTCAAGGTTAAAATTCAGGACCATTAGCGGTAACCCCGAGCCACACTCAGGATTACATTGCAGGATCCTGGTGCCTCCTTACTTACCTTGTCCCCGGGATCCTGCGATGTCCCCCGCAGTGTCCGAGGGCTCTGTCCTCCTCTGATGCCTCTCCTTGTCAGGCTCCGTTCCCTGCGAGTGTCGCAACGCACGGGGCGGAGCCTGGCGGCAAATTAAAAAAAAGTAAAAATCATAACACATACAGTACTGTAATCTTACAGATTACAGTACTGTATGAAATGATTTCACATCCCTTTTGTCCCCAGTGCTTTGGCCCATGCCCTGCATGCAGTTTTACATGATATACACTGTTCTTTCTGCCTGGAAACTGGAGATTGTCCATAGCAACCAAAAAGTGTCCCTTTACGTCAAAAGTGGCTTTAGACCAGCTAGAAAACAGCGATAGTAAATTAGAACACTTGCAGAATTGAGCGATAGTGAATCATGGGGAAATTTATTTTATTACTATTTATTTTTATTTTTTTTAATTATTTATTTTTATTTATTATATTATAATTTATGTTTTTGTGTTTCAAACTTTATCATACCCGGGATATCTACTAGACTCTGGTTTGGACAGATTTAAGTGTGTTATTGTTAATATTTACAGACCTACAATATAAAACGCCACATTTCCATGCAAAATAATTGTACCGCTTTCAGCACCTAAAATCCGAAATAATCATACCGCCAGGGAGGTTAAAGCCACTATGGGCTAATGCAGTGCAATCTGACAGACGGCTGCACCTGGGGGATGGATGTAAAGTCTGATTAATGAAATTGAGCAGTGAATATCACTTGTATACCTTATGAGGTGTTCAATAACAATATATACTGTAGCGGATTGCTGGATATCATCTTAGCACCTGCTGCATCTGTGTGTTTATCCTACAGGCATTTACTATTATGTAAGATTCAGGACTGCATGAGGACTTACTGTGGTTTTTTGTATTGTTACATGACTAACAGTGGGGCTCAATTTTATTAATCAGACTTTACATCCATCCCCCCAGGTGCAGCCGTCTGTCATATTGCACTGCATTCGCCCATTGTGGCTTTAGGGTGCAGTGCTCTCCTCTCAGCTGCTTGGGTGGATGTATGAATCCCCATTGTTTAAGTAACTATCTTTGCAGGTGTAGTCACCAGAGGTTTGTTTCATCTCTGTGAGGGGTTAGCCGCATAGCCGCACATTCTCAGCTCCTTGGGAGATCCCTGTGAGGCAGTTCATAGGTCTAGGGGGTGAGGGAATTGGTGGGGTTTGTAGGGTTGTCTGGGAGGGAGGTGGGGGAGGGATAGGACTGTGAAGTGTTCGCTACATGGTCTGTGCTGTTTTTATATATACTATTTTTGCATATGATTAATAAATGTGATGAGGTGGCCTTTTGGGTGTACACAATTTTTTGTTTTTTCATTTTTATGGTTATTTGCTGTGTTACACACCCTGCCCACATGTTGGGCAGCACCATCCATCTATCCTTCAGGTTCTTTCTTTTTTCTTTAATAGAGAATCTAACCCCTTACCACCCTATCCAAAACAAAAACAAAAGTTTCAACTTTAGCTGCACTTCTGATATCCTTTTATAGTACCATAGGGTATTCATTATCTTCAAAATAATCAATATAATTCACAATAATTAAAATGATTCAGTTAAAATTATTAAGTTAGCAATAATTGCAAACATAAGATTTAATGCACACAAAATGAACAATTAAAGCGATACCAAGCACATGCTCCTAGTAAGACATGCAGCTTTATCTGTCACACTTAATAGATTTATGTAGGAGATTTCAGTACTAGTCTCATTATCTGTCACTGACAGTAAATACATCTAATGCAAGGCAATAATCATTTAAAAAAACAACAGGCAGTTTCCTTGTATTAAAAATTATTAACACATTGCTCATATTTTGCTTTATGTACTGTATATCAATTTTCTAAACTATTCAAGAGAAAATATATCTTGGAGATGTTAAATTATTTGATGTCATAAAGGTTAATAAGACTTTTCTTTATTTATGTCAAAGGCCCTCACAAACTGAGTCAAATGAGAATGTTAGGGACATGAAAGAAAGAGAAGTGGCACTATGGGATTGTCATCCATATCACCCACTTGATTTTTAACCACCTGACCTCCGGAAAGTTTTACATCCTTCATAACCAGGCCATTTTTGCTATTCAGCACTGTGCTACTTTAACTGGCAATTGCGTGGTCATGAAAAACTATATGCAAATTAAAATTATATTTTTTTTTCACACAAACAGAGCTTATTTTCTACTTTCTGTAGTAAAACATATTCCATAAAATCACATTTCTTTATATTTTTGTTACAAACTGTCACCAGTACAGTGTCATCATATGGCTGGTGTGGGGGTAATCAAGGATACTGACTGGTAACAGCATGTTTAAAAAAATAAGTAAATTGTTTAATTCATTTTTGTTAACTTTTTTTAATATATTTTTCTTTGTTTACTATTTTTCTTTACATACTTTCATCAGAATAGTTCAGCTTCACCATAGTGACACTGAACTACTCTGGGAAGGTGATCAGAGATTTTTTTTTTATACTTTGATTGCTGTTATTGTGATAATCACTGTAACAGCAATGATTTGGGGGTAAACAGTAGTAGTTTCAATCACCAACTTGTGACCTCACTTCTGCTAAGCCACAGCTTCTTGTCAGTTTGGCATGAGTAAGTTGACGTCCAATGACGAAACAAGCAGGGCAGGGTCACGAACATCTTATGTCACCTCCAGCTAGATGAAAACAGCTTTCTGATGGCATCCATCCACCCATACTTTCATGCTTATACAATTTATCTCAAATGTGAGTACAATTTTTTAAATCAATAAAATGAAGTTTTAAAAAATGGTTTTACGTTATGGGCATCCCTTCTCTTCTACATGATGAACATACAAAACGCTGCTAACAACATTTAAAGCACAGACCAGGACTGCCAGGGATTGCTACACAGTGGCAGATACTGTGGCTGCGCAGTACCCCTGTGGGGGTGAGGCTATTTGGTGAGTGCATGCACAGTAGGAGCACGAATAAGGAGCACCATCACCAGCTGACACCTGAACAAAAAGTTTTTTTTGTTTGTTTTTCAGCAAACAGCCAATATTGGACTTTTTTTCAGAGCACATTGCACTTTGCTATATAGTTTATTTGTCAGCGCTGGACACTTTTTAAGCACTTAGCACTTTTAAATATGCACTTTTATTAAGACTTTTCAATGTTTATTGCACAGATTGTGTAGAATGCATAATCAATTTGGCCTTATATATTGACATCTACAGTATATCATATTGTTGGTGAATAGTAAAGGTCTTAGTTTGCATATATATATTTTTCCACTGTTAAAACACCCAGGGGGTGTAACACAGTTTGGACACTTCACCCAAATCACTCAAACCTAATTTTGACAATTAAATAGAGGAGTAAGTTGGGTTAGCTGGATTGCCCTTTTTTTTGGTTGTTGAGATTGTATTGACTACCGGCTGACAGAGGGTATAACACAATTTAGACATAATTTAATTTATCTATTCACTTTATTTTGTTTTATTTTATTTTATTTTATTTTTGCATTAACCATTGAACATTAGCTATACCCCAAATACGGTTTTTACACAGAAGATTCAGTATCATTATAAGAAAGGCACCATTGGAATACACATTCCCCTTTCTGTAATTTCAGACGTGAATACTAGAAGACAATTTATCTGTCCGTTTTTTCTGCATAAAACATTTCATTCAATGGAACAGCGCCACACCTACATTCTCCTTTACATTCATGAGTACATTTTGTAAGTAGCAGAGTGACATGGAATATGGCAGCCGAGGCATGGAGCATTCCCCCGATATAGGTGCTACACATTCTTCCCACCAAGCTTACCAACAGGAGCTACTCCAGTTCTGCTCACACTCATGTAAGAGAGTTTTTTTGTGGGGACATATACTGTTGTTTTGACTCTGCCATGACTTTGGGGTGCTGCTGTAGAAATGCTAGTAAGTTCACCCAGAGAAATGCCATGATATAGCTAGATAATCTGAAGTATTTTGTTTGCTGATATCTACAATAAATAATTGCAGCTGTAATTTACAGAAAATTGGACTAAAAGGGTTTGACTATACATATATTTTAATAACATTATTACAATATGTATTATTATGTATTTATTATGATATGATTCTTATTTTCAGCTGCAGATTGGGTTTATGTTTAACTCACTGGCAGCCCTCCTGACTGTTATGTTTTACTGATTAGTATTTGTCTGATATATTTACATAGTTATTGAGGTTGAAAAAAGGCATCAGTTCATCTAGTTCAACCTGTGTGGGCTCGTGCATGCATTTACTGTATGTCTATAGCACTTCTCAGATCCCTGTATGTTGGTTACGCTAAGATGCCTATCTAAGAGTGTTTAAATTGTTAACATTTCCCGCTGACACTACTGATTGTGGAAGGGAGTTCCACATCCTTATCGTTCTAATAGTAAAGAACACCTTACTCAGTATAATGTTAAACTACTTCTTGTCCAACTTCATTGAGTGGTCGAGTGTCCTCTTGAGCAACCTGACACTGAACAATTGTTTCCCTATGATAGAATCACCATTTAAATATTAATATTGTGATCATATCCCCTCTTAAGCATCTCTTCTCCAGGGAAAATAAGCCTAAAATGTGTAGCCTTTCCTCATAACTGAGGTCCTCCAGCTTTCTTATTAGCTTTACAGCTCTTGTATGTACTCTCTCCAGTTGCAGCACATCTTACCTGAGGACTGGTGACCAAAATTGGACGGCATACTCAAGATGTGGCCATACCAGAGTTTTGTAAAGTGGTTAAATTGTAGATTTATCTCTTGAGTATATCCCCTTTTTCATTGCGTGCTAATAGTCTGCTGGCCTTGTTTGTTGCAGCTTGGCTTAGCATGCAATTGCTGAGTCTGTCATCAACTAGAACCCCCAGATCCTTTCCCATCCTTGATTTCCCTAGGGGTTCTACCCCTAGTGTGCAGTTTGTAGTTATATTTTTTAGCTCCCAAGTGCAGTACTTTACATTCAGCGATAATAAACCACATTTGCCATGTAGTTACCTACCCCTCCAATTTGTTGAGGTCCTCTTGTACAGTTCCAATACCTTGTTGTGCAGTTATTACCCTGCCTAACTTTTTATCATTAGCAGACACTGAGATTGCACTATTTATACCAACCTCTATATCGTTTATGAACAAGGTAAACAGAATTGGTCCCAAAAGAGAGCCCTGGGGCATCCCACTCCAGCCCATTCAGAGGATATGCTGTTTTTCACCACCCTTTGGATGCTCCCCTGTGGGTACTGTAATAGTGAGAGTCCCTGTCTCTGGGAAAATGGGGTTAATAAGGAAACAGAGTTTGCATGTCAGGTGACTGCAAGGCTACAGAGCAATTATTGTGAGAGGAGAAAGCTGCTTTGGCAGCTTTCTCCGGATTTTACTATCTTCAGATGGGGCTCTGTAGTTTGGAGATTCCTCTGAGTCTTTGGTGGGATGGAATCGCCAACCCTGTTTTAAAGTTTTAATGGATAGCCAGCAGGTTGTGTGCCCAGGTGTACACAGCCCATATAACAAGGGGCTGGTGAGAGCAGAGAGTGGAGGAAGGTGGAGGGTGTGCAGCTTGTTACTGCTGCTGTATCAAGACAGACCTGTGTCTGGAAAGCTGTGCGCCCTGTGTAAGACTACATCCCTGGTGAGGGGGGACTTCGTGTCTGAAGGACTGGGAAGGTTGTGGACAGCTACAAGGGCCTGTGAGATCAGAGAAGGGGGCCTGGGAGGCAGGGAGAGCCGAGGCAACTAGCAAGTCCAAGGGGGCTGAAGGAAGTTCTGAAGTCCGGGGGACAGAAAGCAAAACCCAGGGGGCTGGAGAATCCTGTTGAGGCCAGGAGTAGGCCGGTTCAGCAGGGAACTGCAAGGCAAAGTAAGCCTAGGAGCCAGGAGGCTTGGCATTTTCTGTTGTATGAACTTACTGGAGAAGAACCCCTGTGTGAGAAATCCTGTGTATAAGTTTTTATTTTGTTCCTGTTAATAAAAATGGGCTGCCATGCCCTCAAACCTGATAACTGACTGCTGTGGACTCCCTACATGAAGATGCATCTACCACTGAGCTAAACACCCCAATATGACAGTACGTATACTATCATCAATACCAACAGACCTTAATTTGTGGGGTAGTGTGTCAAACGCTTTGGCGAAATCTAGATACACTACATCCACAGGCTTTTCCATCCAGGTTACATTTCCCTTCCTTATAGAGTGTGAACGGGCTGGTCTGGCAAGAACGATTTTTCATAAACCCATGCCGGTTACTACTAATGATATTATTTTCATCACCAAATTTTTGAATATGGTCCCTTGACAACCCCTCCAATAGTTTACAAATTAGTGATGTAAGGCTAACTGGTCTATAGTTTCCTGATATGTATCTTGGTCCTTTTTTAATTATTGGTACAATGTTAGCTTTCTACCAGTCTGCTGGTATCATTCTGGTTAGTAAGCTGTCTTGAAAGATTCGAAATAATGGTCTGGAAATGACCTGGCTAAGATCTTTAAGGACTCTCAGGTGTAAGCCATCGGGTCCTGGTGATTTGTTTACATTATGTTTTTTCCAGTCTTTTTAGAACACTAGCTTCCATTAGTCACTGTACACTATTTGCTGTGTTGCTAACACTATCATCTTGTCCAAATACATTTACTTTCTCCCTGTCACTTGAAACCAACATCCTCTGACTATCTTTTAAGGGACCCATATGCTCTGATCTCTGATTTTTCAGATTTTTTTATTATCTATATATTTTTAAAAAATTGGAATCATTTTTACTCCTTTACTCCTTTTTACTGCTATGTGTCTCTTGTGGTCTATTTTCTCAGCCCTGATCATGCTCGTACATTTTTTATTGCATTCTTTGTAGTGCTGGAATACTGAAGGTGTCCCCTCGGCCTTGTATAAAGGACAGTTATTTTCTCTTAAACGTGCCTTTTTACATTCAAATTTAGTCACTCAGGTTTAACCCTAATTATATATTTTTTTATATGCCAGACTAATCGGAAGAATGTTTTTAAGCACTTGCTTACTGGGCAGCTAAATCCCCCTCCTGTCCAGACCAATTTTCAGCTTTTAGCGCTGTCACTCTTTGAACGACTATTGCGCGGTAATACAACACTGTACCCAAATGAAATTTTATCATTTTTTTCCACAAATAGAGCTTTCTTTTGGTCACCTCTGGGTTTTTCATTTTTTGTTAAAAAAATAAAAAAGACAGATTTTTTATTTTAAAAAATACAAAACCGTTTTATATTTTGTTAATAAATTTTGCAAAGAGGTCATTTTTCTCCTTCATTGATGTATGCTGATGAGTACATTACAACACACCAATGTGACCCCAGTGTTTACAGAGGGGGGCAGGGGAGGGTCAAACAAGGATGCTGTGCAGGCGATCATCACCCTTCTTATCAACACTGATGACATCACTGGTTGTTAGAACGCCGGTGGCTGGGTGGTTAAAATAGTGCATAATAAAAATAGTGTCTTTGTGTAACTAAAAGGCAAGCTTGATCCACCTGCTGGCTTGTATACATTTGTGGGCAATTTTTAGGCATTTTGCAAAGGCCCCCCTGAAGAAACCTCTAGACACCCCAGGGTGCCTGGGCACCCTGGTTGAAAAAGGCTGATCTAGACAGTGCAACTGCTTTGTAACCATTCCTTTTGTAATGTTTATGCTCCTATTTGGCATTATGACTCTGATATAATATGATGGGCATTGCTATCTATGAGGATTATTAGTACTGTAGCACTTGTGACCGGTGGTATAGGCCATCAGGTCACTTACTTCTTTGTTCAGCTGCTATTGACTCCCTTGTAGATGTTACTGCTTCGAATACTGTTTTTTTTTATTTTGCCCTGTGGCAATTGGCTTGTGTCTTTTTCTTCAAGTATCTATAGTGTACATATCAAGCACCAAATCTGCTAAACCATCCAGAAGATGGAGTGGAGTAACTGTATATTGTATTATTGTATTATTGTAGCTGCATTGAATCAGTACTCCTCCTCATTTACTATGGAGAATTGCCTCTTTATATCAGGATAATGTTAACAGTATTCATTCTATGTTGCTTGGTGATGCGACATATGTACACTTATCTTGTTACTAATATGATGGACTACAGGACTCTGATAATTTGGAATGCTAGGGACTTTGGGGGATCCTGTGAAATACAAAGCAATGTTCACTTCAGATTACTCCCCCTTAGTCCTTTAATTAAAATGTCATACTTTGGTAGACCAGGGCTGTGGAAAGTTATTCTGTACTGGTTAGAACTTATTATGAGCCTCGAAAGAGTAGCTGCAAAATGAATGCAAATAAAAAATATACAGTTTCCTCTTTATTGATATGGGATACACTAAATGCCTATCTATGTTGAGTTTTAGTTGGTCAGGTGTAGACCAGACCTTTTAGATGTTGGTCAGACCTCCTAGATAGGATAGTGTTGCTCACTGTAATCAGTGGAGCTGTGTTGAATATTCTAGTCTGTTGAATGCAGCATTTATTGGAATCTCAAAAGGGTACCTCTTTTCTATTCATGCTCCTCATATTCACAATCCGCTCAAGCGGAAGAAACCATAAAAGACCTGATTGTCAAGAAATATGATCCTTTACTCTCAGCTTGCCAACCTCACCTGGTCATTACTGGCAAGGCTGGATGAAGTCAGGGCTTAGACACTCTTTCAACAGTTAAATGGATGGATGCTTTGCAGGCCATTCATTTAACCTCCTTGTCTCCTTGTCACAAAAGACTCAATTATATACTAGTTTACTATACTTCCCTTAAAAATTTCAAGTGGGGTTGTACTGTACAGTATACCTTCTCCTAATTACACAATATGTGATAAGGGCAAAGGAACTACTACTCACATATTGTGGCATATTGTGGAGACCTGGGAAGATATAATTCAAGCCATAAACTCACTGTTCTCTATTTCCCTACCAGCTGATTATTATTTATTGCCTGGAAAACTACTTGCCAAAAATGGTTGTACCATATACCAGTCATGTTTGACCAACGAAAAGCCTCAATCAGCTCACCAGCTCACTGTTGAAAAGGGATAAACTCATATACCAACTGGGGGAGGGGGGTGATTCACATCATTCAAGCACATGATGCAGATGTTTATTTGTTGGTATCCTTTATATCTTTATATCTTGTACAAATATAGCAGATGATGCCTATGGCCATTTTCTATCAGTCAATAACTCTTCAGCGGTTATCTATTAAAGGCGTGAGGTAAATACTCTCTCCTCTCTAACAAACTGTAATGTACATGGTTCGCCTGCTCTATGCCCTCCTCAAGCCCTTGGGATCTGTACTCATCATATTGCAGCTTATCAACAATATAGGGGGCTTTATTTAATCTATACCATTTTTTACTTTTCCGCTGCACATTTTAAGTTGTATATTATGATGTTACTAGATATTACCATGCTATCTCCTACAATGATGCTATTGTAAATCCTTACTTTAATGCACGTAGCACTATTTAAAGCGGGGGTTCACCCACACCGCCAAAAAAAAAAAAATATTAAAAGCCAGCAGCTACAAATACGGCAGCTGCTGACTTTTAATACATTGCCACTTACCTGTCCCGGGGTCCAGCGATGTCGGCAGGGGACGCCGAGAACCCGCTCAGTTCTCGGCAGCTGCCGCCTCCATCCTAGGTGAGAGAATCAGGAAGTGAAGCGTTGCGGCTTCACTTCCCGGTTCACTACTGCGCATGCGCGAGTCTCGCTGCGCGTCCCTAGTGGTCCCCGCTCTCTGCTGGGAGATGTGTGTTCCCAGCAGACAGCACAGTCGGGACAGGAAGAGGCATAGACTCCCATGGGAGTCTATGCCGGAAGTGGGTGCAAATTCCTGTCTTTGACAGGTATCTGCACCCCCCTCCCCCCTGAAAGGTGCCAAATGTGACACCGGAGGGGGGGAGGGTTCCGAAAAGCGGAAGTTCCATTTTTGTGTGGAACTCCGCTTTAAAATTTCAACTACTGTAAATGCTTATCTGTCAATAAAAATTACTTGACTTAAAATAAACGCTTTGCATCTTAATGACTTACTTTACGTTCTCGTTGATAGACTTTAATTTACAATGTTTTCCACAATTATTTCAGATAAAGTGTATTTATGGTCAAAGCTTTTATTTTAATCTTTAATGGTGTGGCAAAGAGTTAGAACCACTTTACCTTAGGTTCTTACTCTTGCATTTTGTGTGGCCACGTTTGCATGGGCAGCCCATTAAACTGAATGGGCTGCTGTGCCTGCATTTCTGCAAAAAAAAAAGTGCATGCACCTTTTCAAAAATGCAGCCACAGGGAAATCGCCTGGTCTTTTTGACCATGCAATTTCCCTGCGGTTCCTGCACCTGCATTCAGAATGAATAGCAGCCCCCGAGCATTTCCGGAGAGTAGTGCATTTTTACTGCAGGTGGTTGCTGGTGTGGGAATCACTGCTATTCCCACACCCGCAGCCATGCACAGCGCTGTGAACAAAAGGTTAAAAAATTTCCCTGATGAAGTCACGTGTGGTGTGACGTCACGCGTAGGGACGGGACAGGCTGCATACACTGTCAGAGGCTTACAAGCTCGCCGCTCGTCAGATAAAACTGCTGTTTTTTTCATCTTAAATGTGAGTACCTTTATTTTTTTAATAAAAAGAAGTAATATTTACCAAACGAAATTACACTATTGGGTCTCTTCCTGCTTTATCATCTTTTACACCCCCCCCGCACTACATCTGAGGGAACCCCATCCTAGGATCTAGGTTGGTGAGGGACGCGCTGGAGCCCCTAGGTGGATGCTACAAAAGCTCTCCTGGTCATATGCTTTTGCCCTATTACCCTAAGGTAAGGGGCCATTACCCACTTGAGTGTCTGCACATGAAGAAGCACCTGATGTGATTCACCTATAGCACTTTAATTGCAACGTGTGCATGCTAGGACGTTGCTGTCACATATTTCATTTTTAAAAGGACTCTTGTTTTGTGAAAGCTTTTTTCCATTTTTTTCACTTTTTTCAATTTTTTTCATTTTTTATTTTTATAGTTTTGGGATATTTATATTGTATCAATTTCTGATGGCTTTTTGCACATTATGCACTTTATGTGAAGTATAGCATATTATTACCCCATTTTTTAGAAGTTTTCACATTGTACACATTGTTTGCACTTTACACACTGTCACTTTTGAGCTGTGGATGCATACAGCTTCAACCACCTTGCACTTTATTTATGATTGTTTTTCAGTTACTGACTTTGAGTCAGTTATTTATTATGGTGATCTAATTCTTCAATATGTGTGTTTTATTATATTAATTTCTGTCACGTTTTATGCTATTTATATCCAGTTTAGTGATACGCACCACTTGTATTAGTCATTCAACCAGTCTAAATATTATCTTTTTTTCTCTGGTGATACAAGTTATGACTATCACCTAAGCCACACTGGTTTTTGTATTTAGGATTAGCACAGCACCACCCATTTATATACTCATTCAAAAGGTCAGGTGTTTACCCGAACGGGTGCATGCAGCTTTTCCACCCCCAGCCGCCCCCATATTTGATAGCGCGGGGATAATTCTCCTAAATATCAATAAAAATTACTTGACTTAAAATAAACACTTTGCATCTTAATTACTTACTTTACGTTCTCTTTGATAGACTTTAATTTACAATGTTTTCCACAATTATTTCAGATAAAGTGTATTTATGGTCAAAGCTTTTATTTTAATCTTTAATGGTGTGGCAAAGAGTTAGAACCACTTTACCTTAGGTTCTTACTCTTGCATTTGGTGGGGCCACGTTTGCATGGGCAGTCCATTCAACTGAATGGGCTGCTGTGCCTGCATTTCTGCAAAAAAAAAAAGTGCATGCACCTTTTCAAAAATGCAGCCACAGGGAAATCGCCTGTTTTTTTGACCATGCAATTTCCCTGCGGTTCCTGCACCTGCATTCAGAATGAATAGCAGCCCCGAGCGTTTCCGGAGAGTAGTGCATTTTTACTGCAGGTGGTTGCTGGTGTGGGAATCACTGCTATTCCCACACCCGTAGCCATGCACAGCGCTGTGAACAAAAGGTTAAAAAAATTTTTCCGCTTGTTCATTTTTTTGCTGTCTGTTCCCTTTAGAGACATTTACCTTCTATATATGCCTTTATGACTATTGTCACTGAGACAGAAATTGAGGAGAAATTCAAATAGTTACAATTGTCATCAGAACAGGGGTGATAGTAACATTTTCAATGGGAACAACTGTCAAAGAGGGGATTATCCCTCACTCTAAAGTGATTTTTCTCACTTTTACATATTCAGGGCAGAAAGTAAAGGGAAATCTCTCCAACTGAATGACATTCTCATTAAAGAGAAAAAATAACACAGAATTTTCAAGGTCACCACCTAATGTGTGTGTGTCCACACCTCTAAAAACACATAGCAATATTTTCTCTAGTGTATGTGCAGTCTGTCACCTAATGAATCTAAATAACTCAAATCATAGCATGAAAACTCAGTAAGCATTATTAGTCCTTTCCATAAAGGTTGAACAACTGTAATCACAGACCACTCAAGATCAAGTAATGGTACATACTGTCACAGAAGTGAAATAAATTGTGACAAAATTATTATCACTGTCCTACAAAGTGTCAAAATAATATGAGGACTTGAGCAAAAAAGCTGTGTTTTTCTACAACCAACATTATAACTGAAAAGTTCACACAGTGATACAAATCACACTGTTAAATATATTATGAAGCACATAGTTATTTGATTATTGCTTATGGATTTCTGTACTCATTATTCTGAAGCCATAAGATCATTTAAATAGCTTTTTAAAAGTTTTAGTTAAACTAAGAAATAGGTATTAATAGTTATTGCAAATGAGGTATATTCACCACCTTTCTATATTATTTATTTTAAAAACAGACAATTCTTAAATAATAAATCATGTAAAGCTTAACCTAAGGAAGAACATGTATCAGTAAACAGAGGTAAGAGATTAATGGAAAATCCACTTTGTAAGTAATCAAGATCATTTGTGAATTGAAAAGTGATTACATAAAAATACATTAGGGTTGTGTTGTTAAATTGTATATATAGATTGTAGAACTTAAAATAAAATGTAGATTCTTTGCCTTCTGATTTGCCTTATGTTGACAGTCCTGCCTTCAGTCGGTCCGCTGCAGTTTGGTATAGAGATTGTTTGAATGCATTTATGAAGATAATAAATATTTATCCACTACAATACTTCATTCCTATTTACTGTAATTAATGCTACACTCCAGGCATACAGTTATTCCCATATTTGAATGCTGGCAATGTCAATGTCATTTTGTACATCCAGTCCTGAGATTTACACAGTCCTGCCATACAGCACAATCCTGCCTGGCAAAGGAAGGGTCCTGATCTTCCCTACTGCAGTTTCACACAGTCAAATGCTGGTCTTTTAGCAAGTTTGGATCTGCAGTGAAGCAAAGTTCAGTTGTGTGGCCAGCAAGTGTCAAAAGAACCAGAATAGGTAACAGGAAACACTTTCTATAGTGTAGCACCATACAAAAATCACAGTGTAAGATCAGTACTTCTCACTCTTTCCCATCCTGGTTCTCTCTGACCACACTCTACTGCGCTTGTGAATAAAACTGGAATACAGCCAGGAATGGATGTATTCTCCCCATAAGTGCTTATAACCTTTTTTATGTGATGATCATTCGGATCTGGTAAGCGGTTTGGTGTGCTGTTGGGCACAGTGTTGAAGTTCCTTGATATTCACCCACTGGGAGGCACAGTGTGAAATTTTGAAGTTCACTCCAAAGGGTTTTCACTTGTGTGGATTGTTTTGAACACTATTTGATCACTATATTGCTGCAATTGATGTTTCTCACATACTGCCAGATATATGGGCAATTTTGCACTTGGATTCATGAGTTATAGTAAGTGCTAAGGTTTTTCATTGTTTTTTACTTAAACTGAAGAAACTCTTGTATGGATTTGGTGATTAATATGCACTGTTAATTTTTCATTTTTCTGTAGTAGGATAGCGCTGCACCTTTTTGTTTGTATATAAAGTATATATACATATATATAGGCATTTAAAGCATCCATCCTCAACTTTCTTTAACCACTTCCCAACTGGGCCATAATCAAATGACATCCTTGGTTGAAAGTGGAATGTCGGGGTAATGGCTGCAGTAATATGCCATAACCCCATTTTTGTTTTTTTGAGGCGGGGATTCTCTAACCACTGTAAAGGACTAGCGTCAAATGTAAAGCTTCAAGGACACCGCCACTCGCCGGTTCTTCTTTTTAAGGGCTTTGTTTGTCCATTCTTATTAAAAGCAAGTTCAGCATACAACATAGGTTTCCCTCACAGGGGCTTTCAGCATTCCTTTTTCCATCAACAAAAAAATGACATTCAGCCTAGTTGGCTCTCACTTGCAGCACTGCAGCTCTGGCCTTACACTCCAGGCCCTTGTCTGTCCCGTACAGATGGTTTCACCAACCAACCACCTTGGTGCATATAGCTAGCAGCCTCTTGCTGCTCTGGCTCCCACGTGGAGCCCTCCTGGTACTCAGACTTCCTATCTGCCGGGGGGGAGCCCAGAACCATGGTCAGGTTACTACTAAAAGCCCAGCACACACCTGACCAATTAGTATGCTGGCTGTTCTCAAAATCAGGACCCAGAACTAGGGATTTTATCCCACCCAGATATCTCAGAAATCCCTGAGCTCCAGGTCCCAAAGTGGACTTTACAAAACACTGGGGAAACTGAAAGGCCAGTTTCCTCTTCATGTTACATGCTCACTGGAGCTACTCAACCCGTCTGGTTGAGAATTCTGGGTCACATCCTCCTTCTAGACCCTGGCAGGGCAACGCTCTGCCACACCACTTAAAGTGATCCAAGTGGCTGATTAGCTGCTGGATCACTTTTAGAAGCAGCAGAATTGGTTCCCGGGCTTATATGGATGATCGGTAGCCCCAGCAATGATTGTGGTGGCTGGTCACAGAGATCATAACGTCACTTCTGGTTCCAGCCCAATGTAATCTCTGTGTTGGTAAATGGCAGCTTCAGACCATCCTGCTTCAGAAGGTACTCATGACATTGATAGACAGTTGATAGAACAAACTTTGGGACTTGATGAGATGTCAGTGACTGTGCAAGTGGACTGTGCGAAAAAGCCATTTACTGTTCCCTGGTAACATGTATTCATGTATTGCAGATAGACAAAAGCTCCAGAAAAGGTGTGACTAAACTGTTTCAGATAGATGTGAGTAAGCCTCTGCAGGCAGGGAGAATGCTCTAACAAGGCATGGAAGCAAGTTTGTTGCTTGATATGAAGTGAGTAGGGGCATAATGTCACTAAGTGTTGCCTATTCCTGGACACAGCACAAGGTAACCTGGCCAGGCAGAGGTATGTGGTTGACCACCACCTTTGTATGGAAAAAAGGGTCTTCAATCATCCCTGGCAATGATAGAAAAGTTAAGCCTGCAGGAGGTGAGAAAAGAACAGGAAACAAAGCATAGGACTTTAACGGTTGCAACTGTAATCCCAAGTAAGAAAAAATGAGTATTCGAATTGTAAAAAATATTCAAAGTTTATTTCACAACATGATTAAAATCTTAGAGAAAAAACATATAAAAAATACATTCAATCAAGTATGTTATACATTCCCCCATAGGCAAAATCCTTGATATGGTGTGTACATATACATAGAGACCTGTCTCAATGGCCCACTTCATTCAGAATATAGTGGTAGAGGAGAGAAAAATCTTCTATATGCAGCGCCAGATGCAGGAATCAATGCAACGTCACCAATAGTGATCAATACGCATTTTGCCAAAGGCTTCCTCAGGGGATCTTATTGGTACTGGGAGATGTATTTCAATTAGTGTTTAAACTTATGTGCTCTTAGACACACATCAAAGTGTATATATATATATATTATTTTTTTTACAAATATAACAAATTACATTTCTTAATAAGAACCACACAGAAAGAAAAAGGATTTTTTTTCTAAATGTTAAGTAGTCACATTTATGTACCAAGCCAGGATGAGAACCTTGGAGTGTTTGGTCCATAGTAACAGTGGAGAAAGGGGGGCCACACACATTTAGTTCAAATGGGGGAGGACAACGCACCAGGGTCAGTGCAGCTGAAGAGGGGCCTCACTACGGCAGAGCCTATACCTAACAAGTAGATTAACGCAAACATGTTTTATATAGAGAACAGGTTATCTCCTTATGGAGGCGGATAATATATTAAAAATTAGTGGGAGGATTTTTTTTATATTCTTTTTTTTTTTTTGAAAATCTTTTTATTGAGTATAAGACATACAAACAATTAACAACAATTAAACCTGCCACAGCATTGGGACTAGACCCACGCAGGAGTCAGTGCCAGCCAGCCATTGGGCTGCATCCAGCATTAATATCATACATCTGTAGCATGTCCGAAAGAAAAAAAAAAAAATAAAAAATAAAAAATAAAAACAATAACAAACAAACCTAGTGCGGTATTGGCTCCTGCTCAATTAAGTATTTCAGGATCAGATTTATCAGCTGAGACTCATGGGACAATATTAGATGTCAATTAAACCCTTTTCCGAGATTACATTACCATAAAATCAACCAATGTATCAGCATCACTTTCTCCCGTAGACTGGTATTATGTACCTGCTCAATCAGTCTGCGGTTGCCGTGGAGGCCTCAGCTAGCCATTTGGCCCACACTCTATCATATTTTTTGGGGCATCCCCTATTTTGATAGGTTTCCTTATAGAGTGGTATTACTTTATTGATATGTGTTTTCCATAACAATATGGATGGCGGGGCACGTTTTTTCCAGCAGAGAGTGATCATTTTCCTTGCATAGAAGAGCAAGAGCCCTATGAGGGTTCTCTCTGCTATCTTGGGGGCTAATTCTTCCACTAAACCTAGAAGGCAGATCTGCGGGGTTGGGGTTATGTCTGCTTTTACCACTTCTTGTATTACAGATATTACTTCTGACCAGTAGTTTTTAATTGCTGGACAGGACCAGAAAATATGTATAAAATCACCTGGATCCCTAGTACATCTCCAACACTCCGAGGACAGGGAGGTTCTCATCTTATGCAATCTGTATGGGGTGAGATATGCCCGATGTAGTATTTTGTATTGTATGAGACGGTCTCGAAGTGAGACCAGGATTTTGAAGGGGAATTCCCACATGTCCTCCCAATCCTCGGAGTCCAGTGTCGGGATATCCTGTGTCCATTGCTGCCGGAGCTTTGACAGATCTGGAGTGGAAACTCTTAGGAGATGTGCATAAAGGACTGAGGTCGGTTTCTTGGTACATTCATATCTTGTGACCCTCTCCAGATCGGATTGCACTATTTGCGTGTCGTTGGGTATTATTTGGGCTTTGAACGCATGAGACAGTTGCATATAGCGAAATAGATGTGAGGGAGGCACATTGTATTGGGATACCAGGTGATTGAAGGAGTGTATGGCGGTGCCGGTGGTGAGGTCAGATATCAGTTTAAGACCGCATTTGGCCCATATTTTAGGGTCTGGCAATGAGTAGAGATGGGGTAGGGTAGGGTTGTTCCAAAGGGGGGTGTGCGGGGAGACTGCATTTCGTGGGAACTTCTCGAGTTCCAGTCCTGCCCTCCAGGCCCTTAGGGTCGTGTGCATGGAGGTGGTCAAATCATATGGAGCCTTGGGACCTCGAAGCGGTAAATGTGTAAGGGCTTCCACAGAGCGAACCACCGCAGCCTCCAGAACCGCAGCGGGGTTGGACGCATCCGGTACTAGCCACCAAACTGCCGTGACCAGCTGGGCTGCCAGAAAATATTTCTGGCAGTCTGGGAATGCCAGCCCCCTCTGCGACACCGGACGCATTAGTGTGGAGAGTTTAAATCTAGGGGGATTTGGACCCCAGAGGAAGGAGGAGAAAATTTGGTTCAATTTCTTGAAAAATGAGCAAGGTATCCATTGTGGGGAATTACGAAATAGGTATGTAAATTTAGGTATGATTTTCATTTTAATTAAGTTAATGCGGCCCAATAGGGATAGAGGAAGGTTCTCCCAAGCTTTGCGTTTGGCCTTGACTACTTGGACCACCGGGTCTAGGTTAAGGGGGATAAAGCTGGATGCGTCTCTCGAGACGCGTACCCCTAAGTACACCATTTCGTCCACCCACTGCATCTGCAGATCCTGCGGGGCCAGTCTTTTTGCCTCAGTGTCAATAGCCAGCAACTGGGATTTTGTCCAGTTCACCCTTAATCCTGTTACTTTGGAGAATTCAGTCAATACTTGCAGCGCTCCTCTAAGAGAGGAGTCCGCGTCATTCAGAAAGAGCAGGAGGTCGTCCGCATACAGAGCTACCCTCTCCTCCAGCCAGGCTATTTTTAATCCTTTTATATGGGGTGAGACCCGCAGTGCCTCCGCCACCGGTTCCATAGCTATTGCGAATAATGCCGGAGAGAGGGGGCAGCCCTGCCTTGTACCCCTGGACAGCGGGAAGGGGGGAGAAACATTTCCTCCCAATCTGATTGCTGCCTTCGGGGATTTGTATAAAGTTTGCAGCCAGGCAATAAAAACCAACGGAAATCCCATCCTCCGCAGGGTTTCCCAGAGAAATGGCCATTCGATTGAATCGAATGCCTTTTCGATATCGAAGGAGGCAACCGTTCTAGTGCCCACATTGTCATGTATGGCATGTAAATTGGTGAATAATCTGCGGAGGTTAATATCCGTTGACCTGTGTGCCATGAACCCAGTCTGATCTGTGTCTACAATAGAGGGCAGAAGTGGGTTGAGTCTAACAGTAATTAGTTTAGATAAGATTTTGAAATCAGTGTTAAGAAGTGCAATGGGCCTGTATGAGGCGCACTGTTTGGGATCTTTATTGGGGTTAAGGATTAGAATAATGTGTGCATCTGCCATAGAGGGTGGGAGCGCTCCCTCCCCCAGACATCGGGTATACAGGTCCGCCAACAGGGGGGCCAGTAGATCCGCATGAGACCGATAAAATTCGACGGGTAGACCATCAGGACCCGGTGCCTTCCCAACTGCCAGTGCATTAATGATAGCATGTACCTCCTCCGCAGTGATAGGCGGGAGGATTTTTTTTATATTCTTAGCTTTTGGAAAAACTCACTTTAGAAAAAGCAGAAAACATTAGGCTCCTGGTTCACAATTCAGATATTGCTGTATATCCACAGGTGGACAGATTATCCCATTATGAGGTTATCCTCTGGAAAAAACAACAGGATATAGTATGGAGGCCACTGTAAAAAAAGTTTGCTTATAAGTATCTGTATGCGTAAAAAGAAGGGAGGGAAAAGAGAAGACGGGAAGCCACCTCCTAGCCTCCAGATCTATGCCATCCATTTTTGGAAAAAATCTAACATCAGGTGCTTAGAGAGTAGATTCTCCCACACTGGTTCTGGCTGCTGCCTCCATTTCCTCAAAGAAGGGGGAGAAGACGTCCCCTCGGATCACTTCTCCACCTCCCATATAAAGGGAAGTGAAGATGGCTGCCAGGAGCGTGGCTCCTACCTGCACCGACTGCACAAATGTCTGTCATGGCGGAAACGTGGGTGAGATGCTGCTGTTTTACCCCATGGGCACATGGGTGGAACCCCTGGTCCAAAAGAAAAAGAGGAGTCAACAGAGTCATTGCAACCCCAGGGGGACCTACAGCAGTGGTTGGTAAGCCTTTTTTCAAATAGAAAATTGGTGGACTTGAGAAGTTGGTAATTAGAGAGACTGCGTTGGCACTAATGCACGTTTAGCCGCGTTAGCTTTTAGCCGCGTTAGCTTTTAGCAGTGTTTCTCTGCCTCTATTTAAAATTAATGGTTCCCTATGGGAGTTGTCTACTGATCTCACTTTTAGTCCATTGATTTGAATAGAAGTCGCATCCAAGTCGGATCAATATGATACGACTTGTGGTGCGACTTGTGCTCTGAGGATCTTGAAGGGGAACCCTACGCCAAAATTATTTTAAAAAAATGGCATGGGGTTGCCCCCAAGATCTATACCATGCTCTTTTAGTCTGGTATGGATTTTGAGGGGATAACCCATGCCAAAAAAATTCAAAGGCGTGGGGTCCCCCAAAATCCATACCAGACCCTAATCCAAGCATGCAGCAGTGAGTGTCCCCCTCCAGCACCATACCATTCCATGCACCCTCAACATTGGGGGGTGTGGGTACTTTGGGGCAGGTGGGTACTTTGGGGCAGGGGGGCTCTGTGCCCCCCACCCCAAAGTACCTTGTTCTCATGTTAATGAGGACAAGGGCCTCTTCACCAGCCAGGGTTGTGGGGGTCTGCGGGTAGGGGGCTTATCGGTGGTGCCAATATGGGGGTGCCTCCAGATCCCAGCACCCCCATGTGAATGAGAATCCCTACCCATTCACCGTAAAAAGACAGTGTAAATAAAACAAGAGTCAGTTTTGACAAGTCCTTTATTAAAAATCATGTCACCATGAGACCCCACCCCTTGTGACAGCACAGATGGCCGCGCCCCATGGCTCAATAAGAACCATCAGAGAGCAGAGTTGGCACAAAGACTGGAGACAGCATCGGAGGAGGACTGGGTCAGCAGAGGAGAAGACACCAGCGGCTGAGAAGACAGCAGCAGAGTTGAAGACTGAAGGAAGAAGACTGAAGGAAGAAGACTGGAGGAAGAAGACCTGAGGGAGAACACCAGAGGAAGAACACCAGAGGGAGAAGACCAGATGGAGAAGACCAGAGGAAGATTTTTAATAAAGGACTTGTCAAAACCATCTCTTGTCATTCCTTCCTTTCCTGACCTGCCAGGCTGCATGCTCAGATAAGGGTCTGGTATGGTCTTGGGGACCCCACGCCTTTTTTTTCCATTTTGGCATGGGGTTTTCTTTCAAGATCCATACCATACTCTAAGGGCCTGGTATGGTCTTAGGGGGGACCCCATGCCCTTTTCTTTTTAAATTTTGGCGTGGGGTTCCCCTTTAAAATCTTCAGAGCACAAGTCACGTTACAAGTTGGATCATGATGATCAAACTTGGATTTGACTTCCATTCAAATCAATGGGCTGAAAGCGCAGCTTAACGCTGTATCTTAACGTTTACACCCGTTTACAAGCAGTTACAAGCATTTGGTGTTTGAAATGCTGGTGAACTACAGTCCTGAGTGTGATTTATCTGCTTTAAAAAAAAATGCCTGTAAACTCAACTGCCTCTAATCTACTATAAACAACTGAGTGTACATGAACACATAAGATAACATTGAGGAGAGTTCAGGGGCTGCTGAAAAAATGTCCAACTGCTCCTAAACGTGAGTTTAGCAGCTGCAGTGTACATGAAGCCTAAGGAGGTGTCTTTAAAGCAGAGTTCCACACAAAAATGGAACGTCCACTTTTTGGAACCCTCCCCCCCTCCGGTGTCACATTTGGCACCTTTCAGGGGGGAGGGGGTGCAAATACCTGTCTAAGATAGGTATTTGCATCCACTTCCTGGCATAGACTCCCACGGGAGTCTGCACCTCTTCCCGTCTCTCCTCGCTGTCTCCTGGGAAACACACAGGTCCCAGGAGATAGCGGGGACCAGTTACAATGCGCAGCGTGACTCGCGCATGCGCAGTAGGGAACCAGGAAGTGAAGCCACAACGCTTCACTTCCTGATTCCCTCACCTAGGATGGCAGCGGGAGCTGCCGAGAGTCGAGCGAGTGATCGGCGTTGGCTGCCGACATCGCTGGACCCAGGTAAGTGTCCATTTATTAAAAGTCAGCAGCTGTAGTATTTGTAGCTGCTGGCTTTTAATATTTTTTTTTTTTAGGTGGACTCCCGCTTTAAGCAAAACACTCCCTGACGTTCAGAAAAAAGGCTTCTCTACACACCTAAAAGGAATGTTCAGCTTCAATCTACATCTGTGTCTACTCCTGTGATGGATGGGCTGGTACTGCAATGTCCCAATAACTGGAACAATGTAAAAAAGGCTGTATGTAACTAAGTAGCTTTTGGTATATTATAGTTAAAATAGACATTTGTTCTATCACAGTAAAATGTCCATGACTGACAAAGGATCCCACCAGAGATCAAATTCCTGTTTTCATAACCTCAGTTCACTGTGAATAATATCACCTCAGATGCTTCCTATTGTCTAGTTCTAAGCTTTGCAAATTTATATATTTTTAAGCATAAGATTTTTTAACTGTACAAACTGTATGTACTTGTTTACATATTTAACTCAAGTACATAGTAATGTAAGTATACTATTTCACTTTAGACTTGGTGTTTAAGAGTGAAGATAAGTACACTAGATATGTTATGTCATGACTATCGAATGACATTCCTAAACAAAACTATTTGGATTTTGTAGGGCTATTGGAGGTTATCTGTAATTGAATCAATAGGTGCCTTATTTGTTCATGGCATAACTGTTTAGCTTTGCTTCAATGTCTTAATCTATACCCTTTGTAAGTTTGAGCCAGTTCTAAATTATTGGCCTATGGTAACCCTTTGACAATATAATGTGCATGAATAGAAATCTCTTTGCAAATCAAGAGTGACACACAAATGAGTCTTTAAATTGATCCTTCAAAATTCTCAGATAGCTCTTAAATACTTTCTGTACTTTTGGAGTTCAGCACATATTTTCCATTTGGTTATGGAAAAAGTTTTTTTTTCTAATGACATATTAGATTGGATAGCAAAGGATCCTGAATATTTTCCAGCTCCCATTACCTAAAGGCCATTAATCAGTGATCATAGTCACTAATTTGAGTGGCACTTCAATGACAACTGTAAACTCTATAGACTCATTGTATAAGCACTTACAAATGTGATGACATATATTTTAACCAGTATATCACAGTTTTTAATGTATATGAAATTTTTATTTTTTATTTGAACTTTAAGTAAAACATTTTAAAGTATTTTCCTGTCTGAATTACGTAGTTAAAATAATGAAACTATCTTATGATCAGTTGAAACTTTCTAAATTCAAATTATGAAAATACCAGTCAAAATTGACTGAAATTCTATGTATAGTTAAAGTTTCCCTTCACTAATCATTATTTTTAACGAGATGATCAATCTAGAACAACATAACTAAATGTAAGAAAGAATGTACATTGGTAATTTATGTTATTAACTGATTTATATTATGTTACACAAATTGCCCTTCCATATATTGTAACTAGATATATTCACACTGTGTCTAGACTTTGAATATGTTTAGGCTTAAATGTGTGAACTTAATTGCAAACCCCATTAAAGTCTATAGGTAGGGAAGCAAACCTTGAAAGTCAATTCTGACCATTTTCAAGTCTGATTGGCAAAGAATTGTCAAACGTGGTATGGGGAGCTGGACACTGGCACGGGGGACATGTACCAATGTTAAAAATATGGTACAGAAGAGAGAGGGGGTCCTCCTTTTTGTGCGACTTTGAAGTTGTCACGGGAAAACACTGATCCTTTGAATTACATGCTTGAAAAATGCCTTTAAGCTGTTGTGTTACAAAACAGTATGATTCATAAAGACAGCATCAGTAGGACCCACTACATATTGTATCTAAAATCTGTAGGAAAGCATATTCTTACAAAAACTAAAACCAAAACCCTTATCCATACAAATTGCTCAGCAGCTAAACTGTTTATTAGCATTATTTTGTGAACTTTTTTGCAGTACCACCCTGCACTGTCTTAAAAGTTTATTAACATGTAAAAAAAAATATTGCTTTAAAAGCTTCAAAACCACAACCCTACATTCCCCAAACCCAATCCTATACTTATAACCTCAATTATTCTAAGAAAACTACAAATGTGGAATTCAGTTATGTGTTCAGTAGAAATTGGCCAGAGTCAGGACAGTGTCTCAGTCATAGAAATATCTCTGCAGTGTGGGCCTACTACAGATAGCACTATTGTGGTCTGCAGCCTCTGCCTGCAGCATATGCGGCATGGTAAAAGTACCAGCTACAGTATTTCGGTACTACATGCATGAGGAAATACTATGCACCAAAGAGTTCAGCTGGTGGAACAGCATCTCCATGAGACAAGTCAGCAGCAAAAGAAACTCGCTCCTCCTTCTCCACAAAGGCACATAGCAGTAGCTTTCTTTGAAAGTTCTGCTAATGCATCCGTTTACTTCTCCTCATCCTCAAGAGTGCATAGCAGTCATGTTTGTTGGGATTGCAAATGCACCCTTTTCATTCTCCTCACACACATGAATACATACCATATATGTTTTTGTTTGGCTAAGTTCGTTGCTCTGCAACCCTTCCCCAAAAAATTTAGGATAACATTCTTTGTCTTTTTCTTATCATTTCAAGGGCACATAGAAACTATTTTTTGGGACCTACTAATGTGTCTTTTCTCTTCCTCCTCACAGTCACATTTTTTGTTTTTTACATTCTTTATTTATAGTTTTACTGTATTAAAAAAAAACAAGAAAGAGCAAAAGTGGCAAAAATAGAAAAGTCACATTGGACATTTCCACTACTGAACTTTGACAAGTTAGTGTACAACAAGGAATTACACAGACATACATTTATATGGATGGTGTAAGTAAAAGAGAACTTGGACACATGATTATCGGTTAAATAATAGAAAAAAGAGAGCTTGGATACATGAAATTCAGTTGAAGAAATGTAAAATAGGTGAGATGAAATTCCAGGGACCCCATGTCATAGTGTAAAGCTTGACTTCCTGTGAAATAGCTAGGACGAGCTATAACAAAGGTATATCACAACCTAATAATTATTACAATGTAGAATGCCTCTCAAGTGGGATAGATAGAAGTCACAGAGGCAGTGGGGGTTGGGACTAATATTCTAGGTGAAAAAGCAAAGGTGCTCTCCAGTGAGAACTAAGGAAAGGGTGTAAGAGGGAGAAAGGGAAGGTAGCGGGCAAAAGGTGAGAAGGCATACCCCCTGTAGTCACACAGGGGCACAGTTTGGGGAAAGCAGACACACGTGGTCAAATACAAAAAGTTATAATAGGACATACTGTACCTGTTTAACTAGCAAGCATGCTTTTGAACTCTTCTTTACAAGAATATTCTATTTAATTAAACCATGTGTTCTTCAAGGAACTGGTAAGGATCCATCAATCTAATGTCTTCCATCCATTTGAGCCACAGTTGATGTGTTAGTGTTGTGGAAGTTTTTCACCATGATGGGATAGAGGATTGTGCAGCATTAACCAAATGATGCAATTCTGATTTATTTATAGGTTGCTAGCAAAATTGAACTTTGCTGTAGGAATCATCTATTCTGTAAATATTTGGGAAATGGTATGTACTTATGTCCAGAAGTTATCAAGAAGCGGGCAGGACCAAAAAAAATATAGCATATCTCCATGACCCTGCCCACATCTCCAACATGTTGTTGGAAGGGTAGGGTAGATGGAATGAAACACCACAGAAGTATGGTAGCAATGCATAATTATCTTATGTCTGGATTCTTGGTATTTGCTTCTTATGAAACATCTAAGGAATATGGTAAGTAGTTTGGTTTGTGCTTCTGCAGAAAAGGTAACAGCTAATTTCTGTTCCCATTGTTCCAGAAAATGTAATGAGGTTTGAGAGTTTTCTATAAAGAGCTATTTATAGGTCATGGGTAGATAATGGTAGATTGGTGCATCAATTCTGCAATCCTGTTCAAATAGAGTCAACATACGTGAACTTTTTTGGAACTAGGTAATGAGCACAGGAAATTGGTGAGCTGCAATATTTTCAGAGTTCCCAAAGAGGAAAATATCAGATCCGCTGAGAATTGAGTAAGAGAAATCCAGTTTAAGTGATGTAAAACCTCTTTTGCTCAACATTTGTTTTCTTGCCTAATACAGAGGAACATTTTGGTTTGTAGTTCCAGTATAAGTTTGGACTACCCAGGAGAGGGAAAAAGGGAGAGGATCTATCCCTTATTCCCAGGTAATCCCTATTGTGGGATATGTGTGCATGTCAGGCATAGGAAGATTGGGGGACCAGATTAGTGCTTCTAATGGGATAGGTGAGGCTTCCTGTTCAAGCCTCACCCATTGCTTAAGTGGTTTGTGCCTGTACTAGTCCAGTGCTCTTTTAGATGGTGGCAAAATAGTACATTCCCATATCCAGAAGTGCCATCCCGCCTGAATCTTTCAGCCTCCAAAGAATAGTGTGTTTTAAGTGTGCTGGTTTGGATGACCACACAAAAATGTTTAGGAGGAATTAAAGGGATGTAAAGTAATGCATAGGTATTGTTTGGAGTAGGTACAGTATGCAAGGAAGAACATTCTGTTTGATGGCACTACATTTCCTAATCAAAGAGAGGTTCTTTAGAGACCATGATGCTAGTTCATACCATAATATGGGATGAAAGAGGGGAGAAAAGAGTCTAGAAAGATAATTAAGAAGCTGGATACCTAGATATCTAAAATGAGGGGGAGCCCATTAGAATGCATTGTCAGATTGAAGTTTTAGCTTGGCAGCATAGGAAAGGGCCAGGTTCAGGGCCACCAATTCTTATTAATTAAAATGATAATTGGATAGATCTTCATATGCTGCAAATTCAGAAACTAAGGTTGGAAGGGTAACTTTAGGATAGCTGAGAAAAAAGGAAGGATTAATCCAATACTTTATGAATCTGTTCCCAATTGTTATTCTTTTGAGATCTGGATTCACCCATATACAGCAGAGGAAGGGCTCTTACGTCAGGATAAAGATTAATAGGGAGAGTGGGCAGCCTTGATGAGTCCCATTTCTAATGGAAAAAGGCTCCAGGAGGATACTATTATCCCTGACATGTGCAGAGGGAAAGGAATAGAGGTGCTTCTAAGGTAAAGCACCATCCGTGGAAGGTAGGAAGCTGTGTTCAGGTCTAGACAATGCCGAATGGATGACATTCAGAACACAAACTTTGCCATCCCTGGCTTCTCTCGTAGGCATAAACACTACTTGGTTCCAGTGAATTACTTCCTGTAAATGAGGGATTAATCTGTTGGCCAGTATCTTAGTGAAAAAATGTATTGAGAAGTGAGATTAGTCAGTAAATAGCACAATGTTGTGTGTGTGTGTATGTGTGCCATTGGGGCAGAGGGATGCAAATCTCAATTCTGGGAGTTGAATGCTATGACCGATCTGGGTTGGGAGCTTTGCTGGCATTGGAGGATTTAATTGCAAGAAGGAATTCTGAAAAGTTGATTGGGTCTTTGAGTGCCTGAGAGCTATTATCATCTAGGGACAGTCAACCTGATATTGCTAGGTAAACCCTAATTTGTTCCGTGTGTGTAATTGATGGGGTGGGTCTATCTCGATGGAGAATGTAAAGCTTAGTGTAGTAGTCCCTAAATGCAGTTGTTATCTCTCAGGGAAAGGCGTATCTGGAGCCATTGGAAGTGTGATTAACAGTCACAAATGTTTTCACTCTTTGTTGTCGGAGGACATTAGCTAATGCCATACTACAGTGGTTCCCAAATTCATAGAAATTGGGTCGGTACATAGTCAATTTTGCTTACATGTTTTTGAAACAAAGAGATCTAAGACAAAATAGGCAACTTACCAATTTCGTAAAAACATCCACCATTTGCTTTTGCTTGTGTAGGGATTCCAAATAGTTAATCTGGGCCAGTAAATCAGTGATACGTTGTCCTCATTCATTCTTAAACTTGGTCCCAGGCTTAAATAACAGGTCTATCAGATTTATGAGCTTCCCATACAACATGGGGAGAAATGTCTGGGGTGACATTAAAGCGGTTGTATACCTATATTTGTAACTTTTACCTACAGGTAAGCCTATAATAAGGCTTACCTGTAGGTAAAAAAAATATCTCCTAAACCTGTAAGGTTTAGGAGATATTCCCCTCGCAATGAGCCGCTAACTGCAGCGGCGCATGCGCACAGGGGACTCTCGGCTGACAGCCCGGCAAACTCCGGAGCTTGCCGGGCAGAAGTCTCCCGCGCGCATGCGCGGGAGTGACGACATCGCGGCTCCGGCCACTCACAGCGCCGGAGCCGCGATACCCGGAAGACACGCCGAGGGGAGATGTCGGCTCCCTCGGCGTGGACCAGGTGAGATGCCGGCGCCTCGTTCTAAGGTAAGTATCTCATAATGAGCTAGTATGCGGTGCATACTAGCTCATTATGCCTTTTCCCTTGCAGGTGTAGAAAAAAAAAAAAAATGACAGCGGGTATACAACCGCTTTAACAGAGAAATACACTGTAATTTATTTTCCTGTATTTGCCTTAACACAGAAGTCCTAAAGAAGTGATTGAGATGCCAGTTATAGTCAGTTATAGAAAAAGAGCCGTAAAAAGGCAGTGACCATACTGATCACTAGGGATGAGCTTGATGTTCAAGTCGAATGCAAGTTCGACTCAAAGGGATATTACACTTTTATTGTTTGACTTTAAGCATTATTAAAATCACTGCTCCTGAAAAAACGGCCGTTTTTAAAACTTTTTTTTGCATTGATCCATGTCCCCTGGGGCAGGACCCAGGTCCCCAAACACTTTTTATGACAATAACTTGCATATTAGCCTTTAAAATTAGCACTTTTGATTATTCATGTTCGTGTCCCATAGACTTTAACGGTGTTCGCGTGTTCGAACAAACTTTTTTCCTGTTCGCATGTTCTGGTGCGAACCGAACAGGGGGGTGTTCGGCTCATCCCTATTGGGGAGTAAGAATGAAAAGAAACTGAGTCATGCCTATCAGATAAGTATTATCCACGTTTGTGCAGTTCTACGAATCCCTGTATCAGTCCCGGGGGACAATGTCAGAATCAGAGATGGCAGCTTATCTCACATTTATCTCTCTGCCAGCCTTGTCTCGGGAGGGGAGGGAGGTGTTGGATCAAGCAATAACTATGGATGAAATAGAAGCTGCAATCTCTTACTTTGGGCTTCATAAATCCCCTGGTTTAGATGGATGCCCAGCAGAATGGTACCAACTGTATAAGGACCAATTCGTGCCATATTTATTTAAGAGTTTTTAATTCCTCTATGCAAGAGGCCCTTATAGTGCTAATACCTAAGTTGGGGAAGGACTCTCTTGAATGTGAATTATATCATCCCATCTTGCTTAATAATGCTAATGCAAAATTTTTGGAAAAAATGTGGGCGTGGAGATGGCGCTTACATAGTTAGTGGGCTCTGATCAGACTGGTTTTATGCCAAGGAGATGTGCCCATATTAATATCAGATGGTTGTTTGTTAATTTTCAAGTGAACCATGATAACTAGGAGAGCAGAGTGATTGTATCGCTAGATACAAAAAAGCTTTGATTCAGTGGAATGGGCGTATATTTTACAGTTATTGGCCAAGTTTGGTTTCGGACTTACATTTATCTCAAGGCTGTAACTCCTATATAGTGACCCTAAAGCTTGTCTCAGGGTCAATGGTCTTGTATATGATTCTTTTACAATATATAGGGGAAGCAGACAGGGTTGCACTCCATCGCCATTAGCTGTAAAACTGAGATAGGATGTAAGGATACAGGGCCTTCGTATTGGAGAATTGGATGAGTGTGTATCCTCATTTGCTGACTAGAGATGAGCCGAACGACCCCCTGTTCGATTTGAAACAGAATTTTTGAACATCACAAAAGTTTGAAGCCGACCAATGAACCCTATTAAAGTCTATAGGACCCAAACTGGAAAAATCAAAAGTGCCCATTTTGAAGGCTTATATGTAAGTTATTGAGCATACAAAGGGTATGGGGGTCCGGGTATCTCCCTGGGGGACATGTATCAATGAACACAAAGTTTTTAAAAATGATCACTTTTAAATGAGCAGTGATTTAATGATGCTTAAAGTGAAACAATATAAATTAAATATTCCTGTAAATATAGTATCTGGGGGGTCCCCTTAGTCTTCCTGTAAAGTGGCACGTCTGTACCGTGTATAGAACCTGCTGCAACAAAAATTACATTTATCAAGAAAAAAAAATCACATTTTCCCTGCTCTCTTTCTTTATTTTGTAAACAACAGCTTGGGGAGCCAGTCTGTATGATGAGGACACAATTTATTGCAATCGGAACAAGATTCAAGACTTTTTGGATAAATTCTGATGTCTGTTTCGCAGACTCTGGATAGAAGTAACAGGTGAAGAAAAATTGTGCTTTGGGTGATGGTGGTGCCTTCACACCATAACCCTATAGAGGTACTGTTGATGAAAGCAAGAATTGGCCTTGCTGTCCAAAATTTTAATTATATGCCCTGGTCAAACAGTGGTCTAAAAATTGAGCTTTGGGTGTTGGTGGTGCATCCACACTGTAACCCTATAGAAGTACGCTTGATGAAAGCAAGAATTGGCCTTGCTGTAACAAATTGAAATAATATGCACCCATCAAGCAGGTGTGGAAAAATTGGTCCTTGGGTGTTAATTGTGCCCATGAAACCTATACCAATCAATTCCTTCCAGATAAAATCAACACCCACAAAGCCCGGCAGCCTAGACAGTCTTGCAGAGATTCCACATCCCAAAAACACTTAATGGGCGACATCTAGGGATGAGCCAAACACTCCCCTGTTCGGTTCGCACCAGAACATGCGAACAGGCAAAAAATTTGTACGAACACGCGAACACCGTTAAAGTCTATGGTACAGGAACATGAAAAACCAAAAGTGTTCATGTTAAAGGCTTATATGCAAGTTATTGTCATAAAAAAGTGTTTGGGTACCCAGGTCCTGCCTCAGGGGACATGTATCAATGCAAAAAAAAAGTTTTCCCCCAGTCCATTTCCAGGCCCTTTGGGTCTGGTATGGATATGAAGGGGAACCCCGCACAGAAATAAAAAAAAATGGGGGGGTCAGCTTAAAATCCATACCAGGCCCTTCAGGATGGATATTAAGGGGAACCCTGCGCCAAAATTTTAAAAAAATGGCGTAGTGGTGCCCAAAATCCATACTAGACCCTTATCCGAGCACACAACCTGGCAGGCTGCAGGAAAAGGAGGGGGATGAAAGAGCGCCCCCCCTGAACCGTACCAGGTCACATGCACTCAACATGGGAAGGATGCTTTGGGGTCCCCCCAAAGCACCTTGTCCCCATGTTGATGGGGACAAGGTCCTCATCCCCACAACCCTTGCCCAGTGGTTGTGGGGGTCTGTGGGCAGGGGCTTATCAGAATCTGGAAGTCCCCTTTAACAAGGGGACCCCCAGATCCCAGCCCCCCCATGTGAATGGGTATCGGGTACATTGTACCCCTACCCATTCACCAAAAAAAGTGTCAAAATGTTAAAAATGACAGTAGACAATTTGAGACAAGTCCTTCATTAAAACATTTTTAAAAACTGTCCCGCAATGTCCATTCATCTTTGATCACAGCGTCCGATGACCTGATAAAAAAACGGAAAAAAATGGAAGCTATTATATAGCTGAGGACTGGGGCCACCCGGTGACATAAATGCGGGGCCCCGCCCCCTCTGAAGTTACATGACAGCTGTTATATAACAGCTGTCATCGCAAAGAGGCTTTAGTCAGCGGGAGCCTCCCATGCAGGCAGAGTTTTTTCTGTTTTTTTTTTACCAGGTCGTCGGACGCTGTTATCGAAGATGAATGGACACCGTGGGACAGTTTTTTTTATAAAGAACTTGTCCCAAATTGTCTACTGTCATTTTTAACATTTTGACACTTTTTTTGGTGAATGGGTAGAGGTACAATGTACCCAATACCCATTCACATGAGGGGGAGGCTGGGATCTGGGGGTCCCCTTGTTAAAGGGGGCTTCCAGATTCCGATAAGCCCCACACCCGCAGACAGCCACAGCCATCAGGCAAGGGTTATGGGATGAGGCCCTTGTCCCAATCAACATGGGGACAAGGTGCTTTGGGGGCTACTCCAAAGCACACTTCCCATGTTGAGGGCATGTGGCCTGGTACAGTTCAGGAGGGAGGTGCTCTCTCATCCCCCCCTTTTTTCCTGTGGCTTGCCAGGTTGCGTGCTTGGATAAGGACCTGGTATGGATTTTGGGGGGACCCTTTTTTTTAATTTTGGCACAGGGTTCCCCTTAATATCCATTCCAGACCTGAAGGGCCTTATATGGATTTTGGGGGGAAACCTACGCAATTATTTTTATTTGGGTGCAGGGGTTCCTCTTAATATCCATACCAGACCCAAAGAGCCTGGTAATGGACTGGGGGGAACCCATGCTGTTTTTTTCAAATATTTTTATCTATATTACCGGGATCTGGCAATACATTACAGCCGCGAGTAGTTTTAAATTACTTTTTTTCCTTTAGAAATGTAATTTTGCTGTGGTATTGTTCTAAACACGGGAAAAATGCACTACTTTACAGCCATACTAAGGACACCCCCAGGCATGACATTTAAAGGAATAGTTAATTTTTATTGTTTCACTTTAAGCATTATTAAAATCACTGCTCCCCTAAAAAACGTCAGTTTTTAAAACTTTTTGTTGCATTGATACATGTCCCCTGGGGCAGGAGCCGGGTCCACAAACACTTTTTTTATGGCAATATTTTGCATATAAGCCTTTAAAATGAGCACTTTTGGTTTTTCATGTTAGTGTCAGATAGACTTTAATGCCATTCTGCGAACGCCGCATATTGGACGCTGTTCGGCGAACGCCCGATGTTTGAGTCAAGCTTATGTTCGACTCGAACATAGGGCTCATCCCTAGCGACATCGGCATCAGGGGCCTGATAGCTGCTGCTAATCCAGGAATGTTTAATTGTGATAAATGTCAGCCGGTCAACAGAGTCTGTGGACAGATGCACTCTTTTATCTGTCGCAAAAGCATTGAATACCACTTTGAAAAGTACACTGGATGCAGGGCAGCCCAGCAGCTCAATTTCATACTGGTAATTTATGGCCAGTGTCCTATTCTCATGACCCGGTAATCCAGTGGATCGCCGAATTGAAAGCTCTCCATGTCTGTTTGTACCTCTAGATAATCTCCAACCATATGATGCAGATGCTTGCCATTGGAATATGGAAACTGACAGCTCTGGGTGCCGAGGACTAAAAAAGGTTTTAAATGCATCGCTGAGGTGGCCTCTTCTCCATTGCTCCACCTTTGACCAACAGAAGCCTCAAAAATAGCTTTTGCATGAGACTGTAATCTAGTCTGGAAAGGCATTACATAAACTCCTTTTTAAGGGGTCAGCAATATATTTTATCCCCTGCTCTGCTCTCATGATGAATTCCAAGACTTTCAACAGTGGTCAAGGAGGGTTGCCAACCAATAATGATCTTTCTCCTTGATTCCACAAATTCTCAGGTCCTTTCACAAGATTTAAAGCAGTGGTTCTCAACTCCTGTCCTCAGGGCCCACTAACAGGCCAGGTTTTAAGTATTACCTTGAGGAGATGCAGACTAGAATACTGCAATCACTGAGAAAAAAATGATATCACCTGTGATGCACTTCAGTTATCTTGCAAACCTGGCCCGTTGGTGGGTCCCGAGGATGGGAGTTGAGAACCACTGATTTAAAGAATAAGGGAACCCATGCACCTCAAGTTTGCAAAGGCATAAGAAGCAGAGTCCTCGTGGATTACAGTATCTGGAACTGGGAACTACCTCCTCTCAGCCACGTGCTACTCCCATGGGTTCTGGGGACTGAAAACCATCTCTTAAGGTTTGTTGTATGTCTTCCTCTGATTCAATACCTTCAAAACTGCAAGAATTCTCCTCCTCCTCCTCTCTCTCCTCTTGTGTGTTCTGTGGTGCTGCAAGAATGGTGTCTGCATGAAGTGGGCCTTGAGAGGATAGGAAGTCCCCCTCTTCCTCCCGCTGCTCTGCCTCGAGTGCCCTGTCCATAATGCCATGCAGAGTCTGCTTCAGCAGGAACACAAGAGGGATTGTGTCACTGATGCATGCATTGTCATGGCTCACCATCCTTTGTGACCTCCTCAAATGGTGACAGTACAGTGCATGCATCCTTTATCAGCAGCCATTGGCATGGGGAAAAAAGCCGAGCTGCTCTGAGCCTCTCCTTGTGCCATACTCACACAGGTACTCGCGCAGCATTGTCCAGGTTGAGTTTCATCTAATAGAACTGTCACAAATTCCTGCTGAAAGGCAGGAGTTGTAAAGCTAGCAGCTTGGACAAGCCGGAACTTAGACGCTAGGCATGTGGGTGGCAGTGACTGTATTTTTTTTCACTAGAGCAGCTGGGACAGAAAAATGTGCATGAAATACTCTACAGCTGGTTGTGTGCTGCTGGCAGACGCGCTGCAAGGACCTGTGACACCCTTCGCTATACCATCATCCCTGATAGTGGAGGTTGCTGAGAGGCCATGAGATATAGCGGGGGTAGACATGAAAGGTGAGAATTGAGGAAGAGAAGAATTGCTTCCCTTTTGTGTGGCTTTCAGGTGCTCTTGCCAACGGGCTGAGTGGTGGCCTTGTCAATGCCTTATCAAGCATGTGGAACCCAAATGACTGGTGTTTTTGTCACACTTGATCTGCATGAGGCAAAATTTGCAAATTGCAACAGTGCGATCAGCTGCACATAACAGCTCCACAATCTGATGAAATAGGGTGGCTGATCTCTACTCTTCCTTGATGGCTGCCTCTGGAGGACATCCTGTCTCATTGGGGTTGTGCCTCACCCTCACTTTCCTTCTCTGCTTTATCTGGCACCAAAGTAGCATCAGAGACCAGATCCTCATCATCCTCTCCATCCTTTTTATCACTGGAGCCAACTTTGGTGATACGCTATAGCTGGGGGAACATGACTGCCAATTTCTTGTTTATCAGTGTTCTCCCCTCTCTGTAGGCTCATGTTCCTACCTTCCTCAACCTCAGAGTCAGAACCAACATCAAAATCAAATAATCCCTGTGCATCGTCAAGGAGCAAGTGGCTGATGCTATTTTCCAATAACTCAGCTGACTCCTCCATGCATGATGGTGGGGCTATGGCAGGAGTAACTGTGGACAAGAAGGCAGAATAAGATGCTCTGGCAGGTGCATTGGACTGTGCACTAGTGCCAGCTGGAAAGGTCATAGAGGATGGTTTAGTAAGCCAGTCCACCACCTCCCCTGCATGGTGTGGCTGGATAGCATGGGCAATATCACTAAACGGAGACAAAGGTGCCCTGCCTGAGGATGGAGCATGTCCACCTTTGCCTTTGGACACAGACGCTGCTGGCCCATTCATAGTGGCATGGAAACGTCTGCCTCTCTATATTAGCCACCCAGACATGATGAGGGACTTATTACCCAAATGTAATAGAGACAGGGAAATGTGTAATTGGATTTACTTTAATTAATGGAAAGTGGTGTTTGGTGCACTTTAACTTGAGGACTGCCACTGACAGAAATGTCAAAACTATAATAAAGCGGGAGTAACAGCGCCACAGTCTGAAAAAATGGGGCTCAAAATTTTTAAAAAAGGGGTCAGGCACACGACAAAAAAACACGCAGCAACCCAAAAAAAGAGGGGTATACAGCACTAAATGTTATGCAACACGCTACACAGACACACTCCACTGACACACTACAATATACTGCAGTAAAACTGCACTGAAGCACTACAATATATTGCAGTAAAACTGCACAGATGCACTTCAATATACTTCAGTAAAACTGTACTGACACACTACAATGTACTGCAGTAAAACTGCACTGACACACCTCAATATACTGCAGTAAAGCTGCACTGTCACACTACAATATACTATAGTAAAACAGTACTGACACACTTCAATATACTGCAGTAAAACTGCACTGACACACTGCAATATACTGCAGTAAAACTGCACTGACACACTTCAATATACTGTTGTAAAACTGCACTGATGCACTACAATATACTGCAGCAAAACTGCCCTGACACACTACACTGACACACTTCAATATACTGCAGTAAAACTGCAGCATCGGTTGGGTTGTTCCCTTCTTTGTCCCTCCCTCTTGGCTGTCACTCGAAGTGGCCTCAACCGCCTCCATCCTCCTTGGGCATTGTAGGGCCAGCACAGTCATACTTCCTTGCTTTTAAAAATTCTTGCTGCAACATACCAAGACACCTGTGTCTACATGGTCAGTAGATATTGGCCTTATTCAGTGTATTGACAGTTTGTCTGCATATTGATTTATGTACTATTATCTGTATACCTATACTATATACCCTCTACGTATTGTTTTTCTTTTCTGCTTTACAAATTGTAGATATCATAGATACTTATACTACTCTTTCCTGATAAAGAGGAAAAATGCATGACCTTGAAACACGTTGAGTATCACTCTGTCCAAATGTACAAGAGTGATGTAAATTAGTGGTTCTTTGATCTCATTATGAACAATACATCATTTTCATACATTTTTGTAATTTTGTTTGATATAGCCAATGCTGTGTCTATATTTTTAGATTTTGTACTATTAAACTTACATATTTTATATATATATATATATATATATATATATATATATATATATATATATATATATATATATATTTGCATATGCCTTTTTGGAGTCATTGCCCTTTATCGGCCCACTAGAGGGTTTTTCTTTGTTTCTCTGTTCCATATCCGGGATGTGGGCAATTTTTCCTATACCTCACTAGAAATGAACTATTCTATACGCTTAAATGAAATAAACAGTAAATAAATAATAAAAAAGTGAGTCCAAGAGTCACAAACGTGACACAATAGTGAAAGTTTGAATGTTGTGTCACCAACTTCCTCCACCTTGTGCGACTACCACCAAAAAAAAGCATGTGCCCTTACCAAAGAGCGTTGACCACCTATTACGGGGGTCAACATAGGCTTGTATGTCTGGAAAACTCCACGTCAATAAAGAGGTTCACTCAACAGAAACTTCAAGCCATCAGCCGGGAAAACATCAGGTTTCTTTTACTCCAACTGTGACATCAGGTGATAAACCCCAAATGAGAGACAAATGCCACAATAGTGTAAAACCCATTTTACCAGGATTTAATGAAGGTAATGCACTTACATGAAAAGATGATTAAAACAGCATGTACTGGACACAGTGGTTTCAGAGGTAGATTCTCCAAACGCAATGAAAGGAAATTATGCTATCACTCGAACGGCTTTGACACTAATCGGACTTCTTCCGGAGCATAATTTAATGTGCTACACAGACACACTCCACTGATGCACCACAATATACTGCAGTAAAACTGCACTGATGCACTACAATATACTGCAGTAAAACTGCACTGATGCACTTCAATATACTCCAGTAAAACTGCACTGACCCATTACATGATACTGCAGTAAAACTGTACTGACACACTACAATATCCTGCAGTAAAACTGCATTGACACACCTCAATATATTGCAGTAAAGCTGCACTGGTGCACTACAATATACTGTAGTAAAACAGCACTGACACACATCAATATACTGCAGTAAAACTGCACTATTGTTGACCCACCAACTATCACAGAGCAGTCTGCCTAATTTGTTGAGTGTAATCCACTTGCTGCAATTAATGGGCTCAGGGGTTTAGAAGGAGAGTAAAGGGTGGCTAGTAGAGTTGGGTGAACAGTTTGGCCAGAGCATGAGTTTGGGCCGAACATTGGGGACACCCCCAAATTTGCAGGGTGTTCGCCCGCCAAATGCCCTGCAATGCACTGCGCGCTGCCTAGTGCATTTTGCGCCCTGATTGGGCAAAGCTTTGCCCAATCAGGGGGCAGTATAAGCTGGTTGTTAAAGAGTGGGGCTGGCAAATGCAGGTTTCCCTGTTGAAAGCTGAGTAAAAAAAAAATTGCCCTTCGGGTCTGGTATGCATTTTAAGAGGAACCCCACGCAAATAAAAAAAATGGCCACCCCAAAATCCATACCAGACCTTTATCCAGGCATGTAGCCCAGCAGGTCAGCAAAGGGAGAGGATGAGCGAGCGCCCCTCCCCCCTCCCGAACCATAACAGGCCCCATGCTCTCAACATGGGGGTTTGGTGCTTTGGGGCAGAGGGGCTCTGCCTCATCCCCACAGCCGTGGACAGTGGTTGTGGGGGTCTGCGAGTAGGGGGCTTATTAGAATCTGGAAGCCTCTTTTAACAAGGGGGCCCCCAGATTGCGCCCCATGTGAATCAGTATGGGGTACATAGTACCCCTACCCATTCACCAAAAAGGCGGTCAAGGACCAGTGCATGCTGGGTTAGTGATGTCAGAAGCGGACAGTGCCACCAGGTGATGTAGCCAGGTAGCCCTGCCCCTTATATTGATAAAAACTGTCAAACTGCTTAGCCTGCAGTAGGCGGCCAGCCTTCATGTCGGCGGGAGCGAGTATGATGATGAATTTACATCGGGCGACACTGTTTTTTTTTTTTTAACCACTTTAGCCTCCTTCCTGACCAGGCCATGTTTTGCGATACGGCACTGCGTTGCTTTAACTGACAATTGCGTGGTCATGCAACGCTTTCTTTTGGTGGTATTTGTTTCAATAGTTTTTATTAGTTTTGCAAAAGTTTCATAAAAATACAATGTGCACATTGTATATTATTGTACATTGAGCATATACAGAAGTACAGATATAGAGTAAAATGATCTGATTGTCCAGATATCAAAAAATTTGGAACTGTCATTATCGTACCTGGGGATACTTAGAGTTATCTAATACTCGAGTCCTCCACCCCCAGGGACCCCATTGGGAACTCTTTTGTTACACCAGGGAGGAGCAGCTCATGTGGACAAAATCCAACATATAAAGGATAAAGATCAAAAAACAGTAACAACAGAAAGTATTACTATCAAAAAGTGTTTCTATCAATTTGTTGCTTGTCAAGAAAAAAATGACCAGGTTATTAAAGTTTAAAGAAATGTTTCAGCCCCAGACCACAGCTCCCACGGCTCCCATTTTTTCCGTTCTTTGTTTAGGAGGCCTACGCTGGAGGCTATCATTGTTTCAAAGTTATAATGGAGATTCACAGTGTCAAGAGTGTGTTCTACAGTTGAGAGTTTGTCAGTTTTCCACAACCTCGCTATGCACAGTCTTGCGGCTAGTAAGATGTGGGTCAGTACGTGTCTGTACTGCGGGAGAACAGAATCAATATTTAGCTTTAGTATCGCCAGGTCAGGTGATGGGAGTAATGCTGGCAATACACTATACAGAAAATCGACCGAACCCATTTTCGAAAAATGAACGTTCGGTAGTGACCGCAAACGATCACGCCAGCAGGTAAGTAAAGATTTTCGAACGTTAAATCATTTATGAACAGCAATGTATCGTTTTTTCGTTCGTTTTTTGCATATATAAAAGGAAGTGTCAAAATGTGTTTGACCTCTGCACTGTGGCTTCCTGTGTTTGACGTATATGCCCAGAGGAGCAACATACGTTCGTACTTACGTCGGAACGAACCCTGTGCATAGTCTACTGCACCACCTACAATATGGATGTGGATGAGAGGACCATTGCCACAGTCATGCTTGGAGTGATGGCTATACAGCAAGCAGAGGAACCCAGAAGCAAAAGGCGAAGGTTATGGAGTAAAGAGTGGCTGAAGAACCGTGATGACTTCTCTCATATGAGATTGGTTCGAGAGCTGAAGGAAAACAATCCAGATGACTATCGGAACTATCTGAGGATGCCTGATGAGTCCTTTCAGCTGTTACTGAGTAAAGTGTCACCCCTTATAACCAAAAAGGACACAGTCTTAAGACCAAGCATCCCAGCAGAGCAGAGACTGGTAGCAACACTTCGCTTTCTGGCAACTGGCAGAAGTTTTGAAGACTTAAAATTCACTACTGGAATCTCTGCCCAGTCACTTGGCCGCATCATACCTGAGACCTGCCAAGCCATCATAAGGATCATGCAAGACGAATACCTAAAGGTAATGACACGCTTTTATTTTTAACTCTCAAACACTGTACAGCTTGCTTTGTTTAACTTTGATTTTAGAAGCTCTAAACATATCAGTAAACTCAAACTAGTTCATAACATGACAAACATAACATATTTTAACCCAAATGTATGTGATTCACAAAGATGTGTACTGATAATCATGTCCCCAGTTGCTTTGTATACGATCCTGCTGTGTGAATGGTACGTGCCACTGATGCATTTTTTGAGGTACTTGCAATGATTGTGGGTGTGTGGTTTTGTGCTCAGCTAAGTGTGTATTTGTGGTCAGCTCCCCCCTTAACCCTTTATTAAGAAGTTGAATGAGTAATGGTTCCAGTAATTGTTTTTGATCTTCTGACATCCTGCAAATTTTCTTTGCTGCAAATGCGCCCAGGTCATCACATTCATCCCTCTTCTGATTTAACGCTGCAGATGCTTGTAGAAGAAAGTTGCCTGTTGCATCTTGCTTTGTCTTTCTCTTTTTGGTCATGCTTACTGGTGGTGATGTGACAGTTTGTGTTTCACTGCCAAATAGATCCTGTATAATAAAGCCAATTGTTATAATTTTTTGAGAATTAAGCCTTAAATATTTGTTTAACATCTGTGGAGGAATGGAAAGCAACTGCCAAACAATTTAACGACTATTGGAATTTTCCCAGCTGTGGTGGTGCCATAGACGGCAAGCATGTTCGCATAATGCCCCCAGCAAAATCTGGCTCCTTTCACTATAATTATAAAGGCTACTTTAGCATTGTCCTAATGGCAATTGTGAATGCCAAGTATGAATTTATATTTGTGGACATTGGCAAAAATGGAAGAAATTCTGATGGGGGAATAATTGAGAAAACCACTTTTTTCCATCGGTTAAAAAATGGACTTCTACATCTACCATCCCAAGAGGACACAGTGGAAGGACTAAACTTCACATTTGTTGCAGATGACGCGTTTGCGTTATCTGAGCATGTTTTGAAACCTTTTGCCCTTAAAAACCTGACACCTGATCAAAAAAATTTTAATTACAGGTTATCTCGTGCTAGACGAGTTTGCATTAGGTCTCAAAATACCACAGGCGTGGCACATATACTTCATCTGCACCTGCACCAGATCTTTTTGATTCATTAATTTTATTCAATTCTTTTTTGAAGATCGTACGCAGATTGGCTATTTTTTTGGTCACATAGGATATATCTGCTTTTGCATACACAACAGTGCATAGTTCCACTAATTTAGTATACGCTTTTTTACGTTTTTGACGATCTGAGTAGTCTTTGGAGCGCACTTTCCATAGACATGTAAGGTCTCGGTACATTTCAATGAATTGTGGCAGGAAATGTGGTGACGTAAATTTGTCCACCATTGTTCCTGTAATAATAAAAAATGCATCATTGTTCAGTTGCCAAACTACACCTAACAATTAATACCCTAGAACTATTGTACTGGTCTGCTTACCTTCAGTTCTTACAAACCTTCTGTGTATTGGCCGGTGTAATCCTTTGTCTGGTCAGTGTCATCGAACAAGACAACGTTCTGTTCGGTGTGTGTTAAGCACCATACACACGATCGGACCTTGTACAAACTTTGCCGTGGCTTTTTTTGGAAAAAGGGCCTTGTCTCTGAACTTGTATTTCATACAGACGTTCTGACGTTTAGGCAACAAACACGAACGTAGCGATGTTACAACGTATGGATGACACTTCCAAAGAAGACGTTAAATTCTTCGGCGTCATGCTTCGGGCTCCCTCTGCTAATTTCTAATTTCTAATTATTAGACGTTGGCTCAGTGCAGATTCGTGGTTTCCAGTTCCGTGCGTAACTTTGCGTTTCCGACCGTTTGTAGGACAACCAGCCATGTTACGCAATCCTAGGAGAGAGCATGTTGTTTATGGGATGGAGTTCTTGCTGTGACTCTAGCCCGCTCCAGGAATAGTCAGAGTAGTAGGATGAGGATTATTTGGGCCAAAACTTGGCTACTTAATCGTGACCAATTTAGCCATATGCTCTTGCTGCGTGAGCTGCAGGAGAATAATCCAAATGATTATCGGAATTATCTCAGGATGACGGACTCCTGCTTTCAGCAACTATTGTCCTTGCTGTCCCCCTATATCATGAAGCAGGACACCTGCATGAGGGCTGCTATTCCAGCAGAGCAAAAGCTCATAGCTACCTTATTTGGCGACAGGGAGGAGTCCCCAGGATATCAAGTTTACCACTTGTATCTCTCCCCAGGCTCTGGGAGTGATTATTCCTGAGACATGTAGTGCTATTATCCAAGTCCTGCAGAAGGACTATATTCGTGTAATTTTTTGTACTTAATATCACCTTCATGTTTTTATAAATTATTTTCTAAATTTAGTATTCCATCCTTCCCATTTTTGTAATATGCTGTGAATGAATGTTCTCTTTGTCCTCATGCATGCTGTAACCTTTTTGGTGGCCTACATGCATATTTTCCTTCACTAACCTCCCCAGCATGCTACCCTGGGCCCATACACACCTAGCCTAGTAACTTAACACTGTATTTTTTTATGCTTCATTTTTAGGTTTACCACAAACACCCCCTAAAATGTGTCTCAATCTTATTCCTGTCCTTTAAATTCATGCAGAGTGCAAGAGTCCCTTTTTGGTTGTGCAAACACTTATTCCCCCCCCCCCCCAAAAAAAAAAAAAACAGAGTCAACCGATAGAACTACTTTATCTGCTGATTTTGCTAAACACATACATAGTATACATTATTTTTTTAGTTAAGGTCGCTGCATAAATTCTCAAAAGCATGTAGTGCAAGGGCCTGCAAGATTACCTTCAAAAGGTCCAAATGATACGTTTGTTATGATGAATTTAGCATTATGAGGGGCTCCCACCATCCCTGTGCTGTGTTCATTATGAGGGGCTCCCACCATCCCTGTGCTGTGCTGACTTCCTGGGTTTATAACTTTATCATAACGAATAATCATAATTAACGAACATTGTCATTATTTTGTCCGATGTATGTCAAAATGTGTATAGATTTGAACAATGTGCATTCTTATTTGCGGATTTGGCCACTTGTTACCTGGATGGATGGTCAGGCAAAATAAAACTTAATTTTTAATGCATTTAGCTCTCATGGAAGTGTAGAGGTTTACTTGTCAAAACCAGCTACCCATTCAACCCCCCCCCCTAAAAGTTTTTGAATGTGCCACCAGAGGGGGTGAGGGAGCATATAATTACAACTTATCCTTTTTTGGATGTTGGGATGAATGGACGCCACTCTGACGGAGGTGTGATGATGCGTAGCAAATTTTAGGATCGTATACAAAAAGGGACCTTAATTTTTCAAAATGCTCAGGACAATATTGAGGGACTAAATTTTGTCTTTGGGGCAGATGAGGCTACATTGCCTCAGGGAAAAGTGATGAGCCTTTTTCCCGACCAGCTGAATAGACCCTTCAGGTCTGGTATGAATTTTAAGGGGAACCCTGTGCCAAAAAAAAAAAAAAAACGGTGTGGGGTCCCCCCAATAATCCATACCAGACCCTTATCCGAGCACGCAACCTGGCAGGCCGCAGGAAAAGAGGGGGGGACGAGAGTGCGGCCCCCCCTCCTGAACCGTACCAGGCCACATGCCCTCAACATTGGGAGGGTGCTTTGGGGTAGCCCCCCAAAACACCTTGTCCCCATGTTGATGAGGACAAGGGCCTCATCCCCACAACCCTGGTTGTGGGGGTCTGCGGGCGGGGGGCTTATCGGAGTCTGGAAGCCCCCTTTAACAAGGGGACCCCCAGATCCCGGCCCCCCCTGTGTGAAATGGTAAGGGGGTACTTACCCCTACCATTTCACTAGAAAAATGTCAAAAATGTTAAAAATGACAAGAGACAGTTTTTGACAATTCCTTTATTTAAATGCTTCTTCTTTCTTCCTTCATCTTCTTCTGGTTCTTCTGGCTCTTCTGGTTCTTCCTACGGCGTTCTCGTCCAGCATCTCCTCCGCGGCGTCTTCTATCTTCTTCTCCTCGGGCCGCTCCGCACCCATGGCATGAGGGGAGGCTCCCGCTCTTCTCTTCATCTTCTTCTTCATCCTCTTCTCTTCTTTCTTCTTCTCTTCTTCATTTTCTTCTCCGGGCTGCTCCTCACCCATGCTGGCATGGAGGGAGGCTCCCGCTGTGTGACGGCATCTCCTCATCTGACGGTTCTTAAATAACAGGGGGCGGCGCCACCTGGTGACCCCGCCCCCTCTGACGCACGGGACATGACGGGACTTCCCTGTGGCATTCCCCGTGATGTCACAGGGAAGTCCCTGTCAAGTCACCGTGCGTCAGGGGGGGGCGGGGTCACCATGTGGCCCCGCCCCACGTTATTTAAGAGCCGTCAGACGAAGAGACGCCGTCACACAGCGGGAGCCTCCCTCCATGCCAGCATGGGTGAGGAGCGGCCCGGAGAAGAAAATGAAGAAGAGAAGAAGAAAGAAGAGAAGATGATGAAGAAGAAGATGAAGAGAAGAGCGGAAGCCTCCCCTCATGCCATGGGTGCGGAGCGGCCCGAGGAGAAGAAGATAGAAGACGCCGCGGAGGAGATGCTGGACGAGAACGCTGGAGGAAGAACCAGAAGAGCCAGAAGAACCAGAAGAAGATGAAGGAAGAAAGAAGAAAGAAGAAGCATTTAAATAAAGGAATTGTCAAAAATTGTCTCTTGTCATTTTTAACAGTTTTTTAGTGAAATGGTAGGGGTAAGTACCCCCTTACTATTTCACACAGGGGGGGGGCGGGATCTGGGGGTCCCCTTGTTAAAGGGGGCTTCCAGATTCCGATAAGCCCCCCGCCCGCAGACCCCCACAACCACCGGCCAGGGTTGTTGGGATGAGGCCCTTGTCCTCATCATTATGGGGACAAGGTGTTTTGGGGGCTACCCCAAAGCACGCTCCCAATGTTGAGGGCATGTGGCCTGGTACGGTTAAGGAGGGGGGGCTGCACTCTCGTCCCCCCCTCTTTTCCTGCGGCCTGCCAGGTTGCGTGCTCGGATAAGGGTCTGGTATGGATTTTTGGGGGGACCCCACGCCGTTTTTTTTTTTTTTTGGCGCGGGGTTCCCCTTAAAATCCATACCAGACCTGAAGGGTCTGGTATGGAATTTAGGGGGAACCCCACGTCATTTTTTTTTAAAATTTTGGCTGGGGTTCCCCTTAATATCCATACCAGACCTGAAGGGCCTGGTATGGAATTTAGGGGGTCTCCCACGTCATTTTTTTTTTTTTTTTTGGTTCGGGGTTGCCCTGTGGGGAATTCCCATGCCGTTTTTATCAATGAACTTCTATGTGTATTGTTGGCAATGCAATAGCCGCGGGTAGGTTTAAATGGCTTTTTTTCCTTCGAAATGTCATTTTGCTGTCAGACTGTTCTAAACACAGGAAACATGCGCCCCTTTACAGGCATACTATAGACACCCCCCAGGTACGAAATTTAAAGGGATATTACACTTTTATTGTTTGACTTTAAGCATTATTAAAATCACTGCTCCTGAAAAAACGGCCGTTTTTAAAACTTTTTTTTGCATTGATCCTTGTCCCCTGGGGCAGGACCCAGGTCCCCAAACACTTTTTATGCCAATAACTTGCATATAAGCCTTTAAAATTAGCACTTTTAAATATTAATGTTCGTGTCCCATAGACTTTAACGGTGTTCGCGTGTTCGAGCAAACTTTTTTCCTGTTTGCATGTTCTGGTGCGAACCGAACAGGGGGGTGTTCGGCTCATCCCTAGTGCTGAAGGGTTTGGCTGTTTTACTGCTAGTAAGCTCCGTGAGCTTGACACAGATCAAAGGGAGCTATGTGAGGGTCTAATCATCCAGCTCTTCAGCAAGTCCAGGAAACAAGAGCTAACCACTAAATATCATGTGTGTGATTTGAACAACACTCCTCCACAACAAACCTACCCACCCCAGCAAGCCCACCCACCTGAGCAGCATGGTGGTCAGTGGCAAAATCAGCCCCAAGGATCCACAACAAGGCCAGTGGTCTGGGGAGTTTAGGGGCTAATAATTTAGCAGGTTGTATTTTTTGATTTGAGTATGATTTAATAAGCTATATTTTTTCTTTTTCTGTGTATCGTTTGCTCTTTTTGTTTCTAATTTTTAATTGTGATGACAGAGAACATGTCTAATAATTTAGTAATTTTATTTACCGTATATACTAGAGTATAAGTCGAGTTTTTCAGCACATTTTTTTGTGCTGAATGTGCCTCCCTCGACTTATACTGGAGTCAAGCACTTTTCTGCAGCAAAAAATTTCATTTTCCGAACCGACTTTGGGGCCCCGTATCTCAGGGCCACTTGGTGCTAGGAATTTGGTGTGCAAACCCAGTCAAACTGGTACCACAACATATCCAAAGATGGAGTTCCTAGCACTAAGTGGCCACGAGATAGGGGACCCCAAAATTGGTTCGGAAAATGTCATTCTCTGCTGCAGAAAAGTGCTTGACATTTTCTGAACCAATCTTTGGGGCCCTGTATCTCGGGGCCACTTAGTGCTAGAGCCCAGCTTTGGATATTTTATGGTACTAGTTTCACTGGGTTTGCACACCAAATTTGGGGTTCTTAGCACTAAGTGGCCCCAAGATACGGGGCCCCAAATTCGGTCAACTGTGTCCACCTGCAGCAATGTCATTTTGGGACCCTTTGGGTTCAGAGACCCCAAATTTTGGCTGCAGCTAGGGGGCATCTAGGAACCCTTAACTACCGAGTTTGAAGTTCGGGGGACCTATGGCTGCAAATGGGCACAGTGAGGCATGCAAATGGGCACAGTGAGGCTGCAAATGGGTATTGTTGACCCTCTTTTCCACTTACAGTAGCTGTGCATTTCTCACCCTCGTCTTATACTCGGGTCAATACGTTTTTCCCATTTTTTTGTGGTAAATTAGGGCCTCGACTTATACTCGGAACGACTTATACTCGAGTATATACGGTATGTTGTGAATGCACAATAACCAAAATGGCCTAAAAAACACAAAAATTTTGGATTTATATCACTAGCACACAAATCCAAACTAAAATATGTTTGTCTGTACTCTGTCAGTATCACCAGCAAAGCAGATTTATTATTAAGCCATTAAATATTTGTGCTGGTCCTTGCTTCCGAGCATGCGTGTTTGTACTTTGGACTAAAGTCCGATGGTTTTTTGTGCACACACGATCGGAGTTTTGTTGCCAGAAAGTTTGTCCGTTCGTAGCCAACAAAAGCCTGTTAAAAACAGAAAACATTTGTCCGATGGAGCGTAAACACGGTCAGATGTTGCTCCAGAACTGCTAATTTGCATGTTTGTTGTCAAAAAGTCCGATCGTGTGTGCGGGCCTTTATATAGTTGGTGTTGACGATTTGTCATGACGTTTTGACGCGAACGTATTTGGCACGAATATTTCCCTTCCAGGTTAAATGTTTTTCAACCATGCGCAGTAGCAACCATTCGTTTTTTCACGGACGAAGAACACATTAAACTTGCAATTTATCGTACGTTCGGCAGAAATTTTCCGAACTTGCCATTCGTTTTTTTTCCACAAAAACGTCACAAACGATTATCGATTTGTGCCCATTAACTTGCCGAAAAACGAACGAAGTGTCTATATGAACGATTTTTCGGACGATTTTCTGTATAGTGTATGGCCAGCATAAGTCTTGGTGTGAAATGTCTGTCAGTATGCGAAAAATTGTGTGCCAGTAGTTCTGTAACCGTGGGCAAGACCAAAATATGTGGAATATGTCCCCCTTGGCTGAGTTGCATCATCAGCATTGGTCGCATGTGGAGGAGTTGAATTTGGTAAGCTTTGAGGGGGTTAAATACCATCTAAGGGACAATTTTTGGGTGGTTTCCCAAAGTGCGGAGCATTTTGTGGCAGTGTATATCGACTGAAGTGCTCTTTGCCATTGGTGTTCTGTGTAGGTCTGACCCAAGTCATGTTCCCATTGAATAGGGGGGGGGTTAGTAAATTGCAGTTTGTGGTGTAGGATATTATAGAATAAAGATATTCCTTTAATTTCGGGGGAAGAGGTCGTTAAATAGCCCTTGTGACTTGACGGGACTTCCCTGTGACGTCACGGGGAATGCCACAGGGAAGTCCCGTCATGTCCTGTGCGTCAGAGGGGGGTGGGGTCACCGGGTGGCCCCGTCCCCCGTTATTTAAGAACTGTCAGACGAGGAGCGCCGTCACACAGCGGGAGCCTCCCTCCATGCCAGCATGGGTGCGGAGCGGCCCGGAGAAGAAAATGAAGAAGAGAAGAAGAGAAGAAAAGAAGAAGAGAAGAGCGGGAACCTCCCCCCATGCCATGGGTGCAGAGCGGCCCGAGGAGAAGAAGATAAAAGACGCCGCGGAGGAGATGCTGGACGAGAACGCCGGAGGAAGAACCAGAAGAGCCAGAAGAACCAGAAGAACCAGAAGATGAAGGAAGATAGAAGAAAGAAGAAGCATTTAAATAAAGGAATTGTCAAAAACTGTCTCTTGTCATTTTTAACATTTTTGACAGTTTTTTAGTGAAATGGTAGGGGTAAGTACCCCCTTACCATTTCACACGGGGGGGGGCCGGGATCTGGGGGTCCCCTTGTTAAAGGGGGCTTCCAGATTCCGATAAGCCCCCCGCCCGCAGACCCCCACAACCACCGGCCAGGGTTGTGGGGATGAGGCCCTTGTCCTCATCAACATGGGGACAAGGTGTTTTGGGGGGCTACCTCAAAGCACCCTCCCAATGTTGAGGGCATGTGGCCTGGTATGGTTCAGGAGGGGGGGGCGCACTCTCGTCCCCCCCTCTTTTCCTGCGGCCTGCCAGGTTGCGTGCTCGGATAAGGGTCTGGTATGGATTTTTTGGGGGACCCCACGCCGTTTTTTTGGGGGTTTTTTTGGCGCGGGGTTCCCCTTAAAATCCATACCAGACCTGAAGGGTCTGGTATGGAATTTAGGGGGAATCCCACGTCATTTTTTAAAAAAAAAATTGGTTCGGGGTTTCCCTGTGTTGAATTCCCATGCCGTTTTTATCAATGAACTTCTATGTGTATTGTCGGCAATGCAATAGCCGCGGTTAGTTTTAAATGGGTTTTTTCCTTCAAAATGTCATTTTGCTGTCAGACTGTTCTAAACACAGGAAACATGAGCCCCTTTACAGGCATACTATAGACACCCCCCAGGTACGATATTTAAAGGGATATTACACTTTTATTGTTTGACTTTAAGCATTATTAAAATCACTGCTCCTGAAAAAATGGCCGTTTTTAAAACTTTTTTTTGCATTGATCCATGTCCCCGGGGGCAGGACCCAGGTCCCCAAACTCTTTTTATGACAATAACTTGCATATTATCCTTTAAAATTAGCACTTTTGATTTCTCCCATAGACTTTTAAAGGGTGTTCCGCGGCTTTCGAATTTGCCGCGAACACCCCAAATTGTTCGCTGTTCGGCGAACTTGCGAACAGCCAATGTTCGAGTCGAACATGAGTTCGACTCGAACTCGAAGCTCATCCCTACTGGCGGGTATTGGGGGCATAGATATTCATTAAAGTGTAAGTGACCTTGTTGATGGTAAATATTAGAATGAGATAGCGACCATCGTGGTTGGGGATTTCTTGTAGAAAATGGAAGTCCAGTCCATTCTTTATGGCAATGAGGACTCCTTTTTTCTTGGAGTTGTAGGTGGCATGGTAGATTTGGGGATATTTGCTGTTGGAACAAAGGGCTGTTGACGTGGGAATCAGATGAGTCTCTTGGACACAGAGGATGTCACTGCCCAGTTTGACTGCTGTGTGCCATAGGGAATGGCGTTTTGCCAGGTGTTTTAACCCCTTGGCATTGAGGGACAGAACGTTGCACAGCATGTCTAGTGGCTAAGAGTATCGGTGGGGCAAAGAGAGAAGTATCACTTACAGTTAGTTGTTTATAGCGTGCAATGAGTAGGTGCCTCCTTTACGAAGTAGAGTGACTTCCTGATATTCGGAGCTGTAATGTAGAAGATCTGGAACTAAAGCCGTGGGAGACAGCTGGGGGAGAGCAACAAGTCAGAAGGCTAAAATAGCAAACCGTGAAAACAAAAAAAACTGTAACAGGTTTTTCTGTTATACTGTAATCTTGGTTTGTGGCGGCGTGTAGAACAGGAAGCTATATGTAGCTATGCCGCAAATGGGGGAAAACAGTTAGTAATTAGTAAAACTTGAAAAATTTGCATAAGGTAGTGAGGGAGAATTATTGTAGTGGTTCTGACCCAACAGATTCAGGTATTCGTTTGGGATTGGTGTATTTTGGAGCCCTGGTTGATGCGCCTGTGTTGGAATTTCCGTTGCAGCAAAGGTGGTACTCCTGCCGTCGGGGATTCTAGAATGATGCCCCAGTCATGGAGTAGGCGCATGCCTTTCAGTAGGTCGCTGACAACATGCGTGGTGCCATTTTTTTTTACTTTATAACAAACTTTTTATTTGCAAGATTGTACAAAAAACATAGAAAGCATTGGTACACATGTTTAACCACATACACGAGGTGTTCCGTATACAAAGAGCATGATACACTTATATTTTTATCATATAGTTATTTCTTTAGGTTCTGGCATAATCCGTATACTTCCATACTCATACTTAGTAAGTATCAGGATAAGCACAGTTTATGTGCATGTCGTAGACTCTTGTAACCATCTATCCCATACTCTGTTATATTTATTTGGACAACCTCTGTTAATATAAAGGAATTTTTTATATGGAAGGGTTGTGTTAATGTCTCTTTTCCAGTCCACCAAGTGAGGGGGTTCAGATCTCATCCACTGTCTGGCAATAATTTTCCTAGCCGAAAATAAAGTTTCATGTAGGAATATTAATGTGAATTTATCTAGTACATCTGGAAAAATCCCCAGGAGGCATTGCTTTGGGTCAAGGGTTAATGGAGACCCCATGTCGTCATGTAAGAAGGTAACTATTTGTTTCCAGTAATCTTGTATCTTATGACAGGACCATATAAGGTGAAAGAATGTGCCTGTTTCAGTTCCACACATTGGGCATGTGGTGGGTTGACTTCTTTTATATCTAGCTACCCTAAGAGGAGTGAGGTATGCGCGGTGAAGTATAAAGATCTGGGACAGTCTGTCTGAAAGTTTGGGTGAAACCAACTTGCATGTTTCCAAAGCCTCCTCCCACTCTTCATCCTCCATCCTTCCAACCTCCCTCTCCCATCTTGGTTTTAACGCGTAAGCTAATTTTGCAGAGGTAGGGGCGGATAACATGTTGTAAAAACAGGAGATTAGTTTTTTTGAGTCTGTATCCTTGACTATGGCTATAATAGAGTTAGGAGTGGGCTGTGGAAGACCTTGTGCAAACTGCGTTTGAATCGCATGACGGATCTGGAGATAACAAAAAAACATTTGATTCGGGATCTGGAACTCCATCTTAAGTGTCTCAAACGTTTTAAAAGTTCCATTCGTGAGCAGATGATGTAAATAATATATGCCCTTGGCTGCCCATAAATCTGAGTTCTGGATTCCATTAAGTTCCTGCAACTTGTTATTATGCCAAAGTGGTGTATAGTCATTAAATGATGGTGTCTCTAGTTTGGAAGAAGCCAATTCCCATATGCGTCTATAATGATACAGCAAAGAGTGTCTATAATCTTTTGACTGTGTATTCCCTACACCCACTGCTATCCCATTTATTGGGTCCCCAGTATGTTGGGCCCAACGGGGGCTTAGTAGAATGAGAAAGCGTTCCTTGTCAGTTTTGTCAATATGAAATAGTTGGGATAGTTGTGACGCGATGTAATAATGGTTAAAATCAGGTAGTGCTGTTCCACCCATATCCGTTGGGTTTTTAAGTGTTTGCCATGAGAGTTTGTGTCTAGATTTCCCCCATATAAATGGTTTAAGTAGTGCTTCTAATAGTTTAAAATACTTAAGGGGTAGGTATACTGGAGTATGCCATAAGACGTACAGTACCTTAGGCAGTAGTACCATCTTTATTAAGTTGACCCGGCCCCATATTCCCAGGGGAAGGCGGGACCAGACCTGGATCTTAGATTTAATTAGGGAGAATAATGGTTCAATATTCAAAGAAATATATTCTACTGGATTCTTGGATATTTTAACGCCGAGGTATTTTATTATATCCACCCTTTGAAGAGGTAAATTAGACTGTGATTCTGTAGGTGGGAAACTATCAATTGGTAATATCTGTGACTTTCCCCAATTAATCCTCAAGCCCAAGAATTTCCCAAATTGTTCAATTACGTTAAGAGCTGTGTGTAAAGAGAGGCCAGGGTCTGCTAGATAGAGGAGAGTGTCATCTGCATAAAGGCTAATTTTCTCAGTGAGGGATCCGAATGTTAAACCTCTGATCTCCTGGTTAGTACGGATGGACACGGCGAGGGGTTCTGATGCCAGAGCATATAGCAAAGGCGAGAGCGGGCATCCCTGTCTCGTACCTCTGCTTAGGCTAAATTCCTGAGAGGGGCATCCATTGGCCACCACTCGAGCAGTTGGTTGCTGGTATAACAGTTGCACCCATCTAATAAACTTGGGCCCAAATCCGTATCCCTCCATGCATCTCCACAGATAACTCCATTCGACCGAATCAAATGCCTTGGCTGTGTCTAATGTTACTATTACCCTTGTGCCTACATTATCATGTTTGGCCTGGAGATTGATAAATAGCTTCCTTAAATTAAAGGAGGTGTTACGGCCCGGCATAAACCCTGACTGGTCCACATGTATAAGGGATAATATTACTTGGTTTAGACGCCTGGAGAGTACTTTGGCCAATATTTTAACATCTACTTGGAGTAAAGATATGGGGCGGTACGACTCAGGGTATCCTAGGTCTTTCCCTGGTTTCGGTATAAGTACTATCGTGGCCTCTCTCATGGATGCAGGTAGTGTTAAGGTTTCGAACATAGTGTTATACAGAGTCAGCAGTTTGGGTGTAAGTATCTCAGAAAAGTGTGCATAAAATTCAATGGGCAATCCATCAGACCCCGGGGATTTGGACTTGGCAAAGTCTGCAATAGCAATCTTTATTTCCTCTACCGTGAGGGGTGCCTCAAGGAGTTCAATTTGACTCTCCGTGAGTTGTGGAAGTATGGTATTGCTCAAAAACTGATCCATTATCGTCGTATCCTCCGAGACTGTTGATGTATAAAGTTCTGTAAAAAAAATCTCTAAACTTGGATGACACGACAACAGGATCCGTGATCGGCTGTCTATCTCTATCGTGAAGCGTAATTACAATTGGGGGTTTGTCTTCACTATGAACAAGATATGCAAGCAATTTACCTGCTTTTTCTCCATGTTCAAACCATCGCTGTCTACTGAAGAATAATTTCTGCTTGGCTTTTTCATATTGCATCTGAGACACCACTCTTGTCTGTAGTTTAAGAGTATTAGCATTTGTTATGGATGGGTCAGCTATATATGCTTGTTCTGAAGAGGATAATTCTATGATTGCTTTATCTAGGGCTTCCGCGGAGTTTGTTTTAATTTGATTAATGCGTGAGGTCAGGGTCGCGCGGGCATGCAACTTAAACGTGTCCCACACTACTGGTGCGGGAGCAGAGTGTTCATTGTCAGTAAAAAACCGAGTCCATTCTACTTCAAGCATATCATCTTCTGGCAGCAAGGACAACCAGAATGGGTTCAAGCGCCAGGCCCGCTTCTGCTTAGCAAGGGACACGCCAAGGGTAATAGAGTAAAAGCTATGATCAGACAACAGTCTAGGTCCAAAGGACACTGTCAATAATCTAGGTAAAAGTTGTTTAGATATCAGAATGAAATCTATTCGGGACATCGAATTATGCGTGGGAGAGAAACATGAATAGGCATTAGTGTGCGGAAATTTATTTCTCCACGTGTCAATTAGATGAATGGATGAGGTTATTTTATGTAGTTTAGTGTCATTTGTATTCATTGCAGCTACTGTCAGTGGGCGAAGTCTGTCTAGAGTATCGTTCATTGTAGAATTAAAATCCCCCATCCATACTGCTTGCACCGTGGGGAATCTTGCCATGAAGGAGACACCCTCCAGTATTATAGTAATAGAGAACGGAGGGGGGACATAGAACGCTAAGATTAGGAAGGGTTCTCCGTATAGTTTAGCAGATATGAAAACATATCTGCCCTGAGGGTCTGTGCATATCTCTCCTGGTTCAAAGTGTATGGATTTTGCAATTAAAATAGATACACCTCTGGAATGGGATGTAAACGTCGAGTGAAATGCCCATCCTACCCATGGGCGGCGCAGGGCCAGCTGTAGCTTTCCATCTATATGGGTTTCCACCAGTGCTATTATATCAGCTCTCTGTTTCTTAAGGAATGTGAGGGTTGCCGACCTCTTAAGCGGTTCACGCAGGCCCCTCACATTCCAAGTGAGAAATTTTATAGATGCCATATGTTGTTCTCACCAATTAATTTCAGTGCTAAGGTGTGTATCCTGAGTCTCACCAGTACCTCTATACAAAAATTATGCATTAATTTGTACCGTACTACAAAAAACAGTAGCAAAATCAAATTCTCAATATTATTCAAAAATCTATATTGATTCAAAAAGTGTGTACATAGAACTTCTTGCATTTTGAAAAGTAACTTAAACATTTTCCCTCCCCTCCCCCTCCCAGCCCTGCACTGACCCCAACCTGTGCGGGCATACTTCCCAAACAAAACTGAAATTGAAATCCGGGAAAAAACAGTCAGCTGCATCTGAAATAAAAGAAGAAAAAACCGGGGTAGCCGTTGGGTTTTAGAACCCAGGGTAAACAAATCCCACAAAATCATGTATAAAGAAAAGAATTGCGTGTAGTCTCTGGGATGGATAATTGTGTATAATTGTAGTTGGACGGCTTCATTCCAGGTTCGGTGACTGATCTCCCTAAAAATGCGTGGGGCAAAGTCACGCTGCACCTTACATGTGTTCTGTAGGACTATTACTGACCCGAGGCTCCAGTCGTCAAAATAATAAGTGATAGTGTATAGTTTCCCCTGAGGTATTTAGGGCAAAGTCCCTCATGTTGTAAGAAAAGAGGCCTGTGATCTCTTGCTGCAGTGCACGGCCATGTACTTTATATGTTGAGTTATTCATTCTCTTTCCCGTTGTCTCGGCGCTCCAGCCAGGTGATGGTATCTTCAGGGGTTTCAAAGAAAACGGCTCGACCATTGTCCTCCACCCGAAGGCGTGCGGGGAATAACATTGAATATTTCAGATTTTTGATGCGCAGGCGCCTCTTGGCTTCGGTAAAGTTTTGTCTTCGCTTCTGTACTTCAGTGGAAAAATCAGGGAAGATGGCTACCTTGACATTGCCAATGGGTATATTACCTTTCAACCTTGCCATGCGCAGCGTTGTGTCGCGGTCTTTATAATTTAGTAATTTGGCGATAAATGTTCGGGGCGGGGCACCTTGTGGCGGCGGCCTAGCGGGCATACGATGCGCTCTTTCGACAGCAAACGTGGGCGAAAAGGCCTCCCTGCTATATGTTGTAATTAGTAATTGTTCCAGGAAAGTGGTGGGGTCTTTCCCCTCTGTCCCCTCCGGCAGGCCAATGAAGCGAAGGTTGCATCTGCGAAGCCTGTTCTCCATGTCATCTTGCTTTGCTAGAAGTTGGTTGATCTGGTATTGCATGCGTTCAGAGGTAGTCTGTAATGGTGGGATTGCATCCTCCACCTCTCCTAGTCTGGTCTCAGATGTCTTGACTCGCTCCTTAAGCTTATGCAGGTCTTGTCGGACCAGGGAGACATCTACCTTCACCTCCTCAATTTTGGTCGTGAGGGCAGCCTGTAGTGCAGAGATGGCTTCCAACACTCTATCCGTGTCCGCGCCAGCCATCTCCCCCCCCCCGACCCAGTCCCGCCATCTTCCCCCAGGCTGTCTTTATCCTGACGGCGGTACTTATCGAGTTTGGCAGCTGCGTCGGGCTTGGGTTTCGTCGGGGCCATGTCTGTTAGCAAGAGGCGGCAGATGCAGCTAGCTGGGCAGATGCGGAGTTGGCACAGAGGGCGAGCTGAGGAAGCTTAGAGGTCAGGAACAGCGAGATAGTTGTTACACGTATCTTCTTGGACAGGTCCTCAGTCCCCGTGTACCCCCGACGGGTACGAGTACCCCCTGCAGGCTTGGGTAAGGACAGTGTTTTGGCTGGCAGGGGCACTGAAATTGTTAGCTGGGGTTCAGGTCAAGCAGAGGGGAGATGGGAGGGTCAGGAGTGCCCGACAGAGAGTAGCAAAATGGGTGCCACTCACCTGGAAGATGCAGAGGTCATCTGTAGGTCCGGGCACCGTAAAGACTCTGGAGGAGTTGCAGGGAGCAGAAGGTGGGCTAAATGATCCACTTTATTAGGTGCAGATTCCAGGGAAGAGGAATGTAGTGCTGGTGAAGAGGCCGGGAGTACCAAGATGGCCGCCAAGACCAGGCCGAGATCACTGCTCAGACTCGGGCCTGTCGCTGTATGAAAGGGCACTGCTCAGTTCAGACCCCCCAGTCAGAATCCGGTACAGCAGGGTCAGTGTTTGGTGGGGGTTCCAAGTACTAGAGGGGCCAGGATACAGTACCTCTGGAGAGTCCGGGAGGAGCAAGATGGCCGCCGGAGCTCCGGACCAGGCCGAAGCCCCGCCGGAGCTCCGGACCAGGCCGAAGCCGCGGCCTGGATTTTAAACTGCCGCCGTACGGGAGGGTACCGCTCCATTTAGACCCCTGACTGGAGGTCCGTGGTGCAGGGTCTGCGTGTGGTAGGAGATCCAGATGTCAGTCAGGAAGGAGTATTGCTGTGGAGGCCGGGTGAAGCAAGATGGCCGCCGGAATCAACTAGGCCGAAGCCGCGGCCTGTATTTGTGGCTGCCGCCGCGGAGGATCGCCGTGACGATCGGATGCCCCGTCCGATCAAATGCCCGCTGAGTTGGCTCTGTATATGTGAAGGGCCTCTGGGGGATATGTCAGGTTGTTGCAGGATGTCACTGGAAAGCAGGATTGATGTGGATTAAGGAGTATTGGACGGAGCTCGGGTCTTACACGTCCTACTCCATGTTGTAGCAGGCCACGCCCCGCGTGGTGCCATTTTTAGTGATGAGTAAAGTCGCGGAAAATTGCCATTTGTATAGGATATTATGATTGAAAAGGCCTTTGGTTATGGGGTTCAGCTTTCTCCTCAGTTGTAGCGTATATTTGGAGAGGTCAGGAAAAATCTGAATTCCGTCATATGGTCTGGGCAGAGGAGCTTTGGATCTGGCTTCTGACATCATTTTTTCTTTGATGTGGAAAAAATGAACTCTCATGAGAACGTCTCTCGGCACTGATGCTGCTAGGTGTAAGGGTTTTGCAATCCTGTGAATTCTATCTATGATGATGTCTCTAGGAACCGCGGCAGGTAGGATAGTATGTATGAGGTATTTGGCATATTTAGGAAGGTCCCCCAGGGGACAGACTCAGGGACCCCTCGCAGTTTGATGTTGTTACGTCTAGAGCGGTCTTCCGAATTGGCCAGCTTGGCCCGGACCCAGTCCTGTTCCTCATTAATGTCATCAACTACATCAATGATGTCATTTACAGTGGTTGAGCATTCTGTCATACCCTGTTCTATGGTAGAGATTCTATTATCCATAGAATGCATGTCTGTGAAGATTTTGGTGAACAGGGATGACAAATCAGTCATCAGAGACGTTTGCAGGGACATGAGCATCTCTTTGAGAGTACTGTCTACGATTGGGAGGCCAGAAGTGGGAAAGGATGCCATTGAGTTATGCAGGGCCTGGTTGGATTGGAACGGATTGAAGGCCTGGGTCTGGGCCACCATCCTGGCGTGAGGTGACTGTGGATGCATCCGCATCCGGGCTTTGGCTGGGCTGGAGGTAAGGGGGTCAGAGCCTAAGTCCTGGGTGGGGGATAAAGTCATAGGAGCTGTCCCCATTTCAGAGTGGATGGCATCTGGGAGGTCTGTGTAAGCCTCCTGCGGCTCCGTCAGGCTGCCGGTGCCATCTTGGATCTCACTGACCTTGTCCTGAGGAAACATGAATGTGGTGAGTTTCCTGAGGCTGTGTTCTCCCATCCGCTTTCGGGACATTGTCGGTTGGCACCTGGGGAAGCTGTGGAGCAATTTTGGCCTGGATCTGTCGTCTCTGTCGGGTCTAGTGTGTTCCAGTGCTCCCCCTCGCTGTGGAGCTGTGAGATTAGGCATCCATCTTCAGCGCCGGCTGACCACTCCCCCCCTCTTTTGGTGGTATTTAATCACCTCTGTGGTTTTTATTTTTTGCGCTACAAAAAAAGAGAGACAAAAAAGAGAGACAATTTTGGAAAAAAACACAATATTTTTTTTCTTTTTGCTCTAATAAATAAAAAAAAAAAAAAAAAAAACATTTCTTCCTCAGTTTAGGCCAATATATATTCTTCTACATATTTTTGGTAAAAAAATTGCAATAAGTGTATATTAATTGGTTTGCGCAAAAGCTATAGCGTCTACAAAATAGGGGATAGATTTATGCCATTTTTTTTTACTAGTAATGGCGGCGATCTGTGATTTTTATCGGGACTGCGACTTTGCGGTGGACAGATCGGACACTTTTGACACTTTTTGGGACCACTGACATTTATACAGCGATCAGAGCTAAAAATAGCCACTGATTACTGTATAAATGACATTGGCAGGAAAGAGGTTAACAGGTCAGGAAAGGGGGGACGAGCGAGGGGAGGCGCTCGCTCGTCCCTCCTTTCCTGACCTGCCAGGCTGCATGCCCGGACAAGGGTGTGGTATGGATCCTAGTGGGGACCCTATGCATTTTTATTTTTATTTTAGCTTGGGATTCCCCAAAGGGCCTGGTATGAACTGAGGGGACCCCATGCCTTTTTTCCCCTTTATTTTATTTTTAATATCCGTGCCAGCAATTACAACCGTGAGTCATGTTAAGTGTGATTTGATTAGTTTTTTTTTTAAACTTCATTTTTGCTGCAGCATGTTCTATATATGCTACAGATGCACCGCATTACTGGCAGATTAAAGGCACTATATTTAACCACTTTCTGCCCGACTTATAGCAGATTGACAGCCGGGAAGTGGTTCTGTTATCCTGACTGGGCGTCATATGACGTCCAGCAGGATAACATGCCGGCATGAGCCCGTGGGGTGTGCAGCGTGGAGATCTTACCATGTGACAGTTGTGACCAATCACAGCTAATCATCGTGTGAACCAGGAAGTGCGGGTAAATGCAATTCCTCAGTTGGCGCTGACAGGGAGAGCCTGTCAGGGGGGTCTGTGCTGATAATCAACACATTGATTATCAGCACAGTCCCCATCAGATGTACCCATCAGCTGCCATTAAGTGCCCATCAGCTGCCACTCAGTGCCCCTCAATAAAGTATCTCAGTGCCCATATCAGTGCCAATCAGTGCCCACCACATGGCCAAACTGTGCCCAGCAGTAACACCTGTCAGTACCTTATCATCAGTTTTGCCCAGCAGTGCCATCTATTAGTGTCCATCAGTGCCATCTGTTAGTGCCCATCAGTGCCACCTATCAGTGCCCATCAGTGCTGCATATCAGTGCTGCCTATTGGTGCCCATCAGTGCTGCATATCAGTGCCGCCTATCAGTGCCCATCAGTGCCACCATATCAGTGCCACCATATCAGTGCCAACTCATCAGTGCCCATTAGTATCACCTCATCAGTGCCCATCACTGCCGCCTCATCAGCGCCCATCAGTGAAGGAGAAAGCAAAATTTTATGGCAGAAACTTAGAAAAACTTTTTTAAAAAAAAAATTTGGTCTTTTTTAGTTTGTTTAGCAAACAATAAAACCCCCAGAGGTGATCAAATACCACCAAAATAAAGCTCTATTTGTGGGAAGAAAATAATAAAAATTTAGTTTGGGTACAGTGTTGCATGACCGCGCAATTGTCATTCAAATTGCGACAGCGCTGAAAGCTGAAAATTGTCCTGGGTAGGAAGGGGCGAAAGTGCCTGGTATTGAAGTGGTTAAAGGAATTTTTCATTTTTATTGTTGCACTTTAAGCATCATTATAGATGTTTTTTCATTGATACATGTCTCCCTGGGCAGTACCCAGACCCCCATACCCCTTTTATAGGCAATTACTTGCATATAAGCCTTCAAAATGTACGCTTGATTTTTCCCGTTCAGCTCCCATAGACTGTTCGGGTTAGAACTTTTTCCCTGTTCACGAGTTCTGCTGCGAACCAATTAGGGGGGATGTTTGGTCCATCTCTAGTGGCTAGTAGGAGGGGACATGAGGCAGAGAGAACCAATTGGCAGTGATGTTCCCACAGACACAGCATACTGCCAAGTTGGCTTCAGGGGATGATGATGAGGTCTCTGACTATATCTGGGTGTTCGATAGACAGCATCCTGTTCCACCAGATGGTAGAATTTCATAGGTGCAAGCCCCTGTTGTCCCCCTGCCCACTTCCTAGAACTCACTTGTGTAGGCCTTTTTTATCATGTCTGCAGCTGACCAAACCAATTATTATTTGCAGTCTCTTCCATTAGTGTATCAAGTGTGGTAATACTATTGATAATTTGGGTACCGCATGTATGAAAATACCTATGAACTGTCATTATGGAGATCTTTGGGTATAGCACCAGAATGCTTGTTGTCTGGGAAAAAAGTTGCACTCCTACTTGTAGCTCCCTCTTTTCACTTCTACCTTATTTTCCTCTCAGCATCCTCCAGCAATAGGGATGATAATATATTAAGGGGTGTCACCCAATGGCTCCTCCAACAGGTAACAGGGTCTGCATGAGGCAAGGTAGTGTAGGGGCTGCAACCTTGCTCTGATTCTACCAATCCCACCCCACCTGCTGAAGCATTGAGCAGGCAAGATTAACTGCCCCAGCTGCTAGAGTGAAAAAAACACACCCCAGTCACCCCAATGCCTAACATCCAAATGCCATTTTAGCCCAAACTACTGGCTTTGCAACTGCCTTTCTGACTTTGGGAATTTATAGTCTTTGCTATACCACAGTGGCAATTTTCCGGGTCCCCGTTCTTCACCCATAAGACAATCCCTGCCCTTCACATCATATGAAAGACAATGTTTCTACATTGCTGGATCACACGATTAGCAGAAAGGTCCACATGATCAGGGATGAGTTCATGGTCTCAGTTCAAACACAAGTTCAGATAGAATTTTGGCTGTCCAGGTGTTCAGATGAATACCCGGACATTTTTCCCCTTCTGCAGGAGAGGAAAGTCTATAATAGCAGTATTACTACCTCTATTGTACATGACAGCTTCTTGCTGACAGTCCTCAACAACCAGTGACATCACTAATCCAATTCAATTATATAGCCAAGAATCCTGGCCATGTAAGGAAAGGGGCAGAATCCTAATAATGTCATTGACTATATATGATCATAATAATGATGTTCATGATGTCACTTGGAGACCCCAACCCCTTGTATATAACAGCTATCATCCATTCACTTTCCATTCAGCAGGTGACAAGTGAATCAGTGGGATGTGTCTCAGTGGCAGTGTATTTATTTCTTACAGTGGGTCTTCGGCTGTCGGGTGATTGATATGGATCTGCAATGCTGGACAACATAATTGATGGTGAATTTACAATGAGGGACTTTTTGGGATTTAAATTTTTGTAATGAAGGACTTATCAAAAGTTTAGTTGTTTTTATTTCTAAATTACAACTTTTTTTTGTAAATGAGAAGGGGTACTATGCACCTCATTCTCATTCACATGGGGTGGTAGTTGGGAGCCACCTTATTGTGAAAGGGGGCTGTTGGGATCCCCACAACCACTGGGCAAGGGTTGTGGGGAAGATGCCCTTGTCCTTATAAACATGGGAACAAGGTGCTTTGCCGGGAGGTCCCCCAACAAAGCACCCCCCCCATGTTGAGAGTATGTGGCCTGGAATGGTGAAGGGGGCATGTTCGTCCCTCCCTCTACTGGTCAAGCAGGCTGCACGCTCAGATGTCCCTTAAAATACATAGCAGACTCTTGGGGGTTTGTGTGCTGTTCTTCGTTAAAACAAGGAAGAAACCCCGACAACTGTGGAAGTGATTTGCCTGCAATTTTTGTCAGTGTTAGTGCTAAAATAATCAATCCTCCCGGCTGCATGGAATTTTATTTATTCATTTATTTATTTGCATTGGTACATGTTCACATTCAGCAGTTTCCACCCCTCCATACTATTTTTGACACCCCTTGTCTATTAGTGCAGAAAATGGAAATAATTTTGAGAGATTCAGTATCTATGGATTTCAATGGGTTCAGCACCCAAACTTTTTTGAAGTTCACTGAAACCATGCCAAAACCAAACCCAGGGCAGTTTTGCTCATCGCTACACATGCTTACAGACATGTGGGCCAGCAAATATGTGGACACTATAGATCATTCATGGCCCACTGGGTGACTCTGATGGCAGCAAGGATGCATGTAGGACAGAGTACACCGCTTGAGCTTCTTCAGCCACCCTGCATGGTGACAGCTGCCCCAGTGTATCTTGTCCTTAGGAGTGGGTTACTTTGCAGCCAGCATGCTCCTGAACAATCATTCAGTGCTGAAGAGGGCTTTTTGAGAGACAAAAGAGTGTGCCTGTCCACAGACATTGTTTACCAGCTGATGCTTGTGAAAATGAACTAGTTTTGGATCAGAAGATGCTACCAAGCTCATGCTGCAGATTCTGCTGCTTAAATATTTGGTGGATCCTGCCACCCTCCAAAAATGTTTTCCCTGCATCCCAAGTTATTCCATGAACTGCCAGATTGCTAAAAAAAAAAAGCCACATTCTGTCATCATTGCCATGTATGGTATCTTTGAGCACACCCCTCTGCAAGCCACTGTTAACATTTCCTCCTACTGTTTTAGGCCTTCTGCCATTATAGTCTAAAATGGGCCAAAAAGTGCCATCCTTTGCTATGGCAATTCTCATGTGGCACCCCAAGTTTTATATCAGCTGCATCACATCTACAAATGCTATGATTTTTTGTATAAAAGGCTCTGTCCTGTGCCCTGAAAGGTTTTATCTGTGGGGTTACAAAGTTTGGGCACTGCCAATACCCAAAACCCAATTTTTATACAGCTAAGTAAAGCTTGCAGATACTGTAAATGTTTATAAAGCAGGTTACATTTTGTGCTTTGCAGGAACCTTTCTGTTGAATTATGATGTGTGGGCACCACAAACACCCAAAACCCAATTTTTATACAGCTGGTTGATAATTGAAGACACCATGAATGTTTGTTAAAGCAAAGACTATCCTGTGCTCTGCAGAAGCTTTTCTGTGAGGTTACCATGTTTAGTCACCACCATCACCCAAAAAACATTTTTGTCATGGCTATGTCAAAGTAGCACAAAATATACAATTTTGGGCAGGGTCATTCCTCCCCTCTGCAAAAATACTCTTGGTGGCTTAAGATCATTTGTCTATATTAATACCTTAAAAATTATTTTTACAAAGTCTCTTTTTACAGATGCAAGATTTGTGTCATTATTTCGGCAGGGTAAATACTGTGTTGGACATTAAAGTGGTTGTAAATGCATGAAGGCAAAAGGCCTTCTGTGTGCAGCAATTCCCCCAGCCCCCCCCCCCCCCCAAAACGTACCTGAGACCCATCTCGATCTAACAATGTGCACAAGAGCCTTGGTTTTCTCGAGTCTCTACCTTCTCATTGGCTGAGACAGCAACGGTAGCCATTGTCTCCTGCTACTGTCAATCACAGCCAGTGTGCCAATGAGGAGAGAGCGAGGGCAGGGTCAAGTCATGCTCCATGTATGAATGGACACATAGAGCAGTGGATTGGGAGCAAGTCTGCTCAGGTACCCGAGCTGCTTGATTAGGGTGCATTAGGCAACAGGGAGGGGCCAGGAGCATGGGCTGGGACCTGAGAAGAGGAGGATTGTGTCTCCTCTGTACAAAACCATTGCACAGAGCAGGTAAGTATGACATAGTTACATAGTTAGTAAGGTTGAATAAAGACATCAGTCCATCCAGTTCAACCTGAGTGAGTGTGGGTGCGTGTCTACAATCATCCCTATTTTTATTTAAGGTACCCATATAGCGCCGCCAATTCATGCAGCACTCCGCACATACATCGTACACCCACATCGGTCCCTACCCTCAAGGAGCCCACAATCCAAGGTCCCCAACTCACATTCATATACTAGGGCCAGTTTTGAACAGAAGCCAATTAACCTACCAGCATGTCTTTGGAGTGTGGGAGGAAACCGGAGTACCCAGAGGAAACCCACGCAGGCACAGGGAGAACATGCAAACTCCAGGCAGGTAGTGTCGTGGTTGGGATTCAAATCAGCGACCCTTTTTATTGCTAGGCAAGAGTACTAACCACTACACCACTGTGCTGACATTACCTTTAATGTCACTTTACATTTTTTGCTGAATTGTAATGCGTCATCATTAAAAAATTAGAAAATATGCTTCCTTATACTTCTCCTCATTTGTGAAATTTAGAATAATCATTTTTTTTAAAGTAGTATGAAATAACAGTGACTTCTTACAAAAAACTCCTGGTCTCACTCTTTACCTCTGAAATTCTAGCCAATAAAATGTGCTTTATAATATGTGCAGAAAATTCCTCAAAACATTTTTCTCTTTTTTCCAAGGGAGAATAAAATTTAATTTTTGGATTTACACATGTAGCCTGCCTGTTCTCTGTCTCTCAAATTGCCTCTGATGAAAAGTATTTATGTTTTGTGCAGAAAATCAGTATGATTTTTAGAATATGTGTCAGAAATATAACAGTCTGAATAATTATTTCTGTCTGAAACATAACATTTCCCTGTGTCCTAAATTGCTTTTCTTAAAAAGGAAGCATTAGTGTGCATCAAATCTGTGAAATAGTTATATAATGTGTCCTAAAAAATACATGTTCTATTTGCTAGTTGAAATAAGATGACACTCTTCCTCCATATTTGCATATTCTCAAAAAGAATTAGATTATGTTCTGAAAATGTGTGCATTTTCCATCTTCAATGTGCACCTAAATAATGCTTCTTTTACAATTTCAGGCTAAAATAAGCTTATCCCAAATTGGCTTCCCATTAATAAAGATGAGATTCTCTGTCTTAAAACTTGTTCAATATTTTTATAATATCACCACAAATATACAGTCTAATTTAACCCCGTGTCTACCAGAGTACTTGTTTAAATTTGCTGGTATTCAAGGGGTTAATGCAAGCTCATGGCTGCTGCTCGAGGAGGTAGCTAATCAAGCATGTACTTTGCTTTATAAGTTGCAGTGGAGGGCACTGGAGACTAGGGATGAGCCGAACACCCCCCTGTTCGGTTCACACCAGAACATGCGAACAGGAAAAAAGTTTGTGCGAACACCGTTAAAGTCTATGGGACACGAACATGAATAATCAAAAGTGATAATTTTAAAGGCTAATATGCAAGTTATTGTCATAAAAAGTGTTTGGGGACCTGGGTCCTGCCCCAGGGGACATGGATCAATGCAAAAAAAAGTTTTAAAAACTGCAATTTTTTCAGGAGCAGTGATTTTAGTAATGCTTAAAGTCAAACAAAAAAAAGGGTAATATCCCTTTAAATTTTGTACCTGGGGGGTGTCTATAGTATGCCTGTAAAGGGGCGCATGTTTCCTGTGTTTAGAACAGTCTGACAGCAAAATGACATTTTGAAGGAAAAAACCCATTTAAAACTACCCGCGGCTATTGCATTGCCGACAATACACATAGAAGTTCATTGATAAAACGGCATGGGAATTCCCCAAAGGGGAACCCCGAACCAAAATAAAAAAAAAAAATGATGTGGGAGTCCCCCTAAATTCCATACCAGGCCCTTCAGGTCTGGTATGGATATTAAGGGGAACCCCGGCCAAAAAAAAAAAAAAATGACATGGGATTCCCCCTAAATTCCATACCAGACCCTTCAGGTCTGGTATGGATTTTAAGGGGAACCCCGCGGCAAAAAACAACAAAAAAACAGCGTGGGGTCCCCCCAGAAATCCATACCAGACCCTTATCCAAGCACGCAACCTGGCAGGAAAAGAGGGGGGACGACGAGAGTGTGCCCCTCCTCCTGAACCATACCAGGCCACATGCCCTCAACATTGGGAGGGTGCTTTGGGGTAGCCCCCCAAAACACCTTGTCCCCATGTTGATTAAGACAAGGGCCTCATCCCCACAACCCTGGCCGGTGGTTGTGGGGGTCTGCGGGCGGGGGGCTTATCGGAATCTGGAAGCCCCCTTTAACAAGGGGACCCCCAGATCCCAGCCCCCCTGTGTGAAATGGTAAGGGGGTACTTACCCCTACCATTTCACTAAAAAACTGTCAAAAATGTTAAAAATGACAAGAGACAGTTTTTGACAATTCCTTTATTTAAATGCTTCTTCTTTCTTCTATCTTCCTTCATCTTCTGGTTCTTCTGGTTATTCTGGCTCTTCTGGTTCTTCCTCCAGCGTTCTCATCCAGCATCTCCTCCGCAGCGTCTTCTATCTTCTTCTCCTCGGGCCGCTCCGCACCCATGGCATGGGAGGAGGCTCCCCCTCTTCTCTTCTTCTTTTCTTCTCTTCTTCTCTTCTTCATTTTCTTCTCCGGGCCGCTCCACACCCATGCTGGCATGGAGGGAGGCTCCCGCTGTGTGACGGCGTCTCCTCGTCTGACAGTTCTTAAATAATGGGGGGCGGGGCCACCCAGTGACCCCGCCCCCCTCTGACGCATGGTGACTTGACGGGACTTCCCTGTGACGTCACGGGGAATGCCACAGGGAAGTCCCGTCATGTCCCGTGCGTCAGAGGGGGGCGGGGTCACCGAGTGGCCCCGCCCCCCCGTTATTTAAGAACCATCAGACGAGGAGACGCCATCACACAGCGGGAGCCTCCCTCCATGCCAGCATGGGTGCGGAGCGGCCCGGAGAAGAAAATGAAGAAGAGAAGAAGAGAAAAAGAGAAGAAGGAAGAAGAGAAGAAGATGAAGAAGAAGATGAAGAGAAGAGCGGGAGCCTCCCCCCATGCCATGGGTGCGGAGCGGCCCGAGGAGAAGAAGATAGAAGAAGCCGCGGAGGAGATGCTGGACGAGAACGCCGGAGGAAGAACCAGAAGATGAAGGAAGATAGAAGAAAGAAGAAGCATTTAAATAAAGGAATTGTCAAAAACTGTCTCTTGTCATTGTTAACATTTTTGACAGTTTTTTAGTGAAATGGTAGGGGTAAGTACCCCCTTACCATTTCACACAGGGGGGCTGGGATCTGAGGGTCCCCTTGTTAAAGGGGGCTTCCAGATTCCGATAAGCCCCCCGCCCACAGACCCCCACAACCACCGGCCAGGGTTGTGGGGATGAGGCCCTTGTCCTCATCAACATGGGGACAAGGTGTTTTGGGGGCTACCCCAAAGCACCCTCCCAATGTTGAGGTCATGTGGCCTGGTATGGTTCAGGAGGGGGGGGGCAGCACTCTCACCCCCCCCCTCTTTTCCTGTGGCCTGCCAGGTTGCGTGCTCGGATAAGGGTCTGGTATGGATTTTTGGGGGGACTCTACGCCATTTTTTTTTTTTTGGCGCGGGGTTCCCCTTAAAATCCATACCAGACCTGAAGGGTCTGGTATGGAATTTAGGGGGAACCCCACGTCATTTTTTAAAAAATTTTGGCCGGGGTTCCCCTTAATATCCATACCAGACCTGAAGGGCCTGGTATGGAATTTAGGGGGGCTGCCACGTCATTTTTTTTTTTTAATTTTGGTTCGGGGTTTCACTGTGGGGAATTCCCATGCCGTTTTTATCAATAAACTTCTATGTGTATTGTCGGCAATGCAATAGCCGCGGGTAGTTTTAAATGTTTTTTTTCCTTCAAAATGTCATTTTGCTGTCAGACTGTTCTAAACACAGGAAACATGCGCCCCTTTACAGGCATACTATAGACACCCCCTAGCTACGAAATTTAAAGGGATATTACACTTTTATTGTTTGACTTTAAGCATTATTAAAATCACTGCTCCTGAAATAACGGCCGTTTTTAAAACTTTTTTTGCATTGATCCATGTCCCCTGGGGCAGGACCCAGGTCCCCAAACACTTTTTATGACAATAACTTGCATATAAGCCTTTAAAATTAGCACTTTTGATTTCTCCCATAGAATTTTAAAGGGTGTTCCGCGGCATTCGAATTTGCCGCGAACACCCCAAATTGTTCGCTGTTCGGCGAACTTGCGAACATCCAATGTTCGAGTCGAACATGAGTTTGACTCGAACTCGAAGCTCATCCCTACTGGAGACAACTCACAGTCACTAAGTGGTTAGCACTTCCACCTAGCAGCATTAGAGTCATTGGTTCAAATCCCAACCATGGCACTACCTGCGTGGAGTTTGCATGTTCTCCTTGTGTATGTTTACGCTGTATTTCCTCCCACTCTCCAAAGACAAGGTTATGAAAAGGAACCAATGCAAAAAGGAGAAATCTCCCATTCAGAGACCAAATGGATTAATCTTTTAAAATCCTATTAACCATTTGGCCTGAACGTGGAGTGGGATATTAATTGTTTCATAAATAACAATAATTAATTTGTTTGGTCACTCCAAGGTTTCTGATAATTTTGAGCTTTTACATTTGAACATCATTTTTTATTTTTATTTTTGTGGTTTTACACTAACCTTTTTTTTCACTTTTATTATATTTTTATTTTTATTTAATTTTGGTTTTCATACTGGGTTTTATTTGTTATGAATGCTTTTTCTGGGTAGCTTGGGTTACAACTTTATTGTGAGAGTTAAGCCTTATGGAATATGCAGATATTTTTAAAATTGTTTATTTGAGAGGACCAGATTTGAGCATTTTGAGCATTTGAGTATTTTTTTTTCATTAACCGCTTCAGCCCCGGAAGGGTTTCCCCCCTTGCTGACCAGAGCACTTTTTTGCGATTCAGCACTGTGACGCTTTAACTGACAATTGCGCGGTCGTGCAACGTGGCTTCCAAACAAAATTGACATACTTTTTTTTCCCACAAATAGAGCTTTCTTTTGGTGGTATTTAATCACCTCTGCGATTTTTATTTTTTGCGCTAGGGGATTTAGGGGATAGTTTTATGGCATTTTTATTAATAATTTTTTTTTACTAGTAATGGCGGCGATCAGTGATTTTTATTGTGACTGTGACATTATGGCGGACACATCGAACATTTTGACACATTTTTGGGACCATTGTCATTTATACATTTATTAATGTATAAATTAATGTATAAATTAAAAATGCACTGATTACTGTGTAAATGACACTGGCAGTGAAGGGGTTAACCACTAGGGGGCGGGGAGGGGTTAATCAGTACTAGGGGAGTGTTTTCTAACTGTAGGGGGGGAGGGGCTGTGTGTGTCACTGCGCTGATCACTGCTCCCGATGACAGCGAGCAGTGATCAGTGACACTTGTCACTAGGCAGAACGGAGAAATTACATCAGCATCTCCCTGTTCGTCCTCTCCGTGAGGCGATCGCGGGTATCCCCGCGGCGATCAAGTCCACGGGACCCGCGACCCGACTCACGGAGCTCCCGGCCGGCGCACACGCAATGGCACGGTGGGGAATTCAAATGGACGTATGGGTACATCGATTTGCCCAGCCGTGCCATTCTGCCGACGTACATCGGCGTGAGCCGGTCGGAAAGCGGTTATTTTATATTTTTTTTATCACATTAATAATTTGCAGTATTCATACTAATGTTTGTCCCCCCCCAACTTTTTGAATTATTGAGCACCGGTTTTTATTTCCAAAAATATTTTAATGTCTTCTATCTCCTATATCAACACTATATGGCAATTACCCATGGGTGGTATAAACATCCAGGTGATTCAATTAGGCACAGAGGGTAATCTCCTCCTCAATTCTTTGCTTTGAATTACAATTGGTGACTGTCTGGATCCTCCCCTAGGGTTTGCCTATATTAATTGTGTGGTGGCGTCGTAGGTCCAATGCCCCTGATGATGTCATCTATGACAAAAAACGCAGGGCGGAGCTAGGACATACGACGTGGAACTCACCACTAGGGATGAGCTTCGAGTTCCAGTCGAACTCATGTTCGATTTGAACATTGGCCATTCCTTTCTAATTAAATGGGATGGAAACACATGGCCTTACCAGGCCCTAGTTTCACTCAAAGTCAAGAGGGATGGAATTACATGACCTTACCAGAACATGGCTTTGTTAAAGTCCCCAACAAACTTTCTCTTTGTTCATTATAACTCTCAATATGAAATCCAAAGAGCTGTCACTATCAGTAAAGCAAGCCATCATTAGGCTGAAAAAACAAAACAAACCCATCAGAGAGATAGCAAAAACATTAGGTGTTAGGTGCCAAAAAGATTAGAATTGTGTTGATGTCCCAATATTTATGGACCTGACTGTATGTTGTTTCTCCAGCTCCTCCATGTCTCTCAATAGGATGGCAGGTTAATGGTCACATAAAGAGGTAGAGAAATCTCCATAGTGTAATTCCGTTTTATTGTTAAAAAGATTTAACTTCAAGTGACGTCCCAATTGACGTGTGGCACTCACGCTACTCTGCTGGTTCTGTACTGGCACTACATGTTTGTTTGCACAGGAAACTTGTAAGTGGGAAGTTTGTACGTCTTAAATCTTTTTAACTATAAAACATTATTTACACTATGGAAATTTTTCTGCCTCTTTATGCGACCATTACCCTGCCATCCTATTGAGAGAATTGGTGGAGCTGGAGAAACAGCATCTGAGCATCCACCTATGATATGTGTATTCACATTCATAATCTGTGGAGAAGCTGGAGAAACAACAACTGTGCATTCATCTGTGATAGGTGCTTTTACACACATAATTTGGTGAGTAAGGGCACAAAAGGGGAGCCAGGCACCTTATCACACATAAAAAGATTTGGAGCACTGATTGCAGTTTCAAGAAAGCACTATTGCACTTTATTGGGAGGACTTTGTTTTTTTGCACAACTGACTTTTATGAACTAATATTTTTTTATGATTTATGGTATACATGTATGAATTGTATAATTTAAGGGGGCAGTGCTGGGGATCTGCATATATATCATTTAAAGGGATCACACACATTTTTACCAGCAGCAGCCCATGCACTAGTTTGTAGCACTAGAACGGGCAACTAAATATTAGATTATATTGTCTACTGATTTTTTTTGAACGGGGGGCTTTGGAGAGACATCAGTGGTTTAAACAGACCCCTAATGTCTCTTTTTTGAGACAGAGAAGGGGACTGAATACTAATGCCCTGTACACACGATCGGATATTCCGACAACAAAATCCATCATATTTTTTCCGACGGATGTTGGCTCAAACTTGTCTTGCATACACACGGTCGCAAGTTGTCCGAAAATCCGTTCATTCTGAACACGGTGACGTAAAACACGTACGTCAGGACTATAAACAGGGCAATAGCCAATAGCTTTTATCTCTTAATTTATTCTGAGCGTGCGTGGCACTTTGTGCATCGGATTTCTCTACACACGATCGGATTTTGTTGTCGAAAAATTTTATAGCCTGCTCTCAAACTTTGTGTGTCAGAAATTCCGATGGAAAAAGTCCAATGGAGCCCACACACGATCGGAATTTCCGACAACACAATCCGATCGCACTTTCTCCGACGGAAAATCTGACCGTGTGTACAGGGCATAAGAATGTTAAACTATCAACAATTAAATTATTTGCTCAATTGCTTTTCCCGTGGATTTCTCAAAAAAGAAACCCCTCAATTTCACTCTTGCCTACTAGCAATCACACCTAGCTGGAGAAATGAAAAGTTTATTAAATATTCAGAAAAAGTTTTAGACACAAGCAGGTCTAATTAGCAAATTAAAGAAACTGAAAGCAATGTGCCATCCAGTGAAGGAGAACCAAGGAATATGGATCTTCCATGAATGCAGGCATTGAGGCTGATTTACTAAAGGAGTTAAAAATGTTCACATTAAACATTTGTGTGAATATAATTCAATTATTTAGTCATATGAAAAGCAAATTCTTGTTCAATTTGACTATCCAATCCTGTGCAAATGCTTTTCACATGACTGAATAATTAAAGTGCATATTCACTTTTTTGAATGAAGATACTCAAATCCTTATAGTAAAGCTAGTAAAAATTCTATATTTTTCCAATAAAAATGGGTTGTTTTTTATTTTTAAAGAACATTGCTAGAGCTCACATGGAATATACAGTAAATATATTCTTTACATCAAAATACCATTCAGGTTTGAGCCTTACTCTGTGTTCTTGCTCTCCTTTTCTTTTAAAACGCAGTTTTATTGAAACTACAGTAATTACTGGATAAACTGAATTGCGATATTGTTGTTCAGAAAACTGTATCCTTTGCTAGTTTAATGACCTCCTACACATTGCCATTTTCATTTTTCATTAATCGCCTCCTGTTGCCCTTGCTAATACTTTATTGTCTTGTTACAAACACACACACACACACATACTGTTATAATCAATTTACTGTATATAACAGTTATGCAGTATTTAAAACTTACAGATTACCACTCAGCTTATCGCACTTTCTAGCAAAAATCAAATGTTCTATAGTACTGCATTAAACAGTATTTTTCAAGTAGCTTATCATTGTGCAACATATCTAATCATAAGTGGCAAAATCCAGTACAGCATAATGATCAGCAGTTTACTAGCAACATTTAGAACTGCTATACAGTTCCTAGTTCATACATAGCAATGTCAATTTTAGCAAGCAATGAACTATAACCATATAACAGAATTACAGAATTTACAGAACAGGGATGGCTCATCATTTCCTATGCAGAGTAGCTGATGGATCTTGGATTTTTCCATTTGATAATTTAGGGTTTCTTCTTAGAAAGCCTTGAAAATGTTTGTTCTGAATGGTTCCTTCATTTTCAATGCATACAGGTTCCTTTCTCAGATTTAAGTTACTTTATTGCACTACATAGCTTGGTTTTAACTGCAAACACAGCAAATGGTACTTTTAATCCCAAATTCTATATCATTTATAAATATTTTTAAAAGTAGGGGACCCAACACTAAACCTTTAGTATGCCACTAATAACCTTATCCTGTCCTCACTAACCTTAGACCATTCAGAGTATCATTATTCATTAGTCTTTGAGTATATTCTTATATTCTTTTAACCAGTATTCTATCTATTTACAAACTGAATTTTCTAAGCCTATAAAATTACACTTTAGCTATGTGTGGGAAACTATAAACTTTTGAAAAATCCAAGTATACTATATGCACAGAGACTAATTGTTTTTGCTTACCATCTCATTAAAAGAAATCAGATTTCAGATTTCATAATCCATACTGCTTAAAATAGTATTTTTTTTTTAACAAAAACTGTGGTCATTTATTAAAATCACAAGTATCTTCCTGACTATAGAAAGTTAAACTAACTGGTCTGTAGATACTCCGTAAAGACTTTGATCACTAATTAATTATAGCACCACATTGGCCTTATGCCAATACAGTGGTACTACGTAGGCCAGGACTGGCCATAGGGCAGACTGGGCATTTGCCCGGTGGGCCGGGGCCACACGGTCTTTGGCCTCTTAATAGCTGAGCCGCATAGCGGGAGGTAGGCAGCGACCATAGTCGCTGCTTACCTCCTGCTATGTGTCCTTACCTGTGTCTCCTCTCTTGGTTGAGCTACCAATGAGCTGCAGGGCTTTGAGGTGTGTCTCTCACAGACAGCTCAGAGCCAGCACTGACAGTTCTGACAAGGGAGGTTTGAAGTCGGCAACCACCAGCCAGTAGAGGAAAGGTACTGACAGCCTATACATGAGCATCCAACCTGGGGTGAGTAAGCTCACTGTCTCTCCTGCCTCCGGTGTATAAACTAATTTATGGGGTGCTCTGTAGACTCTAAAGCAAGGAGGAGGGGCTTTGGTGAGCAGAGACCCCCTTACGTCAGAGTTCCCCTTTACATCAGTGCCCCTCTTAAATGAGGGTCCCCTTTGCATTAGGGTCCACAGAGCTAATGAGGCTGTGCGGACTCTGATGTAAAAGAGCCTGTGCGGATTCTGATGTATGGGGTCTCTGCAGACTCTGATGTATGGGGGGTCTCTGCAGACTCTGATGTATGGGGATCTCTGTGGATTATGTTGTATGAGTTCTCTGTGGACTCTGATGTAAGGGGGTCTCTGTGGACTCTGACGTAGGGGGGTCTCTGTGGACTCTGACGTAGGGGGGTCTCTGTGGACTCTGATGTATGGGGGTCTCTGTGGATTCTGTTGTATGGGGGTCTCTGTGGACTCTGATGTAAGGGGGTCTCTGTGAACTCTGATGTGGGTGGTCTCTGTGGACTCTGATGTAGGGGGATCTCTGGGGACTCTGATATATGGGGGTTTCTACAGACTTTGATGTAAGGGGGTCTCTGTGGACTCTGATATAAGGGGGTCTCTGTGGACTCTGGTGTAAGGGGGTCTCCTTGGACTCTGATGTAAGGGGGTCCCCTTGTATCTGATGTAAGAGGTCTCTGTGGACTCTGACTTAAAAGGGGCTCTGTGGAGTCTGATGTAGAGCAGGCTCTGTGGACTCTGATGTATGGGGGGCTCTGTGGACTCTGATGTATGGGGGGGGGGCTCTGTGGACTCTACTGTTATGGTGCTCTGCAGAATTTAATGTAAGTGGGCTCTGTGGACTTTGAAGTAAGGGGGTGGGAGGAGCTGGGGATCTGCACAGTGAGCAAAGAGTAAAAGAGGGCACTGAGATTAGAGAGAAAATGAGGGGCATGACTGCACTATGATGGGGGGGGGGCTGTAATTGCTAGGGGCACTGTTATGTGCAGGGATATTGTGATATAAAGGGGACAGCACTGCAAAGAGGCACTGTAATCATTACAGTGCCCCTTTACAGTGCAGACCCCATCATATCATAGTGCCCCTTTACATTACACTGTGTAGGACTGACTCCGTGAATTCTCATCACCAACCGCCCCCGAAAACGCTTGTCAGCCAAACCCCCCCGGTCCCTGCAAAAATTGGCTGCTTAGTCAAAAATGCCCGGGCCTATTTTTTGTTACAGTCCAGGCCTGGTATTACGATTGTCAATAAGAAGTCTCTGAAAATTAGAAACAATGGCTTTGAAATAACAGAGTTCAAATCTTTGAGGAGGTGTAACCCATCTGGTCTAAGTGCTTTACTAACCTGTATTTTATCTATGTGTTCCTAGACCATATCCATTTTGAGCCATTGTGGATCATTTGGGGCAACACTATTTCCATTAAGGACTTGAACTCCCCGTTTTCCTTTGCTTACATGGAGCTTAAGAAGGTATTTAATACATCTGCCTTCTTTTTGTCCCCAGTCACCAACTCAAAATGATCTTGTAAAAGGCTTACATGCTCAAATCTGACCTTTTTACTATTAATATATGTAAAGAATGTTTTGGGTCCCTCCTACTCTTCTTTGCAACCTGTCAATTGTTTTGATTTTTTGCAGCCTTGATTTAATTTTTACATATTCTGTTATATCCTTTGTAAATTGCAATTGATGATAGTTTTCTTCCATTTTTGTATTATTGAAATGCTCTTTTTATATAATTTATAGCTATTTTAACTTCATAAATGAGCCACTTGGGTTTTATTTTTAGCCTTTTGAACCTATTACCCATGGGAATATATTTAGCAGTTTTACATACAGTTGATTTGAAACATTCCCCTTACTATTCTGTGTTCTTTAATGACAACATTCCTCCCCAGTCAAAATCTTGGAGAGCAGCCCTTAAGATGAAGTATTTTTATCTTTCCAGTATGTGCTGTTTACAGCCAACAATAAATGAACACTGCTGCACAGATGTTATTTTATATGAACATGAGAAATAAGCTCTGCAATGTTGAGATCAACGGGGCCAGCAAAGCATCATTTCTAATTGGGGCCTCTATAAACTGTACCATAACATTGTCTTGTACTATGTTTATAAATTTCCACACTTTTACTGTTCCAGCAGTATCATTAATCTTGTCAATTTTGGGATAGTTAAAATCCCAATGATTATTACTGTCCCAGTCTTTGCAGCCCTTTTTGTCTGTGCATGGAGCTGAGTATCTGTCTGCTCATTAACACTGCATGGCCTGTAACAAACTCCAGTAACTAACTTTGAAGTATGCACACCCATATGCAGCTCCACCCATAATACTTCAGCACCATCACACTCTCCATCAACAAGGTTCTCTTCCCCCCTTGCTTTGAGATCATTTTTTTCCACAAAGACAGATGCCAACTTTTCATTTTACCCTGTCTCTCCAAAAGAGAACATACCCATTAATATTAATATCCAAAGCTTGTGAAGAATGAAGCCAAGATTCAGCAATACCAATCAGCAATACCAACCAGCTCCTACCTTCTCCACATAGATCTTATTAGAAAATAAAAAAGTTTTCAATAATGAGGATGATTTACTAATAGAGTAGAGCATGTTCACTTTGAAAAGTGAATTTTTAACTTTGCAAAGGAATTTTCATTTAGTACAAGCTTAGTGAAAACGGTGAAAATTAACTTTGCAAAAAATACCTAATGTTTTGCAATGAGATTTTATATATATATATATATATGGATATGGATATATATGTATATATATCCATGAATCATGGAAGTCAGAAGAATGCTAGCCCATTTTCTGAACTAAAGGAAAAATTCCCTTTACAAAGTAAAAATTCACTATTTTATTTTAATAAATCAACCTCAATGAATCATTCAGCAGAGAAGGGCAAAGTAACAGGGAAAATCATTCTTATCATTGTACAGAAAATGGTAAAAAGTTGTATCTTTTTTCAATAACAAGAATGTTCTTTTTTTCAAACCAACACTGCTGCTATGAGCTCAGAAAGAATATAAATATATACTGTATATCAAAATTATACACAGGTTTCAGTCTTACTCTCTTTTTTCTTTTAAAGCCCAGTATTAATAAAACTAATAACAGGATAAACACGAGGGTGACATTGTTGTTCGAAATATACTGTATCCTTTGCTAGTTCACTGACCTCCTGCATGTTGCTAGTTTCCTTTTTCATTAATCACCTCTAGGTCTCCCATTCCTTCACCTTTACATAAGCATGGCTTTCACAGAACTAACACTATTAATCTCTGCACACTATAAATCACTTACAAAGCTAAAATGTCTTTAGTATTTCTGAACTAAAAAATCACTTTACACCCAACATTTTGAAAGTACCAGTTTACAAATATGCTTGATGTGTAAAGGATTAAAAAAGGTTTTCTTAGTGTGATTGTGGATTATTAGCTTAGGGGTACAATGCATCAAACAGATAGTTTTAGCAAGGAAAATTGCCATCAGTAGCATGTCTGTGTGACTTTAACATTTTGAACTAAGGAATTTTCCCTTTTAAAAGCAACAGCAGAAACTGAGTTTATGTTGGTTTCAAAGAAGTTGTTTGCACACTTGTTTGTATTACATATGTGAGTTAATATTACATATTTCAGGAAACCATGAGTACAAATCCTAAATGTCTTTATTGACTATAAATTATTTTTACGCTCATTACTACAGCAACACACTAAGAGGGCTGCAAAGAACCAAAACTTTTATTTTTTAGGCTTGCTTTTTTTCTTCACTGGTTATCTCTACCACCAATCTAAGGGGTGTTCTTTCCACTGACTCCCCATAATATTATTTTAGCAGGGGTTTCTTGAGACCTGAACATTTTTTCAAGGGTTCCCCTAGGGTAAAAAGGTTGAGAAAGGCTGGTATACAAGATTCAGGCCATTGTATGACTATCCCCAGCGGGCCCTGTTGCAAGAAGAGCAGTCTGACACAGGCAGGATTCTCTCTCAATAACCCAGGTATTGGACACTCCTCAGCAGCATCCATTTGAACCCAACCACATACTCTTTGACTCTGATAATTTGCCAGTATTCCTACTATTTTGTGTTACATTTGTAATAATCAGAATCATTTGTACATCAGTAATCATCCATCTTTCCCATGACTGGTCAAACGTTTGTATAGACAATGAATCGCTGATGAATTCCTAATAATAAATTTGCTATTAGTATCTAGGAATGAAGGACAGCTATAATACTTGTAGTGGCTGCCTGCTCTCCCAAGGGAAGTGGGTCTCTTCTCCCGAAACCACAGAAGCTTATTGATATTCAATTAATATCCAATTATGTAGAGCCTGTCTGTGTTGGACTGGCCTTCCAACTGTTCAATAGGATCAATGAACCAACCAACTAACCAACCAACCAACCAACCATACAATCTCTCAACAAATGAATGGCCCAACATAGGGGGGGGCAGTGGTGTCCCCAGCTTTCATATTTAGGGGGGGCACATGGGGGGACAGGGACAAAAGTAGGGGGGCAACTATAAAAAGCAATTTTATATATATATATATACAGTGGGGAAGGAAAGTATTCAGACCCCCTTAAATTTTTCACTCTTTGTTATATTGCAGCCATTTGCTAAAATAATTTAAGTTCATTTTTTTTCCTCATTAATGTACACACAGCACCCCATATAGACATAAAAACACAGAATTGTTGACATTTTTGCAGATTTATTAAAAAAGAAAAACTGAAATATCACATGGTCCTAAGTATTCATACCCTTTGCTGTGACGCTCATATATTTAACTCGGGTGCTGACCATTTCTTCTGATCATCCTTGAGATGGTTCTACACCTTCATTTGAGTCCAGCTGTGTTTGATTATACTGATTGAACTTGATTAGGAAAGCCACACACCTGTCTTTATAAGACCTTAAAGCTCACAGTGCATGTCAGAGCAAATGAGAATCATGAGGTCAAAGGAACTGCCTGAAGAGCTCAGAGACAGAATTGTGGCAAGGCACAGATCTGGCCAAGGTTACAAAAAAATTTCTGCTGCACTTAAGGTTCCTAAGAGCACAGTGGCCTCTATAATCCTTAAATGGAAGATGTTTGGGATGACCAGAACCCTTCCTAGAGCTGGCAGTCCAGCCAAACTGAGCTATCGGGGAGAAGAGCCTTGGTGAGAGAGGTAACGAAGAATCCAAAGATCACTGTGGCTGAGCTCCAGAGATGCAGTCGGGAGATGGGAAAAAGTTTTAGAAAGTCAACCATCACTGCAACCCTCCACCAGTTGGGGCTTTATGGCAGAGTGGCCCAACAGAAGTCTCTCCTCAGTGCGAGACACATGAAAGTCCGCATGGAGTTTGCTAAAAAACACCTGAAGGATTCCAGGATGGTGAGAAATAAGATTCTTTGGTCTGATGAGACCAAGATAGAACTTTTTGGCCTTAATTCTAAGCGGTATGTGTGGAGAAAACCAGGCACTGCTCATCACCTGTCCAATACAGTCCCAACAGTGAAGCATGATGGTGGCAGCATCATGCTGTGGGGATGTTTTTCAGCTGCAGTGACAGGACGACTGGTTGCAATCAAGGGAAAGATGAATGCGGCCAAGTACAGGGATATCCTGGACCAAAAACCTTCTCCAGAGCGCTTAGGACCCCTGACTGGGCCAAAGGTTTACCTTCCAACAAGACAATGACCCTAAGCACACAGCTAAAATAACGAGGGAGTGGCTTCACAACAACTCCGTGACTGTTCTTGAATGGCCCAGCCAGAGCCCTGACTTAAACCCAATTGAGCATCTCTGGGGAGATCTAAAAATGGCTGTCCACCAACGTTTACCATCCAACCTGACAGAACTGGAGAAGATCTGCAAGGAGGAACAGCAGAGGATCCCCAAATCCAGGTGTGAAAAACTTGTTGCATCTTTACCAAAAAGCTCATAGCTATATTAGATCAAAAGGGTGCTTCTGCTAAATACTGAGCAAAGGGTCTGAATACTTAGGACCATGTGATATTTCAGTTTTTCTTTTTTAATAAATCTGCAAAAATGTCAACAATTCTGTGTTTTTCTGCCAATATGGGGTGCTGTGTGTACATTAATGAGGAAAAAAATGAACTTAAATGATTTTAGCAAATGGCTGCAATATAACAAAGAGTGAAAAATGTAAGGGGGTCTGAATACTTTCCGTCCCCACTGTATATATATATATATATATATATATATATATATATATATATATATATATATCCTGGAGTACTTTACTATGATCCCACAATGGCCCTTTCACATGTTCTGCAGTGAGCTCCCTTCCTACTGTATTGGGCCCCCCCAGGGTGGCAGAAAACATGAGATATATGTCACCAGAATACCAAGAAAATATAAGGGTCCAAAGCAGTGGGAGGACTATCAGGGTTGCAAAAGTTGTCTTGCCACCGGGCCCTGGTGTTCTGCCACTGTGGGGTTCCCCAGCCTCCTCTTGCTGTCCTGCCCCTGCTATTGACAGCACTGGTCTGGCATCTCTTGGAATTTACAGGCTGGTTCTCCTGTCCTAAGGACAGGAGAAATCAGTCTGTTTTTTCAGTAACTGAGAGTCCTGGTGGAGTCCTTCCTGCAACTTGCTCTTCTCCCTGCCAATGAGGATGCAAGGGAAGGAGCTGATCAGGTGGCCATGGTTGTGTGAGCGCTCGCATATGCAGTGTCAGTGAGCAGAGGGAGGGGGGAGGAATCACCCACAGGAGCTGACTGGGGACGCTCTCCCTTTTAGACATTGCCTTTTTGTAAAAAATAAAAAAATGTTGGGGGGGTCAGGGCCCCCTCTGCCCCCCCGGGACACCATTGAGGGGGGCAAATTGTATAGATCAAGACTCAGCAGTCTTTCTACACTTTAAGGAAAAAGGGCATTCTTTCAAGGACAGTGAGGTGCACATTTTAGACAGAAAGGACAACTGGTTCACAAGAGGTGTGAAAGAGGCCATCTACGTCAAACCAAAATGACCATCCCTGAATGAAATGGGGGCCTTCAACGCCATCTGTCTTCCACATATAATGCCATTTTACCATGTCTACAAGGACTATTTGACATTTCACCTTTAGCCATGTACGTCGATGTGTAACACTTATGCAGACCTCCTGACACCAAGGATGGGATTATATAACTAGAACAAGGAAATTTACACAACTTTCACACCTCCCATCCTGTTCTTGGACAATCAACATCTACACATTCCATGGTGACTGGATTAAGGCAGGGGTCTCCAAACTTTCTAAACAAGGGACCAGTTTAGTGCCCCATCGTTGGTGTCCATGGGAGGAAGAGTGGCCATTATTTATGTAAGTGGGAGGAATAGTGTCCCATCATTGGTATCAGTGGGAGGAATAGTGCCCCAACATTGGTATCAAAGGGAATAATAGTGCCCTATCAATTGGGTCATTGGGAGAAATAGTACCCCATCACTGGTGTCAGTGGGAGCAATAGTGCCCCACCCATCATTGGAGCACAGGTATGTCAGGAGGAAGGAGTCTCTGAAGCTGCTCCAGGTGATCTGTGTGAGAGGGGAGTGGTGGTGAAATCTCTCCCAGCCCTCCTGGGGAAGCCATGGAGGCTAGCGGGGCCTCTCCTGCTGGAAGCTCTCAGCCATCTCCTGGGCCATCAAGTAACATGCCTGCCCCTGTACAAACCTTGGCTTGTGATCTCTCTGCCCCTGGTGAGGGTGAAGGCTCAGAGGCAATTCAGGAGCAAGTGATGACCGGGATTAAAGCCCTGAATAGGGAAAGAGACAAGCTCTGCAAACTGAGAGCGGAGCTGAAGCGCTTGAGAAGACAGCATGAGGGCTTACAAAGCCAGAAACGTGGATCCATGGATCTGGAGATCCAACTGGCCAAGGTCCGGGTGGAACACCAAGAAACCATTGTGTCCATGATGGAAGGCAAAGATGGGCCCTTTAAGGAAAAATTCTGCAATGACAGAAGGTTTGTAAGGATGACAAAAATGGAGGTGGAGGAGGAGACCCCCAGTTCAGATCCCCTGCCGCCTCAGGGAGAGGTAAGCAGCCGCATGCCTTCCCAGGACTCAGGAGGCATGCTGAGGGTTATCCAGGCAATGGAGTCTCCTTTGCGGGAGGATCAGCTGGTGTTTCATGATGAGGACATTACTGATAATGTGCCTGACAAGGTAAAGCCTGTCAATCCCCATGTGGTGCATAAAACTGTTTTTGAGACTGATACTGACAATGTTCCCAGTGACAATAAGGCTGCTAATACCATGCATAGCAATGCTGTACCTGCTGATGCTGCAGTACAGCAAAAAATGCACTTAAAAAATTACATTCCTGTAGAGGAACTGCAAGATTCAGCAGAACCAATTAACCCCCCTTTAGCTGAGTCTGAAGCTGTTTGCCCCACAGCTGCTGAAGACTCTACAGCACAGCTTCAGGAGACTGCTGGTATTACATCAGAAACTGTGACTATTCCTGATGGGAATGTGAATGTTTGTGTGACTGATAAAAATCATCCCAGTACCAGTGTGATGGACAGTCCTACCAACTCCATTCCAGCAGTTAATAATAATAGTAGTAGTAATGTACAGACCAATGTGACATCAGTGTGGGGCCTTGGCCCTGATAAGCCTACATTTGCTCAGGTGGTACGCTCTGCTCCTGGTAGCTCCGCCCCCAAGCAGGTTTTCCCCCTGCAGCCTACCACTTTGAGCACCCCAGGATCTGGTCTTGGGTCTCTGGCTTCTGCTGGGGGTCCAAGACGAAATGTAGTGATTCTTAAATGGGAAGGTGGTGCAATCCCTCCAGCACGGCGTGCAGTGGTGGACATGATTTTGGAGATGGGTTTTGGGGCAAACGATCTGTATGCCCTAATACATATTGCTGGGAGCCAGGAATATACTATTAGTTTCACCAGGCCAGAGGGTCTTGACCTGTTCTGGGAGCGATATGAGGCTTGGTGCAGGTCAAGACCCGAATGGGAAGGCCTGGCCCCAGTTGCGGTTTCACAAAGGTCAACAGTGAAAAAAATCACAATTATTCCCACTAATGAGAGTGTTCCTGCTTGAGATTTAGAGGTCTGGTTAAACCAATTATGGTGAGGTATTGACTAAGCCCGATAAAATATTGATGAACGTAACATCTGGACTGGGGGTTGGTCGGTTACAGTCAGGTTGGCCAGGGATGGGAATGTTGTCCATCACCTGCCCTCCTCAGCTTTTATAGGGAGGGATAGGATGACTATTTTCTATCCTGGTCAGCCGAAGCTGTGTCACCGCTGTGGAGAAAAGGGGCATTTGAGCTCCTCCTGTTCAGCCTTGATATGTTCAGTGTGTCGGGGTCAGGGTCATATGGCCAAGGACTGCACCGAGATGATCAGATGCAACCTGTTTCTGCGCCTTGGCCACCCCTATAGCAAATGTCCTGAAGCCTGGCACAATATAACGAAGGAGGTAATAGATGACTCTTCAAGGCTGGACAGGATGGAGGGTGAGGCCCCTGGTGTACCATCCTCCTCTGCGGTGACCGACTCCCCTGGTCCTGTTCAGGATCCCTCTCCAGTTCCTGTGGCCACCCCTCCTGTGTCTGTAAGTATTCCTTCTGTATCTGTCTTTGTGTCTCCCCAGCCTAATGTACCCTCTCCTCTTGTGTCAGAACCTTCCAAGTCAGTTCCCCCCCAGGAGTCTACCTCTCCTAAGTCTGACTCAAAGGGAGCATCCCCCCCACCAGGAGTGGTGGCATGTACTAAAAAGGTTGCTTCTTCCTCTGTAAAGAAGTCTTCTGTAAAGACTTGAAAGACAAAAACAAAAGATCAGGGCATCTCTGAAGCTGACCTGCAGTACCCGGAGGAGAGAAGGAAGGTTGGGAAGCGGAAGAAGCAGGCGGTGAGGACAGAACAGGCTCCAGTGCCTGTCTCCAACCGTCATAGGTCCTCTAAGTGGGATATTTCCTCATCTGGAGCTTCTTCGGAGGGAAGTTCCGATTCTGAAATGGAGTTTGAGGCGGCCTCAAGAAAGAGAGAGGCTTATGGTGATGAGCAGCAGAGGGGAGCTAAGAAGCAATCCACCCAATAACCCAAATGACGGTTCCCCCTCCGTTAAAAGTGGTGACAATAAATGTCGCCAGCATTAAGTCAGTAAGAGCTCGTCCTATGGCCTTCTTTTTGTTCAGCCAATTAGATGCTGAAATTTTATTTTTGCAAGAGACTAGGCTCACCTCCTTGGCAGATATTCATATGGCCAAGAGAGAGTGGAGGTATGGTCCATCTGACTGGCCAAGCCTTACGGCGGTGTGGCGGTGTTGTTTAAAACCGGCATGGTAACTATCCGGCGGGTTATTGAGGTGGAGATTGGGAGATGTATGGTCTTAGACGTCCTTGTGGGAGGGCAGGACCTGCGCCTAATTAATGTTTATTTGCCGCACACAAAGTGGGACAGGAAATGCCTTTTTACAAGGATCAAGCCATTTCTTTTTACATCCCGGCAAGTGGTCTTTGGAGGTGACTTTAATACAGTAACTAGGCCCAAGGACAGGAAGGACTTCAAGGACAGGCTGGGATATGATAGCGTCTTTTTAAATAGTATGGTTAGGGATGCTGGTCTTGTGGATGTGCACATTAAGCACCTCCCGGATGACACTGGGTTCACCTTTCATCGAGGTAATAGTCAGAGTAGAATAGATAGGTTTTTTTTTAAGGAGACCTCTGCTTTCTCACCCCCAGTGGTGCAGGCAGTAGAGTTCTCTGATCACTGTATGCTATCTGTGGTCCTGAATGCTTCAGACGCCCCTCAGAGGGGTAAGGGCATCTGGAGATTGAATTTGACTCTACTCAAGGAAGAACATGTTAGACAATCTTTTGAGGAATTCTTTCAGGCACAGGTGACCATCCTGGACTTTTGTAGCAGCAAGGCTGAGTGGTGGGAGCTGACCAAAAAGAGCATCGCTGGATTCTTCAGGGGCCTAGCCAATAGAAAACAGTTTAACAAATACATGACCTACCAACGTTTACGGAGGAAGCTGGATATTCTTGTCTCGAGAGGAGGAGATCCTGGGGCAATCTCCGAAGTGAAACTCCTTCTCAGGAAGTGTCAATATGACCAGCATGCCTCTTTGGTTCTGGAGAGGGACTATGGGAAGTACCACTCGCCTGACCCTTACCAGAACTGCAAACAAGGTGTAGCTGTTAAAACGGTCGTTGGCCTTAAGGACAGTAAAGGTTCCTTGACAAAGTCCAGGTCAGGGATACTGGAGGTCGTGAGGTCCTTTTATGCTGACCTTCTTGGGAGGAAAGAACTTGACCGTGACAAGATGGAAAGCTGTTTGGACTCTATTCCAGGTCTAAATGATGAAGATGTCCCATTGATGAATTTGACAGAGGAGATCACAGTTGAAGAGGTGATAAGGGCAATTGAACAGCTTGCCATCAAAAAGTCACCTGGACCGGATGGCTTAATGGCTGAGTTTTACAAAGCTTTTAAGCCTATTCTGGCCCCACATTTGGTAGAGGTTTTTAACAGTTGCCTTGCTGAGGGGGTACTTCCCCCTTCCATGAGGCACTCGGCTGTGATTCTTCTTTCAAAGGGTAAAGATCCTTCGATGATTGAGAATTGGCGCCCCATCAGCCTTCTTAATGTCAATAGAAAGATACTGGCAAAGATCATTTTCTGGCGCCTATCGTCAGTAGCAGAGTCTTGCTTTCTCGCCATCAGCACTGTTTGGTCCAGGGTAGGTGCACCTTCACAGCAGTTTTAGCTGTCCGGGAGGCCTTGGAGCGGTGCAGGGCTGCAGGCTGGGGAAAGTATTTGCTAACATTGGATCAGGCATCCAAAGGCCTTCAGATGTGAGCGCTTGGCTTGCTGCCGCCATGTTGGTTTGAGTTGAAGGTGGCAGATCGTTGGAATAGCCTGATCATAATAGAGCACATCTTTTCCCTGGAGTAGCTGTGAGGACTGCACGCAGTAGAGGAATGGAAGCACACTAGGTTGAACATCACCTGCCCTAGGACACCCACTCTGTCGCTCGGTACCCCTGCAGGGGTGATCATCTCTGGTGAGTGGGGTATTATTGGGGGGTGAGCACCTCAAAGTCACCATCCTGATTGAAAGGCACAGAAGTCACTGTAGTGTGTCCCCAAGGATGAAATAAACAGCACTTATACTTGAACTTTGTCTTCTCCACCTGGTCATTAATATATGACCCCTTGCATGGACTTTTTAGAAGCTAATGATTGCTTATCACGCACTTATAGAACTGGATTTTATGGCTGCTGTATGCTTTTATATATATTCGCAATTAACTCATAGGGAGTTTGTCAATAGGGTGTCATAATTAAGTTTTTTTCATGGTTCATAATTAAGTTTTTTTTTTTTTCTTGGTTCACAAATGCCATGGTGTCCCAATACTTTTGAATATTGGAGTAATCCATGACCCTAGTTATTAATTTGTATATACACATGGTAACGGCAACACGGATACCCAGTAGCAATACATACACATATAAATAATTATTTTCTATCACATAATTCACATCACTCTTGGCGCCATCTTGTCCCAAAACTTTTGAGTTTTGAGGAAATATAATATTTTGTATTTTTTCTATTTAACCACAGAGTTCACTTTTATCTTTACACTCTCTATTTTGACATACGTATCTACCCCACTGGGGGGATTTTATTCATTTATTTAGTAGTGTCTCGTGTACTGAGGTTACAGTTTTTTTTGTTGTTTTTTTGATTTTTTTGGTTTTTTAAATTTTTGTTTTCTGAAAATTCTGTGAGATTGCACTATGGACACATAATTTTATTATCAGGGTCCACTTACCACACTAGTTTATAGCACCCAATCAACTAGAGGGCAGCGCCGTCTTTATTCCCATACCATTCACTTATGACTTATATGATGTATGGAGATGCCACCATCCCACTGAGAGGGACTACTCCTTCCTTTCCCATCGACACAATTCATACACCAGAATCGATTACTTCCTAGTCGACAAGTGGACTCTACAAAAAATTTCTGAGTCATCTTTAGACACGATAACATGGTCCGACCATGCCCCAGTGACTATAACCATCAAGTCTTTGCCTACCTCTTCACCTACGAAGCTATGGAGAGCCAATGCCTCAATTATTCAATCACCTGAACATTCAGTCACAATCCGTAAACATTTGGAAGAATTTTTTGATCTGAACCAGGGTTCGACATCAAGCAACACTATTTTATGGAACGCTCACAAAGCGGTCATCAGAGGGATTCTTATCCAAATAGGAGCTAGAGAGAAAAGGAGGAGATCACAGCGTCTTGATACCATCACCTCCCAAATTAAAACAACAGAAGCCCAAAACCAATTAACTCCCGATCCTGCCCTTAGAGAAAAACTTGTACTTCTCAGACAAGAATTAAGGAACTTATTACTAGAAACATATGATAGAGCCCAAAAAAGATTTAAAGCGAATCACTACTCCACTGGGAATAAGGCAGGGAAAGCCATGGCACTCAGAATCAAAGGTCATCATATTAAAAACAAGATATCTCACCTTTATCATCCCTCCACACAACAAAAACTGATAGATCCTCAAGCTATAGCAGAAGCGTTTAGTCATTACTACGAAACACTTTATAATCTAAACAATGACTCCACTATTAGCCAACCATGCCCAGAAGACATAGAAAACTTTTTGAAAGAAATTAATCTCCCCCAAGTCTCCCCCGATCAACTAACAATGCTAAATGCTCCATTCTCTCCAATGGAAGTTTTAGATACCATCACATCCCTGCCATCTAACAAATCCCCTGGACCAGACGGTCTCACCGGGGAGTACTATAAACAATTCAGTACCATTCTAGCTCCTTTTTTAGCTCAAATGTGCAATGACGCTGCCTCCTCCTCTTCTCCCCCACAGGAAATGTTAAATGCCTTAATCATTACGTTACCGAAGCCAGGCAAGGATCCTACCTCACCGCAAAACTTTAGACCCATATTGCTTCTGAATGTTGACACAAAAATCTATGCCAAACTCATAGCAAACAGGTTAGTAAATATTATGCCTTCACTAATCCACCCTGATCAATCCGGGTTCACAAAAGGTAGGCAAACGTTTGATGCAACCCGCAGACTCATTAATATAATACACATTGCGGAGTCTGAGCGAACGCCTTCTCTGCTTCTATCCCTGGATGCAGAGAAGGCGTTCGACAGAGTCAATTGGGCCTATCTCCAAGCTACACTCCTTAAATTCGGTCTCCAAGGCCACATTCTTTCCGCAATAATGGCTTTATACTCAAAACCTTCAGCCCAGGTCTATACCTCTGAGATGCTGTCTAAACCATTCCCAATTTCTAATGGCACTCGTCAGGGCTGCCCCTTATCACCCATCATCTTCAACTTAGTAATGGAACCCCTGGCCGAACATATTAGATTAAACAAGTCCATTACAGGATTCCAAATTGGAAAATTGGAACATAAGATCAATCTGTTTGCTGACGACGTCATCATGATGGTAACCAACCCCATATCCTCCCTGGCTTCTAAACAAACTGTATTACAAAGATTTAGTACCATTTCTTATTACAAGGTCAACAAAAACAAGTCATATATTCTAGACCTAGGTTTAGATGCCATAACTAGCAACCTTCTACGTAACTTCTATACATATCCATGGTCAGACACAGGTATATCATATCTAGGAATTACACTCACCAAATGCACCAGAAATCTTTTTACTAGCAACTACTTGGAAATGAAACAGATGCTTATTAAGGAAACCTCCAAACTGTCAAAATTTGAATTTTCTTGGGCTGGCAGACTAGCTGCCTTTAAAATGCTCATACTCCCTAGATTGCTCTACACATTCCGCACACTACCTATTCCACTTACCAACTCATACCTCCAATCGCTACAATCCATTCTACACCACTACATGTGGCAAGGCAAGAAACCTAGATGTAGTCATACCAAAACTACCAAACACAAACTAGCGGGTGGCCTGGGATACGTAGATATTAAAGATTACTATCTAGCCACCATCCTATCTCAAATGACGGAATGGACACACACGCACCCATCCACACTATGGGGAAACATTGAAAACGCCATGACTCCAGGGCCCAACCTTAAATACTGGCTATTCAGCACTACAACTAAACACACAAATCTTTGCTTACACTCACCGACCATACAAGCTTCAGTTAAAGCCTGGACGATATTACACTCTGCAAAATGGTCCCAATTACCCACCAAAAACATCCCAATACCTATCCAAACCCTACAATTTCTGACACCTGATTTGAACATTCCCAAATGGATAGCAGACCAAAATACCTGCACCACAGAACTCAGGTCTATGATACTACATAAACCCTTTACCCAACTCCAATCACAATACCAAGCACCCTCCAAAGATTTCCTTAATTACGCCAGGATTCAACAATGTCTCTCAGCCCACCCACGATTAGAAGGAGCATTACCACTTAAAATATGGAACCACTACTTCTCTAACAACACACCTACCAAAGGCACCTCACTAATATATTCTACACTACAAGAAAAAACAAAGAAGGAAGGGGGGTTGGGGTATAGATACCCCTGGGATTTTTATGGTGCTTTTCAAAATTTTTGGTAGGTCAGTAGGAAAATAGATTAACCTCAAAAAAAGAGAAAGACACTGTATGCAAATTGCCAAACTGACTAATAATAATCTTCTTATTCAAAATCTTTAATAGTTAAGAATAATAACAAAACAATCATCTAAAAACATGTACAATCTTGAACACACATAGTCAGATAATGAAATATTTTTAAAAATTAGAAACCACTTTGCGATACCAATCTCAACATGTTTCGCTCAGCAACTGAGCTTCATCAGGAGTTTTTTGGTACAGATGTGGCATACTATAGATAAAAAGAAGAGAAAAAGAAAACAAAACAAAATATAAATACAATGCTTACAAAACACTTAAAGATATAATTTTTTTATCAAAAACGTAGAATACATTAAGTAGTGCTGAAAAAACATCAACTGGTGTATATACATTTGCATACAGACAATATGTATGGGTGAAACTCCCATCTTTCTACAGGTATATAATAATAACACTCTGAACAGTATGAGCAAAAGATTATAATTTTTATATACTGTGTATTTATTAGTTTCCAGGTCCACAAAAGGAAAGAACACCAATGTGGACATAGGAAAAGCATAAACAACATAAAAGAAATGGATGAAAAAAGTAGGGATTTGCTTACCAAGCCAAAACAGATTCAAAGATGGATGGTAGACGACATAGATTGTGAACGTATATAAAGTGCCGTGGCTCAAATATCAATCAGAAGGATGCGTCTCACCCGTCTAAGGCCTCCCAAACCGTTTTTTGGTCCACAGAGGGGCCCAAGTGTAAAGTAACTGAAATTAAATATTGCAAAGAAGTAATGAAATGCTTCTGAGTGATTGGACTAATAGCGGGGAAAACAGGACAGTTTGTGAAGTAGAATAGTGAAGAGTTTAAAAGATTACCTTCTAGGTTGAATCAAGGGTAAATGTTCAGGGCTTAAATAGCCATATGAACAAAAGCATAAAGGAGAACAACGCTCCAGTTTCACCACAAGGTGGCAGTCCAAAATTGGCAACCCTTAGGAGTCAGATCAGAAGATCCAAGTATAAACTGCCCCAGTAAACTACAAGAAACAATACAATAAAGCAACCAATTACTCTGGAGAACATTGTCTTGTTAACAATGTCATTAAATCAATCATCAAAAAGAGTATAACCCTTCTTAGATGAACAGTTTAGCTTACCTGAGAGGTGGGGTGGATGTGTACGGAAGGGGAGAGCGGCATATACCTCCCCTTGCAGCCTCAGAGCCACTGTCAGGAGATAGCGGCTAAAGAGCCGAACTATATAGGCCCCTCCATCCCGGTGGCGTCTGACGTCACCATCGGGATGCGAACGTATTGTGAGGCACCTCCCCCAGACTTCATGTGGCCAATGGGTAGCAAGAGTGCGAGACCGGATGCCATCCGGGCTCTGTCCTATCCTAAACTGACGTCCGTACTTCCGTCAATTGTTTCGACGGTGTGAGTGGGCGCATGCGCACGCCGAGAACGAACGTCATTCGAGCCCTATTGCCGCGCAGGCGCACTGCAAGCCGGAAGAGAGGCTGAGTGATCACAGCCCTGGAAGTTAAACAACGTCTGTCAGGGGCAGAGCAAGAAGGCAGGTCAATCATTGGATGACGGTCAGCCATGTTGACTGAGGGAAAAAAATGGGAAAGAAAATATAAGTGTATGAAAACAAACATTTAACAGTAATTAATGTTTAAAAAAATATTAATAAGTAACCATCAGGTTACCCAAACCTGTCTGATGTTTTAATGCCAATGAATTGTCCCAATTTACAGGATCAAAGAAAAAATGAAATAGATTTCTTTGATCCTGTAAATTGGGACAATTCATTGGCATTAAAACATCAGACAGGTTTGGGTAACCTGATGGTTACTTATTAATATTTTTTTAAACATTAATTACTGTTAAATGTTTGTTTTCATACACTTATATTTTCTTTCCCATTTTTTTCCCTCAGTCAACATGGCTGACCGTCATCCAATGATTGACCTGCCTTCTTGCTCTGCCCCTGACAGACATTGTTTAACTTCCAGGGCTGTGATCACTCAGCCTCTCTTCCGGCTTGCAGTGCGCCTGCGCGGCAATAGGGCTCGAATGACGTTCGTTCTCGGCGTGCGCATGCGCCCACTCACACCGTCGAAACAATTGACGGAAGTACGGACGTCAGTTTAGGATAGGACAGAGCCCGGATGGCATCCGGTCTCGCACTCTTGCTACCCATTGGCCACATGAAGCCTGGGGGAGGTGCCTCACAATACGTCCGCATCCCGATGGTGACGTCAGACGCCACCGGGATGGAGGGGCCTATATAGTTCGGCTCTTTAGCCGCTATCTCCTGACAGTGGCTCTGAGGCTGCAAGGGGAGGTATATGCCGCTCTCCCCTTCCGTACACATCCACCCCACCTCTCAGGTAAGCTAAACTGTTCATCTAAGAAGGGTTATACTCTTTTTGATGATTGATTTAATGACATTGTTAACAAGACAATGTTCTCCAGAGTAATTGGTTGCTTTATTGTATTGTTTCTTGTAGTTTACTGGGGCAGTTTATACTTGGATCTTCTGATCTGACTCCTAAGGGTTGCCAATTTTGGACTGCCACCTTGTGGTGAAACTGGAGCGTTGTTCTCCTTTATGCTTTTGTTCATATGGCTATTTAAGCCCTGAACATTTACCCTTGATTCAACCTAGAAGGTAATCTTTTAAACTCTTCACTATTCTACTTCACAAACTGTCCTGTTTTCCCCGCTATTAGTCCAATCACTCAGAAGCATTTCATTACTTCTTTGCAATATTTAATTTCAGTTACTTTACACTTGGGCCCCTCTGTGGACCAAAAAACGGTTTGGGAGGCCTTAGACGGGTGAGACGCATCCTTCTGATTGATATTTGAGCCACGGCACTTTATATACGTTCACAATCTATGTCGTCTACCATCCATCTTTGAATCTGTTTTGGCTTGGTAAGCAAATCCCTACTTTTTTCATCCATTTCTTTTATGTTGTTTATGCTTTTCCTATGTCCACATTGGTGTTCTTTCCTTTTGTGGACCTGGAAACTAATAAATACACAGTATATAAAAATTATAATCTTTTGCTCATACTGTTCAGAGTGTTATTATTATATACCTGTAGAAAGATGGGAGTTTCACCCATACATATTGTCTGTATGCAAATGTATATACACCAGTTGATGTTTTTTCAGCACTACTTAATGTATTCTACGTTTTTGATAAAAAAATTATATCTTTAAGTGTTTTGTAAGCATTGTATTTATATTTTGTTTTGTTTTCTTTTTCTCTTCTTTTTATCTATAGTATGCCACATCTGTACCAAAAAACTCCTGATGAAGCTCAGTTGCTGAGCGAAACATGTTGAGATTGGTATCGCAAAGTGGTTTCTAATTTTTAAAAATATTTCACTATCTGACTATGTGTGTTCAAGATTGTGCATGTTTTTAGATGATTGTTTTGTTATTATTCTTAACTATTAAAGATTTTGAATAAGAAGATTATTATTAGTCAGTTTGGCAATTTGCATACAGTGTCTTTTTCTTTTTTTGAGGTTAATCTATTTTCCTACTGACCTACCAAAAATTTTGAAAAGCACCATAAAAATCCCAGGGGTATCTATACCCCAACCCCCCTTCCTTCTTTGTATTTATTTAATAGGGATGCGGTGCTAAGGGTTAACTGTCCCTGCCCTCTAACAATTACTACAAGAAAAAACAGTATTCCACAAATCTAAACCATATACAGACTGGGAAAAAGACTTACAGATACAGTTCTCTGAACATCAATGGCAAAAGGCCCTACAATCCATTTATAAATCCACTAGCTGCACCTCTCTCTGGGAATTAATGCATAAAATACACCTAAGATGGTACCTAACGCCACAAAGACTGGCCAAATTCCAACCACAATCCTCATCCAAGTGTTGGAGAGAATGTAACCACATAGGCACCCTATCTCACATTCTATGGTCATGTCCAGCCTTAAAGGATCTCTGGACAGAGGTGGAACACCTTATAGAAGATATCTGTCACCTTCCCATCACACTTACCCCACAATTGGCCATACTGAACTTGACTACTGAATTACTGCCACCACCTTTCAGACTAGTGATTACACACATACTCCTAGCTACCAGATTACTCATAACTAGACGATGGAAAACAACCCTAACCCCAACGCTGTCCGAAGTCATTACACTAGTTCACTCCCATTACGCGTATGAATCAATTATGTCAAAAGGAAAACCCTCATATTCCAAAATCCACAAGCTATGGCACCCCTGGTCGAATTGGTACACACAAAAACTTACCTGATAATTTTTCTGATACTACTAACACATACTCGAGCCTCGTTGCTCTACTCACTGAATATATAGCACAGCTCTCTACCTCCCTCCCCTACTCCTCTTGTCTCCTACCCCCCTCTCCACTCCCCTCCTCTTTATTTCTATTTTTGTTCCAACTACCTTCTTTACTAATCTATCTTACACGTTACATACAGTTTATTACGAGTACAAATACTACCATGAGTACTCTCAAGTTCTCCAAGGATTCTGGACATGTACCGGTCCATTCACATCCTCACACTTGAAAGTTTTACATTCTACACTTCTATGCTACTACCATCCTTTGGTAAGAACTGTTCAAGTTATCATACGTTGTTAAATAATTTACTTTTTGAACTATCTTTACACCAAGGAGAATGAAGGATCCCCTAATCACCCATGTCACAGCATGAGCCCATATGGGGTACATGGGGTTAATAACCCACACACATTATCTTACCTTCATCATCTATCACAGTTCTTATGTTTAAACCTCGATTGACGAATAAATACTGCTATGTAATTATCTTGATTATACTGCAATTTGAATGCGGCTTATGACAATGACTGTTCAATATTGTACTTAATTCTTCAATAAAAATATTGAAACAAAAGTCTTGTATAAGGGGGCAGAGAGCTTTCCTCTTGTTAATGGTTGGGTTGGGCAGTCCTTTGAGGTTGGCTCCGGGGTGCGCCAGGGTTGTCCCCTGAGTCCCCTGCTCTATGTGTTTGCAATTGACCCCTTCATCAGGAGGCTAGAGAGCGGCATGTTGTGTGGGGTGCCAGTGGGGCTGCCGGGTGAGTCGCCTTTGAGGGTTGTTGCCTATGCGGACGATGTGTCGGTGATTGTCACCGGGGCGGATGAAGCAGAGGAGGTGGTCTCTCTGACATATTTTTCGCATACAGGGATGGAGGCACCTCCGGTGCCTCATTTAAAGTCCCACTTCCCCCTTCCCCCCTTTTTTTCTTGACTCCAATTAGGGATGGAGGTTTTTGGATAGGCTCCGGCAGTGTTCCCCTGCCGCCCACATGTTAGGTATCCTCGCACCTGAATGGCTAATTTCCATATTCAGGTTCTGCTGATCCTTGACACCCTCAGGTGTCCATGAGATCAGGCAGCACAGCTGTTTGACATGTCATCCCTTCGGGATGTGACGTGACGATATTACATCCATTACTGACTTTGTATCCTATACTCGGGAGCTGCGATGCACCCTGTGTGTCCCCCCTGCCCCCCCTCCCCCCGCTCCGTCTGGTGTGCGGGAGGGAGTGCACTTCGTTGCCTCTAGGGGGATTGGGCGGGCGCCCACGGCGCATCGGCGTCAACCCCCCCTGCCCCACGTCGGATGCCATATTGGCGTCACGGCGTGGTGCTTGAGTTCCTCCAGTTAGCCAGTCAGATGGGGAGTGCGGACGCTGTTCACTGACGCAATCGGTGTGGGTGCCTCTGCTGCGAGATGGTTCATCTTTATTACTTTCCATCCACAGTGCCTTCCCTCCTGCCTGGGATACATGTAAGCTCATACATTGTCACTTTTTACCATCCATGTGGCTGCTTGAAATTGGTCTTGCCTTTGTTGTTTAATTTCTTTTTTTTGTATTATATAGCACAGTCCACAATGGTTTGATGTAGATACTTGTGACAGCTTTAGTATATTTATTTATCTCTTTTGGCATAGACTCCCTTATTTCACCATGCTCTTTAGAGAGACAGTATTGGTCCTTTTATCCACACCAAATCTGACACATTGCTTCCATCAATTTCTCCCCAGGCAGACTATACTGGCACTCCTCTCTGATATCCTATCCATGTCGGTTCTGGGGGTCCCGCGCTGTTTCTCCGGGGGGAACTCTGTGTATCCGGCTCGCCAGCGCGCATGCCGCTGCACCTCAGCTCCCGGGAGAGATGCCTGTTGGTCTTGGCTCTGTACTTGTCATGTCCTACCGCAATACTCACATGTAAGTGTTTTAGGGTGAATCAACCCCTTTTTCGCTGTGAGTATGCGCTACCATTTAATCTCACTTTTTGTTGCATCACTTTTGTAGAAATCCCTGACCATCTGGCCCCTGCTTCGGGCATTTGGGACACCAACATATGTTTACATTGCAACATCTCAGGAACAATCTACATGGTTTTTACATATTTGTTTTTCTTGTTGTGCTGTGGTATCGTTATTTGTATATTTTATGCATTCTTTGTACATGTATTAAATCGCTCAACAAGATCACCATGTGGCGCCAAGTTGATTGTATCCTTGATGCCGATCGCTTATGCACAAATACATGTGCTGTGATTTTGGAATGATATTTATCACAATGTCTTTCTCTACATGATGTCTTTCTCTACTGGAAATTGCCAATACTAAGGTGGTCAGCTGGAAGAGATGGAAGTTATCTATGAGGGAAAGGGTTGATCTGATTAAGACTTACCTGATTCCGATCTTCTTGTATGTCAGCTTTGTCTGAATCTTGCCAGTGTCTCTCTATGTTAGGGTCAGTAGTGTGTTCTTCCAGATGTTGTGGGGGAACAGACTGAACCCCATCAAGAGGAATGTCACCTATCTATCCAGGAGGGAGGGTGGCTTAGGTATGGTCAACCCAGTTCTTTTCTTTTCACTGCTTTTTCTCAAGTTTAATATTGGTAATATGCTTGCAGTGGAACCTCCTGGATGGGCAGGCATATTTAGATCTTGGTTTAGGCCTTTTCTACGACTTTGGGAAGAAGGTGGCCAAGTGAAGAATCTCAGGGGTCATTGTGGTCAGCTACCAGCCTATGTCGCTCCGTGCTTGAAGTTACTACGGCAGTGGCGATTGTTGGCTGAAGATCTCAGATCGGTTCCGAGGAAAGTCCTTATGAGTCGAGTCTTGAGCGAAGTCTTTCATGACCCACTGGCCTTAAGGGATTGCCCAGGCCCAGTTTTGAGGGCAGGGTTAAGACTTATTAATTTGGACAGAGTACCTCCTAAATTCAGGGATCTGGCCTGGATGTGCTTCCATGGGAGACTCTATGTTCGGGGCAATTTGAAATTCCGCAGTGGGATGGATCGTAGCTGTCCTCGGGAGGAGTGTGCAGGTGAGGAGGAGACTATGGACCATTTTCTGCTTCATTGCCTTTTTAACATAGAGGTGTACAAACAGGTGGGGCGGGCCCTCGGTGTTCCTTTCCTCTCCAGGCTGGGTTATGCTGAGTGGGTGTACGGAGCATTCAATACTGGTGGTGTTTTTTGTTTGGATACACTTTTTCTAGTTAGCCTAGTAGTCCGTTATTTCACTTGGAATGCACGGTGTCAGGTCTGCATTCGGCGTAAAATCCTTCCTGTCGAGGTGGTGGTGTATGACAATTTGCATGAGGTGGAGAAGATTCGGGTACTTGAGAGAGACAAGCGGAGTCAGGGGGCTTGGTTGAAGGAGGCGTGGAGGGGTTTCAAGCCTCCCTGACTGCCAGGAGTCTCTTTCCCGGGTGTGCCTGTCTGTCTCTTATCACCCTAGATTATTATTTTTTGAATTAATTTTTGATAAATGGCTGCGTACATAGGTGATGGGTTGTGCCTCTTAGGCCCTCTCTGCTGCTTTATGTAAATAGTTTTCTAAAAATGTTTTGGTAGTGGATTATGTATATATTGTATATATTCTGAACATGGATGTGTATTCCTTGGATTTCTGTTGAAGTTTTGTACTATGGTTTTGTTTTTTACTTTTGTATAAAATTGGTTGCTTGATTCTTTTAATAAAAGATCAATTGTGCCCCATCCTTGGTGTCAGTGGGAGGAATAGTGCCCTATCATTAGTGTCAGTGGGTGAAATAGTGCTTCATTGTTGGTGTTAGTGGCAAGAACTATGCCTCCATTGTTTGTGTCATTAGGAGTAATAGTGCCCCAAGAGCCGGATAAAGGCAAGCAAAGGCCAGCCCACAAGCCACATTTTGGAGACCGCTGGATTAAGGCACTGGTGCTACCTGTGTAGAAATAACTGCTGGAGAATGTTACAATCACTCATTAGATCTGAAGACGTAGCTTGAAGAAGCTACCAAATGCCTTCAAAGTTAAAGCGGACCTTCAGTCATTTTTTCATCTTTCCTTCTATTAAATCTGCTGCACTTGTTGTTTTAACTTTGGATAGTAAAAAAAAATTCTGCCAGTAAATATCTTATACAGCCCACTTCCTGTTTCTTGTCTTGTCGTTAGCCTAGGCTTATGACATCATGCACAGCTCTCTCTCTCACTCTCGTGAGAGTTTGCCAGCAAGGGAGGGGGTAGGGGTATGAGATTGGAGGAGGGATGAGTCATAGGAGAGCCAAAGAGAGCTGCAGAGCTGGAGGGGGCTAGATGAGGGTGGAGATAGGAGGAGACTTCAGAGATCCACTTGTATTCATCGAGAGAAGAGAAATGTGCAGGCAAGCAGTGGTGTAAGTGTGTCTGTCTGCCTGTATATGTATGTGGGTGTCTGTGTACCTCTGTGCATCTGTGTAAATCCAGGAAGTGAACAGGCAGCAGCTTCAGCTGCCCACAGTTAAAATGGCTGCAGCCAGAATTAGTAGAGGGAGATTTCTGCAGCATATTTGGCTAGTACAGAATCACAGTATATATAACATAATATGCAAAGCGGTTGGAGGGAAGCTTCAGAATGACAAAGATGTTTTTATTACAATTATGAGCAGACTGCAGTTCCTCTTTAAGGAACAGGTCCGGCTGAATGAGACTAGCGTCTGCTAGTTTTTTTTTCTTTGTTCAATAAATATTTTGATAAAAAATTGCTCAAGTTGCAAATAAAAGTGAAAAATAAAGAATGGTTCTGCGCCATAGGCCCTTTCCAGTCTTCTGGAATTCAAAGTAATGCAGAAGAGGAGGAGGAGAAGATCTCGAGTGGTCCTTTGCTGGAAATTGCTGGATAAATTCACAAATGATGAAGTTCCGCTCATCCAAGGCACTAATCATGGAGCTATATACTCAACTCATAGGGTACATTGAGCCCTCAACCCAGAGCAACCATGCCATACCAGCCATGATTAACCACTTCAATACAAGGCACTTTCCCCACTTCCTGCCCAGGCCAATTTTCAGCTTTCATTGCTGTCACACTTTGAATGACAATTGCGCGGTCATGCAACACTGTACTCAAACTAATTTTTTATCATTTTGTTCCCACAAATAGAGCTTTCCTTTGGTAGTATCTGATCACTGCTGGGGTTTTTATATTTTGCGCAACAAATAAAATAAGACCGAAAATTTTGAAAAAAAATATTTTTTTCTTTGTTTCCGTTATAACATTTTGTAAATAAGTTTTCTCCTTCTCTGGTGAGGCTGCACTGATAAGCACTAATGATGGGCACTAATATGCAGCACTGATGGGCGGCCCTGATATGCAGCACTGATGGGTACTGATAGGTGGCACTGATGGGCACTCATAGGCAGCACTGAAAGGCTGCACTGATGGGTACTTATGGGTGGCACTGATGGGCATGACTGATAAGGAGGCACTGGCAGGCATTAGTGATGGGCACTGACTAGCACAATTTGTGGGCACTGATTGGCATTGATTTTGGGCCAGTTGTTATCCTGAAAGATGTCATATGATGTCCAGTCAGGATAATGGAACCACCGCCTGGCCATCATTCTGCTATAGGCCGGACGGCAAGTGGTTAAATTGTTGGCTGCCTTTCCCTTTTTTTATACTTACACAAGCGTGATGCTTGCGATAACTTGAAGTATAATTCGGAAATATAACGCATGCAAGATGCGAGAGTTTCTTTGTGAATTACACAGTTTTTTTTTTTTAAACGCTGTGCGTTATTTTACTGCATACTCGGATGCAGTAAAATATCGCTTATGGGGCGTACGTAATTCGGAAATATAATGCATGCAAGATGCGAGAGTTTCTTTGTGAATTACACAGTTTTTTTTTAAACGCTGTGCGTTATTTTACTGCATACTCGGATGCGGTAAAATATCGCTTATGGGGCGTACACACGGTCGGACTTTTCGGCTACAAAAGTCCGACAGTCCGTCCGACAAACTTTCAACGGACTTTTGGCGGACTTGCGGCGGACTTTCTAACGAATGGACTTGCCTACATACGATCAGACAAAAGTCCGACGGATTTGTACGTGATGACGTACACCAGACTAAAATAAGGAAGTTGATAGCCAATAGCTGCCCTAGCGTGGGTTTTTGTCCGTCGGACTAGCATACAGACGAGCGGATTTCTGGGTCCGGCGGAGTTACGACGTAAAGATTTGAAGCATGTTCCAAATCTAAAGTCTGTCAGATTTGGGACTGGAAAAGTCTGCTGAAAGTCCGGGGAAGCCCACACACGATCGGATTGTCCGCCGGATTTGGTCCGTCAGCGTCCGTCGGACTTTTGAAGCCGAAAAGTCCGACCGTGTGTACACCCCATTAGTGAATTGTGCCCACTGCACCTTACCCGTTATACTGAAATGTTTTCCCAAGTATCTTCTAATATTTTTATATAGTTATAGGTATTGGGGACTTTAGATGCCCTTAGATGAGTATGATCAGAGGGTCCAAACGTCTTAGAAGCAGGCATATTAGCTAAAAGAGCATCGGGGCAATCAATTCTTCCGTCAGAGGTGGTTTTAGAACAGGTTAATCCATACCTGCAGACCTGTGATCATTGCTACATCTGACCATTATTTGCTGTATTAGGAAATTACTTTTTTATGTCTATGCTTACCTTTCAACCTCAAAACACGGCCAGCAACATTTTAGGTCAGGATTTCTCAACCAGGGTTCCATGGATCCCTAAGGTTCCTCCAGAGGTTGATAGGGGTTCCTTGAGCACTGTCTGCCTCTTAGATAAGTTCCCACTGACACCATTCTTTTTTTAGCTCTCTGTGGTGGGAATTCATCCCAATGACCACAAGTGTAAGGAGCATTCCTCCCACTCACACTAATGTATCATGAGCCGTAGCTATAGTCATTTTAGCAGGGTTCCCTGAGGCTGCAACATTATTTTAAGGGCTCTTCTGTGTTGAAAAGTTTGAGAAATGCTGTTTTAGGTAGTTAGAGGGCTATTGTAAAAATGAAGCATCAGTTCCACCTAGTGGATGAATATGTTCATTACAGACTTTGCATGGTTAAAGTAGTGCTCCACTCAAAATGCCAAGCAAAAAGCTGAAGTGGTTCATCAAGAAGCTGACAAACTCCATGACTGTCAATTTAGAGAGAGACTAGCTGGACCTTAAAAAGGGTACAAGACCACTCAAATGTAAAATCAATGTCCAAAGGCATATTGATGAGCCTTGCTGTGCCTCTTTGGGGGGGACAGAATACATGAGAGCATGAAGAGAATGCTGGTGTACGTGTGTGGAAACAGGAAGGGATCTGGAATGTAGAGGGGATCCAGAAGAGGGAGAGAAGATGCAAAGACACTCAAGAAGATAACCAAGAAACACACCAGAAAAAAAGCAGCTCTGAGAAAGAACCACCATAAGGATAAGCCAGAGAAGAAAGCCAAACACTTTCCCCCAACCATGCCCCAGAGCACCACTGACCAACAAATGGACAAACACCCATCAGCTAGATTTTCCTGACTGATCCTTTGCAAACAGCCTCTAGGACTTTTTACCCCTGCCTTTCTCTCCATAGGTGTGACACAATTTCCAACAGACTTCTGAATGAACCTGAAATCTAGTGGATCGAAATAAGACATGCTGCAAGACCCAGAAGTTGCTGAGACTGGGGCTTTCAATGGAAGCCAATATCAATCAAGTGTACAGCCCATTATATGAAGATCAGATGAACTATTCAGATAGGAGCGCCCCAGATATAAAAGGGTTCCAGTGGTTGCAGCCTAATGCTAGGTACTCACAGGTAGTTTCTTTTCAAATGGTCTGAACAAAAAAAACGGAGGCGTCGCCACACTAACTATGCAATGTTAGTGAGGTGATATCCTCTGCTAAGCTATTGTGTTCTGAAATAAAAGAAAAATCTTGTGAGCCACAATAATCCAATGCCTTATGAAGAACCAACTAAAGTCAAATACCCAGCTGCAAACGCAGATTACGTATTCATGGCCGTGCAATAAACATAAATAAAAAATTGCGCTGCGCTTAGGTGTGCTTCATATGTGTCCGTTCACCATAGTGATACCATATACAATAAAAATTAAATATATGGAAATTATATTGTCTATCTATACTTCTAAAGTGCAATGTGCAAATAATACAGATTCTCCTAATCTATAATTAACTCTCCATTAGGAATGAGCCGAACACCCCCCGGTTCGGTTCGCACCAGAACCCGCGAACGGACCGAAAGTTCGCACGAACGTTAGAACCCCATTGACGTCTATGGGACTCGAAGGTTCGAAATCAAAAGTGCTCATTTTAAAGGCTAATTTGCATGGTATTGTCCTAAAAAGGGTTTGGGGACCCGGGTCCTACCCCAGGGGACATGTATCAATGCAAAAAAAACTTTTAAAAACGGCCGTTTTTTCGGGAGCAGTGATTTTAATGATGCTTAAAGTAAGAAAAAAAAGTGAAATATTCCTTTAAATATCGTCTATAGTATGCCTGTAAAGTGACGCGTGTTTCCCATGTTTAGAACAGTCCCTGCACCAAATGTCATTTTTAAAGGAAAAAATCTCATTTAAAACTGCTTGCGGGTTTAATGTCATGTCGGGTCATGGCAATATGGATGAAAATCAGTGAGACAAACGGCATGGGTACCCCCCCAGTCCATTACCAGGCCCTTTGGGTCCTGTATGGATATTAAGGGGAACCCCGCACCCAAATTAAAATAAGGAAAGGCCCTATATACTCTGAACAGCAGTATACAGGCGGTGCAAACAAGACAGGGACTGTAGGTTTGTTGTTAAGTAGAATCTCTTTGTAATTTTGAAGGGGTACATTTTTAACGTGTTTAGCTCCAGCCAAAAAATCTTTTTTAAGCTTTTTGGAAAACATAGGGAAGGGTTATCACCCCTGTGACATTTGTTTTGCTGTCTTTCCTCCTCTTCAGAAGATTTCACCTCACTTTTTGTCCCAATGAAAAATGTTTTTTGAAAATTTGGGTTTTTTTGTGGAACAAGGATTGGAAAGCATCAGTGGAAAGGAGAAATTTTTTTCCCATATTAACTCTTACAGGAGAGAATTTCCCTTCCTAGGGGTAGATTTCATCTCACTTCCTGTTGTCTCCTTCCGTTTGCAAGTAGGAGTCGTTTGTAAGTTAGATGTTTGAAAGTAGGGTCCTGCCCTATATACTCAGCAGAAATTTGGGCCTTAGGTGTTGCTGTGGCCACAACACTGTAAGCCCTCACAGGGCCCTGCTGTGAAATATTAGATCAAGAATTGTAATTACATGCCCCTGTTGAACAGGAGCTGAAAAATTAGGCCTTAGGCACTGGTGCTGGTGCCACAACACTGCAACCCCTCACAGACACTCTAGTTGGAACGCAGGAACGAGCCCTGCTGCAAAGTATTGCTTCAAAAATTGTAATTACACGCCCCTGTTAGACAGGGGCAGAAAAATTGGGCCTTAGGCACTGGTGCTGGTGCCACAACACTGCAACCCCTCACAGACACTCTAGTTGGAACGCAGGAACGAGCCCTGCTGCAAAGTATTGCTTCAAAAATTGTAATTACACGCCCCTGTTAGACAGGGGCAGAAAAATTGGGCCTTAGGCACTGGTGCGGGTGCCACAACACTGCAACCCCTCACAGACACTCTAGTTGGAACGCAGGAACGAGCCCTGCTGCAAAGTATTGCATCAAAAATTGTAATTACACGCCCCTGTTAGACAGGGGCAGAAAAATTGGGCCTTAGGCACTGGTGCTGGTGCCACAACACTGCAACCCCTCACAGACACTCTAGTTGGAATGCAGGAACGAGCCCTGCTGCAAAGTATTACATCAAAAATTGTAATTACACGCCCCTGTTAAACAGGGGCTGAAAAATTGTGCCTTAGGCACTGGTGGTGGCGCCCAGAACCAAAAATGTTCTTACAAGCTATCAGCGTGATGATTGAGGAGGAAGAGGATAATTACTCAGGGATAGTCACTCAGCATCAGCATAGGCAGTCTTTGAAGGGATCTGAGATTTCAAAAAAAATTATTCGGTTACATCAGCATCAGGTGCTTGGTAGCTGGTGGTGATCCAAGACTGATTCATTTTTATGAAGGTCAGCCGATCGACCGAGTCGGTGGACAGACGCACCCTGTGATCGGTTACCACGCCTCCAGCAGCACTGAATGTGCGTTCCGAAAGAACGCTGGATGCAGGACAGGCCAGTAGCTCAATTGCATACTGTGCAAGCTCTGGCCAGTGATCCATCCTCAAGACCCAGTAACCCAGAGGATTTTCGGTGGGAAAGGTGTCCAAGTCTGATCTTGCCCCTAGGTATTCCTGCACCATGTAAAACAGACGCTGGCGATGGTTGCTGGAACCGATCATACCTTGGGGCTGCGGACCAAAAAATTGTCTGAACGCATCGGTCAGACGGCCACCTTCTCCACCGCTCCTTCTTTGACTGACCGAAGCCTCAGCAACACGTTGTCCAGAAACAGGAGTTTGTAACCTCCCAGTCTCTGGGAACGCGTTGCACAGACCTTTCTGCAAGGCCTCCCGAAGATGTTTCATCCTCTGCTCCCTCTGCGATGGCAAGATAAGGTCCGCAACCTTACCCTTGTAACATGGATCAAGGAGGGTTGCCAGCCAGTATTGGTCCTTCTCCTTGATACCACGAATACGAGGATCCTTACGCAGGCTTTGCAGGATCAGGGAGGCCATGCAGCGTAGGTTTGCTGAGGCATTCGGTCCGGAGTCCTCTGGGTCACTAAGGACAACAACGTCCGCAGCCACCTCCTCCCAGCCACGTACAAGTCCATGTGTTCCTTGGGACTGATCCCTTAAAGACTGCTGCTGATGCTGAGTGCCAGGCTCCACCTCCATACTGACACAATCTTCCTCCTCCTCCTCCTCGTCCTCTTCCTGTGTGATCGGCGGGCACGCAGGAACACTGTCTGGATAAAGGGGGCCTTGAGAGCTAAGGAAGTCCTCCTCTTCCTGCCTCTGTTCTGCCTCAAGTGCCCTGTCCATTATTCCACGCAGCGTGTGCTCCAACAGGTGGACAAGGGGGACAGTGTCACTGATGCATGCACTGTCAGTGCTCACCATCCTCGTGGCCGCCTCGAATGGTGACAGGACAGTGCATGCATCCCTGATCATGGCCCACTGGCGTGGGGAAAAAAAACCAAGCTCCCCTGACCCTGTCCTGGTGCCATAGTCGCACAGGTACTCATTGATGGCCCTCTGCTGCGTGTGCAGCCGCTGCAGCATGGCCAACGTTGAGTTCCACCTGGTGGGCATGTCACAGATTAGGCGGTTCTTGGGCAGGTTAAACTCCTTTTGGAGGTCCGTCAGCCGAGCACTGGCATTATATGACTGGCGGAAATGCACACAGACTTTCCTGGCCTGACACAGGACATCCTGTAAGCCCGGGTACCTGCCCAAGAACCGCTGCACCACCAAGTTAAGGACGTGAGCCAAACAGGGCACATGGGTCAGTTGTCCCTGTCGGAGGGCAGAGAGGAGGTTGGTGCCATTGTCGCAAACCACCATTCCTGCCTTAAGTTGGCGTGGCGTCAACCACCTCTGAACCTGCCCCTGCAGAGCTGACAGAACCTCTGCCCCAGTGTGGCTCCTGTCCCCCAAGCACACCAGCTCAAGCACCGCATGGCATCTTTTGGCCTGCGTACTTGCGTAGCCCCTTAAACGCCTACAGAGCACCGCTGGTTCCGAGGAAGAGGCCATGGAGGAAGAAGAAGAGGAGGGGGTGGAGGAGAGAGGTGTGTCACAATCAGCATTTTGGAGGCGTGGTGGCGGAACAACCTCCAACACTACTGCACCTTGTCCTGCATCCTTCCCAGCTGCCAGCAGAGTCACCCAATGCGCCGTGAAACTTAGGTAACGTCCCTGTCCATGCCTGCTGGACCATGAGTCAGCGGTAATATGCACCTTACCGCTGACCGCCCTGTCCAGCGAGGCATGGACATTGCCTTCCACATGCCGGTAGAGAGCCGGAATCGCCTTCCGTGAGAAAAAGTGGCGTTTGGGTACCTGCCACTGACGAACCGCACATTCCACAAACTCACGGAAGGGGGCAGAGTCTACCAACTGAAAAGGCAGCAGTTGAAGTGCTAGCAATTTTGCCAAGCTAGCATTCAACCGCTGGGCATGTGGATGGCTGGGAGCAAACTTCTTTCGGCGGTGCAGCAGCTGGGGCAGGGAAATTTGCCTGGTACAATCTGACGTCGGTGTACCAAAAGCAGATTGCCCACAAGTACTTGGCTGTGACACACCTAATTCTACACCTTCATTCCTCTCACTGCAGGTCTCAGAGAGGACTGAAGGTCTAGTGGGGTTGGAAATCTCAGCTGATGAGGAGCAAGGAGAGATCCTCTTTGTTCTTTGGTGTGGGTCTTTTAGATATGCTTGCCAACGAACTGCATGGCAGGTCAACATATGTCTGGTCAAGCATGTGGTACCCAAGCGGGAGATGTTTTGGCCACGCGAGATACGCTTGAGACATATGTTGCAAATAGCAGCGGTGCGATCTGATGCACTCGTCTCAAAAAAGGCCCACACCAAAGAACTTTTTGAATAACGCGCAGAGACTGCAGCGCCCTGCACATGTGGAGCTTTGGGGTGTGATGCAGTCAATGTGCTGCCCTTAGGCTGGCCCCTGGAGGGCATCCTGCCTCGTTGGTGATGTGCCGCCTCCTCCTCCTCCTCCTCCTCTCTCCTATCAGGCACCCAAGTTGAGTCAGTGACCTCATCATCCCCTCCCTCCTCATCACTGGAGCAAACCTGGCAGTATGCTGCAGCAGGGGGAGCATGACTGCCAGATTGCTGTCCTTCTTGGGCACCCCCTCTGTCCGTGCTCATGTTACTGCCTTCATCGAGCTCAGTATCATCATCAGAGCCTTCCAAACGCTGGGCATCCTCCTGGAGCATGTACCCAACACTGTGGTCAAACAGTTCGAGGGAATCCTCAGGAGGACATGGTGGAGCTAGGGAAGGAGTCACTGATGACATTGAGCTGAGGGAAGAGGCCGCTGCTTTGCCAGACAAAGCACCCTGGGCATGGGTGAGAGAGGATGAGGAGGATGAGGATGGCTTGGTCATCCACTCGACCAAGTCTTCCGCATGTTGCGGCTCAACACGGCCAGCTGCCGAAAAAAAGGCCAAGCGTGTCCCATGGCCACGTGCTGATGAGGATGCACCGTCTCCACGACCAGCACTAGACACAGAGCCTGCTTGCCCTCTCTTATTGGCTTGTGACTGTCTGCCTCTCCTTCTTGGCCTTCCAGACATACTAATGGCCTGTAGCTGCACTAAGCTGGGATAGAATACCTGTAATTTTCTTCAGGTAGCTTTATATACTGTAACCAGACAAGCCTGCCTGTCAGTAGGAAGATAACAGGAACGGATCTAGCTGAACACTGTGAGCAGGACGCACTGCACTAAATGTAAATAGCAGGAACGGATCTAGCTGAACACTGTGAGCAGGACGCACTGCACTAAATGTAAATAGCAGGAACAGATCTAGCTGAACACTGTGAGCAGGACGCACTGCACTAAATGTAAATAGCAGGAACGGATCTAGCTGAACACTGTGAGCAGGACGCACTGCACTAAATGTAAATAGCAGGAACGGATCTAGCTGAACACTGTGAGCAGGACGCACTGACTGCACTAAATGTAAATAGCAGGAACGGATCTAGCTGAACACTGTGAGCAGGACGCACTGCACTAAATGTAAATAGCAGGAACAGATCTAGCTGAACACTGTGAGCAGGACGCACTGCACTAAATGTAAATAGCAGGAACGGATCTAGCTGAACACTGTGAGCAGGACGCACTGACTGCACTAAATGTAAATAGCAGGAACGGATCTAGCTGAACACTGTGAGCAGGACGCACTGCACTAAATGTAAATAGCAGGAACAGATCTAGCTGAACACTGTGAGCAGGACGCACTGCACTAAATGTAAATAGCAGGAACGGATCTAGCTGAACACTGTGAGCAGGACGCACTGCACTAAATGTAAATAGCAGGAACAGATCTAGCTGAACACTGTGAGCAGGACGCACTGCACTAAATGTAAATAGCAGGAACGGATCTAGCTGAACACTGTGAGCAGGACGCACTGACTGCACTAAATGTAAATAGCAGGAACGGATCTAGCTGAACACTGTGAGCAGGACGCACTGCACTAAATGTAAATAGCAGGAACGGATCTAGCTGAACACTGTGAGCAGGACACACTGCACTAAATGTAAATAGCAGGAACGGATCTAGCTGAACACTGTGAGCAGGACGCACTGACTGCACTAAATGTAAATAGCAGGAACGGATCTAGCTGAACACTGTGAGCAGGACGCACTGCACTAAATGTAAATAGCAGGAACAGATCTAGCTGAACACTGTGAGCAGGACGCACTGACTGCACTAAATGTAAATAGCAGGAACGGATCTAGCTGAACACTGTGAGCAGGACGCACTGCACTAAATGTAAATAGCAGGAACGGATCTAGCTGAACACTGTGAGCAGGACGCACTGCACTAAATGTAAATAGCAGGAACGGATCTAGCTGAACACTGTGAGCAGGACGCACTGCACTAAATATAAATAGCAGGAACGAATCTAGCTGAACACTGTGAGCAGGACGCACTGACTGCACTAAATGTAAATAGCAGGAACGGATCTAGCTGAACACTGTGAGCAGGACGCACTGCACTAAATGTAAATAGCAGGAACGGATCTAGCTGAACACTGTGAGCAGGATGCACTGACTGCACTAAATGTAAATAGCAGGAACAGATCTAGCTGAACACTGTGAGCAGGACGCACTGCACTAAATGTAAATAGCAGGAACGGATCTAGCTGAACACTGTGAGCAGGACGCACTGCACCAAATGTAAATAGTCTAGATAGAAGATAACAGGAACGGATCTAGCTAAACTGAATACAGTGTATATATATATATGCAACACCAGGGATGCATATATATACACAATACACTGTAAGTGCAGCTAACTGACTGACTGTTCTGCCTAATCTATCTAACTCAAATCAAATGACACTGTCTGTCTCTCTCTCTATCTCTCAGCACACCGGAACACACACTACACAGGGCCGCCGTGCAGGCGGCCTTATATAGTGTGGGGCGTGTACTAAATCCCCTGAGCCATAATTGGCCAAAGCCACCCTGGCTTTGGCCAATTACAGCTCTCTCTACTGACGGCGCTGTGATTGGCCAAGCATGCGGGTCATAGTGCATGCTTGGCCAATCATCAGCCAGCAATGCACTGCGATGCCGCAGTGAATTATGGGCCGTGACGCGCCACACGAATTTGGCGCGAATGGCCCATATCGTTCGCAATTCGACGGACGGTCGAACAGCCGATGTTCGAGTCGAACATGGGTTCGACTCGAACACGAAGCTCATCCCTACTCTCCATACATGAAATAAATAAACAAATATATCAGAAAAGTGCAAAAAACACCTATTGATCAATAACTCTCCATGGGATAAATCTATGAAAAATAGGAAAAAACGTGCACTAAAAAACAGTATATTGCATAAAGTGTCACATGCAAAACTCAAATATAACCATATGAGTGACAGATGATGTTTAAATCAACAGTTGTCCTTATTTGTGAAAATCCTCCAACAAAACTTGACGTAACAGTGTTCAGTAAAGAGTTCCAAAAGAAAGTTTTGGTGCATAAAGTGTTCAAAGGAAAAATAAATGTCCAGTTGCTGAGTCAAAGTACCACAAACATGCCGTGATGTGCCTCGGTGACCCCCAAAGTGGTTGCGCTCACCTTAGAGCGTGTGACACAGTGTTCAGCTGCGTCAAAACACGCTGTGGAGCCACCCCTGGGCTCAGTAGTTAGTAACAGATGATCTCCAATCAGGCTCTCTATGGCTCCATAGGCATCATACCAAAAAGATAAATGGACTATATAGTGTGATATCGCCAAATACTTTTATTAAAAATACACCCAATCCCCACACTGGGGTACTCACATTTTTCAGGTGCTACTGTGGACCATACAATACAGGTCCAACAAATGCTAATCGGTGTGCTACGGGGTATAGGATATTCACAACCCAGCTCTGTGCTGTTCGCTCTGTCCTGGCCCCCCTCCCTTGGCATATACCCCGCAGCACACCGATTTAAATATCACCTGTCACTCATATGGTTATATTTGAGTTTTGCATGTGACACGTTATGCAATATACTGTTTTTTAGTGCACGTTTTTTCCTATTTTTCATAGATTTATCCCATGGAGAGTTATTGATCAATAGGTGTTTTTTGCACTTTTCTGATATATTTGTTTATTTATTTCATGTATGCAGAGTTAATTATAGATTAGGAGAATCCGTATTATTTGCACATTGCACTTTAGAAGTATAGATAGACAATATAATTTCCATATATTTCATTTTTATTATATATGGTATCACTATGGTGAACGGACACATATGAAGCACACCTAAGCGCAGCACAATTTTTTATTTAAGCTATTGTGTTCTGATGGGTGAACTGCCCCCACCCCCGCCAGAACACACTGATCAGCGCTCCCAGCCATTGGCTACTTGTAGGCAAGTGCAGTCTACTTTCTCCTCTGCAGGTGGAGCTACCTGAAGTAGGACTGCAGCTGGAGAGTAAGCCAGGAAAAAAATCCTCTATGGTTTCCTGGGGAAGTGATCTGGCTCCCAGGTTTGGCACACTTTTGGCGAGTCTGTAGAGTAGGGACAGGTGAACCGCCTATGAGGGACAGTATTAGCGCTAGGAAAAGGTTCCTGACGAGGTGGGAAAGCGTAGGGTTACATAGCTTCTGGACACCTTCCTTATTGGGCATGAGACGACCAGGCCGCATTCTGTCCTCTTCCAACAGATGCTGTCAGTCCGGCTTCACGTGTTTGGAAACTCTGGGGTTGATTTACTAAAGGCAAGTAGACTGTGCACTTTGAAAAGTGCAGTTGCTCCAGAGCTTTGTAAATGAGCATAAGCTCTGCTGACTTCATGTGCAAGCAAAAACGCAGTTTTTTTTATTTTACTTGCACATGATTGGGTATTCTTTGCAAAATGAAATTTTACCTCATTTACTAAACTCTGGAGTAGGGATAAGCCGAACAACCCCCCCCCCCGGTTCGGTTTGCAGCAGAACACGCAAACACCGTTAAAGTCTATGGGACAGGAACGTGAAAAATCAAAAGTGCTGATTTTAAGGGTTAATATGCAAGTTATTTTCATAAAAAGTTTTCGGGGGCCTGGGTCCTGCCCCAGGGGACATGTATCAATGCAAAAAAAAAGGTTTCAAAACGGTGTTTTTTTCAGGAGCAGTGATTTTAATAATGCTTAAAATGAAACAATAAAAGTGAAATATTCCTTTCAATTTCGTACCTGCATCGGAGGGGGGCGGGGTCACCCGGGTACATCACCACATGGCCCCACCCTCAGTATTAACAGAACTGACACCCGAAAGGACGGTCATTGCGGCGGGTGCCTCCCATGGAGGCGGATCGATGGCGGCGTGCAGGTTTTTTTTTTCCAGTCCGTCAGCGGAGCGAGAGAAGAAGATGTATGAACTTTGTGGGACATTTTTATTTTTTTATTTTTTAATAAAGGACTTGTCCCAAGATGTGTCTTGTGTTTTTTTAACATCTTGACACTTTTTTGTGAAATGGTAGGGGTACAATAGACCCATTACCATTTCAAACAGGGGGGCTGGGATCTGGGGGTCCCCTTGTTAAAGGGGGCTTCCAGATTCCAATAAGTCCCCCGCCCGCAGACCCCCACAACCACCGGGCAAGGGTTGTGGGGATGAGGACCCTGTCCCCATCAACATGGGGACAAGGTGCTTTGGGGGCTACCCCAAAGCACTCTCCCCATGTTGAGGGCATGTGGCCTGGAAAAAAATGAAGGACCTGGTATGGAATTTGGGGGGACACCCACACCTTTTTTATTTTAAAATTTTGGTTTGGGGTTCCCCTTAATATTCATACCAGACCCAAAGGGCCTAATATGGATTTTTGGGGGGACCCCCATGCCGTTTTTTTCAATGACTTTTATCTGTATTGCCGAGACCCGACAATTCAATATAGCCGTGAGTAGTTTTAAATGACTTTTTTTCCTTAAGGCCCCTTTCACACTGGGGCGGGACGTGCGTCGGCTATTTTTAGCGGCGATTTACCGTCGTTTTAGCGGCAGTATTCGGTAGCTAGCGGGGCGGTTTTACCCCCCGCTAGCAGCCAAAAAAGTGTTAAAAAACACCACAAAGCGCCTCCGCAGAGGCGCTTTGCTTGCGGTATAGCCACGTTGCCCCATTGATTTCAATGGGCAGGAGCGGTGAAGGAGCAGTGTATACACCGCTCCTTCACTGCTCCAAAGATGCTGCTAGCAGAACTTTTTTCCTTGTTCTGCCAGCGCATCGCTCCAGTGTGAAAGCCCTCGGGGCTTTCACATTGGAGACAAAGCAGCGGCTCTTTCAGGTCGCTTTGCAGGTGCTATTTTTAGCACTGTAGCACCTGAAAAGCGCCCCAGTGTGAAAGGGGTCTTAGAAATGTCATTTTGTGCAGGGACTGTTCTAAACATGGGAAAAATGCGCCACTTTACAGGCATACTATAGACACCCCCCAGGTACGAAATTTAAAGGAATATTTCACTTTTATTGTTTCACTTTAAGCATTATTAAAATCACTGCTTTTTTTCAACTTTTTTTGCATTGATACATGTCCCCTGGGGCAGGACCCGGGTCCCCAAACACTTTTTATGACAATACCAAGCATATAAGCCTTTAAAATGAGCACTTTTTATTTCTTACATAGACTTTTAAAGAGTGTTCCGCGGCTTTCGAATTTGCCGCGAACACCCCAAATTGTTTGTTATTCGGCGAACAGGCGAACACCCAATGTTCGAGTCGAACTTATATTCAACTTGAACATTGGGCTCATCCCTAATCTCTAGGAAACTGGTAATGAATACAGGTGCATACCTAAGAAAGAGGAAAAAGGTGGGGGCTGTTTAGAAGTTCAAGCAACATATTGAATGATTTAAAGTGATGTAGCTTAAAATAAACTTAACCCAGCCTTAAGCAATTTTAAGGAACCTTATGGGTTATGTGAGTACATGTTAGTCTTCAGATTGATCCCAGGGCTCATAAAGAGTTCCCTGGGTCCAAGACTTAGGCTGTACATGGGGTCTGATTTCTGCCAAAATCAAGAGTAGGCCCTGCTCATCCTATCAATGATTCTCATCCCTGTAATTCAATTATCAAATGACAGAACTTAAATGGCCAATACTCACCATTTGAAAGTTGATAGTTGAATGACAGGGTTGGAGTTTTGTGATACGATGGAATGTGGCTTAATCCATACTTGGGTCCAGGATTCAAGTGGCTCCACATGGACACATTAATTAATATGAAGAAGAATAATGAAGGTACCACTGTTACCTTAGAAACACTTTATGCCAGGTCAGGCCTTAAATAATGAATTTCTGTATTCACAACAACTACAAATGTTGCTTGGTAATTAAAGGGATGGAGCATGTATAAAAGGCAATATTTCATCTATGTACAAAGAAATATGTTCTGTTAAAAAATGCTAAAAATGTAATAGGAAGAATTGCAAAGGCTTGTGATGATATGGCAAGTGACCTTTTGCAATCATAATCCAGTTTAAACTAATCAGAGCAGTTGAAGTTTAACTGGGTAATACAATGTTATACAATTGTAATATTGTAGTTAGTCTCACTAGTCTCAAAAAAAATTAAATGTGTTGTAAATGCAGGGTCTGATATAATAAAGTGTTACCCACACAATAAATACATCTATACTTTTATTTTTATGTCTTTATTAAAAGAAAAAAAATCTTCCCCATTTGCCATTTTATTAAAAACTATCACAAAGCAAACCAAGCAGGTCTTCTTTTCTTGCAATTCCTGTGCTGGGTTCTTCAAGCATGGAAAACCCCTATCATCACAATTGCTCTTTTCATATGAACACATACCATTTTCTAGAGATTAATTATTGAACTTGAAAAGGTGTACTATTTAAAATGGTTGTAAACCCAGGAAAAAAAACAAAAACCTGCAAGACAAAGGCATAATGTTCTAGTATGCATCGCATACTAGCATATTATGAAATATTTACCTTAGAACGAAGCCCTCTCAGCGGCGCTCAGTCACCACTGAGAGTGCTGACATCTTCTCCCATCTTTTCTCCTGGGATCGCGGGCTCTGGCGCTGTGAGTGGCCAGAGCCACGATGATGTCACCCATGCGCACGGGAGCCCTCGGTTCTGGCAAGAAGCTCACCTTGTGATCCTGACAATAACACACTTTCTGTTATAGGATAACAACGCTTACTGACTGCACTGTCAGTACAGAAGATGACCCCTCTCCTCATTTGTATACCAATAGGTTGGGTATGTTCTGTAGTCCACAGACTCTGAACTGAGAAGAACTGATAACACTGCTTTTGATTTCAGTGCAGCACATACAGGGAGCACAAAAAGTTTAAGGTTTATGGGATTTCTCACAGGATCAACAGGTATTTTTCTGTACTTGCAGCTCTTTAACTGATTCCTGCCAGGCCTATAGACAGCCAGAAGGGTGGTCTCTCATTCTGGGTGGGTGTCATATGATGTCCTCCCCAGAATGAGCCTCACATGGGCCTCAAAGCGTGATCTGTCACTGGCTGTGTCCATCAGACACAGCCGATGACAAATCACTGTACCAGCCCACTGCCAGTACCATGTGATTGCCGTGACCAATCAATTGTGCACACGGGGTGGTTTCCATTCATGCAATTCATTGTGTGCATTTGTGTTGCTTGCTGTTATTTGTCACAGTGATCACATGGTAGTGACAGGGCAAATCACAGCCCATCTGCACCATGTGATTAGCTGTGGCCAATCACAGCTAATCCCAATAGCATGCACTGAATTGATGCATTTTATTCAGAAAAAAAGGATTGCTTATAACAGTTACATTTATTGTTATAAGCAATCATAGTGTGTAAAAAAAAATCCTGGTCACCAGTAGTAAAACGTTACTATGGTAACACTGCATTGCTCTGGTCACAGTGTGTAATAAAAACGGTAAAATAATGTAATGAAAAAGAAAAGAATATTTTAAAAAATTGTCACCAGTCAGTGTCCCTGATCACTGCCACACCAAATATATGATGACACTGTGCTGCACTGGTGACAGTACAATATGTAAAAAGTAAAAAAAAAAGTGAAAAAAAAACTTTTTAAAATTTCTTAATTTTCCAAAAAATTGTGCCAAAAAATGACAGTTTCAAAAAAAACCCTATGCCTCTTACTAAATACCTTGGACTTTCTACTCTCCAAAAGGGGGTCATTTTGGGGATATTTGTACTGTCCTGGCATTTTCAAGCCTCAATAAATTAGATCAGTACATAGTTACATAGTTAGTCAGGTTGAAAAAAGACACAAGTCCATATAGTTCAAAAAAATAAAATAAAAAATACAAATCACATCTACAGAATCCTATACCCACAGTTGATCCAGAGGAGGTTGAAAACCCCCAGCAAAGCATGATCCAATTTTCTACAGCAGGGGAAAAAATTAATTCCTGATCCCCTGAGAGGCAATCAGATTTTCCCTGGATCAACTTTACCTATAAATGTCAGTACCCAGTTATGTTATGTACATTTAGGAAAGAATCCAGTGCTTTTTTAAAGTAATCTACTGAGCTTGCCAGAACCACCTCCAGAGGGAGTCTATTCCACATTTTCACAGCTCTTACTGTGAAGAAACCTTTCTGTATTTGGAGATGAAATCGTTTTTCCTCTAGACATAAAGAGTGCCCTCTTGTCCTCTGTGATGACCTTAAAGTGAATAACTCAACACCAAGTTCACTATATGGACCACTTATGTATTTGTACATGTTGATCATATCCCCCCTTAATCTCCTCTTACCCAGAGGCAATAAATTCAGTTCCTCTAATCTTTCCTCATTGCTGAGCTCCTCTATGCCTCTTATCAGTTCGGTTGCCCTTCTCTGCACTTTCTCCAGTTTCCTGATATGCTTTTTTAGAACTGGTGCTCAAAACTGAACTGCATATTCCAGATGAGGTCTTACTATTGATTTGTTCAGGGGCAAAATGATCTCTCTCTCTCTATCTCTGGAGTCCATGAGACTTTGCTAGCTTTGGAAACTGCAGCTTGGCATTGCATGCTCTTATTGAGCTTATGATCTATCAAAACCCCCAGATCCTTCTCCACTATGGATTCCCCCAGTTGTACTTCCCCTAGTATGTATGATGCATACATATTCTTAGCCCCCAAGTGCATAACCTTACATTTATCAATTTTTACATCATGATTGATCGATTTTCATAAATATATACCATAGTTTGTGGACTCTATAACTTTCCACAGACTAAATAACATACACTGATTTGAGTTATTTTCACTAAAGAAATGTAGCATATACATTGTGGCCTAAATGTATGAATAAAAATTATTTATTTGCACAATTTTATAACAGAAACAAAGAAAAATGCACTTTTTTTTTCAAAAATGTCAGTATTTAATTTATTTAGCAAATAAGAAAAAAAAACAACAAGTGGTGCGTAAATACCACCAAAAGAAAGCTCTATTTGTGTGAAAAAAATATAAAATTTCATATGGGTACAGTGTTGCATGCGTGCAATTGCCATTCAAAGTCTGACAGCACCGAAAAGCTGAAAATTTGCCTGGGCAGGAAGGAGGTAAAGTGCCCAGAATTGAACTGGTTAAAAGAGACAAAACATGTGAAACTATGTTTTTTTTCCCAAACATGGGAAAAACAGACACAAAATGGGGGGGAAGGTTAAGGTTCAGGTCCACCGTAGCATTTGCATTGGCAAGGCAGAGTAGGACTAACCATAAGAGGGATTACTTTGATACAGTTAGCCAGCTTAAACATGTATTGCAATATGTGTGTACTAAAAATCCCTGTTTTTCATTGCAAAGTTTGCTAGAAAGGGTATATAGCAGTGTGCAGAGGGTTATCCAGTATTTGTACATTCTTGTGTTAATATGTGGTCACGCCCCTTTAGCACCTGATAGATTATACACATGTACAAGCTATTGGGATTGGAGCACAGGTATATCTTGTTTTTTTTACCAAACATACACATAAAATTGTTTTACCATACAAGAATAAATAAATTAATTCTGTAGAAAAACTCCCAAATACCTGCTTTGAAATACTTTAATACCCTAATAAATACCCTGATAGTATCAGGGTAACACGTGATGCAGACACATGACACATGGATTTGATTTTTACTTCAAAACACTGGGCATGCATAAGAAAGTACTATGTTGATAGTTTACTTCTATAGGTGGGATGAAGAAACACCGATGCCACTGGGGGACTCATATTGAGATGTGGTGGCACCAGAAGTAACAGAACCACTGTGATTTTTTTGCAGTGCTATCACTTATACAAAACACTATCCAGTATGTAACTGAGATTTAGTACTTGATATATAAATAATTCTGGTCTCAGAGTGGTCCTGATACTGCTACAATGCATTGATTATGCATTAGGACTGCCACAGACAGAAAATAAATTTGCCTTGACTTCCACTTTAAGGTGGAACATATTCAGTCCCTGTAGGGTCCAAAGAAAATAAATCCATCCAGAAATAAATTCTAAGAACTCAGCCTGTCTTGTGCAGACACCAGAAAATTGAAGGCCCATCAATATTCCATTGAAAAAAAAGAGTTAACACAATAGGCTTAAAAACCTTTCAAACATTAAAGCATCAGGATTTTATGTGCGACATAGTGAAACTGCTCTGAATGTATAATTAACTGAGCATCACCTGTTTTTAGATTACATTTTTTTCAAACAATTTTTCCAGTTTTGCCTTAGGATACATGAAGCAGAGAAACAATGGGCACAGAAATTAGCTCTTTAATGTGTGTGTTATGCTCTCAGTAGCACTTTTTATGAATCTACTGAGATTACAAAGCTAATTAGTCAATTGGGTTTACAATAGTAGGTTATGGTTTTGCATTATTTAAGCTGCTCTTGTTTATAAGTATACAAAAAAATAATAACATGCAGCATATATAAAATTATTACATTTTATTGCAATGTACACATATGGTGAGCATGAACTTATCCTCCATAGAACATCAACGCACCAGGCCTCTTACCAAAGAAAATGGACCACTGAATTACAGGTGGTCAAACAAGCATGATACATCCACAGCACCACGAAACCACTTCACTTGAATCATAGATGGCTGGGTCTTGTAGTCTCACCAGATGGAAGTTCAAAGGTGCATGCATAGGATACAAGAAAGCAACTCCTCATGCTGTAGTATATTAAAACCAGGATCACATTTATTTAAAAACAGCCAGGGTACTCACATGTACCAAATTGGCCCGGTTTTCTCTCCTTCCCTCTTTCAGAGACAAGATGGGCATACTGTATAATTGTTTCCTATCTGGTCTCCCTAAACATGGCCGCCGTGGGGGTGTTTAGCCATGTACATCTAAGCCTTGATGTAAACATCTGGTTTGGGCATGGTTCCGATGAGAGGCTTGGAGTGCAGGGGGAATGGCATTTCTATTCGTCCTCCCTCCTATATAAAAAAGATACGACAAGCTCTGACCATGCTCCTGACAACGTTCTATTGGATGAAACGCCGCTAGGGTGGAGCTCTGATGTCACAACGCTGTCACATATCGACCGCACCCCTCTTTGTGGTTGTAAACAAATGCTATCTGTAACAGACTGCTGCTTCAGATATGCTTGTTTTTATTTGCTAAAATGTGAGTACCCTGGCTGTTTTTAAATAAATGTGATCCTGGTTTTAATATACTACACCATGAGGAGTTGCTTTCTTGTATTCTATGTATGCACCTTTGAACTTCCATCTGGTGAGATTACAAGACCCAGCCATCTATGATTCAAGTGAAGTGGTTTTGTGGTGCTGTGGATGTATCATGCTTGTTTGACCACCTGTAATTCAGTGATCTATTTTCTTTTGTAAGAGGCCTGCTGTGTTGATGTTTAGTGGAGGATAAGTTTGTGCTCACTTAATTGTGTTTTTGTCCACACCGTGGGTGGTTCCAGATTTTTCCCTGAACAAGGACTTTATTTTAAACACTATGAACTTTTACTTATAATTGTAATGTTATGTTACTAGCGCTGCATACATTTATTATTTTTTATGCTTTTTATTTTATTTGTTACTATACAATTTATGTCAGCTGCTTTATTAGTAATAGCACAGCGATTAACTTTGAATTTAATGTACACATATGAATATAAATAATTTTAGTGATTTTTTTTCATCAAATATTTCTTGGTATAGCTGAAGCCTGGGGGCTAACTTGTGATATGCAAGTGAACTTAATTTCTGCTTTTTCTATCACTGGTTTTCTGCAATTGTAGTGTAATCTAAAACATCTTATCTCTATTGTTGTTGTTTTTTTTTTTCATTGTATTTTTTCTCACCATGCATACAGTGGTTACACTCAGCTATGAGTTACAAGTTAAATATTTACAGTGGATGTGGTCTCAAAATATGCTTTTTTTAATACATAGCTTTTTCAGTAGCTCAATTTGCATATATATTATAGAAAAACATTAAATAAACCTTATATATTGTAGTACTATATTTGAAACATGGTTTGAGGTGGAGTATAATTGCAGTTTTAACCACTTCAGCCCCGGAAGACTTGGCTGCTCAATGACCAGGCCATTTTTTGTGATCATCATCACTTTAACTGACAATTGCGAGGTCATGCAATTCTGTACCCAAACAAAATTGATGTCCTTTTTTTCCCACAAATAGAGCTTTCTTTTGGTGGTATTTGATCATCTCTGTGGTTTTTATTTTTTGCGCTATAAACAAAAAAAAGCTACAATTTTGAAACAAACACAGTATTTTGTATTTTTTTGCTATAATAAATATCCCCATTTTTTTTAGAAAAAGGCTATTTTTTTCTTCAGTTTAGGTTGATATGTTTCCTTCTACATATTTTTGGTAATAAAAATCACAATAAGCTTATATTGATTGGTTTGCGCGAAAGTTATAGCGTCTACAAAATAGAGGAAAGTTTTATGGTTTATTTATTTTTTTTACTAGTAATGGCAGTGATCAGCAATTTTTATCGGGACTGCGACATTATGGCGGACAGATGGCGGACACTTTTGACACATTTTTGGGGCCATTGACAATTATACAGCGATCAGTGTTATAAAAATGCACTGATTACTGTGTAAATGTCACTGGCAGGGAAGGGGTTGACACTAGGGGACGCTCAAGGGGTTAACTGTGTTACCTAGTGTGTGTTCTATCTGTAGGGGGATGGGAGTGACTGAAGGAAATGACAGATGGTTGTTACTAGCTAGTAGAAACTCACAATCTGTCTCTCCTCACAGAACAGGGATTTGTGTGTTTACACACACACACACGTCCCTGTTCTGGCTTTCATGCCCGCGACCGCACGTGGCCAGTATATATCGTACCCGTCGGCCATGCGCATCGGCACCCCTGCAGTGCAGCCTGCTATCCCACTTAAAGAAAGCCATGTACAGCTATGGCAGTTTGCGGGATCATGCCGACCTGCCACAGTATAATGACGGCGGCTGGTCAGCAAGCGGTTAAAGTATAGTATAGTTTCAATATGTATCTTCACTATGCACATTATGCCAAACCTTGCTAATGTGGAACAATATACTTTTTTTTTTTGGGGGGGGGGGTCATACATTGTATAGGAGAGCATCTTAAAGATGGCTATACACTGATCACAATTCAATTGGTTTGGCAGGGAATGGCCACAGTTTTATTAGCTTTATTAGCGTGTGCCCTTCTTGCCTCGATATAAGTCGATCATTTAATCGACTTCTGGGATATATCTGCAAATTTTGTCACTGTCAAGCAATGTGCTGGCAGGGGGATTCCTCCATCTGTATATATGGAAGAATCTGTTATTTACTAAATCCCTAGCTGCTTTATACCTTTTCTGCTTGTATTTCATGCAACATTTAATAATTTTTGCCTTTTCCCGTTTGATAAATGAAGATTAGCACATGGACTAAGGTCCAGGTGGCCAATGTGTAAACATCAGTATAAATAGGGAGGCATAAATAAGAGTTGGCTGTAGTGTCACTTGGGAGGATTTGAGGCTTAGTATGTGTGCTTAATTTGAGGCTTAATAAAGTGCTGCACAAACAGTTTGTTCTATATGGACCCTGTATTATAATAATCATAATTATACTACATCAAGGTCTTACTTGCCAGACCAGAAGCTGCAGACAGGGAAACATGCCCAAAGGTGCTATGCTCACTTTGTCTCTCAGCTAAAGTTAGAGGTTCTTTTTTTTAATAACAAACTTGTCATACTTACCTGTTCTATGCAATGTTTTTGCACAGATCAGCCCCAGTTTTCCTTTTCTGGGGTCCCTCGCTGGCACTCTGAGCTCTTCTCGCAGCACCCGGTCGGCGCAGTGGTGGTACTGGGATTTTACCCCCCTCAGTACCACCACTGCGCTGACCGGGTGCTGCGGCAATTGGATTGGAGGGATCCTGGGCACTCCTACCATTGTTGGATGTGCCTGGACCCTCCCCTTCGCCACAAGGCCTCCTGGTTAGTGTAGTCAGAGGCTTGGTGGCAGCCGGTGCGCATGCGCGCAGGCGACTTCTATGTCCCCCTCAAACCGGGGACGTCGGAGGGCTGATTTAAACCGGCCCATCAGGCTGTCAGTTCAGCCTGAGCCGGAGGGAGACACTTGTACTGTGGCTAAGTCTGTGAGGTAAGATGTTATGCAACTGAATTGACTATCTATAATTCATTTCCACGTCTCTGTTTTATTGGCCACTACTATTCCCTTATCTGGAGGAGGCTATTCATATATTTAATATCTTAATCCTTGGGGTTATGCTACTTTCTCTCTCTGTGCCCATACAAGCAAGTAACACTCTTGGCTTCACGATTTTCCACCACCAAGCCAGATTTTAAAGAAACTGCCCGCACGCTGGCCTTCATTTCGAGAAAAGGTGATCCCCACGAGCTAATCTCCCACAATAGCTAAAAAGTCAATTTCTCCAAGGAAGTTCATTATTACAGGAATCAACAGAATGTCTGTCACTGTGAGGATGTGTGCCCAAACAGGCATCCAAGTGTCAAAGTGAGTCAAACACCTCCACCAAAGACTATGATCTATGAAACTAAGGTTCTGACCGCTGCTGGCTTAACTGTCAAATTTGATTTGAATTGTTTTATATTGGACAGATGAGTATTTGTAATAACATTGTATATTTGAATGTATTCTTAATATGTTTTTAATATGTTTTGTAAAGGAAAAGCCATGGTGTGATTTAATTCTAATAGGGATTATGCTATTTTAATTATATTTGTTGCAGAGGTTAGAGTACCCCTTTAATGTGGCTCCAAGTGATTCTGCTTGCTTATTGACAAGGGCAGGGCGTTTTTAATATATGTGTGGCAGCAGTATCTTGTTGTGATTTGTCTCCCCTGTCTTACCTATCAAATAGGCTGCAGTAAAAAATAAAGATAAAATGAATGTTTTAGTTTGGGGTTTAGCAATTCTTTTTAACCACTTGACAGAGGAGGGGTGCGGCTCTCGTTCTGGGATGACATCTTATGACATTGCCCCAAAAAGTGCGCTCTCTCACGCACGCGGGGGCTCGCAGCACAGTGATCATGGCCGCGCCGTGTTCCTAGGATCATCAGTGCCCTGGTTACATTAAAGCCCCCAGTGCCCATCAGTGCCACCAATCAGTGCCCATCAGTGCCACCAATCAGTGCCCATCAGTGACAGCAATCAGTAGCCATTAGTGATGCCAGTCAGTGCTGCCCATCAATGACCATCAGTGCCCATTGGTGCGGCCCATCAGTGCCCATCGGTGCCACCCATCAGTGCCGCCTATCCATGCCACATATCAGTGCCTACCAGTGCTACCTATCAGTACCCATCAGTGCCACCTATCAGTGCCCACCAGTGCCGCCCATCAGTGCCACATATCAGCGCCACTTATCAGTGCCCATCAGTGCGGTATATTAGTGCCTCCTCATCAGTGCCACCTAATCAGTACCCATAAGTTCCACCTCATTAGTGCCCATCAGTGCAGCCTATCAGTGCCCATCAGTGCAGCCTCATCAGCGCACATCAATGAAGGAGAAAAATTACTTATTTACAAAATTTATTGCCAGAAACCAAGCCAAGAAACTTTTTTTTTTAAATATTTGGTCTTTTTTTTTTTAGTAAAAAATAAAAAACCCAGCAGTGATTAAATACCAGCAAACAAAATCTCTATTTGTGTGAAGAAAATGCTTAAAAATTCATTTGGGCACAGTGTTGCATGACCGCGCAATTGTCATTCAAAATGCGACAGTGCTAAAAGCTTAAAAATGGCCTGGGCAGGAAGGGGGTGAATGTGCCCTGTATTGAAGTGGTTAAACTATAAGCTCGCGGCTCTGCTGTTAATCTTGGGAAGCATGAGGGTGGCGTCTGGTTACCATGGTGATCAATTTGATATTTCAATCGCACACATTCCCTGTAAAATGGCACAAAAATGAATGGGTGCTGTAGTGATCACCAGTTGGGTTCTGGAAGTATCAGACAAACGAACATCATCGCCAGCACACCATGGATGAGCAAAAAGAGGTTGTCCAAAAAAGGTTTTTAATGGAAAAGAGTTACATCACAAAAGAGGTGCAACGTTTTGGGGCCGCGCAGCCCCGAAACGTTGCACCTCTTTTGTGATGTAACTCTTTTCCATTAAAAACCTTTTTTGGACAACCTCTTTTTGCTCATCCATGGTGTGCTGGCGATGATGTTCGTTTTTCTGGTTACCATGGTGCCCATGACTGTGCATGTAAATGCAGGGTGACTGAGTGGCTCCATTCCCACTGACGAATGTGAACAGGGGAGGAATTACGTATGACATGGCCATCTTTTTGGTTGATTGTTTAATTTCAGAGCACTCAACATCAGCACCTGATACAAGTGCTTTACTTGTAAGTTTTTTACCTTTTTAAAATAAATATACATACAGCAGGGAGAACTAGATGTTTTTCTATTTTATCCATTTACATATACATCATGGAGGGATCACTGTATTCGCCACTGAATAACCATCGGATGACTTGTATTCCCAAAGGCTCGATTCACACCTATGCATGTTGCTTTTGAGCGTTTTTGGAGGGTTTTTTTTCATGCTTGCCACGTTTTTGAGCCGCGTTTTTGCCGCGATTTTGCCGCGATTTGCGTTTTGCGTTTTTTTTTTATTTTATTTTTTTACATTTTTTTTTTACAGTCTTAAAAAAAAATAAAAAAAAAAAAAAAAACGGCAAAAATGCACCAAAAACGCATCAAAAACGCTGCAAAAATGGTGCACTTGCGTTTTTGATGCTTGTCCATTGAATTCTATTACATGCAAAACGCTGCATTTTGCATGAAAAAAAGTCCCTGACCCTTTCCAAAAATGCAGAGAAACAAAAAGGCATTGATGTGAACATGTTCCATAGGAACCCATGTTAAAAAATTCCCGTGCATTTCTGCAAAATGCAAAATGCATCAAAAAACGCGCTAGTGTGAATGGAGCCTTATTGGGGAAAGCGCTTATAGACCATCCTGGTTTCAGGGTCATACAAAGGAGGTGAGTGGCTGCTAATGTCTTTGTTGGAGGTGTTTGACTCACTTTGACACTTGCATGCCTGTTTGGACACACATCCTCACAGTGGCAAACATCCTGTTGATTCCTGTAATAATGAACTTCAAAAAATTGATGTTTTAGCTATTAGTTAGTTATTACTGAATGGTTTTGTGCTGCACTGTTATGTTTTGATTTTGTATTGAGGTATTGTGTATTGGCCTTTTAATGTTCAGCATGCAACTAAATTTTAGTTTATTTTATGGATTTAGCTTCAGGAGCTTAAGCCGAATATATATTTTGCATTATTGTGTTAACCCTTCCTATTTACAATCTTTTGGATAGTTTTTCTCATGCTATAGTATCCTGGAGGTTATCTCAAGGCCTTTCCCTGGTCCACGATGGCCATGACCGCTCACTGTGTGTTTCCAGAAATGATGCTGTTCATGCCGGACGTGATGTTATTGGTGGGTGGTGAATGCACCGTCCAGACTAGGAAAGGTGGAGGATACACCATGGGAGACAGCTGCTCTTCCCAACCTCATTACCATGCACCTGGGATCTAATTTTTGGTGCTACGATTTTGCAACACCATTTGCCAGTGTGGGACATCTGATCATTACCTTCCCTCTTTATAAGCCCTTATGCTGTATGTGTTTGGTGCATACCACCTACTGACTGCATTGTGTGGTAGTCACTCTGTTTCCCCCTGTTGGGACCATATTTATTGTTAAGCTGCTGTTTTGCCACTATATCATGGGGGATTTTTCTTTACATTATCACACTAAGGCTCGATTCACACTAGCGCGTTTTTTGATGCATTTTGCATTTTGCAGAAATGCACGGGAATTTTTTAACATGGGTTCCTATGGAACATGTTCACATCAATGCCTTTTTGTTTCTCTGCATTTTTGGAAAGGGTCGGGGACTTTTTTTCATGCAAAATGCAGCATTTTGCATGTAATGGATTTCAATGGACAAGCATCAAAAACGCAAGTGCACCGTTTTTGCAGCGTTTTTGCAGCGTTTTTGATGCGTTTTTGATGCGTTTTTGCAGTTTTTGTTTTTTTTTTTTTTTTTTTTTTTTTTTTACTTTTTTTTTAGACTGTAAAACAAAACTGTAAAAAAAAAAAAAAAAAAAAAAAAAACGCAAAACGCAAATCGCGGCAAAAACGCGGCTCAAAAACGTGGCAAGCATGAAAAAAAAACCTCCAAAAACGCTCAAAAGCAACATGCATAGGTGTGAATCGAGCCTAACGCTGCATTTTGCATGAAAAAAAGTCCCTGACCCTTTCCAAAAATGCAGAGATACAAAAAGGCATTGATGTGAACATGTTCCATAGGAACCCATGCTAAAAAATTCCCATGCATTTCTGCAAAATGCAAAATGCATCAAAAAACGCGCTAGTGTGAATGGAGCCTTATAGTATATTCTAATTAAAAAAACTTTATAGGCCCATTTTTGATCCTTTTGGCTTTGCATCCTGGTGCCTTTTTGGATCGGTATTATTTTAGTATGGTTGGCCATTTGTTGATGCCCTATGCACTGTCTGTGTGTTTTAGTGGTTTAACTTTAAATTGGGTGGGCCATTTCTTATATGGAGGGTAGTTTGGCACCATCTTTATAGTTTTAATTTTCTTAATCTTTGCATCATTTTTTGACAGGGCAGGTAGTATCTCCTGTTGGCCATGTGGGTAGCCCTTGTGCTGTCCTATAGTAAAAGCACTCACCCTATTATATGATTTACTTTATACAACCGTGCTTGTGAGTTATTTGATTCATTTTTTTAATATGTACAATGATTGCTTTTGTATTTGCAACTGTTATTGATTTAAATTTTTGTTACAGAATTCAAAAATGTAACAACCCCCTAAAGAAAAAGCATACTATTTGTGAGTTGAATTGCGTTGGAGTTTATATAATCCTGGCACTTTTTACAGTGCTGAAGACAGTTATTCATTGGAGGTTTCTACTGTGTATTTAGTTGTTTCTATGTATATTTTAGCAGAGTGTCCCAGAAGGAGCCTAGGAGACTGGGGTTTATCTCCCAGGGTCCTCTCATATAGGTTTAGGGATCTTGGATTCACGGTCAAGCACAGGGTTCACTCTTCTCCCCTCTGCTAATTTAATCTCACCTGAGACACACAGCCAATGCTCTCGGCCTGGGGAACCCCAACACGTCCTGTCTGAGAGAGCTGATGAGGTTGGAGGAAACAAATTGTGTATGTGGAAGCTGATAAGTGGTAGGGTTGATCAGACTGATAAGTAGGATCAGTTATATTTGTGTAGTTAGTGCCGGGATATGGCTAGGCTTTAAGTTTTGTTACTATTTGCCTGTTTATTTTTTGGAAACACTGTACAGCACCTGTGAATGAGACTTGCATATAGCAATAGTAAGCACTGCACTGTTTGGTTTCACCCCATGGATCTGGTATCTGTGCCTGGAAGTGTGCTCACCCCAGGGAGCTTTTGTTCCTGCTACCCAAGGAAGCAAATTGGGCAGCTAATGGGGCGGGTTGCATCATTGTCTAAAAAAAGGCCACATAAACATATTTGGGTCATAATGTCACCACTATGCCAACTGTCAATGGTTGCAAAGGAAGCAGTCGCTCCTTGCAACTTCTGCGTACTTACCAACCATTGATATAACCCGGTCTGTTCACTTACATGGCCAGTAATCTCCAGCTATGAAAGCAAATGGACAGGGAATGGATCATTACATTATTGCCTAATATAGACATGACCATATTTGAACAATTATATTCAGGCAATACCATAAAAAGCTAGTTCCTGCTGCATTAAATTAAAAAAAGATCCTTCCATTGGTACATGTTCCTCAGGACAGTGCCTACCCCACCATGCTATTTTTGACAACCTTTTGCCTGTTAACCAAAAAATAGGTACTTTTAATTTTACAGATTCAGCTCCCATTGCTTTCAGTGGGTTTCAAGTTTAGTATCCAAACTTCTTTGAAGTTTGCCAAATTCTGCTCGAACAGAACCCAGGGCAGTTTGGCTCATCATTAATGCCCAGTAACTTCTTCTATGTGTACAATTGAAATAAGGCCCCATTCAAGTTTATGGTAAGTTACTGAGCAGGTACAAACAGCCATGAGAAGATTTCTGAATGAAGAATGTAAATTCTATGGGAGGCTGCTAAGAAAGGTAAGCGAGCATGTTGGTGGGGTAGTTTTCACTGAGTATGTTGGGGGTGGAAAATGGGAGCTGGGGACTATTTATCTTAAACGAAAAAAAAAAATTATAGTGGCAGGTTGGTACTTATGTTTTTCCCACTTTTGCAGAAATATATGTTGGGAGGTTTGCTGTGTATCAGCATGAATTCAGTGGCACTTTGTTTTAGTACAAATAACTATTTAAAACCATAGTAAGCCCTGTACAAAATTACTCACACTGATAAAAATAATTTTTACTTAGATAACACAATAAACAATTTTATAAACGATAACACAGCTTTTATTAGAGAGAGAGAGTGTAATTATGCACACATTGTCGCTGTTTGGATCAATGTCTGCTTCATAGAAATACCAGCAAAGGAGATAAAGCTTTTGCACATTGTGGAAGAAGGTATATTTAACTTTTCCGTGGGAAACCAAAGCCAATTTAGAGATTAGGTACAATCTCAAATGGTAACAGAAGCATAAATTATTTTGCATTAAAATGGGAACTAAAGCTGGTTGTTATGCAGAACTTTTTACTTTATATAGTTTAAAGGGAAATTATTAAGGGAAAAGATATTTTAGAGATACAGTATATATATATATATATATATATATATATATATATATATATATATATATATATATATATATATATATATATATATAAAATAAATATATAAATATATCAACTTATTGTACACAACCTTATCAATAAACTGTATCAGATAACAAACCTTTTTTTTCTCTATAGTGATTATCTATGTACATGAGACAGCCTTGAAGATCCTCTTACTTAACTTCTAAATGAAAGCAAAAAAAAAAAAAAAATTGAGTAATTATTGGTAGGTAGAGACCACATCCCGAATCTTAAAGCAAACAATGTCACTCATCCAGCGCTTAGATAAACGATACAATTAAAATTACAATTACAATATTCAAAATAAAGTGACCTGGCTGCTGCTATATAGGTAAATACATATTTATAGTCATGACCCTATGACGAAGACAGATATGGATCACATAAACATGTGTAAGCGTTTGCCACTGACTACGGGTTGGTGCCTCTGTATGCCCCATAGGAGGGACCTGACTGCATGGGCCGAGAATACTGACAGTTTACTGGGGTCCTGTAAGAACAGAAAATGCTGGACGCCGGCTAGGTATAGCCTAAGGGTATTGTGAGAAAGGGCTAGCTGCTTATGGCAATATGATATGAAGGCTAGGACATGTCTAACTTCACCTATCACTGCCCCGGGGTAAGAGGCCAAAAACTTGCAGTAAGTGTTCCAAACTGTGCGATAGGTCTTCAGTGTGTTGCGTGCCAAGGATTGGTTGATGAGCTGGGTTGCATTGGCGAGGTGCGGTTTTAGTCCATCGTCAATGAACAGGGTGGGACAGGAGTAGTCGTTAGGATGGCTCCAGGCCGCTGCTGGAAAAACAAAGTAAAGTGGAAACTGGACAGCGCGAGTGCGCATACGTGGGACTCCCAGAGCGCCACGCTAGCCGGGAGCTCCGCACCACTCTGGCCCTCCAGTGCACCTAACGCCGGCTATAATTAGCAGATCCCCTCAGGGAGACCCCCACCGATCTCCGGACAGTGCTGGGCATCCATCTGGATGTCGGGAGCTCACCCTAAGAAGGACGTTAATCGTCAGCTAAATTTTGGCCTGGACACCCCTTAGCCTCCCAAGATGGCGGCCGTGGCTCATCCATGCGGAGACACAGAAGCCTTGCACAGTATAGCAGATCCTCCACCTTCTTCCCTGCCTTCTTCATCAATAGCGAGTAATACCCAGGGAATCCAAGGCTTCCTGGCATCTCCAGCCTCTACTGCATCACTTCTGGGCAGAATACAGAATGGCAACCCATATTCTTCCCTGATTAACACTGCAAACAGCCGGACTGAATCATTACAGGCCTCTCCCATGCCACCCAATTACCCCCCAGATATGACCCAACTATTAAGCAGCTTCTCTGACATGCTGGCTGCTGGATTAGCACAAAACGCAATGCAGATTACATCCTCAATCAAAGCAGACATTCAGAGCTTAGGGGCCAGAATGGATACAATTGAACAGGCAGTAGATGATTCTGCGGCACGCACAAATCAGAACACCACATGCATCCAGTTTCTACAAGAACGACTTGAAACAGTTAAATTAGACAATTTAGAGAACAGGAGCAGACGGTATAACTTCTGTGTCAGAGGAATACACAAATCTAACATTGACGTACACGACACTGTTAAATCTTTAATCAAAGATATTATCCCAGACATCCCGGAACACAGGCTTGAATTGGACAGGGCTGCAACCCCCCTGCCAAGATCGTCTCCCCTGGGACATTGTGGTCAAACCCCATTTCTATCGGGTGAAGGAAGAGATCAAGAAGAGAGCTCGCAGACGGGATAATATCACCATTCATGGCAATAAAAGCCATATTTTCACAGATATCTCTCCTGCCACAATTCAGAAACGGAGATCTCTTAGACCTCTGCTTGACATTCTCACCCAGAAGATGATAAAGTACAGATGGGGCTTCCCCTTCCGCCTGCAATTCCAGTACAAGGAAAAATCCTACAGCTTTACGAACTTTCAAAATAGGGAACGTATACTTCTTCAACTTGGGTCTATTTAGCAGGGACTTCCCCTGCACCAATCAGAGAACCGTCCAAGCTCCTCCAAGAGACCCCCTCCGAATAGCCCCTTCACTCCACTGTGGGTGAAACAGCAACCTAAGAGAGACCGCGACTCTATTCCCCCAAGATGAACACCGGGTCCAACCGGCCCCCTAGGGCCTGATTCCAACTTTTCCATTTTATCTGGATTCCTTGATGGTGTAATGGCTACTCCTACACCCTCTTAGTCCTTCACGGGACTTGCTGGACCTGTTCCCCCCTGGTAATGCCATTTTCTTCACTCCCTCTCCCCTAACCCTTCCCCTTGGTTTTTTCTTTCTCCCTAGCGCCACTTTCCCACTCTCCCCTCTATTCCATGGAAACTGCAGTTACCCAGTCATGTCGTGGACTTGGACTGAAAGGACTGGTACAGTTCTCATCCCAGGATTTCATTACCCAACTCCCCCTATCCTCTACCCACTCCTCCCCTTCCCCCCCAACCTTCTCCTTCCTCTCCCCTACCCCTTCCCTCCATCATTACCCATGGTATTGTGGCCAAAAGGCTGACTTAAATGCTTGATTTATGTTTTTTGTTTTCCTTTTATTGTTTTTGTCTCAGTTTTTTCGCACGATACGATTACACCTCCTGCATAACATATGTTTAACCCTTCTGGGGATCATCCCCTGACTATATTTACTAAGGAGCCCTGCGGCTGGAGCGGGGCTGATTGCCACTCCACCTACTGTGACCTTGAGGAGTTTCCCTCCCGCGGTGACACCAGGTTTGCAACCCCAAAATTGGGTTGCCCTCTATCCGTACCCTACAAATTTTTAGGGCTTCGGAGCAGGTCTTGGCCTACCAACCCTACTATCGGAGAGTCCAGTATATTTCATATGCTGTACTTATCCTCTCTCATTCTCTTCCTCTCTCTTTTTCCTTCCTGGTCTTTCCTCACTTCCTCTGCTTTTATTTCTCCCCCCCAGGTGCCTTCAAGGAGAGCTTACCGAATCAGACTTTCACATATCCCAGGCTTGCACTATTTTCCCTAGCCGGATGAACCCATTTGAACGGACCGGGTAAGAAATATATACATGCACTCGCTCTCATCCCCTGGTGTCCATGGCTGATAACACCGCCAAACAGACGTCTCTCAAAAAAGCATCCCATAACACACAGGGTCTAAATTCCCCAATCAAAAGACGTAAGGCCTTCCATAACTACCACACTAGGGGGCTAGACATCGTCTTAATCCAGAAGACCCACTTCCCAAAGAGCTTCGACCCTTCCTGTAATTACTCTACCTTTTTTCTTGCCAATGCAGATGACAAAAAGAGAGGGGTTGCCGTCCTCATTTCCAAACGCACCCCGTTCACTCTTTCCCAAACTATCAAGGACAGAGAAGGAAGGTACATCCTAGTCAAAGGATATATAAATGGGACACTATTCTCCCTCATCTCGTATTATGCCCCTAACAAAGGCCAAGCTTCCTTTTTTTCTTCCATGCTAACCTTCCTCTTCCCCCATCTTGAAGGCAAGGTGATCATGGGCGGCGACTCCAACGTCGCTTTCAGACAATCTACTAGATAAATCGACACGAAACAAAACCCAACTCAAATGACCCCCCAAACAGAGCCTTCGGATAGCTCGGCTCTTTCACTCATTAGGCATGATAGACTCTTGGAGGGAACTACATCCTACAGCTAAGGATTTCACCCATTTCTCTGCTCCTCATAGGACTTATGCTCCCATAGACCATATATTCCTACATACTTCAGATATCCACTTAGCTTCTCAGGCCTCTATAAGTGAAGTCCCCTGGTCGGATCACTCATTGGTTTCCATTAAAATCATTGGTTTCTTAAACCAAGCGAGCCCCCCACAATGGTGCCTTAATGAAACTCTCCTCACCAATCCTGTACACTGCGTATGATCTAAAGAGATTTAAAGGAATACTTCCGCTTTAACGACACCCCAGACATTTCTCCAAGCTCGTTATGGGGAGCCCATAAAGCGGTTGTAAGGGGTAATCTTATTCAGCTAGCATCACGCCTCAAGCAAATGAACATAGTCAATCTAGAGAAAAACTTTCAATCCATAAGCAAGACACATAAAAACAATCCCTCACCCACCTCCCTGGCTCTCTTAGATGCTGCTAGGATTGCCCTAAGCACGGCTCTCACTTCTAGTGCAGAGAAACTCTTAAGATGGGTGAGTGGTAGATTTTATCTCCACTCAGACAAATTTGGCCCCCAGCTTGCAGCAAAGCTCTCACCTAAACACAAAGCTCACACCCTGCCCAAAATTAATTTATTAACAGGTACCCTGACCCAAAAACCCAAGCAAATCCTCGAAGCGTTTCATTCATTCTACTCAAACCTATATTCAGGGCTGAATACCGGCACCACTCATACAATTAACTCTTTCCTTGATAACATCCCCCTCCCCAAAATCTCTGACCAGCATCGCTCTATAATGGAAGACCCCATTTCCGAAGAAGAAGTGAGAGAGGTTATAAAAGAGCTTAAAAGAGGCTCAGCCCCAGACCCTGATGGTCTTTCAACACAGTACTTCAAGACCTTTTCTGATGTACTGACCCCTTATCTGGTCCGGTTTTTCAATTGCTTTGACAAAGATTCTCCCTTAGACTCAACAGCGAATTTAGCTTACTTTACTGTCATCCCCAAACCTGGTAAGGATCAGAGCTTAGTGTGTAATTACAGAACTATATCACTAATTAACAATGATCTAAAAATAATGACAAAAATTCTTTCCAACAGATTAGGTTCCTTCATAGGGTCCTATGTGCATAAAGACCAGGTAGGCTTCATCCCGGGGGGGCAGGGCCCGGACCAGATAAGGAGAGCTATAGACATCATGTCCCTACTAAAGTCAGGCTGGGATGGCAATCCTGCACAAGAAGGCTTTCTCTTATCCATTGACCTCTAGAAGGCCTTTGATACTGTCACATGGCCTTACCTTTTCAATACTTTAGAAAGGTGGGGCTTTGGCTCACACTTCATCAACCTTCTAGAACCCCTCTACTCCCACCCAAAGGCCCAGATCAGGCTCGAAGGACACCTCTCTGACCCCTTTCCCATCACCAAAGGAACGAGACAAGGATGCCCCCTCCTTTTTGCCATAGGAATAGAAACGTTAGCCATTGCCATTAGAAATCACCCAGACATTCACGTCAATTGTGGCCACTCAACACACAGATATGCGCTCTTCTCGGACGACATCCTTCTTTTTATAACCTCCCCTCTCATTTCCACCCCTAATGTCTTAAAACTCCTTCACAAATTTGGTCAGGTCTCGGGATTGCTAGTTACTATGTCTAAATCGGTTGCTCTTAATATTTCCTCTCCCACGTCCCTGGTTGATAGACTACGGAACCACTTCCCCTTTGCTTGGAGTAATTCCTCCATACCTTACCTGGGCATCCATCTGACTTCCAATATTGACCAACTATATAAATACAATTACCCACCCATGTTCAAAAAGCTTAAGAATGATCTTGATCAATGATCACTACACAAACTGTCCTGGCTAGGAAAGATAAACGCTATCAAAATGACCCTCCTCCCAAGGTTACTATAACTATTTCGCTCCCTTCCTATACCGATCCCCAAACTCCATATCCATAACCTACAGTCATCAATAATTTGATTTACCTGGGGCAAATTAAATCACAGACTTCCTAAAAAGACCCTCTTCAGACCCAGACGGAAAGGAGGCTTAGGTTTGCCCAATATCTGGTGGTACTACCAGGCAGCACAGCTAAGCCAAATATCAGCTATTCACTCCAGGGGACCTAAACGCGACTGGATAGGAATGGAGAGACAGGCTGTCCCCAACTTTACTATTGACTACCTTATTTAGCGCCCCCCCTAAATCTAGACCCCTGATCCTATCCCCTACACTTTCTCACTCCTTAGCATTATGCGACTCTTTACATAAATTGAATACCATAACATCCAGGTGGCAACCCCTAGCCCACATTTTCAATAACCCCCTATTCCCGCCAGGGATGGATGTCAAGGCATTTCAATGGTGGCTTGATAGGTCTATATCGAATAGGACATTTTGTCAATCCAAGCGGCACTCTTAAACTAACCCAATGGATCTCGAAACTGGACATGCCCCCCACAGAAAAATTTTGCTTCCACCAGATAGCCCACTTTCTACATTCAATTTCCTCCCAAGAATTGCTCCCCCTAACTATTACTCCTTACGAACAGTTGTGTTCCACAGCCATGCACATGAGGGGGGTATCTCCCTGATTTACTCAGCCTTAGCTGAACTGCTCGAGAAAGTGTCATATATGCAGAGCTGGGAGCGTGACCTTGAGTTCAAATGGGACCTAGACACCTGGCGTTCCCACTTCACAAATGCCTACAAAGGGATTCCAAACACTTCCCTAATTAAAGCAGACCTCAAGGTCTTATCACGCTGGTACCTGGTACCAACACGCCTTGCTAAATTTTATCCACAGTCCTCTCCCCTATGCTTCAGGGGATGTGAACATCTGGGATCTATCCTCCATATTTTATGGGAGTGCCCCAGGATTAGGGGCTACTGGAATAAACTTTTCCAGCTAATCCGCAAAGTCATGGGCTCTGCAGTCCCTCAAATCCCGACAATAGCCCTCCTAAACCAGAAAATTCCCAATCTCTCTAAAAACAATTACATTTTGTCCCACTATATCCTCACTGGAGCTAAAATGACAATAGCTTGGGCCTGGAAGTCCCCAAAGGTCTCCATACATTTAACCAAACAAAAAGTTTCCTGGATCATGTATCAGGAAAAAACCTCTAACACCATCCTTGATAAAATTGAAAAATTCAAACGAATATGGAAACTCTGGGCCCGATATATTGGGGTTTCCCTTTAATACCGGTTCCACTCATATACTCCGAGGATTCTCCGAAAGTAATGCCGCGTACACACGGTCGGACTTTCCGGCATACTTGGTCCGGCGGACCAGAGTGTGCCGGACAATCCGCCCGTGTGTGGGCGGCGGCGGACTTTTCCGGCGGACTTCTTCCCAAAAGCCCGCCGGACCTAGATTTGAAAAAAGTTTTAAATCTTTCCGTCGGACTCAGTTTCGGGCGGAAAGTCCGCTCGTGTGTGTGCTGGTCCGACGGAAAGCCCGCTCGTGTGTAGGCTGGTCCGACGGACCAGATACGACACGAGGGCAGGGTATTGCATCTCGCGCTCGCTGCAATAGGAAAAACAAATCTTCCTATTGCGGTGAGCGCGGTGCATACCAGGCCCTTAGGTCTGGTATGGATTATAAAGGGAACCCCGCTACGCCGAAAAAACGGCGTGGGGTCCCCCTAAAATCCATACCAGACCCCGATCCGAGCACGCAGCCTGGCCGGTCAGGAAAGGGGGTGGGGACGAGCGAGCGCCCCCCCTCCTGAACCGTACCAGACCGCATGCCCTCAACATGGGGGGTGGGTGCTTTGGGGGAGGGGGGCGCCCTGCGGGCCCCCCCACCCCAGAGCACCTTGTCCCCATGTTGATGAGGACAAGGGCCTCTTCCCGACAACCCTGGCCGTTGGTTGTCGGGGTCTGCGGGCGGGGGGCTTATCGGAATCTGGGATCCCCTTTTAATAAGGGGGCCCCCAGATCCCGGCCCCCCACCCTATGTGAATGAGTAAGGGGTACATGGTACCCCTACCCATTCACCTAGGGAAAAAGTGTAAGTAATAAAACACACTACACAGGTTTTTAAAATATTTTATTAAACAGCTCGGGGGGGGGGGATCTTCCTCCGGCTTCGGGGGTCTTCCTCCGGCTTCGGGGGTCCCTCCGCTTCATCTTCTCCCGGCGTCCGGTTGGTTCTTCTCCGCTCTCTTCTCCCGGTGTTCCAGTTCTTCGGCCAGCTCCTCTGCTGTCTTCAAGTAGCTCTCTTGCCAGCAGAGGTCCGGACTTCTTGTCTTCTTGTCTTCTCTTCCCCAGATGTTGACACGACGCTCTCTCCTGCTGGACTGCTCTCCGAGGGCTGCGTTGTGACTTATATAGGCGGAGACCCCGCCCCCTTTTGATGTCACAGTCCCTGGGCATGCTGGGACTGTGACGTTTTAGGGGGCGTGGTCACTGGGTCACTGGGTGATGTTGACCACGCTCTCCCTAAAACGTCACAGTCCCAGCATGCCCAGGGACTGTGACATCAAAAGGGGGCGGGGTCTCCGCCTATATAAGTCACAACGCAGCCCTCGGAGAGCAGTCCAGCAGGAGAAAACGTCGTGTCAACATCTGGGGAAGAGAATACAAGAAGACAAGAAGTCCGGACCTCTGCTGGCAAGAGAGCTACTTGAAGACAGCAGAGGAGCCGGTCGAAGAACTGGAACACCGGGAGAAGAGAGCGGAGAAGAACCAACCGGACGCCGGGAGAAGATGAAGCGGAGGGACCCCCGAAGCCAGAGGAAGACCCCCGAAGCCGGAGGAAGATCCCCCCCCCCCCCGGAGCTGTTTAATAAAATATTTTAAAAACCTGTGTAGTGTGTTTTATTACTTACACTTTTTCCCTAGGTGAATGGGTAGGGGTACCATGTACCCCTTACTCATTCACATAGGGTGGGGGGCCGGGATCTGGGGGCCCCCTTATTAAAAGGGGCTCCCAGATTCCGATAAGCCCCCCGCCCGCAGACCCCGACAACCAACGGCCAGGGTTGTCGGGAAGAGGCCCTTGTCTTCATCAACATGGGGACAAGGTGCTTTGGGGTGGGGGGGCCCGCAGGGCGCCCCCTTCCCCCAAAGCACCCACCCCCCATGTTGAGGGCATGCGGTCTGGTACGGTTCAGGAGGGGGGGGCGCTCGCTCGTCCCCACCCCCTTTCCTGACCGGCCAGGCTGCGTGCTCGGATCGGGGTCTGGTATGGATTTTAGGGGGACCCCACGCCGTTTTTCGGCGTAGCGGGGTTCCCTTTATAATCCATACCAGACCTAAGGGCCTGGTATGACCTGCGACAGGGCTCGCAAGGTGTCAATCTCACCGATAAAAGCGGCAAGATTGACATCCTTTGCTAGTCCCGTCGCACCTGAGTCACGTTCAAAATGAACGGACTTGTCCGTGTGTGGGCAAGTCCGTTCATTCTGAAAGTCCGCCGGAACTCCGGTGAAAGTCCGTCGGAAAGACGGGCGGACTTAGCCCGCCGGAAAGTCCCAGCGTGTGTGGGCAAGTCCATCCGTTTTAAAGTCCGGCGCACCTGGCGGACAAAGTCCGTCGGAAAGTGTGCCGGACCAAGTAGGATAGAAAGTCCGACCGTGTGTACGCGGCATTAGCCTCTCTACTCACTCTAGCTCTCCTTGAAGCAGGCACCTCTACCTCCATAACCCCTCCTAGCTCCCCCCTCCCCTTTCCCCTTTCTCTCTTCTCTCTCTACCTCAATCTATTTTTCTCTCTCTTCTTTTCTTTACCTCCATATTCACTCTCCCTATCAGCACCTGCTGGTGAGTAGATTGGATGTGAATGTTACAAGATTCCCTCTCTCCCATATTATTACACTGAGTTGTTTTTGGCACAAGTTGCTGTGGTTTTGCCGCATTGCATATGCTCAGTTGCTTCTGGAACAGATCCATTTTTTGTTCATGTGGAAGATTCTCTTTTCAGGTTATCAACGGGGATTCATGTGTTATTATGTTCCCCCCCTATTAATGTACTTTGACATGTTCTGTATCCAAAAACCAGGAGACCTTGAGGCCCTCACACAGTCTGAACCCCATTGGGGTGTTGGGGCTCCAGGGCAGATGACGGTTTATTTCCCAACTGTCTATGTGCATTATGCCTCTTCAACATTTATGTCTCCCTCAGTTCTATCCTTCATAAATGCAGCAGATCTGTCCAAGCAATATTTGTTACCCTTGATCTGTTTGGATATCTTTTGTCAACACGTATACAACTTATAACTTTTATTTTCTTTTGATTCCCCTGCGAGGGATAATTCATGTTACACTTATTCTTCTCTTACAATAAAAATTTTTAATTAAAAAAAAAAAAAAAAGAAACTGGACAGAGCATCAGCTGTGATATTGCATTTGCCTGGAATATGTCTACAGAAAATGTTAAACTGGTGACGGCTGCACGAGCCTGCACAGGAAGGACATGATGGGGAGTGACTTGGATCTACCTTTATTGATGATGTCGGCCGTGACCTGATTGTGGTTAAGAGCACCATCTGTCCTGTCCAAATGTGGCCCCAGATCTGGGCAGCTGCCACAATAAGAGTGATGAAGACTGGGTGAAACCAGGGATTAAGAGAATTTCTGGGGACCGAAAATAGCCGTGAAGCCCGTGGAGGCGGTGGCATCGGTGACCACCCGTGGTGATTCGGCTTACACTGCTGGGATGAACATCGAAATCCCGTTCCAGCTGGTGAGGAACTCGTCCCACATAGCTAAGTCTGTTACTGCTGCTTGGTCTAGTTTGAGAACTTGGTCTGGGTCTTGCACTGGTGTGAGAAAGACTAAAAGCCTGATATAAAGGACCGTCCTTGAGGAATAATCCTCTTTGCAAAGTTCAGCATCCCTAGTAAAGATTGCAACTGCCTCCTGGTGCACCTTTGCGACCGGGTGAAGTTGTGGATAACTGTCCTGATACGGGCTAGTTTGTCAGTAGGCAGGCTAGCTTGCATGGCATGCATGTCCAGAATGACACCTAGAAAGGTGATGGAATGTGCCGGGCCTTCCACTTTGTGCTCAGCTATGGGCACGTTGAAGTTGTTGAAAACTATTCTCAACTTGTCTAGATCTGCCGGGAGTGTGCCTAGTTGCACGATAAGCAGGTAGTCATCGAGGTAGTGGATGACCATGTGACAGTGGGCCTGGTGAGACAGAATCCATGTGAGGGCCTGAGCGAAGACGTTAAACAGCCACGGGCTGCTCTTGGACCCGAAGGTCAATTTGGTGGGGAAGAAGTAGGACTTAATATCGTGCCACTGCCAGAGGGACGGTTTGATAGGGAGGAGTTTGAACGCATCAGAGATGTCTGCTTTGGATAGCCAGGCGCCAGGACCTATCCAAATGATGGCTTGGATGGCTAGGTCAACTGAGCCATACTTGAGAGATAATTCCTCGGGAATCAGGGAGTTCAGGCTGGGGATGTGAGAAGAATGAGAGGCAGACAAGTAGTACACTAAGCAAAGTTTATTACTGAACTTGCCCTTACCAAGCCCAATAGGGCTGACTCTCCAAACTGGGAAAGGTGACTGTGGGAAGGGACCAATAATAAAGCCTTTATCCACTTCTGACTGTAGTAAGGAGTCAATTGCATGTATATCAATGGCCGCCGACTGGAGGTTCCTGCATTCATGGGTAGTGAGGGGTAAAGTGATGAGGCCAGTGTGGAACCCGCTGTGAAGCCGTGCACCAGGAATATAGCCAGTGAGGGGGTGGGGTGTGTAGAGAGGTACAACCCCAACCATCTGACATTTATCTGGCCTAGTCAGGATTTTCTCTCCTGTTTGAGTTGACAGGTGGTCCTCGGGTGAGCTTTATGACATTCTGTGCAAATATGGAGTTGCCTGCACTGGCCATGGAAGCATCCACCATGATTAAAATGGTTGCAAATGGAGGCTCCTCCTAGAGAAAGGGTAGGCCGTCCTAGTCTGTCCACTGATCATGGCTGACCAGGGGCTGGGAAGCCCTGACCGGTGCTGGAGGAAGGTAGAAGGGGCGCCTTGTGGTTGCTTCAGAGCACCAATTCGCCATGTGGGTAGCGGACTGACAAATGGTGTAGAGTGGGGAGTGGAGGGCTACGAAGTGGCGGCAGAACAGCGCCACATCAGAAACGCTCCAGTCTGTTTTGACCTGGAACTGACTGAGTTTGGCAGCTGCCTTGGCCAAAAGCAAGCGGTGGTAGTCGTAAAAGGCGTGCCCTCCATACTTGTACCCTAAGTTCATGACTGAATGGAGATATAGGTCCAACTCTTCCATCCTGCTGGGTGCAGCTGAGCAGGCAACATCTCTGAACATCCAGAATTCCAAAACAAATTCAGTAACTGTTAGTTTGCGACTGAGGCTGGGGTCTTTCGACTTGTTAACCACCGAGATGTCCCCCCAGGCGTATGCTCTGTTGTCGGCCAAATCATGCACCAAAATCAGCAGAGATGCTAGATTTACATCCTTGCCCTCCAGTATGTCCTTCCTTAGGCTGGCAGGGACAAAGTGAGCAGGGAGGATGGTAGAAGTGGACCCTGGCCTACCTGCAGGAGGGGATGCCAGCGCTGTGACCGTGACTGGGTCAGGGAGGGTTGTGGAAGGGCGAAGCTCCAGAGCTGCCACTCTGGTTCTCTGTGGTCAGTAACTGTTGTGGACAGGGAGGAGACCATGGAGTGTAGCTTGGAGATGGCCCCAGATATGGACTGCAAGGACGCCTGAAAAGCTCTGCCTTCCTGGCCGTAGCAGGGTAGGGGATGATCAATCGAATGACAGGTTACTGGGGTGGGACTGCGTGGTCACAAAGGTTCTGATGAGTGAGAGGTTGCTTGAGATGGTATTGCGTGGTTGCAAGGGTCTCAGTCTGGTTTGCTAAGACATTGTGTGGTTGCAAGGGTTTCTATGAGTGTCAGGCTGCTGAGATGGTATTGCATTTGCAAGGGTTTCTATGAATGTCAAGTTGCTTAGATGATTTTGCATGGCTGCAAGGGTCTCAACAGGTGTCAGGTTGCTGGGCCGAGATTGCATGGTGGAAAAGGTTTTTTTTTTCTCTTTTTGATGAGTGAGAGGTTGCTGAGAAGATATTGCGTTTTGCAAGGGTCTCATCAAGGGTGTCAGGATGCTGAGATGATTTTGCATGGTTGCAAGGTTCTCAACAGGTGTCAGGTTGCTTGGCCAAGATTGCGTGGAGTCAAATGGGGTTTTTTTTCTCTTTTTTATGAGTGAGAGGTTGCTGAGACGATATTGCGTTTAGCAAGGGTCTCAACAAGAGTGTCAGGCTGCTAAAATGGTTTTGCATGGCTGCAAGGGTCTTAACGAATGAAAGTTGGGTTACTGAGAAAAGGATAGAAACACCTGGTTTGTTTGGCAGCTTACCATACCCCTAAGCGAGCAGTATAAGGGATAAGGACAACGTCCGTTTGATTCGCAGGTTACGTAGGGGGAACTAACGAACGATATGGAAGACAACGAATGGTAATGAATTGATATGACATAAAATTATGTTTTAATTTGTTTCCTTTTTTTGCACCTCAATGCTGCTGATCTTCTTGAGATTTTTTTCAACCATTTCTTGTGTACTTGAGCATCAGCTGTTAATCATTGCTCAGGACTAGGGATGGGCCCAAAGTTTGTCGCGAACATTGGGTGTTCATTCGTGATTGCAGTGCATTGAAGGCTGCTGATTGGGCAAAGCATGCACCTAACCTTTATGCTCTGGCCAATCACAGCGTGATGTTCAGTGAGATGCATCATTGGCCAAACGCATGGCTCAGGGGCTTAGTCCAGGTCCCGCACTATATAAGGCTGCTTCCACGGCTGTCGTGTATAGTGTGAATTAATGGAGATAGATTAGACAGGTTAGTTAGTGGATTGAGAGTGCCGTCAGTGTAAAATATATAATACAGTGCAGGCAGTGGAGCATATAAAATACAGTGCAGTCAATGTAGTGTAAATAATATAGTGCAGTCATTGTAGTGTATATAATACAATGCAGAGTATATAGTGGAGTCAGTGTAGTGTATATAATGCAGTGCAGTCATTGTAGTGTATATAATACAATGCAGAGTATATAGTGGAGTCAGTGTAGTGTATATAATGCAGTGCAGTCATTGTAGTGTATATAGTACAATGCAGAGTATATAGTGGAGTCAGTGTAGTGTATATAATGCAGTGCAGAGTATATAATACAGTGCAGTGCAAAGTATATAATACAGTGTTTTGAAGAGGTTAAGGGGAACCCTATGACAGAATTCAGAAAAAAATCGGCATTGGGTGCCCCCAAAATCTATACCAGGCTCTTATCCGAGCATGCAGCATGCAGCTTAGCAGGCCAGGACAGGGGGGATGAGCGAGCGCCCCCCCTTCCTGAACCATACCAGGCCGCTTGCCATCAACATGGGGAGGGTGCTTTGAGTGCCCCCCATGTTGATGGCCTCTTCCCGACAACCCTGGGCTGTGGTTGTTGGTGTCTGGTATAGATTTTAAGGGGAACTCCATGCCAAAATTAAAAAATAAAAACGTCATGGGGTCTCCCCAAAATCTATACCAGGCCCTTATCCAAGCATACAAACTGGCAGGCCAGGACAGGGGGGCTGAGCGAGTGCCCCCTCTTCCTGAACCATACCAGGCTGCTTTCGCTCAACATGGGGAGGGTGCTTTGGAGTACCCCCCAAAGCACCTGGTCCCCATGTTGATGGCCTCTTCCTGACAACCCTGCACTGTGGTTGTTGGGGTCTGCGGGCGGGGGACTTATCGGAATCTGGAAGCCCCCTTTAGCAAGTGCGGGACCACCCGGTGACGTGACCGCGTGACCCTGCCCCCTTCTGATGTCATGTGACGTCACATGACGGCATGACGGCAATACCTTTTGTTCTTTGGATAACCTGTGTTGTTTTTCCTATCAGTGGGTGGTTTCTAAGTGTTTCATAGCTGGTTGTGGGTAGCCAAGTGTCAGGACCCAGATCACTTGCTGGTGGCACTGTGCTTCCCAGAGGGGAAGTTTGTAGTTCCCCAGTGTAGGGTGTCTCCCTAGGAGAGTATTTAGTCCCTCTTCTGCTGTTACACTTTGCTCCAGTGTTTTCTTTGATGGCAGATACTACAAGCCTTTATCTCTTTCCTGCTCTTTGGTCGTGCATTCTGCCTAGTACTTTTTTTTTTGGAAATTCTGTTTATTAGGTTTTCCTGCCTAGTACTTTTACACCAAACTCTGCTCCCTTGTTCCTACTCCCCGTTGTTCCATATCCAAGTCTTGGTTCCTCCTTCCTATATGTTCTTTACACCTCCAGTTTTACCTGCTTTCCTGTGTTCCCCATTTGTATATATTGTCAGTGGCGTCACTATGGGGGGGTGGGGGTGTGGTCCGCACCTGGGTGACACCCACCGGTGCTTTCCGCTCAGTACTGTCACTTCTAAACACAGAAGCCAGGCTTCTGTATTTAGAACTGACACAGCGCTCCTGTCTGGCCAGATTCTCGGCACCCGCCCATACTCCCACTGCATTGCTCTCCGCTGCCTGTCACACTAAGGCCGGGGAGGGAAAGCTTTTGCTAGGTGGCTCCTCCTCGGCTCTGACGTGTCTTACAGGTCACGAGAGGAGCCTGGGAGGAGGCGCATCTCTCTCACTGGATTGAGCCATGCTGTATCGGAGGTCTGTGTTCAGAGGGGAGAGTTTAAAATGTGCTTATTGCACAGGAAGGGGAATGGGTGTCTGTTCCGGGAGAGGGAAGACAGTGCTGTCCAGGATGGTGATTTGGTGGTGGAACTCTGCACCCTGTACCTACCTACACTCTGCACCCCGTACCTACCTACACTCTGCACCCTGTACCTACCTATACTCTGCACCCTGTACTCACCTGCACTCTGTGCCCTGTACCTACCTACTCTCTGCACCCTGTACCTACGTACACTCTGCGCCCTGTACCCACCGGCACTCTGCACCCACCTTCACTCTGCACCCTGCACCCACCTGCACTCTGCACCCACCTTCACCCACCTGCACTCTGCACCCTGCACCCACCTGCATTCTGCACCCACCTGCACTTTGCACCCACCTGCACGCTGCACCCACCTGCACCTACCTGTGCCCACCTGCACTGTGCACCCTGCACCCACCTTCACTCTGCACCCACCTGCACTCTGCACCCACCTGAACCCTGCTCCCACCTGCACTCTGCACCCACTTACACCCTGCACCCACCTCGACTCTGCACTCTGCACCCTGCACCCACCTGCAATCTGCACCCTGCACCAACCTGCACTCTGCACCCACCTGCACCCTGCACCCACCTGCACTCTGCACCCACCTGCACTCTGCACCCTGCACCCACCTGCACTCTGCACCCACCTATACCCTGCACCCCGCACCCTGCACCCACCTGCACTCTGTACCCACCTGCACCCTGCACCCACCTGAACTCTGCACCCACCTGCACCCTGCATCCTGCACCCACCTGCACCCACCTGCACTCTGCACCCTGCACCCACCTGAACCCTGCACCTACCTTAACCCTGCATCCACCTGAACTCTGCACCCACCTGAACTCTACATTCAGCATCCACCTAAAACATGCACCCTGCACCCACCTGAACTCTAAACTCGGAACCCACCTAAACTCTGCGCCGACCTGCACTCTGCACCCACCTTCACCCTATACCCTGCACCCACCTGCACTCTGCACCCTGCACCCACCTGCACCCTGCACCCATCTGTATCCTGCACTCTGCACCCTGCACCCACCTGAACCCTGCACCCACCTGAACTCTGCACCCACCTGAACTCTGTACTCTGTATGTAGCACCCTCATGGTATTTAATGACCTTTTAGGACAGTCCCACAACCAGTTCCTATGGCACGCTCGACCCCCCACCCCCCTACTTTGGGGAAAGTTGTGGAGCATGGTTGAGTTCCTGCACCTTTTCTCTGAGAAATATTCCCTGGGTGACACTATCAATTAGCACTGTGGCAGGCTGGGGAAGGGGGGTTGAGGGTGGCGTGAGAGGCGCGTGATGCACCAGCCTGCTCAGTGCCCTACTGCCTGTCCTGCTGGGGGGATGACACCATGTTTTACCGCACCGGATGACACCAACCCTAGTGACGCCACTGTATATTGTATATAGTTAGTTAGATAATTAGGATTTCTATTATTCTGTTAGGTCACACAGTTAGGTGTTTGTCACTGAGTTTTAGGCTCACTTATATCTTTATGTTTGCTGTTGTTTGGATGTCTTTTCGTTTACTAGGAAACTGGGAATATATATATATATATATATATATATATATATATATATATATATATATATATATATATATATATATTGTAGCAGAGCGTCCCAGAGAGAGCCAGGAAAAACATAGGCCAGGTGTTGAGATGGGGAATGTAGATGCCCTGTCCCGTGTTCACTCCTGTTGGGCCACAGGTGTTCCAACCCTGGGGTTGAAACAAGGGGGAGGATATGTAGCAGATCGTCCCAGAGAGAGCCAGGAAAAGTCCTGTTCTGGGTTTATACGTCTCCCAGGCTCCTCTTGTACACATTCAGTAATCTCTGATCCATGATCCAGTTCGGGTCTTGGTCCTCTTCCCCAGGCTAATTTAAGGTCACCTGAGCAGACAGCCTTTGCTCTCTGCCTGGGAAACACAGACAACGCTGGTCTGTGAGAGCAAAAAGGCTGGTAAAAAGCTGTTAAGCAGTTTATGTAGAAAATGACAAGCGGTAGGCTTGCTCAGCCTGGTAGTTAGGACCTGCAAAGTGTATAGTTAGAGCCAAGAAAGAGTTTTGTTTGGATATTTTGTTCTGTTTGTTTTTTTCTGAACACTGTACAGCACCTCTATAGACTTGTAAATATCACCATTAAACACTTCACTGTTTGTCACTACTTCACTTGTTCTGGTATCTGTGCCTGAAAGCCTGCTTATCCCAGGAAGCTTTTGCACCTGCTACCTGTCCCCCAGGTTACATATGGTGGAGGCTGCGACCAGCTGTAATAAGTTACTACTTAAAAGGCCAGTACCTAGAGTGACTAAACATGGAGGAAATCCTAAAACAATTGGTGATATCCAACGCTGCACAGCAGCAAGCAAACGCTGCGCAGCAGCAAACAAACCCTGCACTAAATCAAGCAAACGCTGCACAACAGCAAGCCAATGCTATCGCACAGGAGCAAACCAAGGCGCTGTGCCAACAGATTGGTGTTGTACAGGAGCTATCGCAGAGGCTGTTTGAACAGCTAGCCACTGATGCAAAAGCAGACAGGAAAACCTTGACTGAGGTTGTGACGCTAGCACAGTGGTCACCTGCTAAATTTGATGGTGTTGGTGACAAGCCCTCAGCCATCCATGTGGGTCTCTTTCTTTCTAAGATGTCTGCAGATGATGATCCAGAGGCCTTTCTGCTAACGTTTGAATGGACCGCTGAGAGGGGAGGTTGGCCTAAAACCCAGTGGACAGGACTGGTTGCCCCCTTGCTTTCTGGAGAGTCGCAGAAGGCCTACTATGATTTGGAGTCAGCAGAAGCGGGAGACTATGAAAAGGTCAAGTGTGAAATCCTGGCGCGACTCGGTGTCACCTTGGCATTTCGAGCACAGCGGGTCCACAGCTGGTTCCTCCAAGACGAGAGGCCCCCAAGATCGCAGATGTTTGACCTAATTCACCTGGTGAGGAAATGGCTACGGCCGGAGTCCCTGTCTGGTCCACAAATAATGGAGCGTGTGGTCATAGACTGGTTCCTGAGATCACTACCAATTCCCCTGCAGAAGTGGGTGAGTCAAGGAGACCCCAACTCGGCAGACAACCTGGTGGAACTCGTTGAAAGGTACTTTGCTGCAGAGAGCCTGGTCACCATCCCTACAACCGCACGGACTTTCCTCCCAAAGCCACTGTCTCTCCAGGCAACCATTAAGACTGTTCCAGGGAAAGTGGGTGGTAAGCATGGCAAGGAAATAGGGGGGAGGATCAGAGGCGATTCTCTAATTAGGCGAAATAGGCGGTGGCCTCAGGCCTCACAGTCAGAGGGGCCTTGCACAGCTGGCTAGTTTACCTAATTAGAGAGCCGCCTCTTCCAGCAGCAGAGATCTCCGCCATCACACAGTCCTGAGTCCCCTCTCTCTGCTACAGGGAGAGATAGGCTGCGAGTGAGACGTGTGATCGGAGCTCACGTATATCTCCAGATCACAGATAGGGAGAGCCGCTCAGTAGAGCCTGCTCTGACAGATCTCCCCCCTCCCCCTGCTGCCCGCACAGCCAGACAAAAGAGGAGAGAGAGCTTCATCACCTCCTCCTCCCGCCCTCTCCTCCTGTGTCTGCCCCGCCCACTCTCCTCGGCAGTGTTCTCTGTTCTGCCTCAGAGAAGGGGATGTGTGGGCGGGAAGATTCAAGCTGAAGCCCAGCAAACAGAAAAGTAAAAGTGGAGTCTGATCCATCCATCCATCCAGTCCCTCCTGCCTCCCAGTGAGTACACTGATGTAGGGGATGCTCTTTCTTCCCTTCTTCCTCCATCCCCCTCGCTTTCTTTCTTTCTTTCTTTCTTTCTTTCTTTCTTTCTTTCTTTCTTTCTTTCTTTCTTTCTTTCTTTCTTTCTTTTTTTCTCTTTCTTTCTTTCCTTCCATCTTTCTTTCTCCTTTCCTTCCATCTTTCTTTCTCTTTCTTTCCTTCCATCCTTCTCTCTTTTTCTTTCTTTCCTTCCATTCTTCTCTCTTTTTCTTTCTTTCTTTCTTTCTTTCTTTCTTTCTTTCTTACCATCTTTTTTTCTCTTTCTTTCTTTCCTTCCATCTTTCTTTCTCTTTCCTTTTTCTCTTTCTTTCCTTCTTTCCATCTTTCTTTCTCTTTCTTTCTTTCCTTCCATCTTTCTTTCTCTTTTTCTTTCTTTCTTTCTTTCTGTCTTTCTTTCTTTCTCTTTCTTTCTCTTTCCTTCTTTCTTTCCTTCCATCTTTCTTTCTTTCCACCTTTCTTTCTCTTTCTTTCTTTCCTTCCATCTTTCTTTCTCTTTCTTTTTTTCCTTCCATCTTTCTTTCTCTTTCTTTCTTTCCTTCCATCTTTCTTTCTTTCCTTCCATCCATCTTTCTTTCTCTTTCTTTCCTTCCATCCATCTTTCTTTCTCTTTCTTTCTTTCCTTCCATCTTTCTTTCTCTTTCTTTCTTTCTTTCCTTCCATCTTTCTTTCTCTTTCTTTCTTTCCTTCCATCTTTTCTTCTCTTTCTTTCTTTCTTTCCTTCCATCTTTCTTTCTCTCTTTTTCTCCTTCCTTCCTTCCTTCCTTCCTTCCTTCCTTCCTTCCTTCCTTCCTTCCTTCCTTCCTTCCTTCCTTCTCCACTAATCCCCCTTTATTTTTCTCTTTGTGACAGCCTAACAGAATAGGTAGGATCTGTGAGAGCAGCTGTCCACTCCCCTATACTGTACCCTCCTAATACAATTAATTTTCATCCCTTGAATTATTTTTCCCATTATGGGAGTGAGTGGGGCCTCATGTCTAAGTTTTGCCTAAGGCCTCACAAAGTCTAGAGCCACCTCTGGGGAGGATTTTTGGTGCCAGGACTGAAGTTTGGCGTTCAAAACAAGGGAAACATTAGAAGGCAGTCTGTGTTTTCTGTTTCATACGCTGCAGCACCAAGTATGGAAAAACACATGTGCCAAATGACTGTTAATAATAAGCCTATTACGGCCTTGTTAGACTGGAAGTCTAGTGACTTTGGTTACAGCTGAAATGGCTGAAATTTTCATGCTAAAAAAGTTGCTGTGATCTGTGTACATGGGGATACCCGGGAGTATCCTATAGCCACTGTTCAGTTTAAAACTGGCTTAGGTATGGTGACCCATCCGGTCGGACTTGTGCCCCACTTGGTGCATGAGGCCATCGTTGGTAGGGACTTCCCTAAGTTTTAGGAACTGTGGGATTGTTCTGACCTGGTCGCAGTAGCTGACTCAGTGACAGAGCCAGAACTCCTGGCCACTGCTGACAATGTGGGTTCAGGGGACTTCTCTCAGGACTCCCCGGGTGTTCCTTTCTCAGTTATGGCAGGAGAGCTGGAGGAGCCTGAGGAAGTCCCCACAACCAGTAGAGCTGGACAGCCGCCTGCTGAATCGGAGCCTATGTTGGAGTTTGCTGACCTTAATGTGCACAAGGAAAATTTTGGTACCGAGCAGAGAAAAGACCTTACCCTTGCCAGGGCCTGGGAAAATGTAATAGTGATTAATTATGTACCTGTCGAACCAGGGGACAGGCCCTGTTTTCCTTATTTCAGCAGCAATGAGGATTTTTACTCTATCGTGTATGTAAAAAGAATGATGAAGTGGTTGAACAGTTGGTGGTCCCTAAGCCATACAGACGGGTGGTGTCCATGGGCACTTGCTAGGAGGCCATTTAGGGGTTAAGAAAACTACTGAAAGTGTGTTGCGCAGGTTTTACTGGCGGGATACAGAAAGATATTGAGAATTTTTGTCAATCCTGTCCTATGTGTCAGATGTCAGCCCCACTACCCCACTTCCAAAGTCCTTTAGTGCCCTTGCCCATTATTGAAGTGCCCTTTGAGAGGATTGCTATTGTGGGTCCACTCCCCAAGTCTGCCCGGGGTCATCAGCATATCCTTGTAATCATGGATTATGCTAGCCGTTACCCCGAGGCAGTTCCCTTATGCACCGCGTCTGCTAAAAACTTTGCCAAAGAGCTGTTTGTGGTGTTCAGTCATGTTGGCATCCCTAAAGAAGTCCTTACAGACCAGGGCACCCCATTTATGTCACAAATAACTAGGGAGCTGTGCAAGTTATTTAAGGTGACAGTTGAGAACCTCGGTGTACAATCCTCAAACTGATGGCTTGGTGGAACGCTTCAATAAGACATTAAAGAGCATGTTAAAAAAGGTTGTTGACAAGGATGGGAAAAACTGGGACTTCTTGATACCATACTTGATGTTTGCCATCAGAGAGGTTCCCCAGTCCTCTACAGGGGAACTCTCCATTTGAGTTGCTTTATGGGAGACACCCTTGGGGACTCTTATTCATAGCCAAAGAAACTTGGGAGGGGGAGCAGACACCCCATAAAAGTGTAACTGAGCATATCGTGCAAATGCAGGAGAGGATTGCAGAAGTCATGCCAATGGTAAAAGAACACTTACTGCAGGCCCAAGCAGCCCAACAGAGGATATACAACAGGAGGACCCAACTCTGTGTTTTCTCACCTGGTGACAGGGTCCTGGTGTTAGTTTCCACTGTTGAGAGCTAGTTCCTGGCTAAGTGGCAGGGTCCCTTTGAAGTAATTGAAAGAGTTGGGGAGGTCAATTACAAGGAACATCAACCAGGAAAAAGGAAGCCCAAACAGATTTACCACATAAATCTGTTAAAGCCCTGGAAGGATAGACTGGCGTTAACTGCGAGGTCCCTCCCAGTAACGCTTAAGGGTACTGAGCCCCATCTGATCCCTGAGGTCACGATTCAAGATCGCCCTGTAATATTCTCAAAAAACAGGAAGCTAGAGAGTTCCTGATAAGGAATAGAGAGAAATTGTCAGAGCTACCTGGCATGACTTCAGCAGTTCAGCATGATATTGTTACTAAACCTGGGGTCCGTGTCAAGCTCAAACCATACCAAATTCCTGAACCGAGGAGAAAGAACATCAGCGATGAAGTTAAAAGAATGTTGGAGCTAGATGTCATTGAGGAATCCAATAGTGACTGGTCTAGCCCCATCGTGTTAGTCCCAAAACCGGATGGCACTTGGAGGTTCTGTAATGACTTCAGGAAGCTTAATGCAGTGACAAAGTTTGACACGTACCCAATGCCCAGAGTAGACGAACTTATAGACTGACTTGGCAAGGCTAGCTATCTGACCACTTTAGACTTGACAAAAGGTTATTGGCAAATACCCCTGACTGGTTGCGCCAAAGAGAAGATTGCATTTGTGACCCCAGAGGGTTCCTTTTAATATAAAAAAAGCCTTTTGGGTTGCAAAATGCCCCCGCGACATTTCAGAGGGCCATGGACAGGACCCTAAGACCCCACCGACGATATGCAGCAGCCTATCTAGATGACATAGTGGTACATAGCACTGACTGGGAGTCTCACTTGCCCCATGTCCAGGCTGTCCTTGATTCCCTCTTCAAAGACGGTTTTACGGCAAATCCAAAAAAATGTTCCATTGGTCTAGAGGAAGCCAAGTATTTGGGCTACACTATTGGCCTTAGTGTCATAAAATCTCAAATGAGTAAAATAGAAGCCATTCAGGAGCGGCCACGTCCTGCAAACAAGAAGCAGGTCAGGGCCTTTCTTGACATTGCAGGGTATTATAGAAGATTTATCCCAAATTTTGCAACTATAGCTGCCCCACTGACAGACCTTATGAAAGGGAAAGACTCTGTAATGGTGAATAGGTCCTCAGTAGCAGAGGAATCATTCCAAGACCTGAAGAAGGCTCTTTGTGCACAGCCAGTACTGTACTCCCCCGATTTCTCCAAAGATTTTTTTGGTTCAGATGGATGCGTCTGATGTTGGTATCAGGGCAGTACTATCACAGGTACACAGTGGGGAAGAACACCCTGTGGTGTACCTAAGCAGAAAGCTCAATGACCATGAGAAAAAGTATGCAGTCGTTGAAAAGGAATGTTAAGCTATAATGTGGGCCATGGACACACTCAGGTACTATTAGGATGCCAGTTTGAGTTAATAACTGACCATGCTCACCTGAAATGGATGGCCCAAAAAAAGGAGACTAATAGATGAGTTTTTGGCTCTACAGGATTACTCTTTCACTGTAAAACATAGGCCAGGTGTTGAGATGGTAGTTAGGACCTGCATATGTGTAGTTAGAGCCAAGACACGGCTAGGGTTTTGTTTGGCTATTTTGTTCTGTTTGTTTTTTTTCTGAACACTGTACAGCACCTCTATAGACTTGTAAATATCACCATTAAACACTTCACTATTCATCACTACTTCACTTGTTCTGGTATCTGTGCCTGAAAGCCTGCTTATCCCAGGAAGATATATATATATATATATATATATATATATATATATATATATGTATATATATATGAGACGGAAAGTATTCAGTCCCCTTAAATTTTTCACTCTTTGTTATATTGCAGCCATTTGCTAAAATCATTTAAGTTCATTTTTTTCCTCGTTCCTCATTTATTAAAAAAAAGAAAAACAGAAATATCACATGGTCCTAAGTATTCAGACCCTTTGCTGTGACACTCATATATTTAACTCAGGTGCTGTCCATTTCTTCTGATCATCCTTGAGATGGTTCTACATCTTCATTTGACTCCAGCTGTGTTTGATTATACTGATTGGACTTGACTAGGGAAGCCACACACCTGTCTATATAAGACTTTACAACTCACCATGCATGTCAGAGCAAATGAGAATCATGAGGTCAAAGGAACTGCCTGAAGAGCTCAGAGACAGAATTGTGGCAAGGCACAGATCTGGCCATGGTTACAAAAATTTCTGCTGCACTTAAGGTTCCTAAGAGCACAGTGGCCTCCATAATACTTTAATGGAAGACGTTTGGGACGACCAGAACCCTTCCTAGAGCTGGCCGTCCAGCCAAACTGAGCTATCGGGGAGAAGAGCCATGGTGAGAGAGGTGCAAGAAAATGTAGCGCTAACAAAATATGTGCACAAGTGATGAGGGGAATAACCAAATAGTATAAATAAATATTCCAGGTCCAACATAGTGACATAAATGGATATATAAAGGTGAAAAAATATTTATATGAGTCTCATATCATAAATCTCTAAAAATGAAAAAATATATATGTAGAAGTCCACAACAATGAAGTGATGATCTTCCAATGTGCAAGATGCAATATGAAACATCAACAATGGTGAATCCTGAAAGTGAATGAGATTGGATACTCTTACCGTAGCAGATGGACCTGGATGTCAGCGACACCGAATCATAAAAGCTTGGACAACCAAATCAGTGGCTCTCTCGGATGAAGGTAGAAACCCGGAGTCTCCAGTGATGTCTTCAAACGACCTCATGGATCCCAACCAAACTGGAAAGGCAACCATCCAAAAGGAACACCACGACAGCTCTCATCCATTGAACCGTAAAACATTGTTTGTGTGGAGATCGATGTGTGTCTCAATCTTGGCCCAGAAAGTACAAAACCTCCCAAAATCTCTTCTTGTATTTCTGAAAATCCCAACAGAATGGATCAGTATGTGCTGCAGGCTGCAGTCACTGGAGCTCCACAGGATGGAGCTCCAGTGACTGGATGGTGAGAGAGGTAAAGAAGAACCTAAAGATCACTGTGGCTGAGCTCCAGGGATGCAGTCGGGAGATGGGAGAAAGTTGTAGAAAGTCAACCATCACTGCAACCCTCCACCAGTCGGGGCCATATGACAGAGTGGCCCAACGGAAACCTCTCCTCAGTGCAAGACACATAAAAGCCCACATGGAGTTTGCTAAAAAACACATGAAGGACTCCAAGATGGTGAGAAATAAGATTCTCTGGTCTGATGAGACCAAGATAGAACTTTTTGGCCTTAATTCTAACCGGTATGTGTGGAGAAAACCAGGCACTGCTCATCACCTCTCCAATACAGTCCCAACAGTGAAGCATGGTGGTGGCAGCATCATGCTGTGGGAGTGTTTTTCAGCTGCAGGGACAGGACAACTGGTTGCAATCGAGGGAAAGATGAATGCGGCCAAGTAGAGGGATATCCTGGACGAAAACTTTCTCCAGAGTGCTCAGGACCTCAGACTGGGCCAAAGGTTTACCTTCCAACAAGACAATGACCCTAAGCACACAGCTAAAATAACGAAGGAGTGGCTTCACAACGACTCTGTGACTGTTCTTGAATGGCCCATCCAGAGCCCTGACTTAAACCCAATTGAGCATCTCTGGAGAGACCTAAAAATGGCTGTCCACCAACGTTTACCATCCAACTTGACAGAACTGGAGAAGATCTGCAAGGAGGAATGGCAAAGGATCCCCAAATCCAGGTGTGAAAAACTTGTTGCATCTTTCTCAAAAAGACTCATGACTTTATTAGATCAAAAGGGTCCTTCTACTAAATACTGAGCAAAGGGTCTGAATACCTAGGACCATGTGATATTTCAGCTTTTCTTTTTTAATAAATCTGCAAAAATGTCAACAATTCTGTGGTTTTACTGTCAATATGGGGTGCTGTGTGTATATTAATAAGGAAAAAAAAGAACTTAAATGATTTTAGCAAATGGCTGCAATATAACAAAGAGTGAAAAATTTAAGGGGGTCTGAATACTTTCCGTCCCCACTGTATATATGTATGTATGTATGTATGTACCTCAACTATGAGAGTCAAAATGTGGAAACAAATACAGACAATCTGTCAGGAAAGAAGCAAGTACCAGTCTCGCCAATATCGCTGCCTTCCTTCGCACATGCACGGTAGAGCGGCACCCCGGCGCATCCCTGGGCACAATACAGCGAAACGGCTAATGAGCATGCGCAATTCAGCTAAACGGCTAATGTTTGAGTGCAATTCAGTCAAACGGCTGATGCACATGCACGATTCAGAGGAATGGCGTACGCAATAGAGTGCGCACAACATGAGCCTCCCACTGGCCTATAAAGCCACTCTGTGCCATGACCAGATTGCTGGTTTGTCTTTCAGCTCCCTGTGTGTTTCCTGCTTGTATCCTGATTGATTACCTGTTGTGACCCGGATTGACCTTGACCTGCTCTGATCTCTTCCTGCATCTGACCCTTGGCTTGCCTCTCGGACTTCTCCACTTGCTTCCTGTGTTTGACCCTCAGCCTGTCTACGGATATTGCTTCCTGTCTCCAGTGATTGACCCTCAGCCTGCTCCTGGACTTTGCTATTATCTTCAGTGCTCGACCCCTGGCTTGCTCGCAGACTTTGCCTCCAGTTACCTGTGTTTGACCCTCGGCCTGTATACGGATTTTGCTATCAATCTTCAGTACTAGTCATCAGCCTACTGACAGACCTGCTAACAGTCCTTTGCACCAGACTGTTCTTGCCTATCTAAGAGACTCTTACTAGTCATCGGTGTTTGACCCCCGGCCTGTTGTTGGATTAACTGTTCATCTTAATTCTTGAGCTATAGCATCTTCCAGTCCTGCACAGCTGTCTCCCTGCTGGTGACCTTCACGCAAGACCTGCCCAGCCTGCTGGTGACTTGTGCCTCTTTGTGCCCTTCACCCCCTGTACCCTCTTCAGGAGTGGAGTGCGCTTAGTCTCAAGAGGTTACCGCTCTCAGCATCTCGGCCTCGATGAGTACCCTTATCTGACACAATGATATTGTCTGATTTTTGAAAGAATTTATTTGCAAATTATGGTGGAAAATAAGTATTTGGTCAATATCAAAAGTCCGTTATATATCCTTTGTTGGCAATGACAGAGGTCAAACATTTTCTGTAAGTCTTCACAAAGTTGTCACAGACTGTTTCTGGTATGTTGGCCCATTCCTCCATGCAGATCTCCTCTAGAGCAGTGATGTTTTGGGGCTGTCGCTGGGCAACACGGACTTTCAACTCCCTCCAAAGGTTTTCTACGGGGTTGAGATCTGGAGACTGACTAGGCCACTCCAGGACCTTGAAATGCTTCTTACGAAGCCACTCCTTCATTGCCCGGGCGGTGTGTTTGGGATCATTGTCATGCTGAAAGACGCAGCCATGTTTCATCTTCAATGCCCTTGCTAATGGGAGGAGGTTTGCACGCAAAATCTCACGATACATGGCCCCATTCATTCTTTCATGTACACGGATCAGTCGTCCTGTTCCCTTTGCAGAGAAACAGCCCCAAAGCATGATGTTGCCACTCCCATGCTTCACAGTAGGTATGGTGTTCTTTGGTTGCAACTCAGCATTCTCTCTCCTCCAAACACGACGAGTTGTGTTTCTACCAAACAGTTCTACTTTGGTTTCATCATATGACATTCTCCCAATCCTCTTCTGGAGCATCCAAATGCTCTCTAGCAAACCTCAGACGGGCCCAGACATGTACTGTAATCAGGGAGAGCAATCATCTTTAGAATGCTGTTCCTCTCAAACCATGTATGAGTGAAATGTCTCCAGTTCTTCGGGTACCATCAGAGCTTTGCTAGTAAGAGCAAAAAGTTTTCTTCAAATGCATTTTCAAGTTCTAGAATAAGATAAATCTCAAGATAATTAATTTTCACCCACTTAAAAGGAAAGTTTGTCTCTAATGCCGCGTACACACGAGCGGACTTTACGGCGGACTTTGCCCGGCGGACTGGATTTCGTCGGACAATTCGATGTGTGTGGGCTCCAGTGGACTTTGTTTTCTCAAAAGTTGGACGGACTTATGCCGCGTACACACGAGCGGACTTTACGGCGGACTTTGCCCGGCGGACTGGATTTCGTTGGACAATTCGATGTGTGTGGGCTCCAGCGGACTTTGTTTTCTCAAAAGTTGGACGGACTTAGATTTGAAACTTGTTTAAAATTTATCCGTTGAAATCGAGTCCGGTCGAAAAGTCCGCCGTCTGTATGCTAGTTCGACGGACAAAAAGCCACGCTAGGGCAGCTATTGGCTACTGGCTATGAACTTCCTTGTTTTAGTCCGGTCGTACGTCATCACGTACGAATTCGACGGACTTTGGTGGATTGTGTGTAGGCAAGTCCGTTCATTCAGAAAGTCCGTCGGAAAGTACGTCGAAAAGTCCGCCGGGCAAAGTCCGCCGTAAAGTCCGCTCGTGTGTACGCGGCATTAGATTTGAAACTTGTTTAAAATTTATCCGTTGAAATCGAGTCCGGTCGAAAAGTCCGCCGTCTGTATGCTAGTTCGACGGACAAAAAGCCACGCTAGGGCAGCTATTGGCTACTGGCTATGAACTTCCTTGTTTTAGTCCGGTCGTACGTCATCACGTACGAATTCGACGGACTTTGGTGGATTGTGTGTAGGCAAGTCCGTTCATTCACAAAGTCCGTCGGAAAGTACGTTGAAAAGTCTGCCGGGCAAAGTCCGCCGTAAAGTCCGCTCGTGTGTACGCGGCATAAGGCTTGCATTCTGATAGAAGGGATAGTAATATTTAATCCTTCTGATTTGGTTAAATTGATTTTGTAATTTGAGAATTTTGAATAAGCCTAACGTTCTTGTATCAGATTAATGATAGATGTTTCTGGTGTAGATAAGCAAGTCATCTATATAGACAGCAACTATGTAAAGTGTGTCATTCATTTCAACATGCAGTATTTCCAGGTTTATTCTGATGCATCTAAGTAGAGGGTCCAATATCAGCATAAAAATAAGCTGCAAGAGTTGGCAGTCCTGTCTGGTACTATTTAAGGAAAAATCTGATGAAATTACATTAATAACATAACATAATAACCTTTTACCACTGTAACTGGGTGCATGCATAAGGTATTTATCCATCTGAGCATATTGTTGTCTAGGCCATTATGAGTGAGCATTCTTCTCAGAAAGCTCCAATTCACTCTGTCAAGGTTCTTCTCTACATCTGCTGAGAGAAGCAACAGTGGAGGAACTTGACATTGGCAAGATGAATTAACTTTGTTGCCCTGCAAGTGTTGTCCCAGGACTTTCTATCAGACATAAACCCAACTTAATTTGTAAGGTATCAGATGAGATAATAGGAAAAAGATCTTGCGAGCTACCAGAGATAGTCAATTTAAATGTGTGTGTGTGTGTGTGTGTATATATATATATATATATATATATATATATATATATATATATATATATATCTATATCTATATAGAAATATATTGTTTCAGCTGCTGGCACTAATCACTCCCATATATCACTGCCATATATTTGTGTTAAAAAATTATGTAACCAAAGTGCCGTGCTATATTCTGTAAAAAAAAGAAACCTATACGATGTGTTTTATCCTGTGCTTAATATTGATCAAAAAGTGAATAATGTATATTGATAATAAAGTTCTGACATGCTAACAATGCATACATATATAAATATGCTTATATATATATAGTATTCACTCCCTTAAGTGTGCTTAAGTGCTCAATAATATAAGTCCATCAATAAATGTCCTTGAAGTGCTTTCAATTAAGTTGAATCCTTGTGGTGGTGCTCCAAACTTATCCAAAGTTCCAGCAATCTCGTGCTCCCCCCTTTGTGCTTATCCTAACCTTAGGGCGTGTGACCGCACAGTTAAGTTTGGTCTAACAGCGCTGCTGAACCACCCCTGGGCTCTGTGATATATGGGCTCTACAGAGCTCTTCAAAGGGATTATCCTCAGTGCATATATTAAAGATAAGCTACATAGTGCTTTATCATTTAAAAAACATTTTTATTAAAAGTAATTTATCCAGGGTACTCACACATTTAAGGGGCTTGTAGCGAACTGTTACAGGCAGAACTTAATAGATCCAAATGAGACCGTACATCCGTATATTCGTCCACAGCTGCTTGTATTGGAGATGAAGCTGCTTGCTACACCTGGGGAGGGGACAGGGCAGTGTAGGAAGCTGCTCAAAGGTGGCTCCAGGCTGTGTGAGGCCTTAGGCAAAACTTGGACATGAGGCCCCACTAACGCCCATAATGAGGAAAAATAGTTCAACTGATACAAATTAACTGTATAAATTGCATATATTAAGAGTATTAAATCCTTTAAACTATGAATTCTAAGTTTCTAGCTTTTTCTCTAACCAATTCTTCTTTAATCAAAGATCATTAAACATAGGGTCGGTGTGTGTGTGTGTGTGTATATATATATATATATATATATATATATATACCGTATTTATCGGTGTATAACACGCACCTTTTTCCCCTGAAAATCAGGGGAAAATCGTGGGTGCGTGTTATACGCCGATCCCCCGCCGATTGTGAGCTTTTCGGCCGCTCTCAGCGGCTTTTGGCTCTTCTCGGCGGCTTTGAAAATGACACCGCCGTTCTCAGCCACTTTCGGCCATTCTCGGCGGCTCTCGCCCACTTTTGGCAATTCTCGGCAGCTCTCGGCCGCTTTCGGCAATTCTCTGCGGCTCTCGCCCATTCTCAATGGCTTTTGCCCGCTTTCGGCCATTCTCGGCGCCTCTCGCAGTCCCGCGGGAGCCGCCGAAAGCCGAGTGCGTCCGAGAGCGTCCGAGAGCGGCCGAGAGCCGCCGAGAGCGGCCGAGAGCCGCCGAGAATGGCCGAAAGCGGCCGAGAGCCGCCGAGAATGGCCGAAAGCGACCGAGAGCCGCCGAGAATGGCCGAAAGCGTCCGAGAACGGCGGCGCCATTTTCAAAGATGCAAACGAAACAGGTTACAGAGGGACACTGACACGGCTTCAATCGGGTACAAGACTACAGATTGACACTAACAAGGCTGCAATGGGGGACAAGGCTGCAATGGGGACAAGGCTGCAATGGGGGACAAGGCTGCAATGGGGACAAGGCTGCAATGGGGGACAAGGCTGCAATGGGGACAAGGCTGCAATATGGGACAATGCTGCAATGGGGACAAGGCTGCAATGGGGGACAAGGCTGCAATCAGGGACAACACTACAGATGGACACTTACAAGGCTGCAGATGGACACTGATGAGGCTGCATTGATGGGCATTTAAATGTAAGTTTTTTTCCTTAAACTTTCCTCCTAAAAGTTTTTTTCCTTAAAATTCCCTCCTAAACTTGGGGTGCGTGTTATACGCCGGTGCGTGTTATACGCCGATAAATACGGTGTATATATATATGTATATATATATATATATATATATATATATATATATATATATATATATATATATATATATATATATATATAGTATCTCACAAAAGTGAGTACACCCCTCACGTTTTTGTAAATATTTTATTCTATCTTTTCATGTGACAACACTGAAGAAATTACACTTTGCTACAATGAAAAGTAGTGAGTGTACAGATTGTATAACAGTGTAAATTTGCTGTCCCCTCAAAATAACTCAACACACAGCCATTAAAGTCTAAACCACTGCCAACAAAAATGCCACAGCCATTTTTCCTCCCCGATGTCATGTGACTCGTTAGTGTTACAGGGTCTCAGGTGTGCATGGGGAGCAGGTGTGTTAAATTTGGTGTTATCGCTCTCACTCACTCATACTGGTCACTGGAAGTTCAACATGGCACCTCATGACAAAGAACTCTCTGAGGATCCGAAAAAAAGAATTGTTGCTCTACATAAAGATGGCCTAGGCTATAAGACCCTGAAACTGCAGCACTGTGGCCAAGACCATACAATGGTTTAACAGGACAGGTTCCACTCATAACAGGCCTCACCATGGTCGACCAAAGAAGTTGAGTGCTCGTACTCAGCGTCTTATCCACAGGTGGTCTTTGGGAAATAGACATATGAGTGTTGCCAGCATTGCTGCAGAGATTGAACGGGTGGGGGGTCAGCCTGTCAGTGCTCAGACCATATGCAGCACACTGCATCAAATTGGTCTGCATGGCTGCCGTCCCAGAAGGGGCCGCTTCTAAAGATGATGCACAAGAAAGCCCGCAAACAGTTTGAAGACAAGCAGGCTAAAGACAAGGATTACTGCAACCATGTCTTGCGGTCTGATATGGTCTGATTAGACCAAGATAAACTTATTTGGTTCAGATGGTGTCAAGAGTTTGTGGCTGCAGCCAGGTGAGGAGTACAAACTCAAATGTGTCTTGCCTACAGTCAAGCATGGTGGTGGGAGTGTCATGGTCTGGGGCTGCATGAGTGCTGCCGGCACTGGGGAGCTACAGTTCATTGAGGGAACCATGAATGCCAACATGTACTGTGACATACTGAAGCAGAGCATGATCCCCTCCCTTAGAAGACTAGGCCGCAGGGCAGTATTCCAACATGATAACAACCCCAAACACATCTCCAAGATGACCACTTCCTTGCTAAAGAAGCTGAGGGTAAAGGTGATGGGCTGGCCAAGCATGTCTCCAGACCTATACCCTATTGAGCATCTGTGAGGCATCCTCAAATGGAAGGTGGAGGAGCGCAAGATCTCTATCATCCACCAGCTCCGTGATGTCGTCATGGAGGAGTGGAAGCGGACTTCAGTGGCAACCTGTGAAGCTCTGGTGAAGTCCATGCCCAAGAGGGTTAAGGAAGTGCTGGAAAATAATGGTGGCCACACAAAATATTGAAACTTTGGGCTCAATTTGGACATTTTCACTTAGGGGTGTACTCACTTTTGTTGCCAGTGGTTTAGACATTAATGGCTGTGTGTTGAGTTATTTTGAGGGGACAGCAAATTTACACTGTTATACAAGCCATACACTCACTACTTTACATTGTAGCAAAGTGTCATTTCTTCAGTGCATCAGCATCCATGTTCTTCATGGATGAAGACAGACACAGCGCCCACAGGTACATGACTGGGCACTTTTTGGAGACACCTCTCATCTCCCACTGTACTGCATTCTTGGCCGCCGAAGGACGCCCGCAGGCTGCAGTTTCCTCACAAGCTTCTGCAACAGGTACACCGGACTGTCCCATTCCTACAAGTAGGATCTCCTTGCACTCACACCCTTGCTGCCATAGAGCGCTCAGATGTGGACCTACATGGAGTTAAGGAGAACTAACCTTTCTACACGTGTTAAATCTCCCCACTGACCACTCCTTCCCATTTGCATATGTGTTGGTCCATGTGTCTACACAGACTGATTTTCACCTTTCAAAGCTCTGATGAAGAGGTTATCCTCAAAACGCGTCAGCCAATATTTTAGCATTTGCCCCCGTTCGGGCATGTTCCTCTTGTAACACTACAAGCGTGTGTATTTATATATATATATATATATATATATATATATATATATATATATATACACTACCGTTCAAAAGTTTGGGGTCACCCAAACAATTTTGTGTTTTCCATGAAAAGTCACACTTATTCACCACCATACGTTGTGAAATGAATAGAAAATAGAGTCAAGACATTGACAAGGTTAGAAATAATGATTTGTATTTGAAATAACATTGTTTTTACATCAAACTTTGCTTTCATCAAAGAATCCTCCTTTTGCAGCAATTACAGCATTGCACACCTTTGGCATTCTAGCTGTTAATTTATTGAGGTAAGCTGGAGAAATTGCACCCCACGCTTCTAGAAGCAGCTCCCACAAGTTGGAATGGTTGGATGGGCACTTCTGGCGTACCATACGGTCAAGCTGCTCCCACAACAGCTCAATGGGGTTCAGATCTGGTGACTGTGCTGGCCACTCCATTACCGATAGAATACCAGCTGCCTGCTTCTGCTGTAAATAGTTCTTGCACAATTTGGAGGTGTGTTTAGGGTCATTGTCCGGTTGTAGGATGAAATTGGCTCCAATCAAGCGCTGTCCACTGGGTATGGCATGGCGTTGCAAAATGGAGTGATAGCCTTCCTTAGCTTTTACCCTGTACAAAGCTCCCACCTTACCAGCACCAAAGCAACCCCAGACCATCACATTACCTCCACCATGCTTAACAGATGGCGTCAGGCATTCTTCCAGCATCTTTTCATTTGTTCTGCGTCTCACAAACGTTCTTCTTTGTGATCCAAACACCTCAAACTTGGATTCATCCGTCCACAACACTTTTTTCCAGTCTTCCTCTGTCCAATGTCTGTGTTCTTTTGCCCATCTTAATCTTTTTCTTTTATTGGCCAGTCTCAGATATGGCTTTTTCTTTGCCACTCTGCCCTGAAGCCCAAAATCCCGCAGCCGCCTCTTCACTGTAGATGTTGACACTGGTGTTTTGCGGGTACTATTTAATGAAGATGCCAGTTGGGGACCTGTGAGGCGTCTGTTTCTCAAACTAGAGACTCTAATGTGCTTATCTTCTTGCTTAGTTGTGCAACGCGGCCTCCCACTTCTTTTTCTACTCTGGTTAGAGCCTGTTTGTGCTGTCCTCTGAAGGGAGTAGTACACACCGTTGTAGGAAATCTTCAATTTCTTTGCAATTTCTCGCATGGAATAGCCTTCATTTCTAAGAACAAGAATAGACTGTCGAGTTTCAGATGAAAGTTCTCTTTTTCTGGCCATTTTGAGCGTTTAATTGACCCCACAAATGTGATGCTCCAGAAACTCAATCTGCTCACAGGAAGGTCAGTTTTGTAGCTTCTGGAAGGAGCTAGACTGTTTTTAGATGTGTGAACATGATTGCACAAGGGTTTGCTAATCATCAATTAGCCTTCTGAGCCAATGAGCAAACACATTGTACCATTAGAACACTGGAGTGATAGTTGCTGGAAATGGGCCTCTATACACCTATGTAGATATTGCACCAAAAACTAGACATTTGCAGTTAGAATAGTCATTTACCACATTAGCAATGTATAGAGTATATTTGTTTAAAGTTAGGACTAGTTTAAAGTTAGCTTCATTTAAAAGTACAGTGCTTTTCCTTCAAAAATAAGGACATTTCAATGTGACCCCAAACTTTTGAACGGTAGTGTATATATATATATATATATATATTGTGTAACCCTTTCCTACAATACGTAGTATGTCTATATTCCCTACATGTATGTATTTTATCACTTATGAATAAACTGTAGAATTTGATGCTAATGTTTGATCACGCGCCTTCCACCCCTTCTTCCCACACTATCTTCTCCAGACCACCCCGGGTCAGTCTAGGCAGCAGGACACACTTGATCATATTCTCCAGTTCGGCCATAACAGTACTACGTACCCATACCAACTACGCCCCCATGAGCGCAGGAGTTTATCTTTATCTTTTTCATAGATAAAATGTGTGCGGCTGCAACTAGCAACAAAAGTAAAAAAACATATTCCTCCATTTACATCAGAGTCTGCAGGGTTCCTCCTTATAGGGCGTACACACGGTCGGACTTTGTTCGGACATTCCGACAACAAAATCCTAGGATTTTTTCCGACGGATGTTGGCTCAAACTTGTTTCGTCTACACACGGTCGCACAAAGTTGTCGGAAAATCCGATCATTCTAAACGCGGTGACGTAAAACACGTACGTCGGGACTATAAACGGGGCAGTGGCCAATAGCTTTCATATCTTTATTTATTCTGAGCATGCGTGGCACTTTGTCCGTCAGATTTGTGTACACACGATCGGAATTTTCGACAACGGATTTTGTTGTCGGAAAATTTTATCTCCTGCTCTCCAACTTTGTGTGTCGGAAAATCCGATGGAAAATGTCCGATGGAGCCCACACACGGTCGGAATTTCCGACAACACGCTCCGATCGGACATTTTCCATCGGAAAATCCGACCGTGTGTACGGGGCATAACAGTGCAATGAAACCTTTGATGTAAAGGGGAATGCAGCAGACTTTCTTGTAAAGAGGAACTCTGATGTAAGGGGGAGCTCTGGTGACAAGAGATCAGCTTATAGCAGAGTGCACAGCATTCCCCTTTACATTAGACTTCCTCTTTACATCAGGGTCCACAAAGTCCCAATGGGAACTATGATGTGGGGGGACTCTGGTGACCACAAACCACCTTCCGCAGAGTTAATACACTAAGGTAAGGGGGGTTACTAAGGGGGAACCTTTTATATCAGTGCTCACTTACCTTACTTTATTCATCACTCATCCCCCCTCAGAATGGCCTTGCAGCACTGTCACTGACCTCCTCTCAGGTGCACCGTGCAGGGCTCAGTCAGATGGTCCTCTCTGGGCTCCAGCTTGGTGGCTCTGATTTCATCCTTTATTCTCCTCTCCACAGTCCACACATGTCTGACTCCTCCAGTGACCCCTGTCAGCGCTCCTGCTCTTGACTCCTCTGTAGGCTCCCCCCTGAGACTGCAGACATGATACAGGCAATGGTCAGAGACTGCGGACATGACACAAGAGATGGTCAGAGACTGCAGACATGATACAAGAGAGGGTCAGAGAGTGTGAGGACATGATACAAGAGAGGGTCAGAGACGTCAGACATGATACAGGAGATGGTCAGAGACTTCAAACATGATAGAAGAGATGGTCAGAGACTGTGCGGACATGACACAGGAGATGGTCAGAGAGTATGCGGATATGATTCTCCCACTGTGCTTATACTCGCCTTTCCTTCATGTGGGGGTAAGTAGAGAGTTCTTTTCTATACAGAAACTCTTAACATGAGCTGGATCTTGCACATTTTTTATCACTGTGGCAAGTAAAATGGTGTGGTGGGGGCCCCAAGCTGTACATCACTCTTTATGCCCACATAGCTAATAGATGAGAGAGCAGTAACTTGAAGTTCCCACCCCATAGTCACACTTCAGGTCTGTTCTAATACAAATTTAGTCTGCCCCCAGCATACACTTTACAGCTCCCATAGACAATGCTATACAGTAGAGAGCCACTATGATAATATGCAGCAACTTAATTGAAAGCACTTTAAGGACATTTGGACTTATATTATTGAGCACTTAAAGTGTAAGTTCACCTTTACAGAAAAATCTGTAAGGTGAACTTACACAGTTCCCCCACCTCGCCCGCCCCAGTCCCGCTGACCTGGACGCCGCAATCTCCGGTTCTAAGCCCCAGTATATCCGCACCAGGAGCCTGGGGCTTAGAAACCTTCTCTGCATCCACGCGGCATCTTCATAGCTGACAGGACGGGCTATGCGGCTGTTGATTGGTAAGTGCCGTCCATGTGAGGGCACTGACCAATTAGAATGCTCCAAAAGGTTTCCCTGATGAGGGACGTTTTGGACATTCAGCTAAGAGGATTTCTAAGCCCCGGACACCTGGCGCAGATATACCGTGGCTATTAACCTGGAGATTACCGCGGTCCAGGTCAGCAGGACCGGGGGGGGGCGAGGAGGGGGACCTGTGTAAGTTCACCTTACAGAGTTTTCTGTAAAGGTGAACTTACCCTTTAAGCACACTTAAGGGAGTGAATACACTATATAAGCGTATTTATATTTGTATACATTGTTAGCACCTCAGCATTTTATTATCATTATGCATTATTTTACTTTTTGATAAATATTAAGCACTGAATAAAACACATCGTATAGGTTTATTTTGTTTACAGAATATAGCGCGGCACTTTGGTTTAACTAATCAAATGAGATAAACAAGGAACAATAACAACAGTATTTAAAGGCAATAACGGTCAGTAACTGGTATAAGGAGATGGGTCTTTATCCTCTTTTGCTTCTATAGTTATGTGGGCACACCCGTATCCCTAGGCAATGTGTCCTTGTAAAATAGAGTTATAAGCCCTTAGAAACCATGCCAATCAGCTCTGCTGAAAAGTTTTATAGCAATAAAGAGAGAAGTCTTCCAGATGAGGGGCTTTTCCTGTTGGCATGCCTTTAACGGCCACTGATAGTCCTTCTGTAGTTATGGGATCCTCCACGGAATCTCTTGCCAGAGGTGATACATTTGGGTAATCCTGCCTTTGTAAGATAGTGATGTTTAACCACTTAAGGACCGGGCCTATTTTTCAGACTCAGTGTTTACAAGTTATTTTTTTATTTTTTTGCTAGAAAATTACTCAGAACCCCCAAACATTGGTTATATATTTTTTTCTAACACTCTAGAGAACAAAATGGCAGTCGTTGCAATACTTTCTGTCACACCGTATTTGCACAGCGGTCTTACAAGCACACTTTTTTGGAAAAAATACACTTTTTTGAATTAAAAAAAAAGACAACAGTAAAGTTAGCGCAATTTTTTTATATTGTGAAAGATAATGTTACGCCACGCAAATTGATACCCAACATGTCACGCTCCAAAAATTGTGCCTGCTCGTGGAATGGCGACAAACTTTTACCCTTAAAAATCTCCATAGGTGACGTTTAAAAATTTCTACAGGTTACCAGTTTTGAGTTACAGAAGAGGTCTAGGGCTAGAATCATTGCTCTTTCTCTAACGATCGTGGTGATACCTCACATGTAGGGTTTGAACACCATTTTCATATGCGGGTGCTACTCACGTATGCGTTCGCTTCTGCGTGTGAGCTCATCGGGACGGGGCACTTGTTTTTCTTATTTATTTTACTTTTCATTTTTTATTTTGACACTGTCCTTTAAAAAAAAATGTGGGTCACTTTTATTCCTATTACAAGGAATGTAAACATCCCTTGTAATAGAAAAAAAGCATGACAGGACCTCTTAAATATGAGATCTGGGTTCAAAAAGACCTCAGATCTCATAGTCGCACTAACATGCAATAATAAAAAAAAAATGTAATTTAAAAAAAATTCTCCTTTAAGAGCATTGGGCGGAAGAGACGTTTGACATCCCTTCCGCCAGTCAATGCTATGGAGCCAAGTGGGGGCCATCTTCTCCTTACTCGGCAGCCAGACAAACAGGGGAGAGGATGCGATTGTCTCCACCGCTACCAGTGGCTCCAGTAAAGGGCGGAGGCCACCAGAGAAAGGCGTGAGGGGGGCTCTCCCTCCCCCAATAAAAGTGATCTTGCGGTGAATCCGCTGCAGAGACCACTATTATCTGAAAGCAGACCGCCCGCTGAAGTTACCGGGCGGGCGGTCCGTAAGTGGTTAAGATCCTCCCTTGAATGACATTGTAATTCTGGTACATTTGGATAAACTCCCAAATATTTACCTGTTCGCCTGGAGCCAAATGTCATGCATAATAGTGATATTTCTTCTGCTTTTATACATGAGAGCTTCCCGCTGGTAATATTAATTTTGTGTGAGATTATTACTATGTCAGTAGTTCTGGAAGCTTTCATTGTTTGATGTATGTTTTCATCAGGAATTTTGCTGGTGAGTGATGGAGAAGGAAGTTCAGAGCAGAACAGAGAAGAAGGAATGAAGAGAAAATTGTGGGCAAGTGGTACATTAGTAAAAGGTGGGCAAAAGGTCAGTGGAGATAGAAGTGAGTGGTGGATAGTGAATTTGGGAGGAACTACTTTGGGTGGAGAATTTTGAGGTAAGATGGGTATTTTCATTTGAGGGTTCCTTTTTGGGAGGAGTGGGGGAGTATTTTTGTAAATGCCATCAATCTGTGTTGTGTGTTAAGCACTCCTGACCTCTGTATGTTGGGAGTGCAACAGTGAGGCTTATGTAACATACTGTGTGAATTCAACTATCCTAACCGCCAGTCGCTATATACTTTACTGCATAGTATACACCATTTTACATACTTAGAACCTCTGCATTATGTACAGTGGACTGTAGATTACATACTGCACTCTGTACATTGGACTGTATGATACATATTGCAATTTTTACTTTATAAACTCATAATCCTTGCACTCTATATGCCAATAATAATGGACTGATTACCTTTATTCACATTGATTTATATTGTTCACAAATTAATAGTGTGGTAATCTTTTTGTTTTTCATGCTTTTGCACAAAGTGTTCTGTGGTGTGATTGCGAGCTGCTTTTTTGATTATTCATCACTACTTTTCATAGTTACAAAGTTATACAGTGGGGCAAAAAAGTATTTAGTCAGCCACTAATTGTGCAAGGTCTCAAACTTAAAAAGATCAGAGAGCCCTGTAATTGTCATTATATGTATATCTCAACTATGAGAGACAAAATGTGAAAACAAATCCAGACAATCACATTGTCTGATTTTTAAAAGAATTTATTTGCAAATTATGGTGGAAAATAAGTATTTGGTCAATATCAAAAGTTCATCTCAATACTTTGTTATATATTCTTTGTTGGCAATGACAATGACAAAGGTCAAACGTTTTCTGTTATGCCCCGTACAGACAGTCGGATTTTCCGACGGAAAATGTGCGATCGGAGCTTGTTGTCAGAAATTCCAACCATGTGTGGGCTCCATCGGACTTTTTCCATCAGAATTTCAGACACACAAAGTTTGAGAGCAGGCTATAAAATTTTTCGACAACAAAATCCAAACGCGTCAATTCCGACCGTGTGTGGACAATTCCGACGCACGAAGTGCTACGCATGCTCAGAATAAATTCCGAGACGGAACTGCTCGGTCTGGTAAAATTAGCGTTCGGAATGGATATAGCACTTTCGTCACGCCTCAATGTTTTTTAATTGTTTAATGCAGCGCACTCTCTTCTTCTTTATAATGCTAGAAGAATGAAGTAGTTTTGCTGCTCATATTCACACAGAGTTCTCACAAGCGTATTTCTTTATTATTTCTCGTGATTTCATCAATATAATATTTTTATTTGTCACATCTCCTGAAAAAATTATATATTTTAGATGTTTTTAGATGAAATATTTTTTTTTTGGATTTTTTTAAAGCCTGATCTTGTGTTTTATTTATCTTTTTTTTAAACTCCAGAATAGTCTTGGGTGTGTTTTGTGTGTCAAGTTACCACAATACCATTATTATCTTGTATTATTTAATCTCAAGGAGGTTGCTTTGTGTTGGTGTCTCTTGTTAATTTTACATTGTATTTTTGAAATGTACCTGCCTCCTCACAAACAAACTGTCCTTTTAGAAGGAAAACACACATAGGCGAGTATAATAAAACAAACCAAAAATGTATTAAGGGCTCATAACCAAAGAAAGAGGAAGGCAACGCTGGAGAAACAGCAGAAATTGGTGAAGCCTTTGGCCCCCAGGGCACACATCAATTATTTTCTTGCAAAATTGGTGGCCTGAGGAGTCCTTATATAAGGGAGTTCAATCTGGTCCAGAAGTCCAAGAGAATCATGAACAGCAGCAGATGACATGTATGTCCCCAGGCTGTGGTCATACAAAAGCCTGCATGTTTTGTCGGACCAGACTGAACCCAGGCCATCACGCTCTGGTCTTCCTTCCACGCTTCCTTCCACGCTGTGTCTGTGGGGGTGGAGTTGTGGCAGGAGGAGGAGGAGGATGATGCAACTCACTCAGGTGGGTATTGGGTGTGATTTTGCTCCTCAACCCCTTATTTAAGGTTTTATAAATGAGTTCCTCACATGTGAGGCATTGGCCCTCCTGCATGCCCTGCAGTTTTGTGGCAGCCATGCAGGCAAAGGCCTCTTCACGAGTGGGGAAGGCTCTGAGGGACACAGAAGCCTCCTGAATCAGCCTGAGTGCTGAATCCTGCATGTTACTCCCCTTCCTGGGTCTTTTGTTTGGAAGGCGGAGGGGAGGGACCTGCGAATCTGTCAGGCTCCTACTGGGCCCGGCCTTCTCCTGTCTGCCACTTAGCCCCGCCTCCTCCTGGCTGCCACTAACCCCTGCCTCCTCCTGTGTGCCACATTCCACAGCCTCCTCCTGTGTGCCACATTCCACAGCCTCCTCCTGGCTGAGGTATTCCTGTGTATGAAAAAGGGACATAGTTTTAGTTTTTTCTTCATCAATCACACACAATTTTCAGCTCATGACTGTTGCAAATTGAATGTTAACAAATATAACAGATTATCATTCTGAGCCCAGCATTTTTCATTCTTGTCCCAATTATTTTTGACCACTACTGTTTATTGATATGTCAAACACTTTATTAAATCAGCAATTAGTGATCAATAATAACATCTAGTCAACATCATTTATTTATTGACCAGAAATCTGTAGAAGAATGCTATACCTGGCTCCAGCTGGGCTCCTCCACTTCTTCCTGGCTGGAAGTCCCAGGTTGGACATCAGAAGCCTCAGCTGGGGTGGAAGATAGGGTGGAAGGAAGAGTGGAAGGAAGGGTTGAGAGGGATTCCCTGACTTCAGTCTGGTCTGACAGAAAACGAAGTCTCTCATAGTACCACAGCCTGGGGACATAAATGTCATCTGCTGCAGCTCCTGATCTCTGGATATCCTGGACCTTCTTGCGCTCCCTAAGATAAGTGCTTCTCAGGCCACAAATTTTGGCTTTTACATAGGGGATGGTTGCTGTGGGGACCACCGGCTTCACCAACTCCAGCAGTTTCTCCAGCACTGCCTGCCTCTTTTGTTTATGATTATACTGCCGGTGTTTGATCTGCCACAGACAGGGCAGCTCCCTGTATTTGTCTATGAACAGGGGGAGGTAATTGTGGTCATTGAAGCCATCCATTTTATCTGCAATACACAAGACAAAATCTAATGTCAGGCTAAATTCTCCTAATCTTGTCCCAATATAGGCCTCAATCTAGAAGCAGTATAGGGCCAAGTTTAAATGTTATCTTCGTTATCACGATCGGTGCCTCCGATACTCCTTCCTCCGCTCACAGATCGTACGTACTACGCATGCGTGTTACGCTTTATATACACCGCACATGCGTGAAACTCCGCCCGCCCCTGCCATTCTTTCTAGTCTATTCCCCGCCCCTTCTCGTTCAGCGCAGTGGGAGAAGAGCACATGGCAGAGACAGAGCAGGTGCGTGCTAATTACACCAACGAGGAGGAGGAGGAGGAAAGACCGGAGCCAGAAACGTCCTGATCCCGGAGGAGACGATTTAAGGCCTCAAATATGTCCTTTGGGGAGATGGTGGAGATGGTCGACATACTGAAAAGGGCCGACTATGATGGGAAGTATAGACCTTACCCCAAACCCAATGTCAGAAAGGCCAAGATTATGGCGAAAGTTATGAAGAGTCTGCACTGAAATTTTGGGGTACGGCGATCCAAGGATCAACTCAGGAAGCGGTGGTCGGACCTTAAATTAAGGGAGCACGATCAGTATAGAAGGATCAGGAGAGTAGTAGTAAAAAAAAGTAGTAAAAAAGTAAAAAAGTAAGTAGTTGTTCTGTGTTCCTATTCGTTATTTTTATAACGTTTGTGCTGTTCCATGTGCTTTTCTTTACTGTTGTACAGTTTAAAATGTCAACTTTCATGTTCATGGGCACATTACATAGTTACATAGTTACATAGTTAGTCAGGTTGAAAAAAGACACAAGTCCATCCAGTTCAACCATAAAAAAAAAAAAAAATATTGTACTATCCAATATACCCAATACTATACCCACAGTTGATCCAGAGGAAGGCAAAAAACCCCAGCAGAGCATGCTCCAATTTGCTACAGCAGGGGAAAAAATTCCTTCCTGATCCCCCAAGAGGCAATCGGATTTTCCTTGGATCAACTTTACCTATAAATGTCAGTACCCAGTTATATTATGTACATTTAGGAAAGTATCCAGGCCTTTCTTAAAGCAATCTACTGAGCTGGCCAGAACCACCTCTGGAGGGAGTCTATTCCACATTTTCACAGCTCTTACTGTGAAGAAACCTTTCCGTATTTGGAGACTAAATCTCTTTTCCTCCAGTCGTAAAGAGTGCCCCCTTGTCCTCTGTGTTGACCGTAAAGTGAATAACTCAACACCAAGTTCACTATATGGACCCCTTATATATTTGAACATGTTGATCATATCCCCCCTTATTCTCCTCTTCTCAAGAGTGAACAAATTCAGTTCCTCTAATCTCTCCTCATAGCTGAGCTCCTCCATTCCTCTTATCAGTTTGGTTGCCCTTCTCTGCACTTTCTCCAGTTCCCAGATATCCTTTTTGAGAACTGGTGCCCAAAACTGAACTGCATATTCCAGATGAGGTCTTACTAATGATTTGAACAGGGGCAAAATGATATCTCTCTCTCTGGAGTCCATACCTCTCTTAATACAAGAAAGGACTTTGCTCGCTTTGGAAACCGCAGCTTGGCATTGCATGCTATTATTGAGCTTATGATCTACCAAAACCCCCAGATCCTTCTCCACCATGGATTCCCCCAGTTGTACTCCCCCTAGCATGTATGATACATGCATATTCTTAGCCCCCAAGTGCATAACTTTACATTTCTCAACATTAAACCTCATCTGCCACATAGACGCCCAATTAGACAGAGCATTGAGGTCAGCTTGTAAATTGGAGACATCCTGTAAGGACGTTATTCCACTGCATAGCTTGGTGTCATCTGCAAAGACAGAAATGTTACTTTTGATCCCAGACCCAATATCATTTATAAAGATATTAAAGAGTAAGGGTCCCAGCACTGAACCTTGGGGTACACCACTGATAACCTTAGACCATTCAGAGTAAGAATCATTAACCACTACTCTCTGAATTCTGTCTTTTAGCCAGTTTTCTATCCATTTACAAACTGATATTTCCAAGCCTGTAGACTTTAACTTACACATGAGCCGTGTGTGCGGAACTGTATCGAACGCTTTTGCAAAATCCAAGTAAACCACGTCCACAGCCACCCCTCTGTCCAAGGTTTTACTTACCTCTTCATAAAAACAAATCAGGTTTGTCTGACAGCTTCTGTCTTTCATGAACCCATGCTGTCTGTTGCTTAAAATGTTTTTTTCTAGCAAGAACTCATCTATGTGGTCTTTTATTAAATGCTCCAGTATCTTCCCGACTATAGAAGTTAAACTAACAGGTCTATAGTTACTTGTTAAAGACTTTGATCCCTTTTTAAATATAGGCACCACGTTCGCCCTGCGCCAATCCAGTGGTACTATTCCCGTCATTAATGAGTCCCTAAAAATTAGATACAATGGCTTTGAAATTACAGAGCTCAATTCTTTTAGGATCCGTGGGTGGATGCCATCAGGTCCAGGTGCTTTATCCACCTTTATTCTGTCTAAATATTTCTGGACCATATCCCTTTTGAGCCATTGTGGATCATTGGGGGCTGTGTCAATACCACCCCCATTATGGACATAAGCTCCCCCATGCTCTTTTGTATACACAGAGCTGAAGAAAGTATTTAATAAATTAGCCTTCTCCTTGTCCCCGGTCACCCACTCTAGATTATTTTGTAAAGGGCCTACATGCTCAGACCTGACCTTTTTACTATTAATATATTTGAAGAATTTTTTGGGGTTTGTCCTACTATTTTTTGCGATCTGTCGTTCATTTTGAATGTTTGCACCCTTGATTTCCTTTTTACATATTCTGTTAAATTCTTTGTAGCATTTAAACGACACTAGTGTTCCTTCATTTTTATATTTTTTAAAAGCTCTTTTCTTATTGTTTATAGCTTTTCTAACTTTGACCGTGAGCCACATAGGTTTTATTTTTAGCCTTTTAAACTTATTGCCCATGGGAATATACTTTGCAGTGAGGTCCCAAACAGTCTTTTTGAAGAATTCCCATTTCTGTTCTGTGTTTATCGCTGCCAATATTCCCTCCCAGTCTAAGTCCTGGAGAGCAGCCCTCATCCTTGGAAAATTTGCTCTCTTGAAGTTAAGTGTTTTTATCTTTCCCGTATGTATTTCTTGTTTACAGCTAACATCAAATGAAATCATGTTATGGTCACTGCTACCCAGGTGTTCCTTTATCTGAACATTAGTAATAAGCTCTGCATGGTTTGAGATTACTAGGTCCAACAGAGCTTTATTCCTAGTTGGTGCCTCAATAAACTGGACCATAAAATTGTCCTGTAATAGGTTTATAAATTTTTGCCCTTTAACTGTCCCAGCAGTGCCATTACTCCAGTCAATTTCTGGGTAGTTAAAATCCCCCATTATTATCACTGTCCCAGCCCTTGCAGCCCTTTCCATCTGTGCAAGGAGCTGAGTCTCCACCTCCTCGTTAACATTGGGTGGTCTATAACAGACTCTAATGATTAACTTTGAACTACTCACATCTATATGTAGTTCCACCCATAATGCTTCAGACTCATCACACTCTCCATCAATCAGGTCCTCTTTCACACTTGCTTTGAGATCACTTCTCACATAGAGACAGACCCCGCCACCTTTCCTTTTTACCCTGTCCCTCCGAAAGAGTGCATAGCCAGGAATATTAATAGCCCAGTCATGTGAGGATTGAAGCCAAGTTTAATTATTCGTTCGTAGGAAACATTGTTCGTTCGGCCAATAAAACACCATGTTTTGGCCAGATGCATTTCAATACATTTTTTCTGGCCTACTTCTCTTAAAATAATTTTGTTGTCTAGATGGGTTTGTAACTAGAATGAAATCCAAACTAGATTCGGTGTAAGGAGAGGACACTCAGCAGCTGTTTACACATCTGGACACTGGAGCACTAGTGTGGGACAGAAGAAAACCCTTTTTATTAGGGGGCCCACACAGGTGCTCCAGTGAATACTATAGGGGTGACTCCATCTGTGAAGCTTGTACAAAACAGGTAAGTATTACAGCTTGACAAAGGAAAACAATATTATTATACTTCCAAGCAATGTTTGAGATTCCTATTTCTGCCATCAAATATCTGTGTGCTAAGTATACCTATTTTTTTTTAACATAGGAGAGAAAAGACTCTGAGGATACCACTCATCAGAGGAGACAACAGACCCCCCACCTCATGAGGAAGTGGAAATGCCACGAAGCCAAAAGGAGGAGGAGGAGGAGGGAGACGTGGTGGAAATAGTCATCACAACAGGTGAGTGTCTGCGACCACAGGCTCAGGTAAGAGATGGATGCCGGCATATTTCTAATACATGGTGTATTTTTGTTTATATATTTTTAGGTGATCGTGATGTTGTGGATGAAGGTCATTTCACCAGTGAAAGTGCCCAGATCCTGATCGGGGAGATCATGGGGTGTAATAGGGACTTGGAAAACATCAAGCAAAACATCAATGATGTTCAAAACAAAATGAAGAACATCATTGATGTTTTAGGGAGAGTTTAAAACCCATCGAAATCCCTAATATTGTTGCCTTTTTTTCCTGAATTTTTTTTACACATTTTAAAATATATTCTGGAAAAGCCAAATTTTGAAGATGCACACAGTGTGTCAACATGTGCTATATGCCATCATGGGAGATCAATGTATGTGTTTTGGGGGTGCAATCCCTTCCTCCATAATAAAGTAGCTGAGAGGAAGGGATTGCACCCACAAAACACGTCCATTGATCCCCCATGATGGCAGCTAGCACATGTTGACATTAGGCAATTTGTGTGCATCTTCAAAATTTGGCTTTTCCAGGGGTGGCTCACCCCATCTGCTGAACGCAATATCAAACACAGTTTATAAATACTCATGTCTGATATTGCCTTCACTTTCTACAAAGTGAGAGCTACTGCTACTGGCGCCTCTGTACAGGGTGGGCACGGATCGCTCTGAAGCCCAGATGTGATATTGACATTTTACAAAAATTGTTGTTGAGAGGGGATTCTTCCCTCTGCACAACTAATCATGGTCCTCATCAGTGGCCAATCCACTACATATTAATCTACCATGGTCATCATTATCTGTATTTGCTGGGAGGCTCTTTCGCTTCAAGCTATTACCAAATTGGTTCTATTTAAGGACTATATAAAACTTTGTATTCCCCTGTGGTCATATAAAGACAAGGGAACCCCTATATATGAGAGCCCATACTTTGGAAAATTTGTAGCAGTTTATCAGCTATTTCAAGTTCTATGCATTGCTGGTGCACTACAACCTGAGTCTACTACAATCTTTGCCATAAAACTCCTGAATAAGCTTGTATTAGAGCGAAACATGTCGAGCGGCAGATTGTCATGGATTCAATTAAGTAGCTCTATTTTGATGTGCCTTTAATGTGGTTTTCTGTGGATTTATTATTTTTGTAGCAATTTTTTATGATGATGTCTCATCTGTTGGAGACATGAGGTTTTAAATCTTGACTTTTCTAATAAAAATTATGGATTTTTTATAAAACGATTGTACAGATCTACAGATTTTCTATTATATTGTTTATTTAAAAGCACCTTAAAAGTCCCTGGGGTATATGTTCCAAACCCCTCCCTTGGTAAATTTGCCTTCTTACACATATTTGAATATGGGATGTGGTGCTTTCTGCTGACTATTTCTGCCCTCATCACCTTATTGATCATTTTGACCCCACGGGGTGAGATCTTGCGTGGAGCCCCAGATCAAGGGAGATTATCAGTGGTCTTGTATGTCTTCCATTTTCTAATAATTGCTCCCACAGTTGATTTCTTCACACCAAGCTGCTTGCTTATTGCAGATTCAGTCTTCCAAGCCTGGTGCAGGTCTACAATTTTGTTTCTGGTGTCCTTCGACAGCTCTTTGGTCTTCACCATAGTGGAGTTTGGAGTGTGACTGTTTGAGGTTGTGGACAGGTGTCTTTTATACTGATAACAAGTTCAAACAGGTGCCATTAATACAGGTAATGAGTGGAGGACAGAGGAGCCTCTTAAAGAAGAAGATACAGGTCTGTGAGCCAGAAATCTTGCTTGTTTGTAGGTGACCAAATACTTATTTTCCACCATAATTTTCAAATAACTTTGTCTGGATTTTCTTACACATTTTTGTCTCTCATAGTTGAGGTATACCTTCGATGACAATTACAGGCCTCTCTCATCTTTTTAAGTGGGAGAACTTGCACAATTGGTGACTGACTAAATACTTTTTTGCCCCACTGTATAGTCACATAGTTAAATAGTAGGTGAGGTTGAAAAAAGTCCATCAAGTCCAACCTATGTGTGTGATTTTGTGTCAGTAGTACATTGTATATCCCTGTATGTTGTGGTCGTTCAGGTGCCTATCTAATAGTTTTTTGAAATTATCGATGCTCCCTGCTGAAATCACTGCCTGTGGAAGAGAATTATACATCGTAACCACTCTTACAGTAAAGAACCCTCTACGCAGTTTAAGGTTAAATCGCTTTTCTTCTAATTTTAGTGAATTGCCACATGTCTTATTAAATTCCCTTTTGCAGAAAAGATCTATCCCTATTGTGGGGTCACCAGTACGGTATTTGTACATTGAAATCATATGCCCTCTCAAGTATCTCTTCTCCAGAGAGAACAAGTTCAGGTGTGACGGACCAGAGTCTTGTAGAGTAGGAGAATTATCGTTTTATCTCTGGAGTTAATCCCCTTTTTAATGCACGCCAATATTCTGTTTGCTTGCTCTTTACACCAACAACAGACCTCCACTTTTATCCCACATCTTCAGAGACCAAATGGAGAGATGATAACCTTCCCATCTTCAATTATGGAGATGTTCCATGATTATTACCAATCTCTCTACAATGTATCCCCTCAACAATCGGTGAACCCCATTGCGACTAGCGAAACCAACCAGACATACTATATAGCAGATACTCCGTTACCAACTTTGGACATAGATACAACTGTGAACTTGGAAAACGTACTTACTGAGGAAAAGGTTGCTAGGGCCATTGCTAATACACCAGCAGGTAAAAGCCCAGGTCCTGATGGATTTACACCTAAATTTTATAAACCTTTTGCCCCAACCCTTATCCCTTTTTTGACTAAGGTATTTAACACTATAGCAAACGGTTTCACCTTCCCAACACAAACCTTGGAGACACATATCTCGCTTATTCCAAAACCAGAAAAAGACCAATCCCTGTGTGCGAACTATAGACCAATATCATTAATAGGAATTGATCTAAAAATATTTGCCAAGGTTCTAGACAGAATACAACCTTTACTGCTCCAAGTGATACATCTTTACCAAGTTGGCTTCATCAGTGGACGAGAGGCTAGAGACAACACAATTAAAGCCCTTCTGTTGACGGACTATGCCCGTACATGTGATATTATTTCTCTATGCCTTCTAGCAGTTGATGCTGAAAAGGCATTTGATCGGATAAGTTGGGAATTTCTCTGACTCTCTCCAACAGATTGGACTAGGTCCTCATATGCTTTCATGGATAATGTCTCTCTACTCATCGCCCTCAGCTAGAATTAAGGTGAATGGATCTTTGTCCCCTGTGTTCTATATTTTCAATGGAACCCTCCAAGGATGCCCCCTATCACCTTTTCTATATGTTCTTACAATGGAACGCCTGGCTATTGCCTTGCGTCAGAACCCAAATATCACAGGCATTTCTGTAGGACCTTTTCATGCAAAAAATGGCCCTATTCGCAGACAATTTGCTTTTATCTGTAACACAATCACATACTTCCCTTCCCGCCATAATCCAGGATTTCCAGAGATTTGGAGAAGTCAGTAATTTTAAGATTAACTATAATAAAACAGTACTTCTAAATATCTCCTCATCAAAAACGACTATGACAAGACCTTCAACTAATCTTCCTTTTAAGATTTGTTCTTCTTCAATTCGTTATCTAGGGATTCAGATACCTGCTCTGGCATCACAATTGTATTCTTTGAAGATCCTTTCTATATTTCAAAAAATTCAGATGGACTTGACTTCTTACGCCTATAAGAAACTTTCATGGTTTGGTAGAATTAATAGTCTCAAGATGGATATCCTCCCTCGGTTTTTATATTTGTTTCAAACGATTCCAATCCATATCCCTGCTCCATATTTTCACAAAATCCACCGGATGTTTTCCAAATTTGTTTGGAACTCAGCCCATCCTAGAATTATTTTTAAAACATTGTCGCTACCAAAACTTTAAGGAGAAGTAGGGGTACCTGATATTGCTTTCTACCACAAGGCAGCAATATGTACACGCATTGTTGTTTTGATACACCAAAATATGTCCAAGTTGATGGGTGATATTGGGAAGCCATATGAATCCTATAGACCTCTGCGCCCTTCCATGGACTTTACCAACTTTTCGCAAAGGCACCCTATTCCCAGTTGAACATACTCGACAAACACTTTATATGTGGGACCGGGCAATATCCACCCTTGGTATATCTAAATATCTAGGTCCCAGCACTTCTTTCTTTGGTACTCCTGGCTTTTTTGCCAGCCTTGCAATCAACTGAGCTTGGCCTCTGAAGTAAACAGCAACATAGGAGACTGTCACAAGTTCTTCAATCAGATCCATCACTTTTGGTATCCTCTGTGTCTGAAACGACTTTAGGCAAATCCGCACATTGTTTATAGAGACATCAGGCCCTGTCTTACATACGATCTATCCCAACACCTATAGACATCCTTACTGAAATAATTTTGAAAATTTGCTTATCCAGAAGGAACCACCTACACATACAGTCTCTTTACTGTACTCTATAATCATGATGTTGGCACATCCAGACCTTCCTCTGTTCACACAAAAGTGGGAAAAAGATCTTCAACAGACTAAAGTATCTCACAAAAGTGAGTACACCCTTCACATTTTTGTAAATATTTTATTATATCTTTTCATGAGACAACACTGAAGAAATTACACTTTGCTACAATGTAAAGTCGTGAGTTTACAGCTTGTATAACAGTGTAAATTTGCTGTCCCCTCAAAATAACTCAACACAGCCATTAATGTCTAAACCGCTGGCAACAATAGTGAGTACACCCACTAAGTGAAACTGTCCAAATTGGACCCAATTAGCCATTTTCCCTTCCCCGGGGTCATGTGACTCGTTAGTGTTAAATGGTCTCAGGTGTGAATGGGGAGAAGGTGTGTAAAATTTGGTGTTATCACTCTCATTTTGATCACTGGAAGTTCAACATGGCACCCTATGGCAAAGAACTCTTTGAGGATCTGAAAAAAATAAATGTTCCTCTACATAAAGATGGCCTAAGCTATACGATTGCAAAGACCCTGAAACTGAATTGCAGCATGGTGGCCAAGATCATACAATGGTTTAACAGGACAGGTTCCACTCAGAACAGGCCTTGCCATGGTGGAACAAAGAAGTTGAGTGCACATGCTCAGCATCATATCCAGAGGTTGTCTTTGGGAAATAGATGTATGAGTGCTGCCAGCATTGCTGCAGAGGTTGAAGGGGTGGGGGGGTCACCCTGTCAGTGCTCAGACTATACGCTGCACACTGCATCAAATTGGTCTGCATGGCTGTCGTCCCAGAAGGAAGCCTTTTCTAAAGATGATGCACAAGAAAGCCTGCAAACAGTTTGCTGAAGACAAGCAGACTAAGGACATGAATAATTCGAACCATGTCCTGCGGTCTGATAAACTTATTTGGTTTAGATGGTGACAAGTGTGTCTTGCCTACAGTCAAGCATGGTGGTGGGAGTGTCATGGTCTGGGGCTGCATGAGTGCTGCCGACACTGGGGAGCTACAGTTCATTGAGGGAACCATGAATGCCAACATTTACTGTGGCATACTGAAGCAGAACATGACTCCCTCCCTTTGGAAACTGGGCCGCAGGGCAGTATTCCAACATGATAATGACCCCAAACACACTTCCAAGATGACTACCTCCTTGCTAAAGAAGCTGAAGGTAAAGGTGATGGACTGACCAAGCATGTCTCCAGACCTAAACCCTATTGAGCATCTGTGGGGCATCCTCAAAAGGAAGGTGGAGGAGCGCAAGGTCTCTAACATCCACCAGCTCTGTGATGTTGTCATGGAGGAGTGGAAGAGGACTCCAGTGGCAACCTGTGAAGCTCTGGTGAATTCCATGCCCAAGAGGGTTAAGGTAGTACTTGAAAATAATGGTGGCCACACAAAATATTTACACTTTGGGCCCAATTTGGACATTTTCACTTAGGGGTATACTCACTTTTGTTGCCAGCAGTTTACACATTAATGGCTGTGTGTTGAGTTATTTTGAGGGGACAACAAATTTACACTGTTATACAAGCTGTACACTCACTACTTTACATTGTAGCAAAGTGTCATTTTTTCAGTGTTGTCACATGAAAAGATAGAATAAAATATTCACAAAAATGTGAGGGGTGTACTCACTTTTGTGAGTTACTGTATCTCACCCTCAGATTGGCAAAAAATGCTTTACCCTTACCCATAAAATATCACTTGATACGAAAAGCAAAGAAAAGGGGTACAAATTGATATCTAGATGGTACAGATGTCCCTCTGTCTTACATCATTTTAACCATAATGTATCATGCTGGTGATGCCGTACCGCTAATGGAAACATGCTCCATATTTGGTGGGAATGCCCACCTTTACTCATGTTTTGGAAACAAATATTCGATCTACACTGCAAACTTACTGATACCTTTTATCCAATCTTTGCCCAGAGTGGCTCTCTTATCCATGATACCAGGTTCTCTTCAGTCAGCGAAAAAAGATATCCTTAGACACTTTCTCAATGCAGCCAGAACAGTTATTCCTCGACATTGGAAAACAACTTCCGTACCACCCCATTAATTTGTTCAAATCTTCTTGCAAGGTTTCCACATTCTGCGGCAAAGTTATTGCCCTGCTAAGCTTAGTATCGTCTGCAAATACAGAGATTGAGCTGTTTATCCCATCCTCCAGGTCATTTTTGAATAAATTAAATAGGATTGGTCCCAGGACAGAACTCTGGGGGGCCTTTCTTTCTACCCCGGACCATTCCAAGTACTCCCCATTTATCACTACCCTCTGAACTCACCCCTGTAGCCACTTTTCAATCCATGTACTCACCCTATGGTCCATGAAAATGGACCACACTTTGTATGGTAAATGTTTATGGGGAACTTTTTTAAATGCTTTTTCAAAATCCATATACACCACGTCTATGGGCCTTCCTTTGGATGACAGCTCACCTCCTCATAGAAGGTTAATACATTGGTTTGGCAAGAACAATTCTTCATGAATCCATGCTGATTACTGCTAATGATACCATTGTCATTACTAAAATCTTGTATATATTCCCTTATCATCCCCTCCAAGAGCTTGCATACATTTGATGTTAGGCTAACTGGTCTGTAAGTCCCAGGGATGTATCTTGGCCCTTTTATAAATATTGGTGCTACATTGGCTTTTCTCCAATCAGCTGGTACCATTCCAGTCAGTAGAAATACAAATTAGGAACAATGATCTGGCAATTACTTGACTGAGTTCCTTAAGGACCCTCGGGTGCAAGCCATCTGGTCCTGGTGACTTATTAATTTTAAGTTTTTCAAGTCTATTTCTAATTCTGTCCTCTGTTAGCCATGAGGGTGCTTCCTGTGACATGTCATGAAGATAAACATTGCCGTTTGGGTTACTGAAGCCCCCAAGTTTCCCTTGTGAAGACTGAAGAGAAGAATAAATTCAATACCTTCACCATCTCTCCATCCTTAGTAACCAGATTCCCTTCAACATTCTTTATGGGACCAATAAAATCTGACCACCATTTCTTACTATTTATGTACTTAAAGAATCTTGGGATTTTTTTAAATCTCCTCTGCTATGTGCCTTTTGTATTCTATCTTAGCCACCCTGATTGCACCCTTACATTTCTTGTTGCATTCTTTGTAAAGTTGGAATACTGATGATGAACCCTCAGCCTTGTATTTTTTGAAGGCCTTCTCCTTTGCTTTTATATGCATTTTTACATTGGAGTTAAGCCCCCCAGAACTTCTATTAGCTCTTTTAAATTTATTTCCCATTGGGATGTACTGGCTAATGCCCTTCTTTAATATGCTCTTAAAGCATACCTATTTTTTTGCTCCGTGTTCTTTGTTCCTAAGATTTTATCCCAATTATTATCTTCTAGCAAGGATCGTGGTTTAGGGAAGTGTCAGGGCTTGGCACTCCTATCTCTCCACAGTGACTCACCTGTTGATGATATCCTGCTCATCAGTCCTGCCTACTTAAGACGTCCAGCCCAGATGATCTCTGCCCTCGCCATAACATGGCAGAGACTGCGCTCCTGTTAAAGACTTGCTTGGCTGACATTGCTTCTGGCACCAGATCCTGCTTGCTGTTCCACTACGCTGATCTCTGGCTTCCTGACTTTCTGGGTTGTCTGACTATCCGTTCCGGTTACAGAACTTTGGCTATGTTTTGACTATGTTTGTTCTATTTACTTTTATTATTAAACAAGTGTGATTTAACTGTACTTCTGTCTCAGTCTGATTCATGGTTTCTGACAGTAGGCGAAGGCCTTGAATTCAGAAGATGCAGTAAATCCACATGTTGGTAATATTTTTTCCAGATTGGATGAGCAGGATCACCGCATGGATCAGTTTGCCATGGCGTTACAAACGCTCCTGTTTTGCACGACCTACCAGGAATCTCCCACTGTGACTGTTCCAGTACCTGTGTTGCAGGCCATCCCCTGCTGCTGCTCCAGTCTCTGTGCAGGCACCCGCCTCGAGTATTACCTCTATAAGAGGTATGTATGGTTCCGCTCCGCTTCCCCAGTGATTTGGGGGATGATCCAGTCCAATGCAGAGGGTTTCTCAACCAGGTTGAGATATACTTTGAGATGCTGCCCCAGGCATTTCCCACGGACAGAAGTAAAGTAAGTTTTGTGATATCTTTCTGAGAGAGCCTTGGCCTGGGCAAACCCTCTATGGGAGACGCAAAAACCTGTTGTCTTGAGTTACCTTGAGTTTGTGGCTTCTTTTAAAAGGGTATTTGATGTTCCCGCATGCTCCGCTTCTGCTGCCAAGAGCCTCATGTCCATCAAACAGAGTATGAGAACTGTTGCAGATTACGCCATTGAATTCTGTACTCTGGCAGCAAAGGTTGCTTGGAACAACGAGGCCCTCGTGGCTGCTTTTTCTCCTGGTCTCTCAGATACCATAAAGGATGAGATAGCAGCCCAAGATATACCCACTGAGCTGAAGAAGTTGATCAGGTTTGCCATCCTCATTGACTCCAGACTCAGAAAAAGACTATCTTTTAAGGAGCACTTGCGGAAGCCTCCTGTACATTTGTCTCCAAGCTTTGCAGTCCCACCATTGCCTCCCTCACCACCCATGCCTCCTGGTACCGAGTCGGTCACTGAAGATGAACCCATGCACTTGGGCTTCACGCATCTCTCTGTGGATGAGAGAACCTTTAGGAGGAGGGAGAGATTTTGTCTTTATTGTGGCCAGGCAGGTCACTTTTTGAAGTCTTGTCCTACCCGTCCAGGGAACACCCGAACCTTGACGTCCTGTCATGGACAGACCTTAGGTGTCTTATATTTTGTCCCCAGTTATCCAGAAGGATAAGCCCCTGGTTTTGGTTACCCTTTCTTGGGCTGAGTCGCCCATCGAGATACAGGCTCTAATCGACTCTGGGGCTGCAGGCCTGTTCATTGATGCTGCCTTTGTATTGAAGCACTTGATTCTGCTGCAGCTGCATGACACTCCACTTGCCATTGAGGCTCTTGGCAGAAGACCTGTACAGCTTGCCTATGTGACTCATGAGACTGTTCTGTTGTCCATGGCCGTAGGGGCTCTTCACCATGAGATAATCCAATTCCAAGTTATTTCCTCACCTAAGTTTCCACTGGTTATTGGTTATCCTTGGTTACAGAGGAACAACCCCTCTTTTGATTGGCTCTGTGCTGAGGTTCTCCCCTGTTCACCACAATGCAGTAAAACATGCTTCCAGAAGATAGCCAAGGTCCTGTGCACCTCTTAACTCTCCTCCCTGCCGGAGGAGTACTGTGATTTTAGCAATGTCTTTGACAAAGGTCAAGCTGGTAGTTTGACTCCACACCAGTCATATGATTGTGCAATTGACCTTCAACCTGGTGCCATACACCCTCATGGCTGGGTTTACCCTTTGTCGGTCTTGGAGGATAAGGCCATGGAGGAGTATGTTGCAGACACACTTTCTCGAGGTTTTATCCTCAAATCCTCATCTCCTGCTGGTGCTGGTTTCTTCTTTGTGAAGAAGAAGAGTGGTAAACTAAGACCTTGTATGGATTATAGGGGTCTCAATCATTTCACGATTAAGAATGCCTATCCGATTCTGTTGTGTTACATACTGTGTGGTAGAGTCTGACTTATAGAACAGCACACTCAAGAGCGCAGTGAAGTAGGAGTGCCTGTTTGTGGTGTAGGCATGGATGGATGGACGATGAGCCACCAGACAGGTCCGGATGTTGATGTCAGCAGAGGCAGGTGCAGGTCAGCTACCTGAAAGCTGGCAGGTACAGACTGGAGCAGAGTGAGACAAGCCGGGTCAGACACAGGTAATCAGCCATGTAGGGCTGTAGCTGAAGCAGAGTCAGATGAACAGGCAGGGGTCGGCAACAAGGTGTCAACAAGCAAGTTTCCTATAGCAGGGTCAAGGCAAGCCAAGGTCAGCGTTGGAGAAATTGGGTAAGTCAAACAGAGCCGGGTCAATACAGGTGATCAGAAGGCAGGTACAGGGTTTCAGGAATCAATAGCTGCAGATCAAACAGCACTGCACTTGTGCAGCTGCTGTCCTTTTAAAGGCCTATTGGCGCCAAACAACGTCTAATGCGCGTGCACACATGCATCCAGCATGTGCCCCCACGCACGCTCACACGCAGATGCATCCGGCACGTGCCATCGCACACACGCTGCTGTCCGGCTTGAAATGGTACCTCCGTCTGGTCACAGCAGATCCCTGACATTGCCCCCTCGCAAGGGGCAGCCTCCGGATGCCTAACTGGCTCTTCTTTGATGGATGGGGAAGAAAAAAGGCACGGATCAGACTCCTTGCATTAATATTACCTTCAGGCTCCCAGGAATTGCCTTCTGCGCCATACCCTTTACACTTAATTTGGAATTGTACTTGGTTTTGCCGTCTCCTACAATCTATAATGGCCACTACCTCCTACTCCTCACTTCCGTCAACCAGAACAGGTTCTGGTGGTCTGGATCCTCTGTCAGGTATCCTCAGGAACAAAGATTTGACTTCCTTTCCAGAGTAGACCATCTTTAGATGTCAGAGTGGCCCTGGGAGGGTAAAGAAATTTCATGGAAGCTTCCGTGAGTTGGGAGAGAAAGTCTGTTTGGAGAACCAGAGAGTTGCCTGCGGGCAAGATAGTATCTGGAACAGATAAATCCTTGGGGTTATCATTCATCCAAAACAAAGCATCAGGTTTGACATTCTTTGATCCAGGTCAATAAGTAATACGGAATGAAAAGCCTGAAAAGAACAGAGCCCATCGAGCTTGGCATGGTTTTAGATGTCTGGCAGATCTTAAATCTTTGTGATTCTTGTGGTAAGTGTATATTAGCACTGGGTGGACGGCACCTTCCAACAAGTATCTCCACTCCTCTATTGCGACCTTGATGGCAAGCAATTCCAGGTCTCCAACATCGTAGTTTTTCTCCGCAGGAGAAAATTTTCGTGAGAAAAAGGCACAGGATGCATTAAATCTTTGATACCTTGCCTTTGAGAAATAACCAACCCTACTGCTATTTCGGATGCATTCACTTTGAGGATGTAGGGCAGTGATGGATCCTGGTGACTGAGAATCAGAGGTAAAAAGTCTCTTAAGTGTCTCGAGGGCTTCTTGAACTTCTGAATTCCAGCGGAATCGCAAGTTCTGCTTGGTTATGGGAGAGATTATAGTAGAGAATCCCTTAATAAACTTTCTGTAGAAATTTGCAAAGCCTACAAAACGTTGCACTTCCTTCTTGTCCATAGGCACAGGCCATTCTAAAAAGGCGGACACCTTGTGGGGGTCCATCTTGATTCCAGTTGTGGAAATTATTAGTCCTAGGAACTGGATACTCTGCTGCTTGAACTCGCACTTTTCTGCCTTTGCATATAGTCCGTGCTGGTGAAACCGAAATAACACCATGCAGACATGTTCCCGATATTGGTCAATAGGGATGAGCTTGATGTTCGGGTCAAACATGAGTTCGACTTGAACATTGGGTGTTTGCCCGTTTGCTGAATATTGAACATTATGGGGCGTTCACTGGAAATTTGAGTGCCGGCGGAATGCTCCATAATGCACTGCGAGATCGCAGTGCATTGCCGTATGATGATTGGCCAAAGCATGCACCTGAACTGCATGCTTTGGCCAATCCCAGTGCCCTCTGCTAAGAGAGCCATAATTGGCCAAAGGCAGGGTGCCTTAGGCCAATCATGGCTCAGGGGGACAAAGTCCACTCCCCACACTATATAAGGCTGCTTAAACGGCCGCCCTGTGTAGTGTTGTCGGCGTGGACGAAGACAAAGCTTGATTTAGATTTTAGCAGGCAGGTTATTCAGTTAGTAGCAGTGTATTATATATATCTAGTGTATGTGTATATATACAGTATCTCACAAAAGTGAGTACACCCCTCACATTTTTGTAAATATTTTATTCTATCTTTTCATGTGACAACACTGAACAAATGACACTTTGCTACTACAATGTAAAGTAGTGAGTGTACAGCTTGTATAACAGTGTAAATTTGCTGTCCCCTCAAAATAACTCAACACACAGCCACTAATGTCTAAACCGCTGGCAACAAAGGTGAGTACACCCCTGTTGGAAAGGTCTCCAAGTCTGCTCTTGCCCCTAGATATTCATGCACCATGTAATGCAGACACTGGCGATGGTTGCTTGAACTGATCAGACCTTGGTGCTGGGGACTGAAAAATTGTCTAAAGACATCGGTCAGCAGGCCACCTTCTCCACGGCTCTTCCTCTGACTGAACAAAGCCTCAGCAACACGTTGTCCAGCACCAGGAAAGTGTAACCTCCCAGGGTCTGGAAATGCATTGCACAAACCTTTCTTCAAGGCCTCCTGAAGATGTTTCATCCTCTGCTCCCTCTGCGAAGGCAGGATGAGTTCTGCAACCTTACCCTTGTAATGTGGATCAAGAAGGGTTTGCCAGCCAGTAATGATCCCTCTCTTTGATACCACGAGTCCTAGGGTCCTTACGCTGCATGGCCTCCCTGATTCTGCAAAGCCTGCGAAAGTTTGCAGAGGCATTCGATTCTGAGTCCTCTGAGTCACTAAGGATCACATGATACGTAACAATCTCCTCCCAGCCACGTACACCTCCTTTGGTTTCTGGGGACTGAAAACCATCCCTTGAAGACTGCTGCTAAGTGTTATACATTGCCTTCCACATGCCGGTAGAGAGCCAGAATGGCCTTCCGTGAAAAGAAATGGCATTTTGGAACCTGCCACTGAGTTACAGCACATTCCACAAATTCACGAAAGGGAACCGAGTCTACCAGCTGAAAAGGCAGCAGTTGCAGTGCTAAAAATTTGGCCAAGCTAGCATTCAGACGCTGAGCATGTGGATGGCTGGGACCAAATTTATTTTTACAATTTAGCAACTGGGGTAGGGAAATTTGCCTGCTAAAATCAGATGGTGGTGTACTGCTTGCAGATTGGCTGCAAGTACTTGGGACACCTGTTGCTATGCCTTCATTACAAACAATGGGATCCAAACCTCATTGTTTTACACATACTCACTTCAAAGGATCCCATGCTGGGATATGCAATGAAGGGAGGCCAACCCGTAATCAATACTTAACTTCCCGGGAAACTTCAAGTCAATCTCCTGCTCAGAATAGTCACAAGGATTTGCATTAAAGGGGGCTGACTTATGCAATGTATAGGGATTGGAGATGTAGTCAGTCCTTAACCAGAATAGGGAAGCTCACCAATCAGAGCCACGCTATGCCAACCAATGAGGCATCAGCCTGTAATGATATACACAGACTAGATGGGAGGGAAACACACACTTTTATGGGAGAGCAGCCATCAGAATGGAACCTTGGCGCAAAGGGTAAATATGGGAAAGGTCTGTATTTTACTTGTAACTAAATATGTTTGTAGATTAATTATTTTAGGAATATAACTTGTATTCCTTCATGTAATTCTCTTATTTAACCCAATATCTTCTTCCTTGGTGTGTAGACTATAGATAGATGGTTGTGTATTAGACTTTCAACTACTCACCAATAAATGTTGTTATTGTGCTTAAAGCTTTCACTCATGGTCAAAGAACTCTCATTTAACCCAAATCATATCTGAGAGATATTAAATCTCAAATATAGTATATGGGAAACAGACTGCATGGGAGGTTGTCATATGTCTGGTCAAGCACATGGTGCCCAAGCGGCTGCTGTTCTGGCCACGCTTGATCTGCTTCAGACATAGGTTGCAAACAGCAATGGTGCGATCTACTGCACACGTGTGAAAAAAGGCCCACTTTTCAAAATCAGCGGGGAGTCAGCAGCGCACTGCACCTGCGGAGCTCTGCGGTGTGATGCAGTAGGGTGGCTGCCCTTAAGCTGCCCCCTAGAGGACATCCTGCCTAGTTGGAGTTGTGCCTCCTCCTCCTCCTCTATTTTATCAGGCACCCAAGTGGAGTCAGTGACCTCATCATCCCCTCCCTCCTCCGAACTGGAGCAAACTTGGCACTATGCTGCAGCTGGGGGAACATGACTGCCTGTTTCTTGTTCTTCTTGGGCACCCCCTCTCTCTAGGCTCACGTTACTCCCTTTCTCAACCTGGGAACCAACATCTGAACATTCAAATCGCTGCGCATCCTCCAGCAGCATGTACCCGACACTGTAGTCGAATAGTTCAGGGGACTCCTCTGTGCATGATGGTGGGGCAACGGAAGGAGTGACTGTGGACAAGGAGCCGGTGGAATAGGCCACTTTAGCAGCTGCATAGGAGGCAAACTACTCTGAGCCTGGGTGACAGAGGATGAGGAGGATGAGGATGGCTTTGTTATCCACTCCACCAACTCTTCTGCATGTTCTGGCTCAATAACACGGCCAGCAGCTGAGAAATAGGACAAGTGGGCCCCACGGCCACCTGCAGAGGATGCACCATGTCCACGACCAGCACTGTTGACTGTAGACACAGAGCCAGCTTGCCCTCTTTCATTGGACTGTGAGTGTCTGCCTCTCCTTGGTGGCCTTCCGGACATGATGTATATTTTGTTTTGCAACACCACACTAAACTGTATTTTGTACAGTGTACACCACCAGAAAAGTAGTAACAACTGCACTAATATTTCACTGCAGGGCCCATTCCTGCCCACTAAGAGTAACTGTGAGGGGTTACAGTGTTGTGGCACCACCATGCAAGAACCAATTTTTCTGCCCCTGTTTAACACAGACATGTAATTACAATTTTCGAAATAATATTTAACAGCAGGGCCTGTTCCTGCACCCAACAAGAGTAACTGTGAGGGGTTACAGTGTTCTGGCACCGCCAACACCTAAGGCCTAATTTTCTGCAGAGTATATAGGGCAGGCCGTATAGTACACATACTTCTATTCAAAGTATATAGTGCCTGGGGGCCCGTCACACCATTTTCTTTTTAAATTTGGGTGCGGTGTTCCCCTTTATATCCATACCAGACCCAAAGAGCCTTGTTATGGGCTGGGGGGGCGGACCCATGCCGTTTTCCTCAATGATTTTCATCTATATTGCCGGGACCCGACAATACATTACAGCCAAAATCAGTTTTCAATTACTTTTTTTCCTTTAGAAATGTCATTTTGCTGTGGTATTGTTCTAAACACAGGAAAACTGTGCCACTTTACAGGCATACTATAGACACCCCCAGGCGCGATATTTAAAGGAATATTTCATTTTTATTATTTCACTTTAAGCATTCTTAAAATCACTGCTCCCCAAAAAACGGCCATTTTTAAAACTTTTTTTTTTGCATTGATACATGTCCCCTGGGGCAGGACCCGGGTCCCAAAACACTTTTTAGGACAAAAACTTGCATATAAGCCTTTAAAATTAGCACTTTAGATTTTTCACATTTGTGTACCATAGACTTTAACAGTGTTTGCGTGTTTGAACAAACTTTTTTGCATGTTCGGATGTTCTGGTGCGAACCGAACCGGGGGTGTTCGGCTCATCCCTATTGGTCAAGTGTTCTGGAGAAAATTAAGATATCGTCCAAGTAGATGATTACAAAAATGTCCAGGAAGTCTTTGAACACATCATTAATGAAATGCTGGAAGGTGGCAGGGGCATTGCAAAGCCCAAATGGCATGACCAAGTATTCATAGTGGCCGAACCAAGTACGGAAGGTTGTCTTCCACTCATCCCCAGCTCAGATGTGGACCAGATTATAGGCTCCCCTCAGATCTAATTTGGTGAAGATGGTGGCAGATCATAATTTCTGAAACAATTCAGGCATTAATGGTAAAGGATAACAGTTTTTGACCGTGATTTTATTCAGCTCACAATAGTTCACACATGGACGCAGATTTTGATCTTTCTTTGCTACAAAAAATATTCTGCACCTGCTGGAGAAGTAGAATGACGAATAAAGCCTTTCTTAAGATTTTTGTCGATATATTCCTTAAGTGCCTCCTGCTCTCGTTCTGATAATGGGAAGATGCACCCAAAGTGGATCTTGGCTCCTGGGAGGAACTAGATTGGGCAATCATAAGTGCAATGAGATGGAAGGGTATCTGCTCCTTGTTCACTGAAAACATCAATAAATTTGTGATAAGGTGTGGGTACTGTCTGGAGAGTGTCCTGTTCAGAGTCCAAACACAGGAGTGTGGTTGGTAGCTCGGGTAACCTGGGAGGTCTTGGTATACAGTGTTCCTGACAGTAGGAAGATAAAAACTTGATCTCTCCTGATATCCATTTGATTTGGGGGTTATGCGCCTGGAGCCAGGGTAGGCCCAGGATCACAGGAAATAGTGGAGATGAGATGGCATCTAAGGTCAGCAGTTCCCTATGTTGAGCGAGGGTAGTGACAGGCAATGGGGAAGTCTACTGGGTTACTTGTCCTGATTTAATGCAAGAACCGTATGCCAGATAAAATGAAAATCCATGTGTCTTTTTTGAAGAGGAATGTGTTGCTGAATGGCAAAGGCTGAATCAATAAAACATTTGCATGCTCCAGAGTCAATGATGACGCTGACTGAAATTGTCCTTTCCGGAAGCTGGAAAGAGAGAGGGAGGGCAAGATGATTTGCATTGGCAGATAATGTTGATAAGTAGGCAGGAATAGGAGGTAGGCACTTACGCTTCTTGGCAGGGCAGCTGTGCCTCACCACAGTAGAGGTAAAGGTTATGCGATGTGCTCGCTCTTCAGGAGACACGGCAGGTCGCATTAATACTAGCTGCATAAGTTCAGAGGTGTCTGGCACTGAGCTGGCAGGATTTGAGTGGGTCAGAGACAAGTAACGGGAAGCAGGAACTGGAGCTCTCGGGGTCGTCCATACTGGGCGGTTATGCTGGGAAGAACATTCTGATCGATGCTCATGGAGTAGCCAATCGATCTGGATGGCCAGAGTGATTAGTGCTTCAAGGGTATCAGGTGTACCAACTCGGGCAAGCTCATCCTTGAGACTTTCGGAAAGTCCCATGCGGAACTGGTGTCACAGAGCTGGTGACTGCAGGTGCCTGAACAGGTGTCTGCGCTCCAGCGCCTGAAGTCTGTAATATAGTCCTCGGCCACTCCGGGGCCTTGCTGGAGCGCAAACAGAGCAGCCTCTGCTGTGACAGGTTGCTAAGGGTCATCATAAAGCTGGGCCATGGCGTTAAAGAAAGATGACATAGCATGCGTCTGTACTCTTCGAGCAGCTGGTGGGCCCAGGTCTGTGGTTCTCCCTGGAGTAGGGATATTACAAATCCCACCTTGGTAGATTCTAATGAAAAAGTCTGAGGTTGCAAAGCAAAGTATAGCTGACATGCGTTTCGGAACGCCCAGAACTTGGTTTGGTCCTCTGCAAACCTCTCAGGGTTAGGAACTCTGGGCTCGGGGGGAAGCATCACCACCGAGGGAGTAGGAAAAGTCTGTATAAGTGTAACGGGGGGTGCAGGAACTGCACGGCCAGGATCTGATAAGTTCTGTACTTGCTCCTCCAACTTAACATAGCCCTCCTGATTTGATGGCTTGCGTGAGTGCTGCGAGATGCTGACAAATCTCCTCCACTGGTGTGGTTCCTCCTGCAAACTCGGTCATGGCTGTTTGATACTGTTACGTACCGTGTGGTAGAGTCTGACTTGTAGAAGGAGACCTCTCTTACAGCTCTGGCTCAGGAGCCAGTGGAGTGGGAACAGCAGACTCGAGAGTGCAGTGAGGTAGGAGTGCCTGTTTATGGTGTAGGCACGGATGGATGGATGATGAGCCACCAGACAGGTCCGAAAGCTGGTGTCAGTGGAGGCAGGTGCAGGTCAGCGACCTGGACTCTGGCAGGTACAAACTTAAGCAGAGTGAGACAAGCCGGGTCAAACACAGGTAATCAGGCAGGTAGGGCTGTAGCTGAAGCAGAATCATATGACCAGGCAGGGGTTGGCAACAAGGTGTCAGCAAGGAAGTTCTTATAGTAGGGTCAAGGCACGCCAAAGTCAGCATTGGAGAAATTGGGTAAGTCAGAGCAGCGTCAATACAAGTGATCAGAAGGCAGGTACAGGGTTTCAGGAATCACTAGCTGCAGATCAAACAGCCCTGCCCTTGTGCAGCTGCTGTCCTTTCAAAGGCCTATTGGCGCCAAACAACATCTAATGCATGCGCACACGCTTCGGGTGCGTGCTCCGGCACACGCACCATTGCGCACACACCGCTGTCCGGCTTGTATTGGTGCCCGTGTGCGCATGTGCACCTCCGTCTTGTCACAGCAGATCCCTGACACATTGATTACAGAGTTATTTGACTGCCTCAGGGGGGCAATGGTTTTCACAAAGCTTGATTTGAGAGGGGCATACAATCTCGTGAGGATTAAGGAGGGCGACGAGTGGAAAACTGCGTTTAATACCAGAACAGGCCATTATCCATTATGAGGAGCTCGTAATGCCTTTTGGCCTTTGTAACACCCCAGCAGTTTTCCAGGAATTTCCGAGAATCCTCCGAGATTTTTTTCAGTTATGTGTGGTGGTTTATCTCGACGATATCCTCATATTTTCCAAGTCCCTGGAGAGCCACCACACAGATGTCTGTCGTGTGCTTCAAAAACTGAGAAAGAACAATCTCTATTGTAAATTGGAGATGTGCGAATTCCATCCTGAACAGGTTAAATTCCTGGGTTATGTCATTTCCACTTCTGGTTTTTCGATGGACCCAGAGAAACTTTCAGCCGTCCTACAATGGCCCTGACCTGTGGGTTTACGTCCTCTGCAGTGTTTTCTTGGCTATACCAACTATTATCAGAAGTTTATTCGTAACTTCTTGTCTCTGGTCAAGCCCCTGACTGATATGACCAGAAAGGACGGTAACCCACAGAGTTGTTCTCTGGAGTCCATTAAGGCCTTTGTGAGTCCCAAGGCTGCCTTTGCTTCTGCTCCTGTGTTGGCACATCCTGATTCTACAATACCTTTTATCCTTGAGTTTGATTCTTCTGAGACTGGAGTTGGCACCCTTCTCTCTCAACGTCCTACCACTGAGAGAGTTATGCATTCTTGTGACTACTTTTCCAAGAAATTGTCACTTGTGAAGTGCAATTACAAGATTGGTGACAAAGAGCTGTTAGCGAATATTTTAGCCCTGAAAGAATGGAGACATCTCCTCAAAGGTGCTTGTTCTCATTCTTACTGACCATAAGAATCTCACATTCTTGTCTGAGGCTAAATGCCTCTCTCCCAGAAGGGCACAATGGGCTCTTTTCTTGTCAAGTTTTAATTACATTGTCTCATTCTTACCCGGTACTAAGAATGTAAGGGCTGATTCTTTGTCACAACAATTTTCCTCCACTTCCAAGATGGAGTCGGTTCTGGTTCCTGTGATTCCTCCTGATGGTATTCTGGCTACGGTTCGCACCAGTTTCACTTATCCTTTGGGTGAAAAAATTCTTGCTGCTCAGGTCCATGCTCCTCCTGAGAAACCTTGTGACTGCTTCTTTGTCCCAGAGAGTCTCCACACTTCCATGCTCCAAACTTACCATTCTCCCAAGGCTGCTGGCCACCCTGGGAAGAATCAACTCTTTTGGGCCATTTCCCAACAATTCTGGTGGCCTAGTCTATGAGCTGATGTAGCTGCCTGTTCCGTGTCTGCTCAGAATAAGACTCCATGACACCTTCCAGTGGGCCTCCTACAACCCATACCCAATGGAGAGAGGCCCTGGACCCACCTTTCTATGGATTTCATTGTGGAGTTACCCAAATCCCTGGGCAACACAGTTGTCCTTATGGTGGTCGACCAGTTCTCGAAAATGTCTTGATTGTCTCGGACAGGGGTAGTCAGTTTGTGTCCTGGTTCTGGCGAGCCTTTTGTGCATAGTTGGGAATTCCCCTTGCTTTCTCCTCTGCATATCACCCGCAGTCTAATGGGGCCGCAGAACGAGCAAATCAGTCCTTGGAGCAATTCCTATGTTGCTATATTTCTGACCATCATAACAACTGCTCAGACCTCTTACCATGGGTGGAGTTTGCTCACAATAGTGCCTTGAATTCTGCTTCCCGATTGTCCCTGTTTATGGCGAACTATGTTTTACAACCTTCCATGTTGCCTGACTCATTTGTTCTGCAGAGTATTCCTGCGTTAGAGGAACATCTCCGTGATCTTCATTCCACTTGGGCACAAGTCCAGGAGGCTTTGTGACATGCAAATGATAGGTACAGACTCCATTCTGGCCACAGGCACCTGCCTGCACCTTCTTACCAGGTTGGGGACAGGGTCTGGCTGTCATTTCGCAACCTCTGACTTTGTGTTCCCTCTCTGAAGTTCGCACCTCGGTTTATTGAGCCTTTTCGTTATTCTTCGCAGGATAAACCCAGTGGCTTATGCATTAGATCTTCCTTCTAATGTGCTTATCTCAAATGTATTCATGTCTCTTTTTTAAAACCTTTGGTCTGCAACCACTTCACCACCTCTGTGCCACGTCCTCACACTGTACAGGTTGAGAACCATGAGGAGTATGAAGTAAAGTCCATTGTTGACTCCCATAGGTTCCGTGGTCGCATACAGGACCTGGTGCAGTGGAAAGGGTACAGTCCGGAGGCAGTCTCTTGGATCTCATCCTCAGACGTACATGCCCCTGTCCTCCTCCGTGATTTTCATAGACGCTTTCCCCTCAAGCCTGGTGGTCCTCTAAGGGTGAGGGGTTGTTGAGAAGAGGGTGCTGTCAGGGCTGGGCTCAGCCCTTCCTTCCTCTGAGCAGGCCGCTCAGCTGTGGGCAAATTGCCAGCTCCTATCTCTCCCCAGTGACTCACCTGTTGATGATATCCTGCTCGTCGGTCCTGCCTACTTAAGCTGTCCAGCCCAGATGATCTCTGCCTTTGCCTTGGTCAACATCACAGAGACTATCTTCTGCATTCCTGTTAAAGGCTTGCTTGGCTGACATTCCTTCTGGCTCCAGATCCTGATTGCTGTTCCACTACGCTGATCTCTGGCTTCCTGACTTTCTGGCTTGTCTAACTATCCATTCTGATCACCGAACTTAAAGTGTGATTTAACTGTACTTCTGTCTCGGTCTGATTCATGGTTTCTGACAAGAAGTTGGCTCTTTTGAATACCAGTGTCTTTCTATTACCCTTATATTTCCTATTTGTGTGATTTATACTAAAACTAATTGACCTGCGATCGCTGTTTCCTGAATTGCCCTAATTTTCCACAGTCTTAATCAGGTCTGTATTGTTGGTAATCATTAGGTCTAGTAGCGCTTTGTACATTTACCAAATGACCCATGAAATTGTCCTGCAAGACATTTAGGAACTGGCGAGCCTTAGAGGAATGTAGGGTTCCTTCCACCCAGTCTATGTCTGGATAAATCCCCTCCGCAATTACTATATTTCTTTCTACTATAGTGTTTTTTCGAACATTGTTGTTGCAGTAGTGATTAATTTAATCCACATTTGTTTGTTTATTTATTCACCTTTTGTTTCGATATGGATGTTTTTGACTACAGAGCATTTCGTAGTCTTAACACAGAGGAGGTGTTCAAAACCACTGAAACTGCTGACTCTCATTTGGAGGGGCTATTCATTAGACTTAAAAACTCCATGATCTCTGAGTTGCATACTCAAAGGGATGTAGAATACTTGGAAAAATACACTAATGAACAGATTGTACCTCAAAGCCTCCGTCGGGAAGTGAATCCCAATAAAGGAGAATCAGAAATTGAATCGTGGTTTAAATACTTCAATGAGGCCAGTCTTAAGTTTCTGGGCTTTTTAGCAAATAGGAAAAAAGCTAAATTAGTTTACCTTGATAAATAAATTAAGGAAATTAGAGAAAAGGTGGTGCCATTTAAGGATGATGCTAGATATATTTCTCTTTCTTCTAATTTGTGGAATACTCTTGAGAAAGAGGAACGCAAACAAAAAGCAAAAAGAAACAGAAATATATTAGTGATGTTGAAGATTATCAATCTGGCATTGTCTTTAAATGGTAAAAAAAGGATGATTTAGCCATGCAAACTCAACATCAGGGTGTCATTTCTTTAGGGACCCACACACATTTAAACTCTTATGGGGATACTCATAGACTGCCCAATAGAGAAGGGAGATCACCCAAAAAAGGATTAGAACCCCTAGACATAATAGTCAAAGAACCCCTATGAATAATCATACTCAATCTTATGGGTATAATTCAAGAGATTACAGTGATTATACCTCAAAACCTTCTTCCTATCAGGGTCCATCCCAGAGAGACCATCATCCATCTGGTAAAGGCCATTATATATGTTCTGGTAGGGGAAAAGTTGGGAATAGGGGAGGCAGGGGAATAGGTTGTTCATACCCACCCCATCCGCCCCACCATGTGCCCCGTAAGAGATCGTCCAACCATTATCCTAGAGGAGCATATGGAACTCTTCGAGGTTAAAGCATATCAACAGCCAATAGATACTCTCCTTTGAGGGATGATGATCCAGGACATGGCCCTTACCCTTATATGTCCTATGATAGAGACACTCACAATAAACCCCCTTACAATTACAATCAGGAATTCCCACCAGTAAATGGATGGGGCTTTCCCAAAGACTCCAGGGAAAGAAAAATGGGCCCCGAACAAGGAGAGGCACTAGAGGGGAAAGCAACTACGGACGAAAAAGGAGAAGGACATAAACATTTTCAAGTTGAGTAAGACTGTCTTTACACATGAGGAGACTTTAGTGTTGGACAAATGTCTGAAATTTGTCCCACCCAAGCAGATGAATCATTTCAATACCTTCATAGACGTTAGTACATATATTCGTAAAATTAATATACAAAGATATAGCCTTTCCGACCCCATTCCAGTTGAAACAGTTACTAAAACAGGACATGTGTTTAATCCACCAGGTGTTTTGCCTCATCTATCAATATTTTTAGAGACCTTGTCTTAGGGGATTTGGATAAACTCACTAAATTTAAAAACACCCCCTTCCAACCCAGCCTTTGATTTAGGCCTAAAAAGACTTTATGAAAACAAGAACCTTGTTATTCATCCAGCTGACAAGGGGGGCGGTATTGTCGTTCTGGACAAGACCAATTATCTCCAGCAGATGTCTAGGAACCTGGGAGATTAAGAAACCTATGGCTTACTCACTAATAAGCCCACATTTTCACACAAAAAAGGAATTAACCACTCTTATTGATAAGGGCTTCAATGCCCAAATTTTGGATAAAAAGGAAAAGGCCTTTTGGGCACAGGTGACCCCCGTATTCCTACAATGTATTATTTGCCTAAGATACACAAGGACATCAATTGTCGTCTTGGCCGCCCCATCATTAGTGGGATTAATTCCATTACTGCCAGGATTGGCAAATATATTGATTACCATCTACAACCAGTTGTTAAAAAGACACCATCCTATTTAAAAGATAATAAAGATACAATCCGATTACTAGATCATATTAGATGGAATGATGAGGGTCTGATGGTCATAGCTGATGTTGCATCACTCTACACATGCATATCTCATAATTTGGGTTTTGAGGCAGTCAATTATTTTCTGAGAGATGGATATGTCGAATGTACAAAAAGATTTTATTCTTGACCTATTTGTTTTTGCCACTACCCATAACTACTTTTGGTTCAAGGACCAGTTTTATATTCAAGAAAGGGGTGTGGCCATGGGGGCAAAGTTTGCCCCCAGTTTGGTCAATTTGTTTAGCCAAATAGGAGGAGGATGTTGTCTATGCCTGTGCCCGACCGGAGCTTGTCCTGTGGGTCAGGTACATAGACGACATCCTCCTCCTATGGAGGGGTAGTCATGAGTCTTTTGAACAATTCATGAGTTTTTTTAATTCCAACAATCTAGGTATAGCTCTTACACATGAGGCCTATTCTGAAAAAAAAAATTGGACCTCAAGATTCGAGCAGAGAAAAATAGACTAGTTACTAGTACTTTTTTCAAAACAACAGATCAAAACTCTTATATACCCACTGACAATTGTCATCATGAAGCACGGCTGACATCCAGACCGCATAGTCAATTTGTTATACTCAGATGGAATTGTACCATGATTGATGATTTTGACGCTCAAGCGTCTCTTCTGAAAGATAGGTTTATTGAAAAGGGCTATGACATGAATGTCTTGGATAAGGAGATCAGTTGTGTTAGGAGCCTTGATATGAATTCTTTATTGATCAATCAAACTAAACCTAATACGTCTGAAAGATTTAAGTGGTAATTTTCACAACTTTTTCCAGACAACACTATAAAATAAAAAGATTTTATAAAAACATTGGTCTGTTGATAAAAAACGATTGGGTTTTGGACCCTATACTTCCTGATAAACCAGGGGTTATCTTTAAAGGATTGCCTTCCTTACAGGCTAGTGTGGCACCTAACATATTAGATCCACCAAAATGGATACCTTTTTTTTAACAATTAATGGGTTTTTACCCTTGTAAAAAATGTGCAGTGTGTCGCATTAATAAGAATGGCAAAAGTAAGACATGCACTATCTCTTCCACTGCTATAGGTAAAACATACCCAATTAAACACTTCAATACACGTACCTCTAAAAACATAGTTTATCTTATCACATGTCCATGTGGCAAACAGTATGTGGTATGAACAACTAGGACCTTTTCCACATGAGCCAACAAGCACATTAATAACATCAGCAAAATTAGAAAGAATAACAAAGAACATATAGTTCCTAAACATTTTGCACGGTGCCACAACAGAGACCCTACGCATACCTCTTTTGTGGAAATAGATAAATATACACCACCTTGGAGAGGAGGGTCTGTCAAAAGAGGAGTTTCCCAAATGGAGGTTAGGTGGATTTATTAATTAAAAACCTATGCTCCTTTTGGTATAAACATTGATTGGGATATCAATGTTTTCATCAACAATGCTTGATATGTTCATTGTCCCCTTTTTTTTTTTACAGTTTCCTAGTATGCATATTTCTTATTTTCAATAAATGTTTTTTATATGTAGGTTGATAATTGTTGTCAATTTAATTGTATACTGTATACTTTGTTGGCCCTTTTTCAGAAAAAGGACACTACTCCCTTTTTTATTAAATACTTTCTTTTTTATCAGACATAAGCACACTATCAATGTTCTTTTTATGTCACGTTCAGCGTATGTTGAACAGCTCATCTTCGTTTTTTACTTATATTATACATTTTTCTGTTTTTTATTTCTTTGTAACAGATACACACTCGATATTCAATTCTTTTTGATGTGATCTTATATATCTGCAGTATATCCAAACTGATGTCCACTTTTTATCCAGCGTCACGGCCATATTAATCTGCAAACGAGGCTTGGTCCTTTTTTTTTTCTCCTTTTTTCTTTATTTGGGCCAAGAACGAGGCTTGGCCATCCAGTGTCATACTGTGAGTGGCCACTTTCTTAGATTTTACATTCCTCTATCGCTTCGGATGGGAGCACAAACTTCCCCCTTTTTTGGTTATGTGATACAGAGGCTTGGTTCAATTGTTACTTCTGGTGTGTTGATTGAGCCAACCCCGCAGTTCCACTGCACACCGAAAAAGTGGCTGTTGTTGATGTGCCAATAAATACCTCAAAGGTTTTACTGGAGGCCCCTTGTTTTATTCATTTTTGGGTACTGCTGGGCTTTCATGATGGTTCATTCCTAGTGTGGGAGAAATGGCTGGAGAGATGTGGACTACCTGCATCATACCCTTTTGGATTCCTTATCAGCAGATATGCCATAAACAAGATTGACCTTCCATAAGTAGAGGGCCCACTATGCGGGTAAGAGTACACCTTGACTAAACGTTGGTGACGTCACTTCGTGGAAGATATCACTGGATACTAGGGATGAGCCGAACACCCCCCGGTTCGGTTCGCACCAGAAACTGCGAACGGACCGAAAGTTCGCACGAACGTTAGAACCCCATTGACGTCTATGGGACTCGAACGTTCAAAATCAAAAGTGCTCATTTTAAAGGCTAATTTGCATGGTATTGTCCTAAAAAGGGTTTGGGGACCCGGGTCCTACCCCAGCGGACATGTATCAATGCAAAAAAAACTTTTAAAAACGGCCGTTTTTTCGGGAGCAGTGATTTTAATGATGCTTAAAGTAAAAAAAAAAAAGTGAAATATTCCTTTAAATATCGTACCTGGGGGGTGTCTATAGTATGCCTGTAAAGTGACGCATGTTTCCCGTGTTTAGAACAGTCCCTGCACCAAATGTCATTTTTAAAGGAAAAAATCTCATTTAAAACTGCTTGCGGGTTTAATGTAATGTTGGGTCATGGCAATATGGATGAAAATCAGTGAGACAAACGGCATGGGTACCCCCCCAGTCCATTACCAGGCCCTTTGGGTCTTGTATGGATATTAAGGGGAACCCCGCACCCAAATTAAAATAAGGAAAGGTGTGGGGCCACCAGGCCCTATATACTCTGAACAGCAGTATACAGGCGGTGCAAACAAGACAGGGACTGTAGGTTTGTTGTTAAGTAGAATCTCTTTGTAATTTTGAACGGGTACATTTTTAACGTGTTTAGCTCCAGCCAAAAAATCTTTTTTAAGCTTTTTGGAAAACATAGGGAAGGGTTATCACCCCTGTGACATTTGTTTTGCTGTCTTTCCTCCTCTTCAGAAGATTTCACCTCACTTTTTGTCCCAATGAAAAATGTTTTTTTGAAAATTTGGGTTTTTTGTGGAACAAGGATTGGAAAGCATCAGTGGAAAGGAGAAATGTTTTTCCCATATTAACTCTTACAGGAGAGAATTTCCCTTCCTAGGGGTAGATTTCATCTCACTTCCTGTTGTCTCCTTCCGTTTGCAAGTAGGAGTCGTTTGTAAGTTAGATGTTTGAAAGTAGGGTCCTGCCCTATATACTCAGCAGAAATTTGGGCCTTAGGTGTTGCTGTGGCCACAACACTGTAAGCCCTCACAGGGCCCTGCTGTGAAATATTAGATCAAGAATTGTAATTACATGCCCCTGTTGAACCGGAGCTGAAAAATTAGGCCTTAGGCACTGGTGCTGGTGCCACAACACTGCAACCCCTCACAGACACTCTAGTTGGAACGCAGGAACGAGCCCTGCTGCAAAGTATTGCATCAAAAATTGTAATTACACGCCCCTGTTAAACAAGGGCTGAAAAATTGGGCCTTAGGCACTGGTGCTGGTGCCACAACACTGCAACCCCTCACAGACACTCTAGTTGGAACGCAGGAACGAGCCCTGCAGCAAAGTATTGCATCAAAAATTGTAATTACACGCCCCTGTTAGACAGGGGCAGAAAAATTGGGCCTTAGGCACTGGTGCTGGTGCCACAACACTGCAACCCCTCACAGACACTCTAGTTGGAATGCAGGAACGAGTCCTGCTGCAAAGTATTACATCAAAAATTGTAATTACACGCCCCTGTTAAACAGGGGCTGAAAAATTGTGCCTTAGGCACTGGTGGTGGCGCCCAGAACCAAAAATGTTCTTACAAGCTATCAGCGTGATAATTGAGGAGGAAGAGGATAATTACTCAGGGATAGTCACTCAGCATCAGCATAAGCAGTCTTTGAAGGGATCTGAGATTTCAAAAAAAAATATTCGGTTACATCAGCATCAGATGCTTGGTAGCTGGTGGTGATCCAAGACTGATTCATTTTTATGAAGGTCAGTCGATCGACCGAGTCGGTGGACAAACGCACCCTGTGATCGGTTACCACGCCTCCAGCAGCACTGAATGTGCGTTCAGAAAGAACGCTGGATGCAGGACAGGCCAGTAGCTCAATTGCATACTGTGCAAGCTCTGGCCAGTGATCCATCCTCAAGACCCAGTAACCCAGAGGATTTTCGGTGGGAAAGGTGTCCAAGTCTGATCTTGCCCCTAGGTATTCCTGCACCATGTAAAACAGACGCTGGCGATGGTTGCTGGAACCGATCATACCTTGGGGCTGCGGACCAAAAAATTGTCTGAACGCATCGGTCAGACGGCCACCTTCTCCACCGCTCCTTCTTTGACTGACCGAAGCCTCAGCAACACGTTGTCCAGAAACAGGAGTTTATAACCTCCCAGTCTCTGGGAACGCGTTGCACAGATCTTTCTGCAAGGCCTCCGGAAGATGTTTCATCCTCTGCTCCCTCTGCGATGGCAAGATAAGGTCCGCAACCTTACCCTTGTAACGTGGATCAAGGAGGGTTGCCAGCCAGTATTGGTCCTTCTCCTTGATACCACGAATACGAGGATCCTTACGCAGGCTTTGCAGGATCAGGGAGGCCATGCAGCGTAGGTTTGCTGAGGCATTCGGTCCGGAGTCCTCTGGGTCACTAAGGACGGCATGGTCCGCAGTCACCTCCTCCCAGCCACGTACAAGTCCATGTGTTTCTTGGGACTGATCCCTTAAAGACTGCTGCTGATGCTGAGTGCCAGGCTCCACCTCTATACTGACACAATCTTCCTCCTCCTCCTCCTCCTCGTCCTCTTCCTGTGTGATCGGCGGGCATGCAGGAACACTGTCTGGATAAAGGGGGCCTTGAGAGCTAAGGAAGTCCTCCTCTTCCTGCCTCTGTTCTGCCTCAAGTGCCCTGTCCATTATTCCACGCAGCGTGTGCTCCAACAGGTGGACAAGGGGGACAGTGTCACTGATGCATGCACTGTCACTGCTCACCATCCTCGTGGCCTCCTCAAATGGTGACAGGACAGTGCATGCATCCCTGATCATGGCCCACTGGCGTGGGGAAAAAAAAACAAGCTCCCCTGACCCTGTCCTGGTGCCATAGTCGCACAGGTACTCATTGATGGCCCTCTGCTGTGTGTGCAGCTGCTGCAGCATGGTCAACGTTGAGTTCCACCTGGTGGGCATGTCACAGATTAGGCGGTTCTTGGGCAGGTTAAACTCCTTTTGGAGGTCCGTCAGCCGAGCACTGGCATTATATGACCGGCAGAAATGCACACAGACTTTCCTGGCCTGCCTCAGGACATCCTGTAAGCCCGGGTACCTGCCCAAGAACCGCTGCACCACCAAGTTAAGGACGTGAGCCAAACAGGGCACATGGGTCATTTGTCCCTGTCGGAGGGCAGAGAGGAGGTTGGTGCCATTGTCGCAAACCACCATTCCTGCCTTAAGTTAGCGTGGCGTAAACCACCTCTGAACCTGCCCCTGCAGAGCTGACCGAACCTCTGCCCCAGTGTGGCTCCTGTCCCCCAAGCACACCAGCTCAAGCACCGCATGGCATCTTTTGGCCTGCGTACTTGCGTAGCCCCTTGAACGACTATGGAGCACCGCTGGTTCCGAGGAAGAGGCCATGGAGGAAGAAGAAGAGGAGGGGGTGGAGGAGAGAGGTGTGTCACAATCATTAGCATTTTGGAGGCGTGGTGGCGGAACAACCTCCAACACTACTGCACCTTGTCCTGCATCCTTCCCAGCTGCCAGCAGAGTCACCCAATTCACCGTGAAACTTAGGTAACGTCCCTGTCCATGCCTGCTGGACCATGAGTCAGCGGTAATATGCACCTTACCGCTGACAGCCCTGTCCAGCGAGGCATGGACATTGCCTTCCACATGCCGGTAGAGAGCCGGAATCGCCTTCCGTGAGAAAAAGTGGCGTTTGGGTACCTGCCACTGAGGAACCGCACATTCCACAAACTCACGGAAGGGGGCAGTCTACCAACTGAAAAGGCATCAGTTGAAGTGCTAGCAATTTTGCCAAGCTAGCATTCAACCGCTGGGCATGTGGATGGCTGGGAGCAAACTTCTTTCAGCGGTGCAGCAGCTGGGGCAGGGAAATTTGCCTGGTACAATCTGACGTCGGTGTACCAAAAGCAGATTGCCCACAAGTACTTGGCTGTGACACACCTAATTCTACACCTTCATTCCTCTCAGTGCAGGTCTCAGAGAGGACTGAAGGTCTAGTGGGGTTGGAAATCTCAGCTGATGAGGAGCAAGGAGAGGTCCTCTTTGTTCTTTGGTGTGGGTCTTTTAGATACGCTTGCCAACGAACTGCATGGCAGGTCAACATATGTCTGGTCAAGCATGTGGTACCCAAGCGGGAGATGTTTTGGCCACGTGAGATACGCTTGAGACATATGTTGCAAATAGCAGCGGTGCGATCTGATGCACTCGTCTCAAAAAAGGCCCACACCAAAGAACTTTTTGAATAACACGCAGAGACTGCAGCGCCCTGCACATGTGGAGCTTTGGGGTGTGATGCAGTCAGTGTGCTGCCCTTAGGCTGGCCCCTGGAGGGCATCCTGCCTCGTTGGTGATGTGCCGCCTCCTCCTCCTCCTCCTCCTCCTCTCTCCTATCAGGCACCCACGTTGAGTCAGTGACCTCATCATCCCCTCCCTCCTCATCACTGGAGCAAACCTGGCAGTATGCTGCAGCAGGGGGAGCATGACTGCCAGATTGCTGTCCTTCTTGGGCACCCCCTCTGTCCGTGCTCATGTTACTGCCTTCATCGAGCTCAGTATCATCATCAGAGCCTTCCAAACGCTGGGCATCCTCCTGGAGCATGTACCCAACACTGTGGTCAAACAGTTCGAGGGACTCCTCAGGAGGACATGGTGGAGCTAGGGAAGGAGTCACTGATGACATTGAGCCGAGGGAAGAGGCCGCTGCTTTGCCAGACAAAGCACCCTGGGCATGGGTGAGAGAGGATGAGGAGGATGAGGACGGCTTGGTCATCCACTCGACCAAGTCTTCCGCATGTTGCGGCTCAACACAGGCCAGCTGCCGAAAAAAAGGCCAAGCGTGTCCCATGGCCACGTGCTGATGAGGATGCACCGTCTCCACGACCATCACTAGACACAGAGCCTGCTTGCCCTCTCTTTTTGGCTTGTGACTGTCTGCCTCTCCTTCTTGGCCTTCCAGACATACTAATGGCCTGTAGCTGCACTAAGCTGGGATATATATATATATATATATATATATATATATATATATATGTACTGATACTGCAGCTAGCAAAATCAACTGCCTGCCTGTAGTATGAGAACACCACCAACCTTCTACAGGTAGCTTTAGCTGAACACTGTGAGGTGGACGCACCCCACTAACTTGTAGGTTTAGCTGAACACTGTGAGCAGGATGCACTGCACTAACTGTAAATAGTCTAGCTGCCTGACCGTGGTACTAATAGGATCAAAAGAACACCAGTAATTTTCTTCAGGTAGCTTTTTATACTGTAACAAGACAAGCCTGCCTGTCAGTAGGAAGATAACAGGAACGGATCTAGCTGAACACTGTGAGCAGGACGCACTGCACTAAATGTAAATAGTCTAGCTGCCTGACCGTGGTACTAATAGGATCAAAAGAACACCAGTAATTTTCTTCAGGTAGCTTTATATACTGTAACAAGACAAGCCTGCCTGTCAGTAGGAAGATAACAGGAACGGATCTAGCTGAACACTGTGAGCAAGACGCACTGCACTAAATGTAAATAGTCTAGCTGCCTGACCGTGGTACTAATAGGATCAAAAGAACACCAGTAATTTTCTTTAGGTAGCTGTAAATACTGTAACAAGACAAGCCTGCCTGTCAGTAGGAAGATAACAGGAACGGATCTAGCTGAACACTGTGAGCAGGACGCACTGCACTAAATGTAAATAGTCTAGCTGCCTGACCGTGGTACTAATAGGATCAAAAGAACACCAGTAATTTTCTTTAGGTAGCTGTAAATACTGTAACAAGACAAGCCTGCCTGTCAGTAGGAAGATAACAGGAACGGATCTAGCTGAACACTGTGAGCAGGACGCACTGCACTAAATGTAAATAGTCTAGCTGCCTGACCGTGGTACTAATAGGATCAAAAGAACACCAGTAATTTTCTTCAGGTAGCTTTATATACGGTAACAAGACAAGCCTGCCTGTCAGTAGGAAGATAACAGGAACGGATCTAGCTGAACACTGTGAGCAGGACGCACTGCACTAAATGTAAATAGTCTAGCTGCCTGACCGTGGTACTAATAGGATCAAAAGAACACCAGTAATTTTCTTCAGGTAGCTTTATATGCTGTAACAAGACAAGCCTGCCTGTCAGTAGGAAGATAACAGGAACGGATCTAGCTGAACACTGTGAGCAGGACGCTCTGCACTAAATGTAAATAGTCTAGCTGCCTGACCGTGGTACTAATAGGATCAAAAGAACACCAGTAATTTTCTTCAGGTAGCTTTATATACTGTAACAAGACAAGCCTGCCTGTCAGTAGGAAGATAACAGGAACGGATCTAGCTGAACACTGTGAGCAGGACGCACTGCACTAAATGTAAATAGTCTAGCTGCCTGACCGTGGTACTAATAGGATCAAAAGAACACCAGTAATTTTCTTTAGGTAGCTGTAAATACTGTAACAAGACAAGCCTGCCTGTCAGTAGGAAGATAACAGGAACGGATCTAGCTGAACACTGTGAGCAGGACGCACTGCACTAAATGTAAATAGTCTAGCTGCCTGACCGTGGTACTAATAGGATCAAAAGAACACCAGTAATTTTCTTCAGGTAGCTTTATATACGGTAACAAGACAAGCCTGCCTGTCAGTAGGAAGATAACAGGAACGGATCTAGCTGAACACTGTGAGCAGGACGCACTGCACTAAATGTAAATAGTCTAGCTGCCTGACCGTGGTACTAATAGGATCAAAAGAACACCAGTAATTTTCTTCAGGTAGCTTTATATACTGTAACAAGACAAGCCTGCCTGTCAGTAGGAAGATAACAGGAACGGATCTAGCTGAACACTGTGAGCAGGACGCTCTGCACTAAATGTAAATAGTCTAGCTGCCTGACCGTGGTACTAATAGGATCAAAAGAACACCAGTAATTTTCTTCAGGTAGCTTTATATACTGTAACAAGACAAGCCTGCCTGTCAGTAGGAAGATAACAGGAACGGATCTAGCTGAACACTGTGAGCAGGACGCACTGCACTAAATGTAAATAGTCTAGAAGATAACAGGAACGGATCTAGCTAAACTGAATACAGTGTATATATATATATATGCAACACCTGGGATGCATATATATACACAATACACTTTAAGTGCAGCTAACTGACTGACTGTCCTGCCTAATCTAGCTAACTCAAATGAAATGACACTGTCTCTCTCTCTCTCTAAGCACACCGGAACACACTGCACAGGGCCGCCGTGTAGGCGGCCTTATATAGTGTGGGGCGTGTACTAAATCCCCTGAGCCATAATTGGCCAAAGCCTCCTTGGCTTTGGCCAATTACGGCTCTCTGTTCAGGCGGCGCTGTGATTGGCCAAGCATGCGGGTTATAGTGCATGCTTGGCCAATCATCAGCAAGCAATGCACTGCGATGCCGCAGTGAATTATGGGCCGTGACGCGCCACACAAATTTGGCCCATATCGGCCCATATCGTTCGCAATTCGGCTAACGACCAAACAGCCGATGTTCGAGTCGAACATGGGTTCGACTCGAACACGAAGCTCATCCCTACTGGATACCATTGTTGATGTAATAGGATCATTCAGATCACTTGTTGGACTTTGTTCATTCTTTACAAAAAAGAGAGGTTCGCCCGTGGGACTTTAAATGAGTTTTGTCCTAAATTACCAAGGTGGAAGACACCTACTAGCCCACTTGGTCTGTGTGCTGTTCTCGTGGTCATACCTATTATTATAACTTTATTACTATTATACGTTTAGATATTAGTATTACACTTTTCCTTATGTTATTTGAGTCATTTCATGGTATTGGTTCCTATGTGCTGTATTCATTGGTGGCCAAGGTTTGGTTTCTCCTCATCGGGAGCTGCGATGTATAAATGGAGGGTTTTTCCCCCTCCTGCTGTCCCCTCCCCTCCGCATTTCCTTCTGTGTGGGGGGGGGGGGGCCACCGTTACATCGGCGCCATACATCTGCACCCATCGTGTGATTTCCGCATTCCAGCGGCTCCACGTTTTGGTGTGCAGTGTGTCATCTCGTTGGCTGGAGATGTCTGTGCATGCGCAACGTGGGCATACGCTGCAGCCACGTTCGTATGGCGTTAGAGGCGTAGCCCAATGATCCCGCTCGGGGATTTAAGCGTGAGTGCGCTGACATGGCAAAACTTTTCTCTCTCTCCTCACTTGGATCGTCCTCTCCCACTTGAGAAGTTTTACATAGGGGTAAGTACATTATAGACATCTACCATGTCACCTTACTCTACCTAATTTTACTTGCACACTTAATATGTAAACTACACACCCATTACGCACTACTCATGCACTACTCACTAGTAGGACAGGTTTTTTCTATTGTTTTCCTTTTTTTCTCATCTTGTTTTGTTTTTCCTTCACTTTTTGTATCCCTCTTATATCTACCCTGGTTTGTCTGTTTTTCATTTCAGTACACAACATGGACATTAGAACGATACCTATATCTTTATACTCTTTTAATTCGCCATTATGGTGATTACTTCTAGATCCATTATACTTTATTACTAACGTTGTTCTTACTGCATATGCTTAATGAGACACACCAGGGAACACCATTCTCTTTTCAATCTCTCTTTTCCCATACTTGCACTCTCCACACTTCTTTCATTTCTTCTTTCTCTTCCCTATTTGTATCCATGCCCACCCCCTCAGAGGTCCCCTTTATATATTAGTAATATTACACTATTTATACTCCCAAGTCATTATGAAACTCTATTTTGACATAGATACATATAATTTTATTACAGCTAATATGACCCAGGTGGTTAATTGAACATCTCAGGATACACCACACTCCAATCCTCTTCCTTGCCATGTCCGCCCTCTGCTGAGCCCCTGCTCTGGTTGCTGCGGTCTACACCTCTTCAGCTCCCGTGTGGAGGATTTTCCGCTGCTGCTTTTGCAAGTCAGTCCTATGGACCATTTGACCATATGTAAGTATGGGAGGCTTCAATGAAGCCACATACTTCTTTTTTGACCATAACTACCATTGAATGTTATATTTTACTGATACCTACTATCTTTTAGATATTTCACATATACACCAACTCCTGAGGAAGCGAGCGGAGCTCACGAAACGCGTCGAGTACAAACGTTGTATATGCATTTTATGTACCATACTATTGTAATTAACATTTCAATGGTCAAACAATGTCTTATGATGTTTTTATGTTCATTTTTCATCATGTTTTTGGAAATTTAATAAAACTCTATACCATTTGTTATGACCTCTATGACCAACTCAATTAAAGTCCCACGGGCGAACCTCTCTTTTTTGTACTATATGTACTATATGATTTATAGGGATGGAGCTGTGTTATATCAAGAGACAGTACCCAGACCGCTCTCTTTTTGTTCATTCTTTAATACACCATTAGCGCAACCTTTTCTTTTGTCCAATTATTTTGTTGTGTTACATCTCACATTTAACGGTTGCAGCTTTTTTCATTTTTTTGCTTTTAATTGTTTTCTAAATACACAAGGGCAGTATTGTTTTTTGTTTTTTCATGTATGGGTCAACCCATTTTATTCTAATAACGTTTAGATATCCACCTTATTCTAATCTTGGTCACATTTAGCACATTTAGCAATAATTATTGCACTTGTGCAAATTTCCGCCTTAGACCCTATATATAGCATGGCTCTCGACATCCCCGATGACATCATGTATGATGAAACTAGTAGGGGGAAGTCTATGTTCAATACACCATGCTAGTTTGTTTATGATCTGCAGATTCTTTTAACCCAGGAACTTTTGAATCCATGTTTTGTTGGACTGAAAAATTCAACAAACCACCACAGTTTTACACTATGTGGCAATCTTTCTCTTCTTTTATATTACATCCATGAGAGAGAGAAAGGGAGAAACCAGCAAGGTTGGCTTCAACACCATTTTCGTTTATATCCAGTGGATGCATCCTCCATGATGTGTGAACATATGTCTTACTAGGCTCCTATAACATGGATTCTAGCTATCTGGTAAGAGCACATCTGTAGCCTCCCTGGCGGTTTTCCCGAGTGTGGCTCGGGGTTACATTTCAGGACCATTAGCGGTAACCCCGAGCCACACTCGGGATTACATCGCAGGATCCTGGTGCCTCCTTACTTACCTTGTCCCCGGGATCCTGCGATGTCCCCCGCACTGTCCGAGGGCTCCGTCCTCCTCCGAAGCCTCTCCGTGCCAGGCTCCGTTCCCTGCGAGCGTCGCGGCGCACGGGGGCGGAGCCTGGCGGCAAATTCAAAAAAATGTAAAAATCATAACACATACAGTACTGTAATCTTACAGATTACAGTACTGTATGAAATCATTTCACATCCCATTTGTCCCCAGTGCTCTGGTCCATGCCCTGCATGCAGTTTTATATTGCATATACTGTTCTTTCTGCCTGGAAACTGGAGATTGTCCATAGCAACCAAAAAGTGTCCCTTTACGTCAAAAATGGCTTTAGACCAGCTAGAAAACTGCGATAGTAAATTAGAACACTTGCAGAATTGAGCGATAGTGAATCGTGTGGAAATTTTTTTTATTACTATTTATTTTTATTTTTTTTAATTATTATTTTTTTTTTATTATATTATAATTTATGTTTTTGTGTTTCAAACTTTATCATACCCGGGATATCTACTAGACTCTTGTTTGGACAGATTTAAGTGTGTTATTGTTAATAATTAAATACCTACAATATAAAACGCCAAATTTCATTGCAAAATAATTGTACCGCTTTCAGCACCTAAAATCAGAAAGAATCATACCGCCAGGGAGGTTAACTATCATGGTGGAAAGTGCACTTTGGGTGTTTTTCGCCATCTATTATCCTATGAGATACGATTTCAAGGATTTCTTCATTTGTTTTGGACACTTTATGGACTGATTAAGTTAATAGCAGGGTAATCTTTTTTTTTTTCATGTTTTTACACAAAGTGTTCTGTTGTGTCATTGCCAACTGCTTATTTGATTATTCATCACTACTCTTCACTTGCGTAATTACTAAATTTCTTTCAACAATAATAATGACATAATTCTGCCCGATGTGTTCAATATCTCACCTATTGCAAGTTTCTAAGTAGGTCCTGACTATTTTAATAGAGTTCTCCTTTAAGATCAGAAAAAGTGTTAGTTATCTGTCTATATTCTGTGTGCAGAAAACAATACTGTATATAATGAAAGAGCTTTAGTTTTTGAAACTGATTCTAATGAGGTTTATATGTGTCTGTGAAGCTCTCCTTTGTGGCGCAGAAATTAAATAGATGCTGAGTATGTATCCCATACTCATTCACATGGGGGGCAGGATCTGGAGGCCCTCTTGTTAAAGGGGGCTTCCAGATTCTGATAAGTCAACCCTGCACCCCCACAACCACCAGGCCATGGTTGTGGGGAAGAGGCCTGTCAGGAAATGTTCCATCCGCTGGTAATATCTGTTATTTGGCATGCAGTACTGAGGTCCACCAGCAGGTGTCTCCTGGCAGTTTGGAACTATCAGGAGAGCTTTTCCCTGTTAATGTTATGTCATCTTTGGGCCGCAGTACTGGCATCCACCAGCGGATGGATCCTGGCAGTATGGAGCAGGTATTCCCCTCTGCAGACAGGTGTCACCTGACTTTAATTAGCAGAGCTGCAGTATAAATACCCGGCAATCGCAGACTTATGTTGCCCTGGTATTGTCCTTGAGCCCTGACCTGTATCTCTGATTCCTGATCCTGTAACCTGAAGCCTGATTCCTGGGACCTGTTGATCCTGTTTTCCTGTCTGTTACCTGAACCCTGAACCCTGGACTCTGAGCCTTGTACCTGACCCGTCCCTCCTGTGATCCATCCATCCTCTCTTGTCCTGTTTATCTCCCTTCCCAGCTACTGATTCCCTGTTTATGACCCCGGCCTGGCTTGACTACGATTCTGGTACTCCCTCTTGCTACATATGCTGGTTGGTTTATTATCACTGTTTGTTTGGTTGTTCACTCTGTATTGGTGGTGTGTTCACATATACATTTTCCTTAATAAACTTACTTTCACCTATTTATGTCTGGTTCACTCTGTCGCAGTCACACAGTTCTGGTCACATCTGGTTTATGACAGAATACCAGGGCCATCCCTGACCAGAAGTGGCTGCACAGGGGAACCATTTTGATTCGGTTGGTTGCAACCATGAATGCAGATGAGGTTATTTATTTTTCTCTGCTGGCATCTGAAAGTGGTGATTATTGCCGCCAGGCTTTGAAAGAATGGTCTAGTGACCAGTTGTTTGCCACTATACGTTTGGCTCACTCCCTGGTCGATCAGGGTTATATATTGTTTGGGGAGGTGCAGCCTTTAACCAAGCTATGTACTGAGCTGGCCCTGCCCTGTATTCCAGAGGGCCGTGATGATTTCACTCCTCCTTTCGATATGAATCAGGTTGTATCCCTAGTTTGGCTTTTTGAAGATGATCCAGATGATTTTTGTGAGCACTACTCAGCCTGTTCCCCACAGGTGATTGCTGAGTGCATTGTGTCTGCTCAGTCTTTTGTTAGACAGGGAGGTTTAAAAGCACAGTTTGTACAACCTATACTTTCAGCATGGTCTGACATGATGCAAGCAGCTCCAGCCAAACAAACCACCTCTGCCACCAAACACCAACCTACCCAAATGTATGTTTCCCCATCACCCATGTCAACCGCAGTTGCAGCTCAGTATACGCTGCTGCCAACCAAATACTCATACCCAGTCTCTGCTCCCTGTACCTATCCTGCATTCAATCCACCTGTCTCTTCCCTGCTGCCTGCAAACCCAAACGAACTTCCTCCAGCTACTGTTACCTCTTCCCTGCCATATCCCAATCCACCTCTCCAGTCTGCTGCACCCCTCACCTACCGATCTTCAGTGGCTAAGCCAAAGAAAAAAACGAAAGTTTTTTCCAACCAAAACGATCCTGCCAGTAACCCAACCTGCCTCCGCACTAGCTAATCCAACCCATACCATCATGCCAGCTGCCCAGATTGAAGTGCCCATGCCAGCTGCCCAGCTTGAAGTGCCCATGCCAGCTGCCCAGCTTGAAGTGCCCATGCCAGCTGCCCAGCTTGAAGTGCCCATGCCAGCTGCCCAGCTTGAAGTGCCCATGCCAGCTGCCCAGCTTGAAGTGCCCATGTCTGCTGCCCAGCTCAAGTTGTTCCTGTCTGCTGCCCAGCTCAAGTTGTTCCTGTCTGCTGCCCAGCTCAAGTTGTTCCTGTCTGCTGCCCAGCTCAAGTTGTTCCTGTCTGCTGCCCAGCTCAAGTTGTTCCTGTCTGCTGTCCAGCTCAAGTTGTGCCTGTCTGCTGCCCAGCTCAAGTTGTCCCTGTCTGCTGCCCAGCTCAAGTTGTCCCTGTCTGCTGCCCAGCTCAAGTTGTCCCTGTCTGCTGCCCAGCTCAAGTTGTTCCTGTCTGCTGCCCAGCTCAAGTTGTTCCTGTCTGCTGCCCAGCTCAAGTTGTTCCTGTCTGCTGCCCAGCTCAAGTTGTTCCTGTCTGCTGCCCAGCTCAAGTTGTTCCTGTCTGCTGCCCAGCTCAAGTTGTTCCTGTCTGCTGCCCAGCTCAAGTTGTTCCTGTCTGCTGCCCAGCTCAAGTTGTTCCTGTCTGCTGCCCAGCTCAAGTTGTTCCTGTCTGCTGCCCAGCCTGGAGTGTTCCTGTCTGCTGCCCAGCCTGGAGTGTTCCTGTCTGCTGCCCAGCCTGGAGTGTTCCTGTCTGCTGCCCAGCCTGGAGTGTTCCTGTCTGCTGCCCAGCCTGGAGTGTTCCTGTCTGCTGCCCAGCCTGGAGTGTTCCTGTCTGCTGCCCAGCCTGGAGTGTTCCTGTCTGCTGCCCAGCCTGGAGTGTTCCTGTCCGCTGCCCAGCCTGGAGTGTTCCTGTCCGCTGCCCAGCTTGGAATGTTCCTGTCCGCTGCCCAGCCTGATGTGCCCACTGCCCAGCTGGACACCATGGACTTTCCCCAGCAACGGCTAGTTGGAGCGTCCGGAGGTCGCTCCTTTGAGGGGGGGTACTGTCAGGAAATGTTCCATCCGCTGGTAATATCTGTTATTTGGCATGCAGTACTGAGGTCCACCAGCAGGTGTCTCCTGGCAGTTTGGAACTGTCAGGAGAGCTTTTCCCTGTTAATGTTATGTCATCTTTGGGCCGCAGTACTGGCGTCCACCAGCGGATGGATCCTGGCAGTATGGAGCAGGTATTCCCCTCTGCAGACAGGTGTCACCTGACTTTAATTAGCAGAGCTGCAGTATAAATACCCGGCAATCGCAGACTTATGTTGCCCTGGTATTGTCCTTGAGCCCTGACCTGTATCTCTGATTCCTGATCCTGTAACCTGAAGCCTGATTCCTGGGACCTGTTGACCCTGTTTTCCTGTCTGTTACCTGAACCCTGAACCCTGGACTCTGAGCCTTATACCTGACCCGTCCCTCCTGTGATCCATCCATCCTCTCTTGTCCTGTTTATCTCCCTTCCCAGCTACTGATTCCCTGTTTATGACCCCGGCCTGGCTTGACTACGATTCTGGTACTCCCTCTTGCTACATATGCTGGTTGGTTTATTATCACTGTTTGTTTGGTTGTTCACTCTGTATTGGTGGTGTGTTCACATATACATTTTCCTTAATAAACTTACTTTCACCTATTTATGTCTGGTTCACTCTGTCGCAGTCACACAGTTCTGGTCACATCTGGTTTATGACAAGGCCCTTGTCCCCATCAACATATGGATAGGTAATGGGCGGGGCCACACAATGATATTGTTGGGTGGCCCTGCCCCTTAATTATTTAAAAACTGTCCCAACATCTTTACTATCCTACACCAAGTGACAGGCATACGGATTCCATACTCTCCTTCATTAGCTCTATTAAATATAGGAATTGAAGACATACCACCACTCCATAGAAAATTCACCATCCACTTATTTCTAGCAGCCAAGTTAGTGATACTGAGACTGTGGAGATCACCGAATCCCCCAGAAGTAAAAGAAGCCATACGCACACTTTCCATACACTATACCTATGAACGCATGCTCGCAACCATTGAGGGAAAATACGAGACCTTTCTTCCACATTGGCAACAATGGATAACTTGGTACAATATGAACCACACATAGCTAAATTCCTAATAAGCGTATAACTATATACCACCCCTATTCTCCGAGTAGAACTGAATAAAAATACTATAACTGAGGTTCGAACCCCTCCTTTTCTCTATTGTCTCTGAGCTGATCCTTGTTTGTTTGTTTATTTTACTTATTGATTACGAGAAATACGCTCTTGCTGTAAAAATGCTAACAGTAATTGTCTAGTTGAACTTCCCCCATATTGTTACAACAGAGGAGAGGACGTGTGGGGAGGGTCCCTTCACAGAGTCACAGTAAGCTCCCAATGGGGTGACTTGTGGAGAGAGGCAGCACCCCCCCGTCCTCTACACATTCTTCAATAACCACATTAATGTTATGTAGATGCACGATTCTGTTAGCTATTATAATTATAATTATAATTATCTATACAACAGCCTATGCTACATTTTGATGATTGACAACTGTTGTTTACCTTTTGTATGTTGAAAAAACTGAATAAAAAAACTATTGAAGAAAAAAAAAAAAAAAAATCACAAAAAAAAAAAAAAAAACTGTCAGGCAGCAGAGCTGTCAGATGGCGGGAGCCTTCACCAGGTGCTTTTTCTTTTTGTTATTTCTTCAGGTCGGCGGTGGGAATCGTGATTAATGCTGGATCTACTTCAGGGAACATTAATTTTTTGTTTTTATTTTAATAAAGGAATTGTCAAAAACTGTAGTGTTTTTTATTTACTTTTTACACTTTTTTGGTGAATGAGTAAGGTTACTGGCTGGGAGGCTTGGTATGGTTCAGAAGGGGGGAAGCCTGCTGACAGCTGATGAGTCATTTGTTGTTAAGGATGTGGCAGCTGGATTCCCAGTCCACTCCTAACAACCAGCTATTTTCAACACAGAATTTGAATCGGTCGATCATTTTTTGACCAATCCAAACTTGAATCGTTCTGAAAATTTGCAATTTGTTAGAAAAGGAATATACTAAATAAAATTAAACATATGCAACAAAATTTGTACATCCGATTCCCCGAATAAACAAAAATGCGTTCAAATTTATATTCGGACAGAAACAAATTGCACGTCTAAAAATGGTTGGGCTAAGGCTGCTCCCACTAACTCAACATAAAAGTGCATACCACAGGACATGGAAGTACATGTTATTTGCAAACAATCATGTATCACAGAGTATAATAAGTGCTTTAACTTCATACTGTCCGCTCTCAGCGGAAGCTAACCTGTTACAATATCATGCTGCAAATTATGTTCAATAAATGAACAGTTATAAAAGCAATTAGCATACAGAAGATTTGGTTACTGCGTAAGAATTGCAAATGGCTCAGTAATGTGAGTCAATTTAAAATGGAAGCTTGGGAGCTGGAAACTTATGACTTTGCTCTGTAGCCCTATTACATAGTTAAGCTTTTACTGTATGTGTTTCATTTTGTGAAAAACAATAACCACAATCACCTAAAACAAAGGTCTAGATTTACTTAATACTGCCTAACTCTTTCCCACCCAAACTATATACTCATATGATGTCCTCTCAGAGGGGGCCATGCAGTGGCGTGATCTGAAACCAGCTGTGTTCACTGTTGCACTTTGAATGACAATTGAGTGGTCATGCAACACTGTACCCATATGAAATTTGTATAATTGTTTTCACACAAATAGAACTTTTTTTTGGTGGTATTTAATCACCACTGGGTTTCAGTTATTTGCTAAATAAACTTTTTTGCTGTTATAAAATTTTGAAAATAAATAGTCTTTTAGGACAAAATGTATTCTGTTACATTTATTTGATGAAAATAGCCCAAAAACACTGTTTATTATTTAGTCTGTAGAATAGTTATAGAGTACACAAAGGATGGTATATATATATATATATATATATATATATATATATATATATATATATATATATATATATATATTCCATATTTTTCCGTGTATAAGACGCTACTTTTTCCTAAAAATTTTGACTGAAAATCGAGCAGCGTCTTATACACGGTCAGTCAGCCTGGGAGAGAGCCACGCGGGTGCGTAGCTGGTCATAGCGGCTTCCTCCAATCACGAGCCGAATGTTAGTGACGTCAGCTGGAGGTGGAGGCAGAGGTCGAGAGGGCACTGATGCGATCCCGTTCGACGTGGAGCTTGCGCAGATGCATCAGGGAGCGGAGAGTTTTGACAAGATGTCACAGAGTAGTAAAAGTAAGAGATTGTCTTATTCTGCAAAATACAAACTCAGTGTAGTTAGCTATGCAAAAGAGCATGGGAATAGAGCTGCAGAGAGACAGTTTGGACCTCCCCCCACTGAGAATATGATCATACAGTGGAGAAAACAGGAAGAGCAACTCCTTAAGATGCCAAAAAAGAAGAAGGCCTTAAGGGGAAAACCAGCAAAATGGCCAAATTTGGAGCAGAGGCTTAAAACTTGGATTTTAGAGCAGCGCCAGAGTGGCTTATGTGTGTCAACCAAACTTATTCAATGTCAGGCAAGAATGTTTGCAAGTGAAATGAACATTGTTGATTTTACAGGAAAGGCAAAATGGTGCTTCAATTTCATGAGGAGAGAAGGGTTGGCCATGAGAACACAAACAAAGTTAGCTCAGACAATGCCACCAGTTTATGAGGATAAAATTCAACAGTTTCACTCCTATGTCATACAACATAGGAAAAAATATGATTTTGAACCAAGTCAGATTGCAAACATGGATGGGGTTCCTCTCAATTTTGATGTGCCTTCCAACAGAACTGTTGATGTGAAAGGAATCAAAACAGTGGCAATTAAAACAAGTGGCCATGAAAAGACACACTATACTGCTGTGCTTTCATGCTGTGCAGATGGTACTAAACTGCCTCCTATGCTTATTGTCAAGAGAAAAACCTATCCTAAAGAGACCATACCACCTGGCATTATTGTGCAAGTTCAAGAGAAGAGATGGATGAATGAAGACATTATGGCCATTTGGTTTGCAAAGGTTTGGTCCAGAAGACCTGAAGGGCTCTTAAAGAAGCCAGCTCTGCTTGTTTTTGATCAATTCCGAGCACATTTAACAGAAAAGACTAAAAGGGTTGCATCAGATTTGCAAACACACCTAGCAGTTATTCCTGGTGGACTTACAGATGTTTCAATCAACAAGCCTTTTAAAGTCCTTATGAGAGAAGAAAGGAGTAGATGGATGCAAAAAGCAGGTGATAACTTGACACCAGCAGGGAGTGTGAAAAAAACAACCATTACATTCTGCAATTGGGTCCTTAACTCATGGTATGGCATCAAACAAGAGGTGATTGTGAAGTCCTTCAAGAAATGTGGAATCAGCAATGAATTGGATGGAACTGAGGATGATCTCACATATATAGACAGCAGTGATGCACAAGAAGCTGAAGAAATTCTGTCTGGCACTACCCTGTTTCCCCGAAAATAAGACCTAGCGTGATTGTCGGTGATGGCTGCAATATAAGCCCTACCAGCAGTGGGCTGGTACAGTGATCAGTCATCAGCTGTGTCCGGTGAACACAGCTGGTGGCAGATTTTGCCGCAGCGTGACCCCACAAGAGGCACATTTCAGGAGGATGTCATATGACATCCACCTGGAACGACAAAAGTCTGGTTAAAATAAATAGTTATATTTATACTATTAGATGTTGCTGCTGCTATTTTTTTTAATTCCCTAGCACACAAATATAAAAAAAATTTTGTATCTGTACAAAATTTATGAAGCCTTAATAAAAGAGGCAAAAAGCAGAGTGATGCAACCCATGGGAAACAGTGGGGGGTTGCAACCACACCATTCAAGATTAGGAATGAGAAAAACATCCCTTGGTTTACTGAATTTCTGCCAAACATATTTAAAGTTTAGATGCTGAATCTGAACCCAACTGAAGTCAACCCAACTGGGGCCAAATCTGTCAAATATCTTTTCTATTTTTATGGCTAATAGGCAAAGGAGAGGCAAAAAGGTGCATGGGGGACTGAATTTAACCACTTCAAGACTGGATTGTTTAACCACCTGCCTACTAGACACTTTTATCCCATTCCTGCCCAGGCTGATTTTCAGCACTGTCACGCTTCATGCAACACTGTACCCATATGACCTTTTTATCACTTTTTTCACCCAAATAACACTTTCTTTTGGTGGTATTTAATCACCACTGGGTATTTTATTTTTTTGTGCTAAACCAAAAAAGAAAGTTTCAAAGTTTGTTATAAAACAGGTAATTGTTTTCCTTCACTAATGTGCACTGATGAGGCTGCACTGATGAGGTGGTACTGTTGAGACGGCACGGATGGGCACTGATCGTTGGCACTGGTGGGCACTAATAGGTGGTACTGATGGGCATTGATGAGGCAACACTGGTGGGCACTGATGAGGCTGCACTTATAGGTGGCACTGATGAGCACTAATAAGCAGCACTGATGGGCTCTGATAGATGGCACTGAAGGGCACTGAGAGGTGGCACTGATGGGTGCTGATAGGTGGCACTGATGGGCACTGATAGGTACTGGAAGGCAGCACTGATGGGCACTGATAGGCACCACTAATAGAGAACACTGATGGGCACTGATTGGCAGCACCGGTGCACACTGATTGGCAGCACTGGTGGGCACTGTTTAGCAGCACTGGTGGGCACTGTTGGGACTAAACTGATAATCAGGACACTAATAATCATTTGCTGACAGCTGATCAGCAGCACTGGTGGGCACTGTTGGGACTAAACTGATAATCAGGACACTAATAATCATTTGCTGACAGTTTTTTTGTGAAATGGTAGGGCCCTTACCATTTCACACAGGGGGGAGGGCCGGGATCTGGGGGTCCCCTTGTTAAAGGGGGCTTCCAGATTCTGATAAGCCCCCCACCCGCAGACCCCCACAACCACCGGGCAAGGGTTGTGGGAATGAGGCCCTTGTACCCATCAATATGGGGACAAGGTGTTTTGGGGGGCTTCCCCAAAGCACCCTCCCAATGTTGAGGGCATGTGGCCTGGTACATTTCAGGAGGGGGGGCGCTCTCTCATCCCCCCTCTTTTCCTGTGGCCTGCCAGGTTGCGTGCTCGGATAAGGGTCTGGTATGGATTTTTAGGGGGACCCCACGCCATTTTTTAAAAAAAAATTGGCGCGGGGTTCCCCTTAAAATCCATACCAGACCTGAAGGGCATTTTTTTTTAAAATTTTGGTTCGGGGTTCCCCTGTGGGGAATTCCCATGCCGTTTTTATCAATGAACTTTATGTGTATTGTCGGACCGGCAATTCATTATAGCCGCGAGTAATTTTAAATGACTTTTTTTCCTTTGAAATGTCACTTTGCTGTCAGACTGTTCTAAACATGGGAAACATGCGCCCCTTTACAGGCATACTATAGACACCCCCCAGGTACGTAATTTAAAGGGATATTGCACTTTTATTGTTTCACTGTTTTTTCATTGATCCTTGTCCCCTGGGGCAGGACCCAGGTCCCCAAACACTTTTTATGACAATACCATGCATATAAGCCTTTAAAATTAGCACTTTTGATTTCTCCCATAGACTTTTAAAGGGTGTTCTGCGGCTTTCGAATTTGCCACGAACACCCCAAATTGTTCGCTGTTCGGCGAACTGGTGAACAGCCGATGTTTAAATCGTACATGAGATCGACTCGAACTCATGTTCGAGTCGAACATGAGATCGACTCGAACTCGAAGCTCATCCCTATTTCACATATGTACGGTGTATAGAACCTGCTGCAGCTATAATGACATTTATAAAGCATTTTTATTTTCCCTGCAAGCTTTCTTGGGGAGCCAATCTGTATGATGAGGCCACAATTTAGTGCACTAGATTAGAGATATTTCTGGTGTCTCTTTCGCTGACTTTGGTTAGAAGTAACAGATGTGGAAAAATTGGGCTTTGGGTGTTGGTGGTGCCTTCAAACCTTAATCCTATAGAGGTACTCTTGAAGAAAGCACAAATTGACCTTGCTGTCAAAAATTAAAATGCTATGCCCTGGCCAAACAGTAGCGGAAAAATTGGTCTTTGGGTGTCGGTGGTGTCTTCAGACTGTAACCCTATAGAGGTACTTTTGATGAAAGCAAGAATTGGCATTAGAAAATATATAAAACAGTGAATGGTACCCTGTAAGATCAGTGAACAATCATAATATAAGCTGCCCCTTTAAAAGTGTACGAATCACCAAATGATGCAAAAAAATATATTAAAGGATGAGGCACTAATAATGTCCAGTGAATGAAATTAATACAAGTACAAAATAAATAGCAAGCTAAAAGTCCATAATGATAAATCCCAACACCAAGTAGTGATGCTCAAATTAGTTTTCTAGTTCTTCACCACGAGTGCTCAATAGATAGGTGGCCACTCACCAGAAAATTTTGAACCCTTTTTACAAGAAGGTCAAACAGCGCTTCTGGAATAACAACAGATTCCACTAACAGCACAGTTCTGCTCAACTGACTCCACAAGAGACACAGAGAAAGGTTTCATAGTGCAGTAATTTTAATGGATAAAAACGTATGACAACAACAAATGGTGATTACACTCACATGTTACAGTGCCGAACGGGGCACCAGGTGTAATCAGCATATGCAAGCTGGCTAGTCCTAGAGGGATAGCGTGGAGTCCGTATCTCTCCTAAGGACAGAGCCTAGATTGGATGTGGGATGAGGACCTGGAATGGTGGCTCCTCTGCACCGACATAGGTTTCACCATATTCAGGAAGTGACGTGATGCGGATCCTAGCTTGCTTAAAAGTGAATGGAAAGGCTGCTGTTGGTAGAACTCCTCCAAAATGGAATAGGAGGCAAAAATAAACTGCAAAATCTCCCTCTAGGGGATGCCGACTTGCACACTCTGTTTTCACCTTACAGTATAAACTAACCTTATAAAAAATATATAAAATGTATACATATACATATATATATGTATATATGAATAATAATCCATCCTTGCTAAATCTTATAGAAAACATAATCACATAATAAAATTGTACTAAAATAATAACAGGAAGCTGTATGAAATAGCACCATCTAGTGGCCAGACATGATAAAGAAACTGAATGTGTGAGATAAAGCCTAATATCACAGAGCTTATAATGAAAACATCACAGAACAGTGCCATCCAGTGGTCAATAGCAAAAAGGCCTGAAACAATATAAGTACATGGCCAAACCTAATATTAGACAAATCAGATTGAATATAATATAAAAAATATATATATAAATCATTAAAAATTGTTTTGTATACAAGCTGGATAAACCAGCAAAAAGGGAAAAAAAATAATAAAAAATTAGGAAAAACACCCAATACCAGTAGTACATTTTATGAAAAGAACTACGCTCCATCCACCAAAAGGTGATGTATGGTCCATAGTAAACAATCCTCAATAGTCAAAAAAAACTTCAAATCAATTGGAGTCTAAATATCCATTGTGTCTCCATCTGGGACACCTTCTTTGCCATATCTGTGCCCCTCCAATGCTGGCGAACCCTATTGATATCCCAAAACCTGAGCAGGGAGGGGTCTTTATTGTGTACCAACCTAAAATGGTTGGACACACGGTGGTGCTTGAACTCTTTTTTGATATTTTCTATATGCTCCTCCCACCCTTATAGCCATGGTCCTGGTGGTTTTGCCAACATATTGAAAATTGCAGGGGCACATCAAGAGGTAGGTGACATATCTTGTGTCACAACTGATGAACTGACGAATATCATATTCACCCCCCGTGACCACCAATGGAAAACTGGCGGCCTTCCTGGTTTTGTCCCTAGTTAATCTACATGCTTTACATCTCCTGCACTTATAGAATCCTGTGCAATCCAGAAATGTGTGAGGTTTCTTGGGGGCCGGATGACATTTTTGGCTAACGTTACGCAACCCTGGAGCCCTCCTATTTATGAACTTAGGTTTCCTAGGAAGAATCTTTTTTTAAGGTGGGATCCTTACAAAGCAATGGCCAATGTGTTTTGATAATTCTCACAACTTCCTTATATTTAAGGTTAAAGCCAGATACAAAAGCAAAATCAAACTGATCTTGTTCTGGATTTTTTACTTTAGGTTCCAAAAGGGTTGAACGATCGATAAGTCTGACTTGTTCCCTCGTGGCTTCCAATTGCCTTTTGTTATTTCCCCTATGTTTGGAAGGATTTTCCCCAGTGGGGCTTTAAAACAGCAATATGCAAAAATCAAAAAAAAGTGCTCTATTAAATATAGAAAAATATTTTATTGGAAAACAAAGTCCAATGACATGGCTTAATTAATCTGATCCAATCGCACAATTCATATTCCACAGTACAATAAAAAACACAAGTACACATCATTACATTTATCAACATTCCACAATAGAAAACACATGGTACACATCATTACATTCCATCATGTTGTAAAATATACGAGCCCCAACGCGTTTCGACCTAGATACAGTCTCTTCAGGGGGACAAATAGATCTAAAAAATATATATTGCATATGTTCAGAATTGAAAAAATATATCATCCTTCATCACATTAAATGAACTATGATGGCATGTTTTTACCATTTAAGAGTGGAATAGATGTTGTGTAGTCCAAGATGGGAGGAACCGTTAGAAGAACCAGGGGGCCTGAGGGCCGCCACCACCCCCCAGTGGAAGAGGAGCCAACCCTAAGAGCTTGCAAAGAGCCACACTATATGCGCCCCCCATGGGGCGAAGGAGCACGCACCTGCAATGGACATCCATGATAGCCATTGTCAATTAGAGGAAATTAAACAATAATATTATTATAAGTATTCCAAAATGTATATATTGGGACTGGCAAAGGATAAGTTATCTTTATATAAATATATCACGGTAATGCGTCCTATGAAAATGACTTACCAAATTTAAATAATAATGTAATAAAGCATTATGGTGATATATAAAAGGAAAAAAGTGTTGATGGTTCGTTAATCGTGATGCTCATTGGATGTGGTGCTAGGGAGCTGCAAAATTAGTATGTGAAAAACTGACAGTTTGACACAGTCAAAAACATGCACAGAGTGCAGGGTGTTAAAGTAGCTTAAGTGATACATTAAGTGATTGAAAAAATGTGTGATGTGTACTAACTAGCTCAGGCACTGAGTAAAAAAGTTGTGATAGTAACAACTAAAAAGTGAAAAAAGATAAAAATAAACAATAAAATAGTGAAACAACCAAAATGTGTGAGTGTGTGTATTGGAATGTGATGTGATGGGGAATAATGTGATTTATAAAAAAGAGTGTAGTTTACCTTATATAATGTTGTAGTTCGTGTGGGCTGTAGGATATATTAGGCTTGTAGGGCTTATTGGATGTTAAAAAACCTGACTGCAATTGTGCGAGAAAGGCGAGGACTCAATACCGAGAGAAAAAGTAAATGCAGCGCAGTCCAACCTGGCCTGCATGGAATAATGAATTAATTTTCAGTCATCAGTCTATTATATACCTGAAATTGTGCAGATGGGTGGTCACACACAGGTGCAAATGCCCCCCCCCATGGACATGACACACGGGCCGCTAGGAGAGGCGGCCCACGTGTGGCTCCCTCGGCATCCCGGAAGACCTGAAAGCCCTTGACCACTGTCGCCATCTCCACCGCAATGCACGTGACGTCATGACGTCGAGCATGTACACTACGTCACAAACCGTCCGGAGATGAGCAAGGGATGCCGCCGGCAAGGCAGAGCCCATCTCGGCGATCGAGGGCTGATGTCCCACCGCCGACCTGAGTAAAAAGGGGGGCATGTGGAAACTCCACATACCCCCCCTTGCCGGGAAGCCGCAAGGGGCCAGACTCCACCCCCAGGGGGGACAGGGGGCAGACCCAGCCAAACCCCCAAGGATTCACAATGGTCCACACACAAGTAGCCTGATGGCATTGATCGTGCCACCAGGGTATTGGAGTAATTGGATTCAAAAGGTCATAAAATACAAATTTTTTAAAAGGAAAATTGTTGTTCTTGGTTTTGCACAAGAGCTGTGTGCTGATTCCATGATCCCACCCTCTTGTATATATAGTCCAATTACGTTATACAACAAATATCGTGTAGGATATTTGAGCGTCATGCAAATCGGGAGTCTGAAAAGTGCCCCCTGATGCATGGAAAGGGGAAAGATTGGATCTCAATCTGGTCCCCTAATTATACCAAATACAAGTGCAAGAAAAGTGAGGATGGCAAGAAACACACACAGATGGACGACGCTGCATTTACTTTTTCTCTCGGTATTAAGTCCTCGCCTTTCTCGCACAATTGCAGTCAGGTTTTCAACATCCAATAAGCCCTACAAGCCTAATATATCCTACAGCCCACACAAACTACAACATTATATAAGGTAAACTACACTCTTTTTTATGAATCACATTATTCCCCATCACATTCCAATACACACACTCACACATTTTGGTTGTTTCACTATTTTATTGTTTATTTTTATCTTTTTTCACTTTTTAGTTGTTGTTACTATCACAACTTTTTTACTCAGTGTCTGCGCTAGTTAGTACACATCACGCATTTTTTCAATCACTTAATGTATCACTTAAGCTACTTTAACACACTGCACTCTGTGCACGTTTTTGACTGTCAGTTTTTCACATACTCATTTTGCAGCTCCCTAGCACCACATCCAATGAGCATCACGATTAATGAACCATCAACACTTTTTTCCTTTTACAGTGGCTTGCGAAAGTATTCGGCCCCCTTGAACTTTTCAACCTTTTGCCACATTTCAGGCTTCAAACATAAAGATATAAAATTTTTATTTTTTGTGAAGAATCACCAACAAGTGGGACACAATTGTGAAGTGGAAAGAAATCTTTTGGATTTTTGAAACTTTTTTAACTAATAAAAAAATGAAAAGTGGGGCGTGCAAAATTATTCGGCCCCCTTGTGTTAATACTTTGTAGAGCCACCTTTTGCTGCGATTACAGCTGCAAGTCGCTTGGGGTATGTCTCTATCAGTTTTGCACATCGAGAGACTGAAATTCTTGCCCATTCTTCCTTGCAAAACAGCTCGAGCTCAGTGAGGTTGGATGGAGAGCGTTTGTGAACAGCAGTTTTCAGCTCTTTCCACAGATTCTCGATTGGATTCAGGTCTGGACTTTTACTTGGCCATTCTAACACCTGAATACGTTTATTTGTGAACCATTCCTTTGTAGATTTTGCTTTATGTTTGGGATCATTGTCTTGTTGGAAGATAAATCTCCGTCCCACTTTCAGGTCTTTTGCAGACTCCAACAGGTTTTCATCCAGAATGGTCCTGTATTTGGCTGCATCCATCTTCCCCTCAATTTTAACCATCTTCCCTGTCCCTGCTGAAGAAAAGCAGGCCCAAACCATGATGCTGCCACCACCATGTTTGACAGTGGGGATGGTGTGTTGAGTGTGATGAGCTGTGTTGCTTTTACGCCAAACATATCGTTTTGCATTGTGGCCAAAAAGTTCGATTTCGGTTTCATCGGACCAGAGCACCTTCTTCCACATGTTTGGTGTGTCTCCCAGGTGGCTTGTGGCAAACTTTAAACGAGACTTTTTATGGATATCTTTGAGAAATGGCTTTCTTCTTGCCACTCTTCCATAAAGGCCAGATTTGTGCAGTGTACGACTGATTGTTGTCCTATGGACAGACTCTCCCACCTCAGCTGTAGTTCTCTGCAGTTCATCCAGAGTGATGGGCCTCTTGGCTGCATCTCTGATCAGTCTTCTCCTTGTCTGAGCTGAAAGTTTAGAGGGACAGCCAGGTCTTTGTAGATTTGCAGTGGTCTGATACTCCTTCCATTTCAAAATGATCGCTTGCACAGTGCTCCTTGGGATGTTTAAAGCTTGGGAAATCTTTTTGTATCCAAATCCGACTTTAAACTTCTCCACAACAGTATTACGGACCTGCCTGGTGTGTTCCTTGGTCTTCATGATGCTCTCTACGCATTCAACAGAACCCTGAGACTATAACAGAGCAGGTGCATTTATGCAGAGACTTGATTACACACAGGTGGATTCTATTTATCACCATCAGTCATTTAGGACAACATTGGATCATTCAGAGATCCTCGCTGAACTTCTGGAGTGAGTTTGCTGCACTGAAAGTAAAGGGGCCGAATAATTTTGCAAGCACCACTTTTCAGTTTTTTAATTGCTAAAAAAGTTTTAAATATCCAATAGATTTCGTTCCACTTCACAATTGTGTCCCACTTGTTGGTGATTCTTCACAAAAAATTAAAATTTTATATCTTTATGTTTGAAGCCTGAAATGTGGCAAAAGGTTGAAAAGTTCAAGGGGGCCGAATACTTTCGCAAGCCACTGTATATACCACCATAATGCTTTATTACATTATTATTTAAATTTGGTTAGTCATTTTCATAGGACGCATTACCGTGATATATTTATATAAAGATAACTTATCCTTTGCCAGTCCCAATATATACATTTTGGAATACTTACATCATGGATGTCCATTGCAGGTGCATGCTCCTTCGCCCCATGGGGGGCGCGTATAGTGTGGCTCTTTGCAAGCCCCATTGGGGTCAGCTCCTCTTCCGCGCGGGGGGGGGGTGGTGGCGGCCCTCAGGCCCTCCGGTTCTTCTAACGGTTCCTCCCATCTTGGACTACACAACATCTATTCCACTCTTAAATGGTAAAAACATGCCATCATAGTTCATTTAATGTGATGAAGGATGATATATTTTTTCAATTTTGAACATATGCAATAAATATTTTTTAGATCTATTTGTCCCTATTTGTCACCCTGAAGAGACTGTATCTAGGTCGAAATGCGTTGGGACTCGTATATTTTACAACATGATGGAATGTAATGATGTGTATCATGTGTTTTTTTATTGTGGAATGTTGATAAATGTAATGATGTGTACTTGTGTTTTTTATTGTACTGTGGAATATGAATTGTGCTATTGGATCAGATTAATTAAGCCATGTGTCAAGTCTGTAGTGTGAGGCCAGGTTGCTGAGAGGGCGCCCCTTGCGGCTGAGTGCAGCACGTCCCTGGATTTGGGTACAGGGAATGCGATGCACAGAGGTGCACGGGTTGCCAGGGATACTGCAAGCTGGCTGGTTGGCTGTAAGTAGCTAGAGTGCATTGTGGCAGCCGTGCGGAGAGAAGTCTTGAACGGTAACAGCAGGGTAAACCAGGAACAGGGTCCGCAGCCAGGCCAGGGGTCATATACCAAAAGACAGTCCGAGAGAGGTACAGGAACAAGCCGGGTCATACACAGAGGGCAGAAGATCGGAGAGTAGTCAGCCAAGCCGGGGTCAGAGCGAGGAGATAAACAGGAACACAGGTCAAGCCGGGCAGAGGTCAAGCAGGGGTCTTCAGAGTATACAAGGAACACAGGAGCTGTTTGATAATCCAGCAAACTGCAAGTGTCAGTGGCAGGTTTAAATAGGCTGGAGGGGTGTGCCCACAAGATCAGGGCATGCTCACTAGACTCGCCTGCCACCATGACGGTTACTGGCGGAATTGCCCATAACACAGCCATTTCCCTGACACCATGTCATTGGACTTTGTTTTCCAATAATATATTTTTTTATATTTAATAGACCACTTTTTTCAATTTTTTGAAATGTAGCCATCTTTATCAGTCTCTTTAAAGTGGGTTTGTGTCTCTAAACAGGAACCCACCTTAACCGCTAGCTGACCGCCTCACGCAGATATACTGCGGCAGAAGGGCTCGTACAGGCAGAATCACGTACCTGCACATTCCCCCTTAAGAGGCGGCCAGCGGGCGCACACGCAGCAAGCTCTGTGAGTCTGGTCGCGGGTCCCGCGGACTCGATTGCTGTGGCGATACCTCACGGGGAGGAAGAACGGGGAGCATCTCCTCGTTCTGCCTAGTGACAGTGTCACTGATCTCTGCTCCCTGTCATCGGAGCAGAGATCAGTGACGTGTCACACACAGCCATGCCCCTCACAGTTAGAAACACGCCCCTAGGACAGTGTCATTTACACAGGAATCAGTGCATTTGTATAGCACTGATTGCTTTATAAATGACAATGGTCCCAAAAATGTTTCAAAAATGTCCAATGTGTCCGCCATAATGTCGCAGTCACAATAAAAATTGCTGATCTCCGCCATTTAAAAAAAAAAATATAGATATTCATAAAAATGCCATAAAACTATCCCCTATTTTGTAAACGCTATAACTTTTGCGCAAACTGGTCAATAATCGCTTATTGCGAATTTTTTTACCAAAAATATGTAGAAGAATATGTATTGGCCTAAACTGAGGAAAAAAAATTGTTTTTTTATATATTTTTGGGGGATATTTATTATAACAAAAAGTAAAAAATAATGTGTTTTTTTCAAAATTGTCGCTCTTTTTTTAAATTCTTCCGGGGCTGAAGTGGTTAAAGATTTCAAGATCCATAAACTGTATACTGAATTGGTGCCAAGTAATGGTGAACTTGATCTGATAATCATTACAGTTAATGTATGATAAGAACCTTTCTAATTCCTCTTGCGGGCCCTACCACATGATGAAAATATCATCTATGTATTGTCAGTACATTTGTAGTTGGGGCCACTGGTTAGTAAAGATACATTCCTCCTCCCACTTTTAGAAATATATTTGCAATGCTCAGAGCATACCTAGCCCCCATAGCCACCCCTTTGATTTGATTACAGAAATCTCCCGCATGACAAAATAATTATTATTCATTGCCATGTTGAGAGCCTCCACTAAAAACTTAATTTGGGGCTTTTTGAGGTGGGAATATTTTTGTAATGCCCATAGGGCACCATCAAGAGCATCTTGTTGGACAATGTTGGTATATAGGGACTCAACGTCCACTGTTGCCAGCAATGTGTGGTCTCCCACCACAGCCACCTTAGTCTTGTTTAAAGGATCCTTACTAACCTCAATGCTTTGCCCTTCGTGGCTGTGGGTTTCAAGAAAATATCAATATATTCCCCTAACCTCGAGAATAGAGAATCTATCCCACTCACAATGAGTCTGCCTTGGGGAGTTTGTCGATTCTTATGTATCTTCGGAATATAATAAATAACCAGAATTTTAGGGACTTTGGGTAATAAGTATTTGTCTTCTGTTTTGTTAAGTATATCCAATCTTACACCTTTATCAATCAATTTGGACAGGGCGGTTTTGAATTTTCTGATCGGATCTCCAGGGAGTTTTTTATAGGTGGCTGGATCCTGCACTAATCTTTGCATTTCTGCAATATAGTCCTCTTTCTTTTTTACTTGTGTAGTAACTGGGTGGGAACCAGTCCCAGAAGTAGATTGTAATAGGTGGATCCCCTGGAGGGGGTATGGTGGAATCCTGCCATTTGTAGATTTTATTGTCTTTGTAATCCTTTGTGTCTCTTTGATACCTTTTGATTTTTTTTTTTTAAAAACAAACAAAGGGGGAGGTAAAGGGATTCACCCATTACCATCTATTTCTGGGACCGGTTCCCACCCAGTTACTACACAAGTCAAAAAAGGAAAAAAAAATCACAAAGTTACGCCATTCACAGACACCTTGATTTGAAGACAGTGATGCAGAACCCACATTTTGGGGTAATGCATCACCCCTCACTACTTAATACAGAGTCCCTTCTAACAATTACTATGCTTCCCTAAGGGATTAGTCTCCACAGACTCCAGGTACCCCTTATCAGGAATCTTACGCACCTAGGTCCAGGTATCTTTAATAACCAGTGGCCCCAACTACAAATGTACTGATGATACATAGATGATATTTTTATTGTGTGGGAGGGCCCGCAAGAGGAATTAGAAAGGTTCTTATCATACATTAACTGTAATGATTATCAAATCAAGTTTACCAGTACTTGGCACCAATTAACTATACAGTTTCTGGACCTTGAAATCTTTAAGATGGGTTCCTGTTTAGAGACACAAACCCACTTTAAAGAGACTGATTAATATTGCTACATTTCCACTTGCAGTTTCCATCACCCTTATTGGGTGCGGGCAATTCTGAAAGGCCAATTACTCTGCATCAAGAGAAATTGTGCAAGTGAAGGAGGTTTCATGATTGAGAGTGATATGCTTTTTGGCAGGTTTGTGGAAAAGGGATATAACAAAAGGCAATTGGAAGCCACGAGGGAACAAGTCAGACTTATTGATCATTCAATCCTTTTGGAGCCTAAAGTAAAAAATCCAGAACGAGATCAGTTTGATTTTGCTTTTGTATCTGGCTTTAACCTTCAATATAAGGAAGTTGTGAGAATTATCAATTGATATCCATTGATATGTAAGGATCCCACAAAAAAGATTCTTCCTATGAAACCTAAGTTTATATATAGGAGGGTTTAGGGTCAGCCAAAAATGTCATCCAGCCCCCCAAGAAACCTCACACTTTTCTGGATTGCACAGGATTCTATAAGTGCAGAAGATGTAAAGCATGTAGATTAACTAGGGACAAAACCAGGAAGGCCACCAGTTTTCCATCGGTGGTCACGGGGGGTGAATAGGATATTCGTCAGTTCATCAGTTGTGACACAAGATATGGCACCTACCTCTTGATGTGCCCCTGCAATTTTCAATATGTTGGCAGAACCACCAGGACCATGGCTATAAGGGTGGGAGGAGCATATAGAAAATATCAAAAAAGAGTTCAAGCACCACCATGTGTCCAACCATTTTAGGTTGTTATGCAATAAAGACCCCTCCCTACTCAGGTTTTGGGGTATCGATAAGGTTTACCAGCATTGGAGGGGCACAGATATGGCAAAGAAAGTGTCCCAGAAGGAGACGCAATGGATATTTAGACTCCAAACTTCACAGCCTAGGGGATTGAATATAGATATTGATTTGAAGTGTTTTTTGACTGACTATCGAGGATTGTTTACTATGGACAATGCGTCACCTTTTGGTGAATGGAGAGTAGCTCTTTTCATAAAATTTACTACTGGTATGGGGTGTTTTTCTTAATTTTTTATTATTTTTTTCCCTTTTTGCTGGTTTATCCAGCTTGTATACATATACATTTGTAATGCTTTAAATTATTATTTTTTTTAATATTTTATTCAATCTGATTTGTCTAACTAACCTGATATTATTTTAGTACAATTTTATTATGCGATCATGTTTTCTATAAGATTTAGCAATGATGGATTAATAATCATTTTCAATCTGTTTTCTGAGTTTTATATGTTTTTTATAAGGTTGGTTTATGCTGTAAGGTGGAAACAGAGTGTGCAAGTCGGCACCCCCTAGAGGGAGATTTTGCAGTACATTTTTGTCTCCTACTCCATTTTGGAGGAGTTCCACTAATAGCAGCCTTCCCATTCACTTTTAAGCAAGCTAGGAGAGGCGTGATGTCACTTCCTGAAGATGCCAATACAGCAAAACATATGCCAGCGTAGAGGAGCCGCCATTCCAGGTCCTCATCCCACATCCAATCTAGACTCTGACCGTAGGAGAGACGCAGACTCCATGCTATCCCTCTAGGCCTAGCTGGCCTGCATATGCTGATTACACCTGGTGCCCGGTTCGGCACTGTAACATGTGAGTGTAATCGCCATTTGTTTTTGTCATACATTTTTATCCATTAAAATTACTACACTATGAGACCTTTCTCTATGTCTCTTGTGGAGTCAATTTTCTTATCCTAGCTTCATCTCAAGTGGCCATTGGAGCATAACTGTGCTGTTAGTGGAGTCTGTTGTTATTCCAGCAGCATGTTTGACCTTCCTGTAAAAAGGTTTCTGGTGAATGGCCACCTATCTATTGAGCACTCATGGAACTCAAGAACTAGAAAACTAATTTGAACATCACTACTTGGTGTTGGGATTTATCATTATGGACTTTTAGCTTGCTATTTATTTTGTACTTGTCTTCATTTGATTCAATGGACATTATTAGCGCCTTATCCTTTAATTTTTTTTGCAAGAATTGGCATTGCTGTCAAAAATTGCAATAATATGCACCTGTCAAACAGGTGAGGAAAAATTGGTCCTTGGGTATTAATTGTGCCCATGAAACTTACACCAAAAAATGTTCTTCCAGATTAAATCAACACCCACAAACTAGGCAGCCTAGACCAGTGGTGGTGAACCTTGGCACCCCAGATGTTTTGGAACTACATTTCCCATAATGCTCATGCAGTCTGCAGTGTAGTTGAGTATCATGGGAAATGTAGTTCCAAAACATCTGGGGTGCCAAGGTTCGCCATCACTGGCCTAGACAGTCTTTCAGAGATTCAAGATCCAGAAAGTGACATTGGCATCAGGGGCTTGATAGCTGTTGCTAATCCAGGACTGATTCATTTTGATAAATGTCAGCCGGTCCACGGAATCTGTTATCTGTCACAAAACCTCTGGAAGCACTGAATGCCCATTCAGAAAGCATGCTGGATTGAGGGCAGCCCAGCAGCTCAGTTGCATACTGGGCAAGTTCTGGCCAGTGGTCTATTCTCATGACCCAGTAACTCAGTGGATTGTCAACTGGAAAAATCACCATGTCTTTTATCACCCCTAGATATTCTAACACTATATGATGCAGACAGTGCCGATGGGATGTGGAAGCTGACAGCCCTGGGTGCCGGGGACTAAAAAAAAATGTGAATGCATCACTGAGGCACCGCTCCTTTCTTGATCAACAGAAGCCTCAAAACTACATTTTTCACGAGACTGTAACCTACCAATCTGGAAAGGTGTTACATAAGCTCCTCCTTAAGGTGTCCTCAAGAGATTTAACCTTCTGCTCCCTCTGTGGGGATGGAATGGGTTCCGAGACTTTTCCCTTGTAGTGGTGGTGAAGGAGCATTACAGTATCTGGAACTGCCTCTTCCCAGCCACGTAGTACTCCCAAGGGTATACTGCGTTAAACTTGAAATAATGCACTGAAATATACTGCATAAAACGTGCACCAACGCACTGAAATATACGGTGTTAAACCTGCACTAACACACTGCAATATACTGTGGTAATTATGCACCAATGCACTGAACTATACTGTATTAAATGTGCACTAACACACTGCAATATACTGGGGTAAACGCGCAATAATGCACTGACATATACTGCGTTAAACGTGTACTAATGCACTGCAATATACTGCGGTAAACGTGCAATAATGTACTAGAATATACTGTGTTAAAAGTGCACTAACATACTACAATATACCGTGGTAAATGTCCACTAACACTCTGAAATATACTGTGTTAAATGTGCAAAAATGCACTGAAATATACTGCGTTACATGTGCACCAACGCACTGAAATATACTGCATTAAACGTGCACAAATGCACTGCAGTATACTGTGGTAAACGTGCACCAATGCACTGAACATTACTGCGTTAAATGTGCACTAACGCACTGCAATATACTGGGATAAACGCGCAATAACGCACTGAAACATACTGCGTTAAACGTACACTAACGCACTGAAATATGCTACATTAAATGTGTACTAACGCACTGCAATAAAATGCAGTAAATGTGCACTGACACACTTAAATATACTGTTTTAAACGTGCACTAAAGCATTGCATATACTGTGATAAACGTGCAATACAGCACTGAAATGTACTGCGTTAAACGGTCACTAACGCACTGCAATATACTGCAGTAAATGTGCACCAACGCATTGAAATTTACTGAGTTAAAGACGCAGTAAAGCACTGAAATATACTGCAGGAACCTGCCCTGACAAAATAAACTGACACTAAAGTAAAAATGAATGGTCACACTACACTCACACTGCACTATCACTAACGAACTGCAATATACTGCGGGGAATGTGCACCAATGCACTGAATCATGCTGCGTTAAATGTGCACCAACACACTGCAATATAGTGCGGTAAACATGCACCAACGCACTGAAATATACTGCATTAAACATGCAGTAACGCACGGAAATATACTGTAGGAACCTGCCCTGACAAAATAAACTGACACTAAAGTAAAAATGAATGGTCACACTACACTCACACTGCATTATCACTATATTCACACTAAATTGACACTCTACACCAGTGGTTCTCAACTCCAGTCCTCAGGACCCACCAACAGGCCAGGTTTGCAAGATAGCTGAAATACATCACAGGTGATATCACTTGCTGCTCAGTGATTGCAGTCTTCTAGTCTGCATCTCCCCAAGGTAATACATGAAATCTGGCCTGTTGGTGGGTCCCGAGGACTGGAGTTGAGAACCACTGCTCTACACTAACAACAGAATCACAATAGCCCACTACAGCACACTAACTCACTAGTAGAACTGAACAGAGCCCTGTTCTATCTCTCTCCACACCAATATCACACTGCAAATAGCCACTATGGGAAGAATATTTTTATAATGTGGGGTGGGACTAAAAGCAATGAGCCATGATTGGATAGAGTCATCATGACAGTGTCCAGTCATGGCTCTGGCAGTGCTGTGTGCCCTGAAAAGATTTCATGGGGACAAGATGCTTTGAGGGGGAGCCCCTGCCCCAAAGCCTTCCCCCGTGTTGAGGGCATGGTTCAGGAGGGGGTGCTCACTGCACCCCCACTTTTCTGGCCTGCCAGGCTGCATGCTCAGATAAGGGTCTAGTATGGATTTTGGGTGGTCCCCATGCCATTTTTTCACATATTGGTGTAGGGTTTCCCTTAGATTCTATACCAGACCCAAAAGGGACTGGTATGGTGGGTTGGGAAGACCCCCGTGCTGTCTTTTTTTCTGCATTTTTCATTGCCAGCATTCTTTTATTTACATATCAGCTGTCAGCTGGTAAGTCATACAGGCCCGCTCCTTAACAACCAGCTATTCTTCACAAAGAATTTGGTCAAAAAATGATCGACTGATCCAAATTAAAATTATTCTGAAAATTTGGAATTCTTAGAAAATGAAGAAACGAAAAGAAACATAATGAATTTCAATTTAATGAATCTCCGTATAATCAAAAATATGTGGGGATTTAGATTTGATTGAAACAAATTGCAAATTTCTACTATCTACAGTGCTCTGCAGGAAGAGGATATAATGCTTAAAGTTCCACATTAAAGATACACTATTCTTCAAATACAAAAAAAACTGTTTGGGGTCCTCTAAACTTGCCTGTGATGATGCATCTCTACCATGTAAACAAAGTAGTAATGCAAAGGTGACATTGAAGTCCTGACAAAAAAGTAATTTAAATGCTGTTAATTCACACTTCCTTGGAAAATTTGTTTATTTTGTAAATACTGTAATAGGGAATTCCCCAAAATACATACCAGACCCTCATGAAGGTGCATGAAGGAAAAAACAGGGAGGGGGAGGCGCCGACCTGAGTGTAGCATTAAAATGATGACTTTAATAGGATAAGATTAAAAACACTTACAAGATGATAGAAGATGCATGCTCGTCACAGTAAATGCAGTCCTGGCATTCCACATGGCTCTGTGGGTTCCACCGCTGTTCCGGATAGCTCCAAAGGATTGTGCAGCTGGCTGGAATGGATCACAGTGTTTCTCCAGGAGCAAAGGAACCAAGCAGCTCCACACAGACCAGCATGGGCCATGGAACAGGAAGTGATGAGACCGGCATCTGATTGGACCTAGGCAGGGCTGGAATCTTGTCAATCAGGGCTGCAGTGATGAAAGGCCTGCTGGTCTGCGTGGAGCTGCTTGGTTCCTTTGCTCCTGGCCTTTCATCACTGCAGCCCTGATTGACAAGATTCCAGCCCTGCCTAGGTCCAATCAGATGCCATCACTTCCTGTTCCACGGTCTATGCTGGTCTGTGTGGTGCTGCTTGGTTCCTTTGCTCCTGGAGAAACACTGTGATCCATTCCAGCCAGCTGCACAATCCTTTCCAGCTATCCGGAACAGTGGTGGGACCCACTGAGCCATGTGGAATGCCAGGACTGCACTTTACTTTGACGAGCATGCATCTTCTATCATCTTGTAAGTGTTTTAATCTTATCCTATTAAAGTCATCATTTTAATGCTACACTCAGGTCGGCGCCACCTCCTCCCTGTTTTTTTCTTACATGTCTTACAGAGTTCTGGACACACTCTGAAGGATGGCTGCCTTCCTTTTTAACCCTTAATACCCCTTTCTATGGATACATCACCATCCAGCTATTACAGCCATAGACTATACCCCTAAGGATTACTCTATCTGGAGCACCAGATAAACACTGACTATACTGCATAAAGAAGGATGAGGGTCTGGTATGTATTTTGGGGTCTCATTGCAATTTTCACAAAATAAAGAAAGCTTGCAGGGAAATGTCAATTAACATTTTTTTTTCAATATTTCACTTGCTATACATTCTTAAAAAAGGGCATGGAGTCCCCCAAAATTAATACCAGACCCTTCAGATCTAGTATAGATTTTAAGGTGGGACCTCAGAAAATAAGTGACAGGGGATCCCCCCAAATCCATAAAAGACCCTTAATCCAAGCATGCACACAGTCTGGCCAGGAATGGCAGGGGTAGTGCAGCTCTTGAAACATAGCAGGCCACATACCTTCAACATTGCACACAAATAGTCTGGGCTCTTGATCAACATTGGGTGGCTCAGGTTTATAAGGACAAGGACCTCTTCCTCACAACCTTGGGGTAAAAGGGGATTTATTAGAATCTGGAATCCCCTTTAGGGTAAGGGGGGCCCTTAATATCCCTCCCCCCTACATGAATGAGTTAGTGAAGGGTACAATTTCCCTGGAGCTGTCAGTAAGTTTAAATACAAGGGATCGGGTATTTGGTCATATTTGGTCAGTGATTTCACTGCCAGTCCACCCCTTTGTTTACATGGCTGGAGATTTCCAGCTATTTTTTGTAAATGGGGCTGATCGCATCACTGCTTGAATCTCAATGGTGCCTGCACCTGCCAGCATATTTAACCACTAACAATGAGAAGCTGTCATGTATAATACCTGTACTTATACCACTTTCATACACAATGTTCAGCTCCCACTGAACAAATAAATGTATGAGTGTTCATCCAAGCTCTTGAACAGCCAAAGTGCAGTCTGAGCTTATGCTCAGAGGAAATCTTCAACTCAACCCTATTCCACATGAATGAGTGAAATGTTTCAAAATATTGGTTGTTAAATTAAGTGAAGTGGGAAGGTAAATTAGACATTGCATTGGTTCAATCAAGTAAAGCTGCATTCTGCACTTGTTGGAATAATATTATCTTTATAATTTTGTGTGGAATGTAGACCCTCAAGTAATTAAGCTCTGTGTAAGAATATATCCCATCAGTAAAGAGGAGCTTGGCAAGATATACATGCTACGTGAAATAATAAAGTTGATTGTACAGCATATAGCTTTTCCTTGAATGATATTCTATGCATTAGGAGCAGGGATGAACCTTCAATTAGCCAGTACCTATGGCTGATGTATATAGCTGAAGCAGCTTTGGAGTGATGCAACTGGTTTTAATTATTAGGTACAGATGCATTAATATTATGATCACAGGAACACTGAACAGGGATATGAATGATGAAAACATTTGTTTTGTTTCAGATTCTTTTTTTAAGTCAATCATTTCATTTTGTCATATTTGTATGTTAGGATGATTCATTTTTAGAATTTGTTTCATATATTCAGATTTGTTTTGTTTATTCCTTGTTCCTGATCGATTTTTATTTTTTGGAAGTTATTTCAGAAGATTCAGATTCATTCCTCATGTTTCCAGTGCGACTTTGCATTGCAATTTGCTTGCGACTTGCTTGGGACTTTGATGTGACTTGCTTGGGACTTGCAATTTGCTTGTGACTTCCAAGTGACTTGCTTGCACTCTTGGATTCATTGAAATTCATTACTATTGTGATTTGGAGATTTTAATACATCCAAATCTCCGAATAACAAAAATGATGTCCTGAATTTTAATTCATACCTGAACAAATCACACATGTCTAACACTGAATATTGAATCCTATGGCAGATGGAGCATGGTTGTCCAACAAGTGGCAGCATGGGCTCCCTTTGTTTTGTGGGGGGGGGGGGGGGGTGAGTACTAAGATGTCCGTGCTAGAGTTTTTCAGAAAATAGAGCACATCTTTTCTGAGGATACTTAGCATGTGTCAGAATCTGGTATGCAACACTGAATTAGGAGTAGACAATCTCAGCTGTTTATAAAATTATACTGGTGCCACAAATTGAAGGGGAGGGTTGCACAAAATAAAACTGTAGTGTGTACCAGGCTTTATAGTTTGAACCAGATCAGGCTGACTCAATTGAAGTAGAAAAGTTTGTAATACCGGATTCAAAGGTTTAAAAAACCAAAAAGGACAAAAGGAGAAAAGAAAGACAACAGGAGAAAAGTAAAGGAAAAAAAGGAGAAAAAATGAACTACAAAAAAAAAAAAAAAAAGGAATAGGCTAATGTTTGTCAATATGAATGTCAGTAGAAAAAGGGGTTTCCTGTAGATTTTCAGGTAATAAGACCAGTGTTGTATATGCCTCACAATGTTAAAAAATGGGAAGCCTTGAAAAATGTTTACATACAGTATATTTTCCCACCAAACAGTTATTTATCTCACAATGTATTGGGACATTGATGTCATTTTTACAGTACAATTCAATTTACCAGTAAGAAACCCATTTATTAGAAATATGAAAGCATGGAATCTAAAACAAACTGTATTCAGAAAAGAAGACCACACACAGTGTAAAGGAAAGCAGAGATCTGTTTGTTTACCTCCCATGCAGTTTTCATGCGTCACTAAACAACATAAAGCAAGCTGAAAACTAAACATCATGGCTGGACCCTAAATAAGGGACAGACTTTTTTTATTTATGTTCAGTAGAAATAAAATGCAACCCGTAGCGAAACATTGTGCTGTGCCATAATTATATCTATTTCCGTTTAACAAAATGATTGAGTCAGTCAGCTGATTCTGTGGACAAGACTAAACATTGATTTAGCTATAGCAGAATGTGGCCAACAGCCATAGAAATCTCCACTATGACTATCTTATAAATGATATAGTTACACATGAACATAAAGCTAGGTTTTGTACACTGCATTTATCTTAGATAGGGAAGTTTAGCCTGCAAAAACATGGGTCAGACATGCTAACACTGATCAAACATACTAATCAAACACGTTATATCTGCAATGATATTAGGTAACTAAACCAATATTGCAGAAACTATAGTTCTAATAAAATATCTGTGACTACATATTACTAAGTCTGCTATTTATATAACATACACATATTACATATATGTTTCCATAGCATTCATTTATACATACATCAGCCAGTCAACCTATTAATATACTAATAAGTTGTAATGTGTAAAGTAAACCAGAACATCCTGAGAAAACCCAAGCAAATACAGATAGGACATAAAACTTTTGTGATGATAGTGTTATGGAAAGAACTAGACCATGTATTTATGTTCCAGGATGTATGTATGGTAATTTTAATAAGAGGTTTGGTAGTAAGCACAAAGACAGGTTTTGGACTAATAAATAATGTTTGCTAAAGTGTTTTTTTTTTTTTTTACAAAACCCAGGTACAGATGATTGATGGTTATATACTAAATTTCTTGAACAATTTCAAAGTTACAAAGAGATTTCAGTACACAGGAACAACATAACACAATTCTTGGGCTTAGGAAAACAGCACAATAGTCATAATGTGGGTCTTGCTACCCTATATCTACTGGATCTTAACTAGAAAAAGCCTAATATCATGCTTAAAGGGGTGGTAAAGGTTCACGTTTTTTCACCTCAATGCATCCTATGCATTGAGGTGAAAAAACATCCCACAATACCGGCCCCCCAGCCCCCCATTTTACTTACCTGAGCCCGTATACACCTGCTGCGCTCACCCCCGATTTCCTCTTCGCCGCTCAGCCTGGCCGTTGATTGGCTAGAGTGGATGGATTGAAAGCAGTGCAGCCATTGGCTCGCGCTGCTGTCAATCACATCCAATGACGCCGCGCGCCGGGGGGCGGGGCCAAGTGATACAGTCAGCGGCTATAGCCGCTGGCTGTATCACAGGAGCATGCCCGCCAGAACTAAACAGCATGTGAGAGAGCTTGCATGAAGGTGTTTAGTTCTTGTGGGGAGGAGCTGAGACAGCCACCGAGGGATTCCAGAAGAACAGATTCGGGGCCACTCTGTGCAAAATGAGCTGCACAGTGGAGGTAATTATAACATGTTTGTTATTAAAAAAAAATAAAAAATACCTTTACAACCCCTTTAATCTGACCTAAATCCTAAGTATTAAACAACAGATATTCACCTGATCCAAACTTCACATGCTTCATCAAGCAGTGGAGAGGTGTAGTTTAACCTTTCTATTGTATGGTGGACCATCCTATTATCTTTCAGAAAAGTTTTTTTTTTTTTAGATGGTCTTTTAATAGGCTTTGTGAAGCCAAAATGAAGAGTACAGGAAATTCATAACCACGTGATACAAATTTCTTCCAGTAAAAATGACAAATATGAACAAATTGTTTCACAAACTTTTTGCAAGTGTTACTGGACAGATGGAGATAACGGGCTTTGTTAAGCCAAAGTACAGGAATTTTGGGCAAAAAAACAAACAAACCAGTATAAACAAATGGTTGCGGGCTGCAGACAACGTAATCAGAACAAGCCGGGTCTGTACACAAGAGATCAGTTCACAAGAGGTCAGGTTTAAGGCAGGTTACACGAAGGGAGCTCAAAAACAAATGTTGCTCAAGCAACCATTAGCTGGTTAGAAGGGATTTAAATAGGGAAGCACATGAGGGGCTGTACAGGAAGTAGCAAGAAGGAATCATATATTAGGCAACAGGTGTGGCCGGCGACACCCATAGCTGCAGAGTGCACAGAGCTGAACACAAGCTAGTGGAACAACAGGTGCCAGCCGGCCTACAGCAGTAAAGGTGAGACACAGATCAGCTCCGCAGCTGATCTGTGACACAAACATTATAAAACAGGGCCAACATAATTTAAAAAAATGAATAAAAGCAGATAGGACAGCTGTTTCACAGTCTGAGGCAATTATCAAATATTTTTATTGAAAGTGAAGACAAATAGAACAAAATAGTACATATTGATTCAACAAAGCTCCAAAAATCTTTATAAATAGCCATTGGAAGGACGATGTCATGTACCTGGTGGAGATCGAGCTGTAGAGAACGCTTCTCTTGCACCTCCTGTCCAACGCCCCTGGTAGAGATGACAGGGAGTGAAGGATACAGAGTGGCACGAGGGCCAATGTAGCAGGTGGCACCGGCTGGGCCTTGGCAAAAACCCGATGGCTGCAGATCACTGGAAAGACACTGAGAACAGGAACTCAGTGTCGCTGGTTCAGCAGGCGGAAGCATGGTTGAAACATAAGTCAGGTGGTCATCAACAGCTGGGCAGAGCAGGTACAGGAACATGAGGCAGAAGCTAAAACAGGATACAGGCCGGGTTCGGTACACATTCGGGTAGCGAGGTACAGAAGCATCAAGCAGGAGCAGGGTCAAACACAAGTTGGGGTCACAGGTAGGAAGGCGGACGTCCAAGGGAAGGTTCAGGCAAAGTCGGGTCAAACACAGGAAACTGGAACAGATCAACATACAGGTAAGCAGGAACAAGCTGAAAGACCACTCAGCAATGTGTATGTGTCATTGGTCCATTTAAATAGGCTGACTGGTGCCAATATGTGCACATGCACATGTCATTCTTTGTGCACACACTGGTGTGCCCGCGCCTGTGCGCCAATGAGCATCTGTCAACCAGACTTCTCTTACAGGTGTGCCCGCGCCTGTGCGCCAATGTGCGTCTGTTAACCAGACTTCTCTTACAGACATCTTGAGTCAAGAAGGTATTTTACTCATTGTGTGAGGCATAGCTGTCATAACTGTCTCTGTAGGAGCTTCCTCCTCCTGAGCGATCACCATCATTTTGACTCCTGCCACTGCTATAAATAATCATGGGATCCACTGCCATAGCCTCCTCCACTTCGGTTATCAAACCAGCTGCTTCAATATCCACCACCACCACACGTCCTCGGCCTCCACAGAAGAACCCTCTTCCTCCAGATGTGCTGCCTCTGTAGCCTCCTCTCCTGTCGTTGGAGGACTTCCAAGCCTGATCAACCCAAATCTGACGACCATCCACAGTCTTCTGACTGTGTCGACTTCAGAGATGTGTCCATATTCACCGAATACATCTTCCAGACTCTGCTCATTGGTATCAAAGCTCACACAACAAACAGCTTTCCTTCGTCAGATGACGTGATGAGATCTTGTCCACGTTCAGCTCAACGATCACATAGAAAACAGCAATGCAGAGTCGCACACTGAAGTTTTTTATCTTAATTCATGGAATGCATTAAGATAAAACACCTTCTGCCTTTAGAACCACTTTAACTGTGTTTTAACCAAAAATTTTTATAAAAGGTTTTATGCAATCTAGATTCTCCCCTTTTACTTTTGCCTCCCATTTAAATGAGGGCCACCTGAGGTGAACCAAGGAGAACATTTAACTCAAATTGTTTATAAAAATACAGACAAGTGCTTTTTTAGGTGAGATGGAAACTGGAGAGTTAGTTGCACAAAGTGGACAGTTTGGCAAAAACATAGGAGGAAGAGATAACACGAGGCACTGTCACTTTTTTAGTAGAACATTTTAGCAATGAATTGTTAATTGCGTGACAATGAATAGAGCACTGTATCTGTAGATATATATATGGCAGCAAATGGTGATATTAGGGAAGTGTATATTTAGTATTTACCATCACAAACAGTGTGTTGAGTTTTGCAAAGCTACTGGCACCCAAGTTATTTCCAGAAACACCTGAAAATAACCAATCCTGAGGTTGGGAACTTATAAAGTCGGTGGGCTGGGGACATTTCTAGTGTGGCCTATTATGCCATCTGAAGGTCAAATCCTATGGTCTTGGATTAAATGCACTGTACATGTATCCTACATAAATCTGTCTGTGAAATGTAAATGATGATATAACAGTTGGAACACAGATTTGCTTAAAGTTTTAAATCTGCATAGCCAATAATTAGTGTGGACCAAATAAAATTTGCAAAGCACTGTTGTGTCATGTGTAAACAATGTCTATGAATATTTTAATGTTTCCTTGGAAACTGTTTTCAATCCTACAAAGAAAAAATGCTTTATGCCAATTTAATATTATACAATAATGACCCACCCTAATAATCAAAAGAAGAAAAAAATACTCAATGCATTCATAATACAAAAACTTTGACATATTTTTATTATGCCCTTGCAGAATCCTTGATGTATTTAATTTATTTTTCCATGATAAACATTTTTGCTCTGAACAGTACTTCTGTCTCTACAGCCACTTAAAGTTGATTCTTTGCCTATTAGCTGAACGATGTTCACATAGCACTGCATTAATTTCACTGGACACTGAGTTTTATCTTTTTCAACAAGCACGCCTGTGTTAATTAGGCCTTATAGGGGGAGTGATTGTGAGAAACGCTGCTAACTGTCACCAATCAATACTTGCAGCACAAGCAGTTCTACCAGTAAATTACTTTCATTCATGAGAAGGAAAACAATTTTGTATTCAAGCTAACATTATTCTTCCTAAAATTGCAAACATCTAATGTTATCTACTTTTATAGATTGCAGCTATTAAAGGAATACATAAGATTAGAGACAATAGTGTATGATTTTGTAAATTAAATGTTTTCAGTTTGGAGACACAATTTCATTTTGTATATTATTTAAATAATAACTGAAGTATACAGCACAGTGAGGGAGGTTTAATAAAGCTGGAGCACTCAGAACCTGGTGCAGCTGTGTATGGTAGCCAATCAGCTTCTAACTTCAGCTTGTTCAATTAAGCTTTGCCAAAAGAACCTGGAAGCTGATTATTTTCTAAGCAGAGCTGCACCAGGTTTTGCACTTCCCAGTTTTAGTAAATCAACCCCAAAGTATGATTATGTGAATTTATTTTAATGTTGTGGTCACTGTATTTTCTAATTTTTTAAGCACTTGAACTCTGGAAGATTTTACCCCCTTCATGACCAGGCATTTTTTTGATATTTAGCACTATGCGACTTTAATTGGTAATTGTGCAGTCATGAAACACTGTACCCAAACAAAATTGATATCAATATTAATATTATATATTCATATAAATGAAAAAAAAATGGAAAAAAACAATATTTTTACTTTTTGCTATAAAACATATTCAATAAAAAAATTTTGAAAAAAATTCTGGCCAAAATGGATTCTGCTATATGTCTTTGATAAAAAAACAAAACAATAAGTGTATATTGATTGGTCTGCATGAAAGTTATAGCTCCTACAAACTATGGTAGATATACTGAAAAAAAAATTTCTACTACTTATGGCGGTAATCAGGGACTCGTAATGGGACTGCGATAGTGCCGTGGGCAATTTGACACTGACCGACACTGGGGGAACTGAATAACTGCCACTGACATCATCAGTGACAATAATACAGTGATCAATTATAATACTATATACTGTCACTGTACTAATGACACTGGCTGGGAATGGTTAACATCTAGAGCTATCAAGGGGTTAAATGTATGCCTAACTATGTGTAAAACATGCTGCTTTTGTTAATACTATAGATCTCTTAGTTTGTCATTTCTGGGAGCTTAGTTTCTCATTAGACATGTGCAATTTGTTTCATTTCTAATTGATTTTTTAACTATTTTGACAAATTTGTTAATTCAGAAATATCTGAATTAATGAAAACCCATTTAACAAATTTTTCTGAATATTTGTAAATTTGAATATTCGAATATTCGTAAATTTGTACATTCGCACATTCATAAATTTATAAATTCGTAAATTTGAAAATTCGGAAATCTGAAATAATAACTAACTAATAATAACTTAACCATTACTAACTATTAAATTATAGGTATTGGAATCCTTTCAAATTTGGCTGTTAGTGAACATAACTAATACAAATTTATCCAAAGTTACGAATTATCTGAAATAATGAATTCCGTATCTAAACGAATGAAACATAATAAATTAATAATAAATAATAATAATAAAACGTTTTTATGATTATGTTATTATTTATTATTAATTTGTTTCGTTCCATTTGTTTCGAGGCAGCATTCGTTATTTTGGATAATTCGTAACTTCGGATAAATTCATATTCGTTACGTTCACTAACAACCAAACTTGAAAGGAAATTCCAATACCTATAATTTAATAGTTAGCAATAGTTAAATTATTATTAGTTAGTTATTATTTTAGATTTTCTAATTTTCGGAGTTTCGAATTCCCGAATTTTCTATTTACGAATGTACGAATTTTCAAATTTACGAATTTAAGAATGTGCGATTGTACAAATGTACAAAAGTACGAATGTACAAATTGCGATCATAACGAATGACCCAAAAAACAAAAGAAAAACGAATGAGACTAGAACAAAAACTAACACATTTTTTGGCAGTGCCATGTCTATTTCTTATCAGTGTTAGAGGAGCTGGGGGACAGATTCAGCATCGTACTGATGCTACATCCACCTAGGTAAGTCTGATTCTTAAAAAAAAAAAAAATCAATCTCTTTTAAATAAAGGTATTATCCAGTGTATTCCAATGGGCAACAAATGTAAAAGAGCAAAGGTTAAACCTGAGTGGCTTAACTTTAACATAAAAAAATATATTCCCGTGCATAATAATATGACGGCCGCAAGGTGGCTCTGCCATCCCAGGCGGCCATCATATGATGTCCTCTGCTCCCTGGCTGTCTAGGGGGCGCACGCGCCCCGCATCACTGGGGGGCCGGTGCACTGCCTGATGGCCGTGATGTCTGCCAGGCACACGTGATTGCTTGTCACAGAGCAGGGACATGGATCTGTGACAGATCGTGTGTTCCTTGTATATAGGAACACTAATTGGTCACCTTCCCCAGTCAGTCCCCTCCCCCCACAGTTAGAATCACTCCCTAGGTAACACATTTAACCCCTTGATCGCCCCCTAGTGTTAACCCGTTCCCTGCCAGTGACATTTATACAGTAATCAATGCATATTTTTAGCACTGATCACTGTATAATTGTCAGTGGTCCCAAAATAGTGTCAAAAGTGTCTGATCTGTGTGTCGCAATATCACAATCCTGACAACAATCGCAGATTACCGCTATTACTAGTAAAAAAAGAAAGAAATAATAAAAATGCCATAAATCTATCCCCTATTTTGTATGCGCTATAACTTTTGTGCAAACCAATCAATATACGCTTATTGCGATTTATTTTACCAAAAATATGTAGAAGAATATATATCAGCCTAAACTGAGGAAGACATTTTAAAAAAAAAATTTAAATTGGGATATATATTATAGAAAAAAGTAAAAAATATTGTGTTTTTTTAATTGTCGCTCTTTTTTTGTTTATAGCGCAAAAAATAAAAACCGCAGAGGTGATCAAATACCACCAAAAGAAAGCCCTATTTGTGGGGAAAAAAATATCAAAATTTCATATGGGTACAGTGCTGCATGACCGCGCAATTGCCATTCAAAATGTTACAGCGCTGAAAGTTGAAAATTGGCCTGGGCAGGAAGGGGGTGAAAATGTCCTGTATTGAAGTGGCTAATTATAGAAAGCAGAGGGGTCATTGTCGGCATTTTAACACTACAAGGAATGCAATAAGACTTGTAAGAACGCAATGAGGGCAGCAAATTTTTAAATACAGGTGGTCCCCTAGTTACAAACATTCGACTTACAAACGATTCCTATTTGCAAACGTAGGGAGAAGTGGGAGGATATCTACCCCTAGGAAGGGAAATTCACTCCTGGAAGAGTTATTATGGGAAAAAGGTATCTCCATTGATACTTTATCACCAAGGCTTGTTTCCACAACAACCCAATATTTTCAAAATCCAATTGTCATTGGGACAGAAAGTGAGGCGAAATCTTCTGAACAGGGGCACAGACAGCAAAACAAACGTTACAGGGATGTTAACCATGACCTATGCTATCCAATAAGCTTAAAAATCATTTTTTTTGGCTGGAACTACACTTAAAAAATGTACCCGGGGATCGCCTGTATATTTACACTATTAACCACCTTAATACTGGGCACTTTCACTCCCTTCCTTCCCAGACCAATTTTCAGCTTTCAGTGCTCTCTCACTTTGAATGACAATTACTCAGTCATGCTACACTCTACCCAAATTAAATTTTTATCATTTTGTTCACACAAATAGAGCTTTCTTTTGGTGATATTTATTCACCACTTCATTTTTTATTTTTTGTGATATAAGCGAAAAAAGGACAAATATTTTGAAAAAAAACCCAAAATTTTCTACTTTCTCTTTTAAAAGAAACCAAAAAAATTTAATTTTGTCTAAAATGTAGGCAAAAATGTATTCTACCACATGTCTTTGGTAAAAAAAATCCTGATAAGTGTATGATCATTGGTTTGTGTGAAAGTTATAGAGTCTACAATTACGCATTATTGAAAATGTATCAATCCTAATGCACTAATAGCCTAAAGCACTGATCTCATTTCTTGAGGCCCTAAAATGTCAGGATAGTACAATAACCCCCCAGATGACCCCTTTTTGGAAAGAAGACAGTCTGAGGTATTTAGTAAGAGGCATAGTGAATTTTTTGAAGTTGAATTTTTTTCCCCACAATGCTTTGGAAAATTAAGAAATATATATATATTTTTTTGTCTTCACTAAATTGTCATATTTACAAGGTATTTCTCACACACGGTGCAGGCATAATTGCAATTACAGCCCAAAATACATTCTTCTATTCGTCCTGAGTATGGCGATACCCCATGTGTGAGACTTTTCCACAGCCTGGCCACATACAGAGGCCCGACATCCATGTAGCACCATCAGGTGTTCTAAAGGCATAAATTACACATTTCATTTCCTGAGTACCTATCACTAGGGATGAGCTTCATGTTCGAGTCGAACCCATGTTTGACTCGAACATCGTCTGTTCACCCGTTTGCCGAACTGCGAACGATATGGGCCGTTCGCGCCAATTTTGTGTGGCGCGTCACGTCCCATAATTCACTGCAGCATCGCAGTGCATTGCTGGCTGATGATTGGCCAAGCATGCACTATGACCCGCATGCTTGGCCAATCACAGCGCCATCAGTAGAGAGAGCTGTAATTGGGCAAAGCCAGGGTGGCTTTGGCCAATTATGGCTCAGGGGGTTTAGAACACGCCCCACACTATATAAGGACGCCTGCACGGCGCCCCTGTGTAGTGTGTTCCGGCGTGCTTAGAGAGAGAGAGAGAGACAGTGTCATTTCATTTGAGTTAGCTAGATTAGGCAGGACAGTCAGGGAGTTAGCTGCACCTACAGTGTATTGTGTATATATATGCATCCCAGGTGTTGCATATATATATATATATATATATATACACTGTAATCAGTTTAGCTAGATCCGTTCCTGTTATCTTCCTACTGACAGGCAGGCTTGTCTTGTTACAGTATTTACAGCTACTTGAAGAAAATTACACTACACTAACTATTTACAGTTAGTGTAGTGTGTCCTCCTCACAGTGTTCAGTTAAAGCTACAAGTTAGTTTAGTGTGACCTCTGCACAGTGTTCAGCTAAAACTACAAGTTAGTGCATTGCGTCCTCCTCACAGTGTTCAGTTAAAGCTACAAGTTAGTTTAGTGTGACCTGTGCACAGTGTTCAGCTAAAGCTACAAGTTAGGGAAGTGCGTCCTCCTCACATTGTTCAGCTAAAGCTACAAGTTAGTTTAGTGTGACCTCTGCACAGTGTTCAGCTAAAGCTACAAGTTAGGGTAGTGCGTCCTCCTCACAGTGTTCAGCTAAAGCTACAAGTTAGGGTAGTGCGTCCTCCTCACAGTGTTCAGCTAAAACTACAAGTTAGTGTAGTGAGACCTCTGCACAGTGTTCAGCTAAAGCTACAAGGTAGTGTAGTGCGTCCTCCTCACAGTGTTCAGCTAAAACTACAAGTAAGTGTAGTGAGACCTCTGCACAGTGTTCAGCTAAAGCTACAAGTTAGTGTAGTGCGTCCTCCTCACAGTGTTCAGCTAAAACTACAAGTTAGTGTAGTGCGACTTCTGCACAGTGTTCAGCTAAAGCTACAAGTTAGTGTAGTGCGTCCTCCTCACAGTGTTCAGCTAAAGCTACAAGTTAATTTAGTGTGACCTCTGCACAGTGTTCAGCTAAAGCTACAAGTTAGGGTAGAGCGTCCTCCTCACATTGTTCAGCTAAAGCTACAAGTTAGTGTAGTGCGTCCTCCTCACAGTGTTCAGCTAAAACTACAAGTAAGTGTAGTGCGACCTCTTCACAGTGTTCAGCTAAAGCTACAAGTTAGTATAGTGCGACCTCTGCACAGTGTTCAGCTAAAGCTACAAGTTAGTGTAGTGCGTCCTCTGAACAGTGTTCAGCTAAAACTACAAGTTCGTTTTTTTGCGAGCTCTGCACAGTGTTCAGCTAAAGCTACCTGTAGAAGGTTGGTGGTGTTTTCCTGATCCTATCACTACCGCAGGCAGCAAAATAAGCTACAGGTTAGTTTTTTGCGAGCTCTGCACAGTGTTCACCTAAAGCTACCTGTCGAAGGTTGGTGGTGTTTTCCTGATCCTATCACTACTGCAGGCAGCTAAATAAGCTACAGGTTAGTTTTTTGCGAGCTCTGCACAGTGTTCACCTAAAGCTACCTGTCGAAGGTTGGTGGTGTTTTCCTGCTCCTATCACTACCGCAGGCAGCTAAATAAGCTACAAGTTAGTTTTTTGCGAGCTCTGCACAGTGTTCACCTAAAGCTACCTGTAGAAGGTTGGTGGTGTTTTCCTGATCCTATTACTACCGCAGGCAGCTAAATAAGCTACAAGTTATTTTTTTGTGAGCTCTGCACTGTGTTCACCTAAAGCTACCTGTAGAAGGTTGGTGGTGTTTTCCTGATCCTATCACTACCGCAGGCAGCTAAATAAGCTACAAGTTCATTTTTTGCAAGCTCTGCACAGTGTTCAGCTAAAACTACAAGTTAGTGTAGTGCGAGCTTTGCACAGTGTTCAGCTAAAGCTACCTGTAGAAGGTTGGTGGTGTTTTCCTGATCCTATCATTACCGCAGGCAGCTAAATAAGCTACAACTTAGTTTTTTGCGAGCTCTGCACAGTGTTCAGCTAAAGCTACCTGTAGAAGGTTGGTGGTGTTCTCATACTACAGGCAGGCAGTTGATTTTGCTAGCCACAGTATCAGTATATATATATATATATATATATATATATATATATATATATATCCCAGCTTAGTTCAGCTAAAGGCCATTAGTATGTCTGGAAGGCTAACAAGGAGAGGCAGACAGTCACAAGCCAATAAAAGAGGGCAAGCAGGCGCTGTGTCTAGAGGCAACAGTGCTGGTCGTGGAGACGGTGCATCCTCATCAGCACGTGGCCGTGGGACACGCTTGGCATTTTTTTGGCAGCTGGCCGCGTTGAGCCGCAACATGCGGAAGACTTGGTAAAGTGGATGACCAAGCCATCCTCATCCTCCTCATCCTCTCTCAACCATGCTCAGGGTACTTTGTCTGGAAAAGCAGCTGCCAACGCGGCCTCTTCCCTCGGCTCAATGGCATCAGTGACTCCTTCCCTAGCCCCACCATGTCCTCCTGAGGAGTTCCTTGAACTGTTTGACCACAGTGTTGGGTACATGCTCCAGGAGGATGCCCAGCGTTTAGAAGGCTCTGATGATGATACTGAGCTAGATGAAGGCAGTAACGTGAGCACGGACAGAGGGGGTGTCCAAGAAGGACAGCAATCTGGCAGTCATGCTCCCCCTGCTGCAGCATACTACCAGGTTTGCTCCAGTGATGAGGAGGGAGGGGATGATGAGGTCACTGACTCAACGTGGGTGCCTGATAGGAGGGAGGAGGAGGCGGCACATCACCAACGAGGCAGGATGCCCTCCAGGGGCCAGCCTAAGGGCAGAACACTGACTGCATCACACCCCAAAGCTCCGTATGTGCAGGGCGCTGCTGTCTCGATTCCGGCTCTCTACTGGCATGTGGAAGGCAATGTCCATGCCTCGCTGGACAGGGCGGTCAGCGGTAAGGTGCATATTACCGCTGACTCATGGTCCAGCAGGCATGGACAGGGACGTTACCTAAGTTTCACCGCGCATTGGGTGACTCTGCTGGCAGCTGGGAAGGATGCAGGACAAGGTGCAGTAGTGTTGGAGGTTGTTCCGCCACCACGCCTCCAAAATGCCACTACTAATGATTGTGACACACCTCTCTCCTCCACCCCCTCCTCTTCTTCTTCCTCCATGGCCTCTTCCTGTGCTTTGTCCTCAGAACCAGCGGTGCTCCGTAGCCGTTCAATTGGCTACGCAAGTACGCAGGCCAAAAGATGCCATGCGGTGCTTGAGCTGGTGTGCTTGGGGGACAGGGGCCACACTGGGGCAGAGGTTCTGTCAGCTCTGCAGGGGCAGGTTCAGAGGTGGTTGACGCCACACCAACTTAGGGCAGGAATGGTGGTTTGCGACAATGGCACCAACCTCTTCTCTGCCCTCCGACAGGGACAAATGACCCATGTGCCCTGTTTGGCTCACGTCCTTAACTTGGTGGTGCAGCGGTTCTTGGGCAGGTACCCGGGCTTACAGAATGTCCTGAGGCAGGCCAGGAAAGTCTGTGTGCATTTCCGCTGGTCATATAATGCCAGTGCTTGGTTGGCAGACCTCCAAAAGGAGTTTAACCTGCCCAAGAACCGCCTAATCTGTGACATGCCCACCAGGGGGAAATCAAGGTTGGCCATGCTGCAGCGGCTGCACACGCAGCAGAGTGCCATCAATGAGTTCCTGTGTGACTATGGCACCAGGACAGGGTCAGGGGAGCTTGTTTTTTTCCCCACGCCAGTGGGCCATGATCAGGGATGCATGCACTGTCCTGTCACCATTTGAGGAGGCCACGAGGATGGGGAGCAGTAACAGTGCATGCATCAGTGACACTGTCCACCTGTTGGAGCACACGCTGCGTGGAATAATGGACAGGGCACTTGAGGCAGAACAGAGGCAGGAAGAGGAGGACTTCCTTAGCTCTCAAGGCCCCCTTTATCCAGACAGTGTTCCTGCGTGCCCGCCGATCACACAGGAAGAGGACGAGGAGGAGGAGAAGGAGAAGGAGGAGGAGGAGGATTGTGTCAGTATGGAGGTGGAGCCTGTCACTCAGCATCAGCAGCAGTCTTTAAGGGATCAGTCCCAAGAAACACATGGACTTGTACATGGCTGGGAGGAGGTGGCTGCGGACCATGTCATCCTTAGTGACCCAGAGGACTCCGGACCGAATGCCTCAGCAAACCTACGCTGCATGGCCTCCCTGATCCTGCAAAGCCTGCGAAAGGATCCTCGTATTCGTGGTATCAAGGAGAAGGACCAATACTGGCTGGCAACCCTCCTTGATCCACATTACAAGGGTAAGGTTGCGGACCTTATCTTGCCATCGCAGAGGGAGCAGAGGATGAAACATCTTCGGGAGGCCTTGCAGAAAGGTCTGTGCAACGCGTTCCCAGAGACTGGGAGGTTACAAACTCCTGTTTCTTGACAACGTGTTGCTGGGGCTTCCATCAGTCAAAGAAGGAGTGGTGGAGAAGGCGGCCGTCTGACCGATGCGTTCAGACAATTTTTTAGTCCGCAGCCCCAAATTATGATCGGTTCCAGCATGCATCGCCAGCGTCTGTTTTACAAGGTGCAGGAATACCTAGGGGCAAGATCTGACTTGGACACCTTTCCCACCGAAAATCCTCTGGGTTACTGGGTCTTGAGGATGGATCACTGGCCAGAGCTTGCACAGTATGCAATTGAGCTACTGGCCTGTCCTGCATCCAGCGTTCTTTCGGAACGCACATTCATTGCTGCTGGAGGCTTTGTAACTGATCACAGGGTGCGTCTGTCCACCGACTCGGTCGATCGACTGACCTTCATAAAAATGAATCAGTCTTGGATCACCACCAGCTACCAAGCACCTGATGCAGATGTAACCAAATAATTTTTTTTGAAATCTCAGATCCCTTCAAAGACTGCCTATGCTGATGCTGAGTGACTATCCTGAGTAATTATCCTCTTCCTCCTCAATGATCACGCTGATAGCTTGTAAGAACATTTTTGGTTCTGGGCGCCACCACCAGTGCCTAAGGCCCAATTTTTCAGCCCCTGTCTAACAGGGGTAGGGATGAGCTTCGAGTTCGAGTCAAACTCATGTTCGACTCGAACATTGGCTGTTCGCAATTTCGCCGAACAGCGAACAATTTGGGGTGTTCGCGACAAATTCAAATGCCGCGGAACACCCTTTAAAAGTCTATGGGAGAAATCAAAAGTGCTAATTTTAAAGGTTAATATGCAAGTTATTGTCATAAAAAGTGTTTGGGGACCTGGGTCCTGCCCCAGGGGACATGGATCAATGCAAAAAAAAGTTTTAAAAACGGCCATTTTTTCAGGAGCAGTGATTTTAATAATGCTTAAAGTCAAACAATAAAAGTGTAATATCCCTTTAAATTTCGTACCTGGGGGGTGTCTATAGTATGCCTGTAAAGGGGCGCATGTTTCCTGTGTTTAGAACAGTCTGACAGCAAAATGACATTTTGAAGGAAAAAACTAATTTAAAACTACCCGCGGCTATTGCATTGCCGACAATACACATAGAAGTTCATTGATAAAAACGGCATGGGAATTCCCCAAAGGGGAACCCCGAACCAAAATTTAAAAAAAAAATGACGTGGGAGTCCCCCTAAATTCCATACCAGGCCCTTCAGGTCTGATATGGATATTAAGGGGAACCCTGGCAAAAATTTAAAAAAAAATGACGTGGGGTTCCCCCTAAATTCCATACCAGACCCTGCAGGTCTGGTATGGCTTTTAAGGGGAACCTTGCGCCAAAAAAAAAAAAAAAACGGCGTGGGGTCCCCCCAAGAATCCATACCAGACCCTTATCCGAGCACGCAACCTGGCAGGCCGCAGGAAAAGAGGGGGGGATGAGAGTGTGCCCCCCCCTGAACCGTACCAGGCCACATGCCCCCAACATTGGGAGGGTGCTTTGGGGTAGCCCCCCAAAACACCTTGTTCCCATGTTGGTGAGGACAAGGGCCTCATCCCCACAACCCTGGCCGGTGGTTGTGGGGGTCTGCGGGCGGGGGGCTTATCGGAATCTGGAAGCCTCCTTTAACAAGGGGACCCCCAGATCCCGGCCCCCCCCTGTGTGAAATGGTAAGGGGGTACTTACCCCTACCATTTCACTAAAAAACTGTCAAAAATGTTAAAAATGACAAGAGACAGTTTTTGACAATTCCTTTATTTAAATGCTTCTTCTTTCTTCTATCTTCCTTCATCTTCTGGTTCTTCTGGTTCTTCTGGTTCTCCTGGTTCTTCCTCCGGCGTTCTCGTCCAGCATCTCCTCCGCGGCGTCTTCTATCTTCTTCTCCTCAGGCCGCTCCGCACCCATGGCATGGGGGGAGGCTCCCGCTCTTCTCTTCTTCTTTTTTTTCTCTTCTTCTCTTCTTCATTTTCTTCTCCGGGCCCCTCCGCACCCATGCTGGCATGGAGGGAGGCTCCCGCTGTGTGACGGCGCTCCTCGTCTGACAGTTCTTAAATAACGGGGGACGGGGCCACCTGGTGACCCCGCCCCCCTCTGACGCACGGGACTTCCCTGTGGCATTCCCGTGATGTCACAGGGAAGTCCCGTCAAGCCACCGTGCGTCAGAGGGGGGCGGGGGTCACCGGGTGGCCTCGCCCCCCCGTTATTTAAGAACTGTCAGACGAGGAGCGCCGTCACACAGCGGGAGCCTCCCTCCATGCCAGCATGGGTGCGGAGCGGCCCGGAGAAGAAAATGAAGAAGAGAAGAAGAGAAGAGGATGAAGAAGAAGATGAAGAGAAGAGCGGGAGCCTCCCCCCATGCCATGGGTGCGGAGCGGCCCGAGGAGAAGAAGATAGAAGACGCCGCGGAGGAGATGCTGGACGAGAACGCCGGAGGAAGAACCAGAAGAGCCAGAAGAACCAGAAGATGAAGGAAGATAGAAGAAAGAAGAAGCATTTAAATAAAGGAATTGTCAAAAACTGTCTCTTGTCATTTTTAACATTTTTGACAGTTTTTTAGTGAAATGGTAGGGGTAAGTACCCCCTTACCAAAATTACCGTAGTGGAAAAATTTCCCCAGGGGGCTTTTAAGCAGCAAAATATTTCTGAAACAATGTTTAGTAACCATGTTTAGTAAAAATATTATTTAATTCAGACATAGAATGCATTACATAAATACAATCAATATCACATCAAATTTCCAGTAGTCGACATCAGCAACAACAAACAACCATCTCCCATGGCAATCAATTCATTGAAAAAGTTCTAATTGTACAGTTACATTGTATCAATGCTATCAATATGAATCCCCATGAATACCCCAATGCATTTCGACCCTTTATCCTTTTCTGGTCTTCTTCAGGGGGGTTTTAACTTCTAAAGAGACACATCAAAAAATTCCATTAGGATTTTCTACAATATATAAAACATAACAGATCATTTTGTGATATTTTGAAAGTTTTTGAAAGTACATCTCCATACATATGGTGAAGTATTTACCGTTTGGGAATAGGAAAGTGGGCTTGTGTCGCATAGTTTTAAAAACCGTTGCGTGCAGTGGTCCCTCAATGTTTGCTCATTCCCTCTGTCGCCTCTGGGGGTTTCGCGCGTGCGAGGTTTGACCAGTGCACGCGTGAAATGTCATGACGTCAGGCATATTGCGTCGGGGATGATGGCTGACGCCGGGGCATCGCCTTCTGGAACGCCGAGGGGGCCACGCCAATACCGCCAATCTGCGGTTGGGTCTCCAGTTGCAGGGGGAAGATGTGGGGGGGGGGAATGAGCACCTGGGATTAAGAGGCAATTAACTCTATTAAATAAAGGTGCAGCTTCCTGAGGATCTTCAGATGACCCCTGGATTGCTGCTGTGGGGTGGAGATGAGCACCTGTGACCAAGAGGCAATTAACTCCTATAAATAAAGGTGCAGCTTCCTGAGGATCTTGAGGTGATCCCTGGATGGCTGCCAACACATGCAGGAAGGGTCATAACCAACACGTAAGTGCTTGTACTGGATGAGTCCTGCCAGCTGCAGCTCACACACTATGGAATACATTCATATTTTTTTATGATTTAGGTTTCTTAATACATCTATCACATTGACATCTTATACACATAGCCCAATAATAAGTAATAATAACAGTATTATCATTTTAACCACCTGTTTATAACCTTGGATATTCCTTTATTAGGCACTTCACATTACTTCACCTTGTATAGATTGTTTTCACCATCACACATCACCAGCCTTCTTAGTTCTTTTCCCTTTTTCACATGTTTGTTATATTTTATAAGTTTGTGTTTGTTTTTTGTTTTTGGCACACATCAACAACACTTTATCATGCTATATTTCATTACACAGACCCCATGCTTTTGGCACTGGTCAACAACAATTTATTTACATCACACCTTATCACATAGATCCCTTCACTTAGTTTTTTTACACACATTACCCCACCACCCAGTATTATCACCTTTGTAATGTGAGGCATGAAACTATAGAGCTTGTTTAAAGTGATTTTTTTTCATCAAGTACTCTATACACTTTGTTCAACCTATCATACATTCACATATCACAATTTAGATCCAAAAATTATTAAAATATGAGCAAAGGGACAATATTAGTCGAGACCACTCTATTAATTGTTTTGAATATTAAGCAGTCTGGCTATATAGGACAATACGGAACACCCACCCGCAGAGGCGGCTCTCTAATTAGGCAAATTAGGGGGTCGCCTAGGGCCTCACACTTACAGGGGCCTCGCAACTGCCTAAGTTGCCTAAGAGCCACCTCTGAGGTTGTCCCACAGGGCACCCATGGATGAGACAAAGCCGCGCCTGTCACTCTCTGGCTCCTATCACATTTGTAAAGACACGGACGCACCCGGGCATGGATTATCCTCCCTCTCTCTCAGGTCTTTCTGCTGCTCCCGCTCAGTTTGCTCCAACGCTGTCTGCAAAAATCTTACAAGGGAGGAGGTGGAGCTGCAGCTTGCTGAGATGGGAGTGAATGAACATGGAGTGATGCTGAGTGCTCATTGCCCGAGATCGGAGATCCCCCCGTGCCCCCCTCCTGCACATATCACCCACCCCTATTCACTCCGTGCCCCCCTCCTGCGCATACCACCCTCCCCTATTCACTCTGTGCCCCCCCTGCACATACCACCCACCCCTTATTCACCTTGAGGCGGAGCATCTCACTACTGCTGCTGCTTGTATGGGTGGGATGTGTACTGCGCCAATCCTTGTTGACCCTCCTCTCCTATTCATCCCATGTGATTGGCACAGTACACATCCCTCCCACACAAGCAGGAGCAGTAATAAGATGCTCGGCCTCTGGGTTCTTCCTTAACCCCTGCAAAGGGTGTGAGTGGAACCTCATGTCTAAATTTTGCCTAAGGCCTCGCAAAGCCTAGAGCCGCCTCTGCCCACCCGACACCCGCTGACTATATACCAATTTTTACAAATATCAAATTACAGGTGCCTTGCCCTACACCTTCCCCACTGGGTCCAAATGCGTGGCTCCTTGCAAGCCCCGTGGACTATGGATGCGCCCAGAGGCGACAGAGGGAATGAGCAAACATTGAGGGACCACCGCACGCAACGGTTTTTAAAACTATGCGACACAAGCCCACTTTCCTATTCCCAAATGGTAAATACTTTGCCATATATATGGAGATGTACTTTCAAAAACTTTCAAAATATCACAAAATGATCTGTTATGTTTTATATATTGTAGAAAATCCTAATGGAATTTTTTGATGTATCTCTTTAGAAGTTAAAACCCCCCTGAAGAAGACCAGAAAAGGATAAAGGGTCGAAATGCATTGGGGTATTCATGGGGATTCATATTGATAGCATTGATACAATGTAACTGTACAATTAGAACTTTTTCAATGAATTGATTGCCATGGGAGATGGTCCTTTGTTGTTGCTGATGTCGACTACTGGAAATTTGATGTGATATTGATTGTATTTATGTAATGCATTCTATGTCTGAATTAAATAATATTTTTACTAAACATGGTTACTAAACATTGTTTCAGAAATATTTTGCTGCTTAAAAGCCCCCTGGGGAAATTTTTCCACTACGGTAATTTTGCAATGCTTTTTGGGGTGTGCAGCTGTGTCAACTCTTGCATGTGTTACTTTACTTAGTACCCCCTTACCATTTCACACAGGGGGGGGCCGGGATCTGGGAGTCCCCTTGTTAAAGGGGGCTTCCAGATTCCGATAAGCCCCCCGCCCGCAGACCCCCACAACCACCGGCCAGGGTTGTGGGGATGAGGCCCTTGTCCTCATCAACATGGGACAAGGTGTTTTGGGGGGCTACCCCAAAGCACCCTCCCAATGTTGAGGGCATGTGGCCTGGTACGGTTCAGGAGGGGGGGTCGCACTCTCGTCCCCCCCTCGTTTACTGCGGCCTGCCAGGTTGCATGCTCGGATAAGGGTCTGGTATGGATCTTTGGGGGGACCCCACGCCGTTTTTTTTTTTTTGGCGCGGGGTTCCCCTTAAAATCCATACCAGACCTGAAGGGTCTGGTATGGAATTTAGGGGGAACCCCACGTCATTTTTTTTTAAATTTTTGCCAGGGTTCCCCTTAATATCCATATCAGACCTGAAGGGCCTGGTATGGAATTTAGGGGGACTCCCACGTCATTTTTTTTTTAAATTTTGGTTCGGGGTTCCCCTTTGGGGAATTCCCATGCCGTTTTTATCAATGAACTTCTATGTGTATTGTCGGCAATGCAATAGCCGCGGGTAGTTTTAAATGAGTTTTTTCCTTTAAAATGTCATTTTGCTGTCAGACTGTTCTAAACACAGGAAACATGCGCCCCTTTACAGGCATACTATAGACACCCCCCAGGTACGAAATTTAAAGGGATATTACACTTTTATTGTTTGACTTTAAGCATTATTAAAATCACTGCTCCTGAAAAAACGGCCGTTTTTAAAACTTTTTTTGCATTGATCCATGTCCCCGGGGCAGGACCCAGGTCCCCAAACACTTTTTATGACAATAACTTGCATATTAGCCTTTAAAATTAGCACTTTTGATTATTCATGTTCATGTCCCATAGACTTTAACGGTGTTTGCGTGTTCGAACGAACTTTTTTCCTGTTCGCATGTTCTGGTGCGAACCGAACAGGGGGGTGTTCGGCTCATCCCTAAACAGGGGCGTGTAATTACAATTCTTTATGCAATACTTTGCAGCAGGGCTCGTTCCTGCGTTCCAACTAGAGTATCTGAGAGGGGTTGCAGTGTTGTGGCACCAGCACCAGTGCCTAAGGCCCAATTTTTCAGCCCCTGTTTAACAGGGGTGTGTAATTACAATTTTTGATGCAATACTTTGCAGCAGGGCTCGTTCCTGCGTTCCAACTAGAGTATCTGTGAGTGGTTGCAGTGTTGTGGCACCAGCACCAGTGCCTAAGGCCCAATTTTTCAGCCCCTGTCTAACAGGGGCGTGTAATTACAATTTTTGATGCAATACTTTGCAGCAGGGCTCGTTCCTGCATTCCAACTAGAGTATCTGTGAGGGGTTGCAGTGTTATGGCACCAGCACCAGTGCCTAAGACCCAATTTTTCAGCCCCTGTTCAAAAGGGGCATGTAATTACAATTCTTGATTTAATATTTCACAGCAGGGCCCGTTTCTGCGCCCACCAAGAGCGAGTGAGGACTTACAGTGTTGTGGCACCAGCACCACCACCACCACCAAAGGCCCAATTTTTCTGCCCCTGTTCAACAGGGGCATGTAATTACAATTCTTGATCTAATATTTCACAGCAGGGCCCTGTGAGGGCTTTCAGTGTTGTGGCCACAACAACACCTAAGGCCCAAATTTCTGCTGAGTATATAGGGCAGGCCCCTACTTTCAAACATCCAACTTACAAATGACTCCTACTTGCAAACGGAAGGAGACAACAGGAAGTGAGATGAAATCTACCCCTAGGAAGGGAAATTCTCTCCTGTAAGAGTTAATATGCTAAAAACATTTCTCCTTTCCACTGATGCTTTATCACCAATCCTTGTTTCACAAAAAAACCCAAATTTTCAAAAAACATTTGTCTTTGGGAAAAAAGTGAGGTGAAATCTTCTGAAGAGGAGCACAGACAGCAAAACAAATGTCACAGGGGTGATAACCCTTCCCTATGTTTTCCAAAAAGCTTAAAATAGATTTTTTGGCTGGAGCTAAACACAATAAAAATGTACCAGTTCAAAATTACAAACAGATTCTACTTAACAACAAACCTACATCCAAGCCTGTATACTGCTGTTTCCTTTTTTTTTTTTTTTGTTTCATAAAATTTTTATTGATTGAACAGATAAATGTAATACAACATTGTCATGTAAATAGACATAACATAATCACATAGTCATCTGAGTAACATTTGGGTTAAAGTGAATTACACAATCAATAGTGATGTCAAGATGAATTGGACAATTTTGATAACTGTAATTAAAGTGAATACAAATTATATATTTATACACAGCTGCTTAATGAATATTAATGTGAGTTAGCTCGCTACATGAGCAAGGTGGGGTAAAAAAAAAAAAAAGAAGAGAGAGAGAAAGAAAAGGGTTGTAAAGGGGGGGGGGGGGGGGGAGGTGGATAAAGACTATTTATTTATTATAGTAGTCTAATGATCTCATTGGTTTTTCTGTATGATTTGATTTGGTGAAAGAATCCTGCTATTAATTAGTTAATAATAGCTTTGTAAGACTGTGAGTTTTTGAATTCAAACCAGTTGTACCATGTTGATGTAAATTTCGAAATCTTCCCCTGAGAAATACTTATAAGTTCTTCTATCTTTTCTATATTGTTTATTCTCCGGAACCATTCTTTTTTCGATGGAATAGAGTTTGAGCGCCAGTGGCATGGGATACAGTGCCTCGCTGCATTTATCATGAACATGGGTAAAGATTTTAAATATTGTTTTTTGGGGATTGAAGTATAGTGTAGGAGGTATTGTGCTGGATTAAAATTTATGTTCTCTGAAGTGAGTGAGGTAATGGTTTCATGAACCATTTTCCAGAAGTTTTGTAATAGAGGGCATGACCACCAAATATGGAGCATAGAGCCTTCTTCCTGTTTACATCTCCAGCATCTGTCTGAAATACAAGGAGAGAATTTATGTAATAGGGCGGGAGTTCTGTACCACCTGGTAATTATTTTGAAGCCACACTCCTGGGTGGCTACGTTAAGAGATCCTTTATGTGCATGCATGTATATTGTTTCCCAGTCTTCTTCTGAAAGAGATATATCAAGCTCTTGTTCCCACGCTTGGCACGATGCACTGGAGAACTCAGTTTTGTCTTCAAAAAGCGAGTTGTAAAGAATAGATATAATGTGTCTTTGTGGGGTTTTTTTGTGCAGAGTTCCTCTAACGTCGTGAGTTGTCTTGTCCATGATTGGGCTGTCTCGTTTCTGGTCAAGAAATGTCTGATTTGTAGGTAGTTCCATTGTGAAATTTGGTTTGGGTTGATGTTTTTATTTATTTCTTCTCTGGACAGAAGTCTCCTACTTTGAAAGAAACCACTGACCAGGATTTCCTTATGCGACCATGAATTTGCAAGGAAATTTTGTTCTAACCCCGGGGGGAAGTCTGGGTTATTTCTAAGCGGTGTGAGGGGGCTAAGCCAAGGAGAGGGATTTTTTTTTTTAAGGTGTTTCGAAAGATTTCTAATGTGGGGCCTATTAGGGGGTGGGTTTTGACATCTTTTGAGTGATTTTTTGGATGAATCCATGGAAGAGATTTAAGCTGTTGGGAGAGTTGTTTCTGTTCTAAAGATACCCAGTCTTTCACTGTGTTATGGATGTTCCAATCTACTATTCGAGCTAAGAGGGCAGCCTGGTGATATTTCTTTAGGTCAGGTAATGTAATTCCCCCCTTATTTTTGGGTAAATTTAGTCTAGTGAATTTGATTCTGGGAGATTTGCCTTTCCATATGAAGGTAGAACAAGCTTTGCGAAAAGATTCAAAAAATGAAGTTGGTAATCTAATGGGAATTGTTTGCATCATATATAGAAATCGGGGCAAAATTGTCATTTTTATTAGGGAAGCTCGTCCAAACCACGATACGTTTAAAGAGTTCCATCTTTTTAAATCGTCATGTGTTTCCTTTAGGATAGGGGTGAAATTAAGTTTAAAGAGGTCATTTAGATTTGCAGGTATTTCTATTCCGAGGTATGTAATACTGTGTTTGGCCCATGAGAAGGAGAAGTTTTTTTGGCAAGTGTCTACTGAACTTGGGGATAAGGAGATGTTGAGGGCGTTAGATTTGGAGTGATTAATTTTTAGATTTGATAGTAATTGATAATGTTCTAGGTCTTGTATAAGATTGGGTATAGAGATGTGCGGTTCTGAGAGAAAAAGGAGCATATCATCCGCAAAAGCTGCGACTTTATACGTGTGGTTTTGGATTTCTATTCCCTTAATGTCTGGATTTGATCTGATTTTATTTAGTAACGGTTCTAGTGTGAGGACAAACAAAAGTGGAGATAGAGGGCATCCCTGTCTAGTACCATTTCGTAAGTGGAAGGCGTTCGACAGGTGGCCGTTGACGCGAACTCGTGCTGTTGGATTTGAATATAACGCTCTAATGTATGATCTCATTAGAGGCAAAATTCCTATATGATTTAATACTGCGTCAATGAAGTCCCAGGCCACTCTGTCGAACGCCTTCTCAGCATCCAGGGAGAGAAAAAATCCTTGTTTCTTATTGGATGTTAACCAGTGGTTTATATTTAATGCTTTGATTGTATTATCACGTCCCTCTCTCCCTGGGATGAATCCCACCTGATCCAAGGAGATAAGGGAAGTCAATAGGGGTAAGAGTCTGTTAGCTAGTATTTTGGCATATATTTTTACGTCCACATTGATTAATGAAATTGGTCTGTAGTTAGTAACCAGATTAGTGTCTTTTCCTTCTTTGGGAATTACAGTTATGTGTGCTTCTAGTAATTGTTTTGGGGGTTGTTGTTCAGTATGTAGTGATTGGAAGGTTTTTAGAAATCTTGGTTTCAGTATATTGGTGAATGTCTTGTAGTATTGTAAGGGTAGTCCATCTGGTCCTGGGGCTTTGCCTATTTTCATATCTTTTATAGAGTTGTCGAATTCTGGGCCTGATATAGGAGCTTCAAGCTCTTGAGCTATGTTTCCTGCTATTTGAGGGGGACTATATTTCTCTAAGAAGTTTTGGATGAGTTCTGTTCTCTTGTCTGTGTTATGTGGGCAACTAGGATTGGAAGGGATGTTGTATAAGGATTGATAATAATTTTCGAACTGTTTAGCAATCTCCTCATTCGACGAGTATGGTGTACCTTGTTTATCTCTTATTTGATGTATTGTGGAAGCAACTTTCTTATTTTGAACTGCTTTTGCTAATAATTTCCCACTCTTATTTCCTTGTTCATAATATATCTTATGTCTTAAGATATATTGTCTTTTGGTTTTCATGTTAATTTCTTCTGATAGTAATATTCGTGCTTTGGTTAGCTCCTCAAATGTTGAGAGTGCAACAGTTCTTTTGTGTGCTATTTCTAGTTTGTGGATTTGTTCTATCAGTGATTTTATTTTGGATTGTTGTTCTTTCTTTAAATTGGCTAGTTTTTTGATGAATTCTCCTCTAATAACGCATTTGTGCGCCTCCCATTGTGTGAGTACAGAAGTCTCATCATTTTCATTTTGTGAGAAATAGTCTTTTAATGTATTATTAAAATTTAATACATCTATGGGATCTTTTAGTATGGTGGTGTTAAGTCTCCAAGTTTTGGTGATCGTCTTTTTTTCCGGAAAGGTCAATGTCAAGGTTATCGGGTGATGATCAGAAAGAGTCATGGTTTCGATTGTGGAATGAGTCAATAAGTCGAGGTCAGGTTGTGAGAGAAAAAAGTAGTCTATTCTAGAGTATTTTTTATGGACAGAGGAGAAATAGGTGTAATCTTTAGTTTGTGGATATAGAGTTCTCCAGGCATCGTGTAGCATCAGTTCCTGAAATTGAATTTTGATTTGTTTCAGTGCTTTATAAGGAAGGCTCGATGTTCCACTTGAGGTGTCAATGAGGGGGTTTAAAGGAGTATTGAAATCTCCACCAAGAATAAGGATGCCTGATTTGAAGGTCGTTAACAGGTCTTTTATCTTGCGAAAGAAAGCCACCTGTTTTGAGTTGGGGGCGTACACATTTGCTATTGTTATGGGATGTGGCCCTATTTTACCTTTCAGAAATATGTATCGTCCCCCCGGGTCAAGCATTGTATCGTGGATCTGGAATGGTGTTTGTTTAGATATCAGAATTGATACTCCTTTAGTTTTCCCTTCTGGATTGGTGGCGTGAAAAACTGTTGGAAATCTTTTGTCTTGTATTTTTGGGATTTTATCAGATTTAAAGTGGGTTTCTTGTATGCAAATGATATTTGCTTTCTGTTTATGGAATTCATTAAGGAATTTGGTTCTTTTTTCCGGTATGTTGAGTCCTTTCGCATTTATTGAGAGTAATTTTATTGTTGATGAAATTTTCTGTTGATTTTGGATAGGCATTTTGGAGGTAGTTTTTCGGTCACTCGAGAAACTGGATTCTAAGATATTGGTATTGTGGGAATGACCTATGTTATGGAGAATCTGGTTATTATATCTGTTAGTCTTTACGTTAGTCTAAAGAGAGTATTTAGGTTTGGGGAGGGGAGGGATAAAGAAGTGAGAAGAAAGAAGAAAGAAAGAAAATAAATAAAAATAAGGGAAAAACCCCAACTAAAGTGGGAGGAGAAAATGTTCCAGAGGTAGGTTAGACCAGCTAGTCTACCACAAAAAAAAAAAAAAAAAATTTCCGGAAGGGTCAAAGGGTAGAGAAATTCCTTACCCTTTGTGTGGGTACGAGGTCCAAGTAGGGCAAGATGAATTCTTATAATGTTTTTCTTTCTCTTTTGTTTTATTTTTAATAGGCGGTATGAGATAAAACAGTCCTTTCTTAGTTGTTACTATTTTCTAGCACTTCGGAGCAGCTAGCATACTATAATGTTTTAACAATTCAGGAATCTGGTATATTTTATGAAGTTTCATAAAAGATACCTATATTAGAATAATTAAAGTTTAATATGGTTTGTGGTCTAGGGTGTGTTGAAATTTAGTATGTTTATAAGGTAATACATAACCCTATGCCTTACTATGAGTAGAGTTCATTAGGTCAGAAACTATTGAGATCAACTTTTACAATTATACCTTTCGGCCACTAGAGGGAACCCTTGTATTCAATAACATAGCTTTCTTGTAGATTAAAGAAGAACAGTGCATAATATATGTATGGATAATGAAATACATAGAGAGAAAAAAAAAAAAAGGGGTTAGAGAGAGGTCATAAGTTGTCAGCAAATTATGCCATAGTGATTAGGCAACCGTTTAGTCTTCTATTGGGTGTGCCCAATAACTGTAACTGCTTGTATGTCTATTTTCATCAGATACAAATGAAAGGTATCACGGTGGCTTAATGAGATGCATGTTATTTAATATGTTTGATGCCTCTATGTGAATGAGGATGTTGTCAACGGGTTGTATAGCACATTGGCCTATGTGTTCTTTGAGGGAGTGGTTGAGAGCCTTTGAATTAGATATCATGGACCTTGGATTTTAAAAGGCCTTTAGTATAGCCACCTCGATACGTTTCCTTTGCACTAAATTTGATCGATCAACAAAATGTAGTGATATTAACGTAAGCTGTGCCTGAACAAACTATATGTAACTTTAGCATGGATCTGCTAGTTAAAACACAAGCTACTAATAACTCTCCTCTTATTTTTATAATAGAGGATATTCCACATCAAACTTTGATTATGATCATTCATTTAGAGTTTTGTTTAATACCTGGGAAGTCCAGTGTATGTAAATAATGTAATTTTTGGAGCATACAGCATGTCCGACACTGGGTAACTGAGATAGTGAATACTGAAAATTATTTATTAATTTTTTTTTTTTTTATATTATTTTTTAAGTATATAAATTACATTATTTTATTTTTTTTATTTTTCCCTATTTTCTTTTCTTATCAGATTACCCGAGTATCAGAGTGGTAGCAAAAATTACAATACTTACGGATATCTTCCCATCAATATAATGTTTTCCTCAAAGTAATTGTAAATATTCGAGTATTTTAGAGGATATTATACTTGCCTTGGTTTAGGTATGTAACATAAATGTGAATGGGTAGGAAGAAAATAAGTGGTGATATATAAAAGTTAACAGTCAACCTTTTTTTTTTTCTTTTTTTTTTTTTTTTTTACTTATAACTTAGATCTCTGTGTTTGGATAGAAGTCTGTTAATCTTCTTGCTTCTGTTTCCTCTGAGAGGTGTATCCACATATTTTTGTAGCTTAGCTGAAGATGTCTATTTAGGCAGAGGGTAAAAGACATCACGGCTATAGATAGATAAAGTTCAAGTGTCCATATAATCCTGATGTTCCATGCGGTCCCTGCGTCTGGGTGGTGAGATTCCAGGGCTCCCTTGATTTAATCTTCTTCTGTTGTGTTGAGCTGATGGCGATCTGCGACGGCGATCTCGGTTCCTTTGGGCTCTGGGAGTATAGTTGTTGGTTACTTCAATCCAGGAGTCGTTTATCATGAATGAATTGTACCATTCTGGGACATCGATTGAAGGGATATTTAATGTGTCACAGAAGGATTGAAGATCATCGGGTGTGCGTAATAGTGCTGTGTGTCCTCTCCATGATGCTGATAGACAGAATGGAAATTTCCATCTATATGGTATTCCTCTGGTACGCAGTTGATCAAGAATTGGACGCAGAGCTCTGCGTTGCTGTAGTGTAATATTTGACAGATCTTGGTATAGCTTAATTTCATTTCCATTAAATAAGACTCTGTTTTTTTCCCTTGCTTTCTTTAGAATAGCTTCTTTCAGAGGGAAGTTAACCAAGCAGCAAATAATATCTCTTGGAGGATCAGTGTCTCTTCCTCTTGGTCTGAGGGCTCTGTGAACTCTTTCAAAATCAATGGGAGAGTCAGGGGGTCTGTCTAGCAGGTCATTAAAGATTGTTGCAGCAGTCTGTTCTACTGGGTTTTGATCTGCTGATTCTGGGACTCCTCTTATTCTAATGTTATGTCTTCTTCCCCTGTTATCGAGGTCCTCCAGGTGTCGGTGGATCTCGATGATATAAGAGAGGTGCATGTCAGAGTTTTTTTGTACTTGATTGATAGCATCTGCATGTCGTGCTGTGGCCTGCTCCACTGATCCCATCCTTGCTGCTACTGCTTGTATCTCAGTCTTTAGATCTGTAACTGCTGCTGCTAGGGTTGCTTTTATGTCAAGGGCCACAGCTTGCAAGTCTGCTAGACAGAGGGCTTGGGATTGTTGTGCTGGGAGACCTGTGTGCATTGCAGGGTTGTGTGCGCCGTTCGCGCCGTCCGCGGCAGGGCTGGGGCCGCCGAGTGGGATGGGCTGTTTAGGCGAGGCCGCGGCTTTGAGGCCTTCACCCTGTGATGTTCGGAACATCGCGGGGATGTTGCTGACCTGTTGTTGGTTTAGCTCTTGCGGTTCCCGGGTAGATGAGGAGCTCCGGTCACCCTTTACCATGGTTAGGTATGTGTTGTAGGATCCTGGTGCTTAATTTAGCTGCTCCTGTGTGCTGGAGAGCTCGGTCTAAGCGTCCATCTTGGTCCGGAGTTAGGTCACGCCCCCGTTTTCCAAAAAGCTTAAAATTGATTTTTTGGCTGGAGCTAAACACAATAAAAATGTACCAGTTCAAAATTACAAACAGATTCTACTTAACAACAAACCTACATCCAAGCCTGTATACTGCTGTTTCCTTTTTTAATTTGGGTGTGGGGTTCCCCTTAATATCCATACAAGACCCAAAGGGCCTGGTAATGGACCCATGCCGTTTGTCTCACTGATTTTCATCCATATTGCCAGGACCCGACACTACATTAAAGCCGCAAGCAGTTTTAAATGACTTTTTTTCTTTTAAAAATGACATTTTGTGCAGGGACTGTTCTAAGCACGGGAAACACACGCCACTTTGCAGGCATACTATAGACACCCCCCAGGTATGATATTTAAAGGAATATTTCACTTTTTTTTTTTAACTTTAAGCATCATTAAAATTACTGCTCCCGAAAAAACTGCCATTTTTAAAAGTTTTTTTTGCATTGATACATGTCCCCTGGGGCAGGACCCGGGTCCCCAAACCCTTTTTAGGACAATACCATGCAAATTAGCCTTTAAAATGAGCACTTTTGATTTCGAACGTTCGAGTCCCATAGACGTCAATGGGGTTCTAACGTTCGTGCAAATCTTCGGTCCGTTCGCAGGTTCTTGTGCAAACCAAACCGGGGGGTGTTCGGTTTGTAAGCGAAATTTGGTTGTACGCAAAGCACACAGCCAAATCTCCTGTTTCTAAACATAATAGCAATTTCGTCTAATGAAATAAATGCAATGCATCTCACCTTTTGATCGTATCCATCCTCTGGTGTGTGCCCCAGCCATCCAACAAGACAAAACACATGGTTCTTACACTCTCATCTCAGCAAGACTGCGCTTTACAGCTCTGTCTGCCTCCTTTATTCAAAAGACCACAAAAAGCAATCGCAAACAGGAAGCCCTGGCCCCAACAGCCAATCGCTTCCTTCACAGGGTATGACCTCACAGGATGTAAGTGACCATATAAGGATTTAACAACAGAACACCAAACAACCAATTACTACAGGACATGATACAATATACTAAATGACGATGACTAAAGTTCCTTGTGCATGGGAGATTATCTGCAGGTATACGTCATGGCACCCCAAACATGTTGATCAGGCATACCAGGGGTGACAAGAGCAAAACACCTCTAAACCGATAATGTCTTTGCAGAGTGAACGCATCCCCACCAGATGATCGTTCTGTGCATTGCACTGGGGCCCTTTCTTTAGAACGGGCTGTGGTTGATCAGACACACTGGGAGACTTATGACAACACATTAATATAAAATTTTCCACAACAGGTTCATGCTTACCTATCACATTTTTGAAGGCCCTGGAGCACCAGGACAATGGAATTACCCACAAAATGACCCCATTTTGGAAAGAAAACACCCCAATGTATATTCTATGAGGCATAATGAGTCTTTTGAACATGTCATTTCTTTCCACAAGTTTTTGAAACACATAGCATGCACATAGCCAAAATGACACCCCAAAATACATTCTGCTACTCATCCTGAGTATGGCGATACCCCATGTGTGAGACTTTTCCACAGCCTGGCCACATACAGAGGCCCAACATCCATATAGCACCATCAGGTGTTCTAAAGGCATAAATTACACATTTCATTTCCTGAGTACCTATCACACTTTTGAAGGCCCTGGAGCACCAGGACAATGGAATTATCCACAAAATTACCCCATTTTGGAAGGAAAACACCCCAATGTATATTCTATGAGGCATAATGAGTCTTTTGAACATGTCATTTCTTTCCACAAGTTTTTGGAATATGTGGAAAGTAAATGAAAACCTATTTTTTTTCTTACAAAGTTGTCAATTTAGAAGATCTTTCTTACACATAGCATGCACATAGCCAAAATTACACCCCAAAATACATTCTGCTACTCATCCTGAGTATGGCGATACCCCATGTGTGAGACTTTTCCACTACCTGGCCACATACAGAGGCCCAACATGCAAGTAGCACCTCCAGGCTTCTAACACATAGCATGTACACACCCCAAAATACATTCTGCTGAGCAAAAGGTAAAAAAAAAGCTCCCCTGTGGTTTTAGCAGGCAGGAATACTATTCCAGAGCAGTCAAAGCATTTGTCCAGACAGCCAAAGGAAATGTCCAGGAATTGTTCAAGCAGCAGACAGATATGGAAAAGTATGAACATGGTTCTGTACAGTCCAAGGTTTAGCAGGCAGTTCAGGTAACAGGCATAGGCATAGCCAGTCCAGGTGGCAGGCAAAGGCATGGCCAGTTTATGTGGCAGGCAAAGGCATGGCAAGTTTATGTGGCAGGCAAAGGCATGGCCAGTTCAGGTGGCAGGCAGAGGCATGACCAGTTCAGGTTGCAGCAGGCAGCACTTTGTACATTGGGCCTTGGTCAGGTAAGACCTGAGGACAGGGGTAGAGGCTTCTTCCCACCCAAATCTCTACGAAGCCTCTGAGTCTCCAGACCCTAATCCGAGAAAACTAAAAACTCAGAGAAAAATGTTTTCTCCACTCGGAAAACCTTTTCTGGAGCCCCTCACATATGTGGGACCCCTGTACTGTACAGTGGCAGGGCAAATGATCAGTTCAGGAGGCAGGCAAAAAGCATGGTCATTAAACAGGCTGAGGTCAATTCACGTTACAGACAAAAAATGTTTGGTTTGGCAGAGGCATAGTCGTTAACAGTCCGGGTCATTCACAGAAATGGCAGAAAAAAATCATCTTCACTTCACTAGCACGTTCCAATACAGAGGCCTGGCTGGGCGGGACATTGGGGATAGTAGTATCAGGTGTCACGGCGAATTCCTCTACTTGAACACACATGACATTTTTTGGGGGGTTTGCAACCTGTTTGGGTAAGAGGGAGGATTTCGGGAAAGTGTCTTTCATGGAGTCTGGCTAATGAATCGGAGCGAATTAGTTGAGGGGCCTGGCCTTGGGGATAAAGAAGGGCTGTGACAACGTCTTCTTGGAATTTTAGATAAGTTAGGGAACTTTGGGTGCACTTAGAAAAAATAATATATGAATTGAATAGGGAAAGTTGCATTAAATAAATGGTGACTTTCTTGTACCAAAACAGTGATCTCCTGATGGCCAAGTAGGGCTGCATCATCTGGTCGTTCATATCCACCCCCCCATGTATAGGTTGTACTCATGCACACATTTTGGCTTCTGTATGGGGCCTCTTCTTCTCTGAAGTTCCACCAAAGTGTCATCATGTATTGTGGAAAGGATGTAGACATCTCTTTTTTTTATTTCTCCACTTCACCGCTAGTACCTCTTCAATCTGCATACTGGCCATTTCACCCTGCTTCAATTTATTGGTGACCAATCTCTGTGGGAAGCCTTTGCGGTTGGTCCGTACTGTCCCACAGGCCACAATGTTCTTTAAGTACAAATGGCAGAAAAGTGGGAGACTAGTGTAGAAATTGTCTACATATAGGTGGTAACCTTTCCCAAGCAATGGTTGGATCAGCTGCCAGACAATTTTGCCACTTGTTCCCATGTAGGTAGGGCATCCAGGGGGGTTTAGCTGTTTGTGTTTTCCCTCATAAATGATAAAGTCATATGTGTAACCTGTGGCCCTGTCACTCGCCTTATAAAATTTTACCCCACATGTGGCTCTTTTACTGGGGAGGTATTGTTTTATTCCGAGTCTTCCAGTGAAGTGTACTAGGGATTCATGTACACAAATATTCATATCAGGGGTAAACATCTGCTTGAAGCTGGCGCAAAAAAATTTGAATTTTGAATAATTTATCGTAACTGGGATGATTTCGAGGGAGGCATTGGGCATTGTTGTTGAAGTGTAAAAATCTGGGCGTGGCCAAGATGGCGGACTGAGCGGACGTGTGCTCTGAGCTCTCCCGGAGTGTGATCCTTAAAAACTATCCGTACTGTCCCGCTGCACCGCTTAAAGGCACTCTGAGCCTGTTGGATGTCTTCCAGAACCCCCAGCTACAAGAAGAGGGGTAAGAAGTTAAAGTTTCCTCCTTACATCCCAGAAGAGGATGGATCAACCCCCTGTTCTGCGGGATCTCCTGCGCGCCATAGCAATATGGCGTCACAGACGGACCACGAGGAGGATCCTATTCTGACCCCTCCGGGACTGACGGAGCTTATGGCAGCTATTACCTCCTGCCAGTCTGCTGTAACCTCGTGTCAATCGACCTTGGCCTCAAAAATAGAAGAGGTCCAGCTAAACGTGGGAATAGTTCGGCAAGACTTGGGCAAAATCCGGTCCAGGGTATCGGAGGCTGAACGGAGAATAGAAGAGGCGGAGGACAACATCGCGGACCATGATACCTCCATCCGCGCCCTTCAAACGAAGGTACAGGCCCTGGAATACCATGCGGAAGACGCCGAGAACCGGAGCAGGAGGAACAACCTCAGGATCGTGGGTCTTCCGGAGGGGGTTGAAGGCCGAGCCCCAGCCCAGTTTGCAGAGGAGTTGCTGCGCTCCATGCTCCCGGCTGCTCAACTTTCCCCATATTTTGTGGTGGAGAGGGCCCATAGAGTACCGCCCCGGCCGGGGCCTGAGGGATCCCCCCTCGCACTTTTATCCTCCGTTTATTAAACTTTCGTGACAGGGATGAACTGCTTAGAGCCTCACGAGTTGCAGGGGAACTGCCTTACAGAAATGTTAAACTGCTGCTATTCCCGGACTACACCATGGAAACGTAACGCCAACGCCGCTCCTTCGATTCGGTTAAAGCTGCCCTGCGGAGAAGAGGCCTGAAATATAGCATCTTGTCCCCTGCAAAAATGAGAGTGGTGGACGGTGAAACGGTTAGATTTTTTACTAACCCCAAAGATGCGTCCGCCTGGCTGGAGACTCTTCCCCCGTAAGTCTAACAATCTTGTTGCATATTGAGGGCATGTTGTGCAGAATTATCTGCTTTATATATCTAGGAACAGATAAACATACAAGTCATGTGTACTGTGGCTGCATCTCAGCCCCCTTTTCCACATCTCTTCCTTATGGATTAAGCCATGCTTAGGAACTGTTCCTAGAGGACTGTTGCCAGAGGAAAGGACTGCTTAGCCCTGCAGAGCAGGCCCTAACCGGTGCAAAAAAGACACATGCCCCTCCTATAACTCTCCTATATATGCTCCTTTTAGAGGTTCCTGGAAGACAGTTTTACTCTGGAAGTTTGTTTTCTTTACTTTTCCATTTTTTTTTTTTGTAACGAAAAAGAAGGTGCCCCTGCTTAGTCAGGTGATGGACAGAACATTTTATTCTCTCCTACTATCACTCCACCAGCTCTGGTATACGAACTGTTACACATACATCTAGTTCCCATACTTAATGATGGTATGGTGAGGACCCGTTCCGGCTACACGACCTCAACTTAAGTTACCAGTTCTAAAGGGAGATTTTTGGGACTTATGTGCTCCTCAGTGTTTTGGGGGGTGCGGGGTGGGGGGCGGGGGATGGGACTGTTCAGGGATGGTTATGGTTGGTTGTTTATGCTAACCCTTTTTTATTTTCAGGTTCAAGTTGGTCTACTAGGTCATATATTTGTCCTCATTTCTAGGTATAACGTATGCAGTAAGCTTTTGCAGTGTAATGGGGTGCGTGTCCCCGATGTGGCTGGATGTGGGGAATTTTTTCCCCCCCCGAGCGACTGGGGACGGGCATCCTCATCAGGACGGGGCCCTTTCAATATTGTAGAGTTGCTGACATGGCTGGGTGCTTAGTGGTATCATGGAATGTACGAGGCTTAAACTCTGCTGTGAAGCGATCCTTGGTGCTCAATTACTTGCGCAAACTCCGCCCACAGGTGTGTATCCTACAGGAGACGCATCTTGTGGGTTCCCGCATTCTTAGTTTAAAACGGGCATGGATTGGCACACATTACCATGCGACATATTCCAACTATGCCAGGGGGGTCAGTGTGCTAGTCCACAAGTCCCTGCATTTTCAACTATTGAATATTCGTCTAGACCCAGGAGGCAGGTATGTTTTACTACACTCCCTGATTGAAGAAATCCCTGTTGTTATTGTGAGGATCTACCTGCCTCCTCCGGCAGACGTAGGGTTACTTCATGACCTGATGCAACAGGCCACATTGTACAATGTAGAAAATGTCCTGTTTTTAGGTGACTTTAATTTGACTCCAAACAGGGAGCTGGACAGGATGCAGGCGGTGGGACCTCAGCAGCAGGACCTTTCCCGCTGGGCATCCGCCTTTCATATGACGGACGCATGGCGCCATTTCCATCCCACTGATAGAGAGTTCACTTGCCTCTCCACTACACACCGGACCATGTCCCGAATTGATTTAGCATACGCCTCCCCCAGTCTTCTGAGGAGGTTGACCTCGGTGGAGATTCTCTCCCGTGGAATCTCGGACCATGCTCCGGTGTCTGTGAACATCGGGCTCTCTACGGAGGTGGGTGTGAGGATGTGGAGGTTGTCCAAGTACTGGATTATGGAGCCGGAGATCCAAGAGGAGATACCGGAGGTATTATGCGGTTTTTGGATTAACAATGCGGGCTCTACTGGACCCTTGGTACAGTGGGATGCGTTCAAGGCCTGGCTTAGGGGGGAATATATGACCCGTATTTCTGTGAAAAAAAGGGCAACTGTGCGGTCTCTGGGGGTACTGGAGGAACAGGCTAGGCTGAAGGAGGCGGAGTATGTCCGGACTCCTGACCAAGTACATTATGTGCATTGGCAAGATGTCCTCAGAGAGTTATCTCTTTGCAGGATTGAGCTCACTAAGAAGTCAATGCTAGATGGTGCCCAGAGGGTGTTTGAGTTTGGGGACAAAAACGGTAGGTTGTTGGCCTGGCTCGCAAGGGGTCAGCATACTGCTACTCATATTGGCAGATTAAAAGATCTAGATGGTTGCCTATTGACGGCGCCGGCAGATATTAGCGCAAGATTCCTAGACTTCTATAAAACCCTTTACTCTTCCAGAACTGATTACGACCATTCTCAGCTGCTTGCATATCTCGACCGAGTCTCCCTCCCTTCTCTAGAGTCAGATAGGCGGGAGGAAATGGAGAAGGATATTTCACTGGAGGAGGTTCAGGAGGCCCTGGGATCCATGCAGCAGGGGAAGGCCCCGGGACCAGATGGGATACCCATTGAATTTTATGCTGTATATCAGGAGCTCCTTTCACCTAGATTTACTTCATTGATGCAGCAATCTTATACTCTGAGCGCCCTGCCTGATTCTTTTTCGGAGGCGGTGGTGGTGTTGGTGCCCAAACCCGGTAAGGACCCTGAAGAATGTGCCTCCTATCGACCTATCTCCCTTATTAACGCAGACGCCAAATTACTGGCAAAAATTTTGGCCAGGAGACTTGGAAAGGTGATAGAGGACCTTGTTCATGTGGAACAAACCGGGTTTATGCCGGGGAAGGGCACCGATATTAACATACGCCGTCTGTTCCTGAACCTGGCTGCCACCCACGATAACAAAGGAACACGAGTCATAGCCTCTCTAGACGCGGAGAAGGCTTTTGATTCCGTGGAATGGGAATATTTATGGGAAGTGCTGAGGAGATTTGGGGTGGGTCCCAAGTTTCTTCACTGGTTGGGCCTGCTGTATAGGGCCCCCAGAGCAAGGATTAGGGTAAACGACTCTCTTTCTGATAGTTTTCTCCTCCGGAGGGGGACCAGGCAGGGGTGTCCTTTGTCCCCCACCTTGTTTGCCTTGGCCTTAGAGCCTCTGGCGACTCTGGTGCGTGAATCTAGCCGCATTGTGGGACTGCGGGTTGGCCCTCTGGAGGAGAAAATATCCCTGTATGCCGATGATGCCCTACTCTACCTACAGGATGCAGATACTTCATTACAAGCGGCGCTAGAAATATTTGACGAATTCGGACGGTTTTCAGGAGTTCGCATTAATTGGTCGAAATCAATACTTTTCCCTTTAGATGATAAGGCTAAAGATCTAGCGAATCAACCTGCACTGAGGTGGGCGGAGGTATTTACATACCTTGGAATAAAGATATCACGTGATTTTAGGGCATTTCAACGCCTCAATTTACAGCCTATCGTCACGCGTCTCAAGGATCACTGCTCTAGGTGGACTAATCTTCCCCTTAATTTGCTAGGGCGTATAAATATATTGAAAATGATTTATCTCCCTAAACTAAATTATATCTTTCGTAATTGCCCCACTTGGATACCCCAGAAGTTTTTCAAAGAGATAGATGTCTGCATTGGAGCCTTCCTATGGCGGGGATCCTCCCCTCGTATAGCCAAATCAACTCTCCAGCTTCCCGTCAGATGTGGGGGTTTGGCCTTACCCAACCTATTAGTGTACTATTGGGCAGCTGTGCTGGTCACGGTTAGATGGTGGTTTGAACAGTCTAGGGCCAACGCGGCGGTTTGTTTGGAAGCGGCTATGGTGGGATCCCTTAAAGAACTCGGGAACTTGGTATCCCGGGGGGCCTCCTCCAGTCCTGCTCTCGCCGATCCCACTCGAACCACCCTGCGTGTATGGGGGGTGGCTAGGAAGCGGTATTTAGTTCCAAATAGGTGGTCTCCTTATTGCCCACTATGGGGAAATCCGAATCTCCCGCATTTTAGGACTGTTCCTGATCCTCAAGTGTGGGCCCGGTGTGGAATCAGGGTTTTAAAGGACATTGTCTCATCTGGGATCCTGGTTTCCTTCCGGGATTTGGTGGTGAGATGTGGTCTTCCTGAGGGGATGTTGTTCCGCTACTATCAGCTGCGTCATGCCTTCCGGGCGCAGTTCCCGACACCACCCGACCTATTGACGGATGGGGTTGAGGAACTATTGGCGCAGGAATCCCTGGTTAAGCCCCTATCAACGCTATACTTGACATTACTCTGCACAGATTAAAAAAAAATGGATGTATTGTGGGACAAATGGAAGGCAGATATCCCATCCTTGGACAGAGAGACTTGGGAAGAATGCTTTGAAAATTCCTCGCAGCTAGTGATATCCTCTAGGGACAAACTAATACAAACAAAATTCCTCCATAGGATTTACTTTACGCCTCAGAGGCTGCACAGAATTTACCCGCTGAAACCCCCGAACTGCCCAAGATGTCAGTCTTTGGAAAGTGATTATATGCACATGTTCTGGCTATGCCCGAAGCTCAACCGTTACTGGGCTGATATCTTCGAGTTTATTAATGTACGTCTCCAGCTGGAGCTCCCCCTGTCGGCTGAACTGGCCCTACTGGGCATTCAGGACGATGACCAAAGGCCTCGATATACTAAACTCTTACTTTCACTGCTACTTTTTTACGCAAAAAAAGAGATCCTCCTTAGATGGACGTCTCCTTCACCACCTACTATAAGGTCATGGGAAAACTCAATCAATGCTATTTTGCTAATGTATAAACTCACATACATAAGTAGAGGTTGTCCTCGTAAATTTGAGAGAGTCTGGCAGCCATGGACCGACCCCCTGTGATATTGCTATATATTATCCTCTTCTGTAACCCCCACCCTATAGGTTTATGCTGCACTATATTAGACTGAGTTGCATTTATGGAGGCTCCCCCTCCCTCTGCCCCCCCCTCCCCTTCCCCCCTCCCCCCTCCCCCCCTCTCCCCCATTGCATACTGTATATGTACTGCTCTTGTTCTATCGATGTGTACACTGCAATGCTTGCGTGCCTTATAATGTACTGCAATTTGATTTTTTTCCAATAAAGACCAACCTTGTTGTTAAAAAAAAAGAAGTGTAAAAATCTCATAATCATCTCATAACGGGTTCTGGGCATCAATGACGAATAGACCGGCATGTGATGGATAGGTTGGGTAGACCAGTAGGAATGGAGTTTTTTTTTTTTGTCAGCCCCATGTTGAGGGTTAGGCCAAGGAAAATGTTAAATTCTTCCACGGTGAGGGGTTTCCAAACAAAAGGATGGGCATATGAAGAACTTGGATTGTTGGCTATATGTTGGCTGGCGTATAGATTACATTGCTCCACAATGTAGGTTAGGAGATTAAAAAAAATGAAAATAATAAAGTGGGGTTACATTTTCCATCTGCATCTGAGGGTCTGGCTGGGCTGTAAAAAGGGGAATTACAGGTTCTACTGACGTATCGGGCAGCCATGTTAGATACAGTAGAACATCTGGGAGGCTAGTATGGGCACTGCCTCGTTGATGGGATGTTCTGTTGATAGCATCTGGCCTATCTTCTAGGAAGGTTGCAGAACTGCTGGTGGATGCCTGCCTATCCCGGAGTGCTGCGCTGCTGGTGGATGCCTGCTGGTGGATGCCCTGGAGTGCTGCACTACTGGTGGATGCCTGCATATCATCCTGAAGTGCTGGGCTGCTGGTGGATGCCTGCATATCATCCTGGAGTGCTGCGCTGCTGGTGGATGCCTGCTGGTGGATGCCCTGGAGTGCTGCACTGCTGGTGAATGTCTCCTCCTGCTCATTTCTCCTCATTCTCCTTGTTAGGATTCTATCTTCCTCTGTTTCCATCTCGGAGCCACTGCTTTCCACTGGCTCATAGTCGCTATCCGAGTCTGATGGAGAGAATTCCCCACTACTCTCGTCCGACATACTCTGGAGTATTTGGAGAGCCTCCTCTGCGCTGTAAGATCTTTTTTTCATGTTGGCGGGCAGATGTGCCAGATGGCAGGTGGCAGATGTGTCAAATGGCAGGCGGCAGATGTGTCAGATGGCGGGCGGCAGATGTGCCAGATGGTGGGTGGCTGTGCCAGATGGTGGGTGGCTAGATGTGCCTGATGTTGGCAGGCAGATGTGCCTGATGTTAGCGGGCAGATGTGCCTGATCGTGGGCAGATGGCGGGTGGCAGATGTGCCAGATGGCGGGTGGCAGATGGGCCAGATGGTGGGCGGCAGATGTGCCAGATGGTGGGCGGCAGATGTGCCAGATGTTGGCAGGTGGCATATGTGCCAGATGTTGGCAGGTGGCAGATGTGTCAGATGGCGGGCAGCAAATGTGTCAGATGGCGGGAGGCAGATGTGCCTGATGGCGGGCGGCAGATGTGCCTGATGGCGGGCGGCAGATGTGCCTGATGGTGGGCGGCAGATGTGCCTGATGATTGGTGGGCAGATGTGCCTGATGATTGGCGGGCAGATGTGCCTGATGATGGTGGGCAGATGTGCCTGATGATGGTGGGCGGCTGATGTGCCAGCTGTTGACGGGCTGATGTGTCAGCTGTTGACGGGCTGATGTGCCAGCTGTTGATGGACTGATGTGCCTGATCGTGGGCAGATGGTGGGTGGCAGATGTGCCAGATGGCGGGTGTCAGATGTGCCAGATGGCGGGCAGCAGATGTGCCAGATGTTGGCAGGTGGCAGATGTTCCTGATTTTGGTGGGCGGCAGATGTGTCAGATGACGGGCGGCAGATGTGCCAGATGGTGGGCGGCAGATGTGCCAGATGTTGGCAGGTGGCATATGTGCCAAATGTTGGCAGGTGGCAGATGTGTCAGATGGCGGGCAGCAAATGTGTCAGATGGCGGGAGGCAGATGTGCCTGATGGCGGGCGGCAGATGTGCCTGATGGCGGGCGGCAGATGTGCCTGATGGTGGGCGGCAGATGTGCCTGATGATTGGTGGGCAGATGTGCCTGATGATTGGCGGGCAGATGTGCCTGATGATGGTGGGCAGATGTGCCTGATGATGGTGGGCGGCTGATGTGCCAGCTGTTGACGGGCTGATGTGTCAGCTGTTGACGGGCTGATGTGCCAGCTGTTGATGGACTGATGTGCCTGATCGTGGGCAGATGGTGGGTGGCAGATGTGCCAGATGGCGGGTGTCAGATGTGCCAGATGGCGGGCAGCAGATGTGCCAGATGTTGGCAGGTGGCAGATGTTCCTGATTTTGGCGGGCGGCAGATGTGTCAGATGACGGGCGGCAGATGTGCCTGATGTCGAGTGGCAGATGTGCCTGATGGTGGGCGGCAGATGTGCCTGATGATTGGTGGGCAGATGTGCCTGATGATTGGTGGGCAGATGTGCCTGATGATTGGCGGGCAGATGTGCCTGATGATGGCGGGCAGATGTGCCTGATGATGGTGGGCGGCTGAAGTGCCAGCTGTTGATGGGCTGATGTGTCAGCTGTTTACTTTACGATGGCTGTGATTAGACATAGCCATCGTACAGATCAGGAGGGCAAATCACATTGCCCTCCTGCCGTTCCAAAATGCGGCGTGTCCGGGTGACACGCGCGCATCGGGATCGCGCGGCTGCGTGGGAGTGTGCCTGCACGATCCCGCTCCTTCTGAAGGACGTTCCGGAACATCCAGTCAGAAGGAGGGAGCTCCCACCTGGCCATTTATGTGCAGTGACCGGGTGGGAAGTGGTTAAAGTGAGGGCAGAGCACATTGGTCCCATAAAGGATGATCAGGGGAAGTTAGTTACAAATGATAAGAAGAAGGCAACTGTACTAAATGCTTTATTCTCCTCAGTCTTTACACAGGAAAAGGGGGGATATAGTATTCAGGACTATATCATTAGTAACACATTATAGAATGTAGTCATTGCGCACTGCCGAAAAATGTGTTCATTTTCGTTTCATTTTATTTATTTTTTTATGTTTTTCGTGTCATTCCTTACGATCGCAATTAATAAATTTGTAAATTATTAAATTCGTAAATTCGAAAATAAGAAAGAAAATCGGAAAATTCAAAAGGATAACTAGCTAACTAGTAATAACTAACTACTAAATTATAGGTATTGGAATTTCCTTTTAAATTTGGCTGTTAGTGAATATAATGAATACAAATTTATCTGAAGTTATGAATTATCCGAAATAAGGAATGCTGCATCTAAACAAATGGAATGAATTAATAATAAATAATAATTATAATAATAAAGATAATAATGAAAACTTTTTATTATTTATTATTATTAATTTGAAGATGTTAGTGAGGGAGCATAGGATAGAAGAAGAGGGTGACCGTAGTAGTTGTGAGGGAACAGGATCCAAGGGACAATTGGTTAAGTGGGCATCTGAGAAACGTTTTGTAACCTCTTCAGTAGTAGCCAATTCAAAAGAGAAGAGTGTTGAATGTGCTAATAAGGAAAGGTATGTTGGGTGGGGAAGGTGTACGCACAGTGGAGGTGTCCTCACAAATTGCATCAATCTTGTCTTTTAAGTGATTGGCAATCTCTTGGGCAGTGAGTGAGTTAGTGGGTAGAGGGGGTGGGGGACGAAGCAGAGAGTTAAAGTTTGAGAAGAGCTGACAGGGACTGGATGACAAGGAATTAATAAAAGAGACAAAGTAGGCTTGTTTGGCAACATGGAGGCAGGAATTGTATTTTAGAAGGGCAGATTTATACAGGGTGAAGTCTTGCAGGCATTTTGTTTTACGCTACAGTCGTTCAAGAGCACGGCAATGTCTCTTGAGATTTCTAGTGTTGTTAGTTTGCTAGGGTTGTAACGGTCTGGGCCTGATTCTGCGTGTGGTTAGAGGAGCAAGTGCATCTAGTGATGATGAGAGTGAACTGTTGTAGGCAGAGGTGGCCAGGTCAGGACAGGACAGGGGAGAGATTATGTTATACAGGTGGTCAGTAGCAGAATAGAGAAGAGAAGGGTTAAAGTGGCAAAGGTTTCTACAAGTAATTGTTTGCTGCTTGGAGGGATGGGTGGTTGGAGGCAAGGATACAGTGAAAGTAATGAGGTTGTGATCAGAGAGAGGAAAGATGATGTTGGTGAGGTTGCCAGGGTTGCAGAGATGAGAGAATGCAAGGTCAAGGGTATTACCATTGGAGTGAATGGAAGTATTTTTCCATTGGGTTAGGTCAAAAGATGAGGTTAAGTCGAAAAGTTTAGCTGTAGTTGGGCTGTTAACATTGACAGGAATGTTAAATTCCTGTCAATGAATGATAGTGGGTATTTCAGAGGAGAGAAAGTAAGGTAGCCAGGCAGCAAAGTCAACTGAAATGTCAGCTGTACCACTAAACATTCCTGCAATCAACCCTATCCCTAATTTTTATCATCCATAAATAAATGCTTACTTAAAGGATAAGTTAGACTTTTAGGACTGAATTTCACTTTTAATAATAAATAGAAGTGCTTTCCGATGCCATTTCTGGCTCAGCTATCCCAAGGTGCTTTTCTCTCACTTACCCTTTCCACAGGAGACTTAAAATCTTGTCAGTTTATTTGAATTTTTAAAATGATTTTCAGCTTTCTTCACTTCCTGTAGGTCATCTCCCAAAAGCCTTCACTTCCTTGTTGCATCACAGAAGAGGGTGTGATAGGGTATGTTCACCCCTCGGGACCACACCTCCCTCATTAAAATAATACCTTCCGCACACTTCCTATACATTCGGATTGTACAATCTCCTTTAGATCTCCCATCAGCTTTGTAGTACAAGGGCCTGTCTGATTTGATGCAAATTGAATGAATTGTTTAGGTGTTTTCTCCTATTCAATAGTTCTGGTACATCTAAAGGAAATTGTACAGAGATTTTACAATCAGATTTCATAGTGTATGGCCATCTTTGTACAAGTACATAAGAGGGAGTGCACAGAGACACTCTGTTGTCAGGCCTCATTTACATCTCCACATAGTGAAAACTCACATTCCTGCATGCGTTTGTTTTGGGTGTTTTGGATTGTTTTCAATTGTCATGCCAGGCTGAATATGCTGCCCTACATGCACCAATCACCCCAAAGAACGTTTTTTGGTGCAGAGCTTGGTGCGTTGCCGCAGTTTTTGGTGCGTTTGCCATACTTGCGGTACATTTAATATGTAATGACAACACAAGCACAATGCACATTTGCAGCATTTCCTAAACGCAGGGCAAAGCGCACATGTTCTGTTCAGTTTGCCATGCATTTGGGAACACACAGATGTGAATGGATCTTCATTGTTCTTGTGTAAAAACACAAATTTCCATTTCAGGCCCCATTCACACCTAGAGTAGTGGGAGCTCGTGTTTTTTTACTTGTTTTTCCAGTGACACACATAGGTCAGGCCATTAATCTCAATGGGTTGTGCTACACATAGAAAATAGCTCATGGGACATGTCTGCGTGATGAAAGTTGCACGTTTTGTACTGCGTTTGTCGTGTGTTTTTTCATGTGGCAAAATGTGTTTCCTCTGTGTTTGGTGTGCCATTAAGAATTAAGGACACTGAAAGTGCAACTAGGTAATTTTAGGTATATAAATGTGGTCATACACTATACAATCTGATTGTACAATCTTTGTACAACCTCCTTTAGATTTACCAAAACCACTGTATATAATAGGAGCATCACCAAAGCTACTGTATATACAGTAATAGGAGACGTCAGTGACATCACAAGGGGGTGGGATCTCAGGGTGATGTCACCTGATGGCCACGTCCCATATCTAAATAACAACTGTCAGACCCCGGAGTTGACAGAACAGCGGGAGCCAGCATAAGAGAAGGAGTGTGTTTTTTTATTAGCGGGTCGGCGGCGGAGGAAGAAGACTTTGGCAGAGGAAGTGAAGAAAGAAGACATCGGCAGAGGAAGCAGAGAAAGAAGACATCAGTGGAAGAAGCAGAGAAAAAAGACATTGGCGGAGGAAGCAGAGAAATACAACATTGGCAGGGGAAGCAGAAAAAGATGACATTGGCGGAGGAAGAGGAGAAAGACAACATCGGCGGAGGAAGCAGAGAAAGAAAACATTGTGATTGACATTGGAGCTACGACAGGCGACATACTTCATTTTTGATAAAGTACTTGACAAAAACTATCTCTTGTTTTTTGTAACACTACACTGCTTTTTTGTTGGTAAATGGGTAGGAGTATAATGTACCCCTACTCATTTGCATAGGGGGGCTGGATCTGATATGTCCAAATCCAGATTCCGATAAGTCCCCTGCCTGCAGACCCTCACAACCACCAGCCAGGGTTGTGGGGAAGAGGCCCTTGTTTCTATTAACTTGGGGACAAGGTGCTCTGGGGTGGGGGGGCAGAACCCCCCTGCCCCAAAGCACCCATCCCCCCATGTGGAGAGCATGTGGCCTGGTATGATTCAGGAGGGGGGGCGCTTGCTCGCCCCACCTTTCCTGACCTGCCAGGCTGCATGCTCGGCTAAGGGTCTGGTATGGATTTTGGGCAGGGCCGCACACCATTTTAATTGTAATTTTCTTTGGAGTGGGGTTTCCCCTTAAAATCTATACCAGACTGAAGGGCCTGGTATGGATTTTTTTGTTTGGGGGGGGCACAATGTTTGTTTTAAGGGATTTTACATTGCTAACATTGCATACACTTGATCTCAGAGCACAAGTCGCATGCCACACGTAGGATCAGTTAAGATGATGATCCGACTAGGATGCAACTTCCATTCAATTCAATCTGATGAAATCACGCCACGTCAGACCAAAGTAGTGCAGGAACCTTGTTCAAAGCCAGACAAGTCGGACCAGGTAAGATGGCTCTCATAGGGAACCATTGATTTTGACTTGTGCTCTCAAAGTCAGAGCACATGTCAGACAAGTGTGAACCGGCCCTTAAACAATTGTCTGTGGTTTTTGTATAATTATATACATCTTATGCCGCGTACACACGGTCGTACTTTTCGTCTACAAAAGTCCAACGGACGCTGACGGACTAAAGCTGGCTGGTAATCCGATCGTGTGTGGGCTTCTCCGGACTTTCAACTGACTTTTTTAGCCTCAAATCCGACGTACTTTAGATTTGAAACATGCTTCAAAACTTTACTTCGTAACTACGACGGACCCCGAAATCCGCTCGTCTGTGTGCTAGTCCGACGGACAAAAAGCCACGCTAGGGCACCTATTGGCTACTGGCTATGAACTTCCTTATTTTAGTCCGGTGTACGTCATCACGTACGAATCCGACCGACTTTTGTGTGGTCGTGTGTAGGCAAGTCCGTTCGTTAGAAAGTAGGCCGCAAGTCCGCCGCAAGTCCACCGAAAGTCTGCCGGAAGTCTGTCGGACAGGCTGTCTGACTTTTGTAGACGAAAAGTACGACCGTGTGTACGCGGCATAATTGTTGTCTGTACCCCTATTGGAACAGGAAGTGAGGCACAATATTACTAACAAGGAAACCTACTACACTATTCTCTCCAAGGATGGGCAGTTTTTCTTGGTGTTCGTTCAAACTTGCAAAAGACTTTTGTGTAACTATACAATGAATATTTTTGCTAAACAAATGTACATAAAATAGCAGATGCTGAACATATTCATTGAAATTATATTTTTGTTGTAAAATGTTAAGTAATTGTAAATGAGCAAACATTACTGATATTTTAATTCTATAACATTATTCAAGAGGTATTTAAAGCAGAATAAAACCAAACAGCTAAATAGCTAAATAAACAGTTTCAACACAATGTCTAATGCCGCGTACACACGAGCGGACTTTACGGCGGACTTTGCCCGGCGGACTGGATTTCGTCGGACAATTCGATGTGTGTGGGCTCCAGCGGACTTTGTTTTCTCAAAAGTTGGACGGACTTAGATTTGAAACTTGTTTAAAATGTATCTGTTGAAATCGAGTCCGGTCAAAAAGTCCGCCGTCTGTATGCTAGTTCGACGGACAAAAAGCCACGCTAGGGCAGCTATTGGCTACTGGCTATGAACTTCCTTGTTTTAGTCCGGTCGTACGTCATCACGTACGAATTCGACGGACTTTGGTGGATTGTGTGTAGGCAAGTCCGTTCATTCAGAAAGTCCGTCGGAAAGTACGTCGAAAAGTCCGCCGGGCAAAGTCCGCCGTAAAGTCCGCTCGTGTGTACGCGGCATAAGCTGCTTTAAATACAGCATATTGAATTCTGTTCAGTCAGATAAGTTTAAACTTTGTCAAAGTCTGCAGCTTGAGTTAAAAATGTTGTGGACCTGAAGCAAAGCATCGCAGCCATAACATGTTTACAGCCCTGTCTGATTGTATTGTTAGGATTTAGGGGGTAAAACTATGGCTTAGCCACCTGTTTTTACCAACCCTTGCCCACTTGTGTGAAAGAGCCCTAAAACATTTCATTTTCGGCAATGAAGCCTCGAGCCTGCATATGACAGCCAATGACAACCATGTTTGAGAGGTAGTAGCAGCACAAAGTGTCATATCAAAGAAAGTTTATTAACAGCTCTTTAGCATGGGGGAATGTTAATATACAGATTGTGGGTGCAAGGGGGTTAAATATACAAATTTAGACTAAATGCTGTACAAATATGTAAAAGGAACATATTAAGGTAAATTTAATATATAAAATATGTAGGTGTTGTTGCCAGCACCAAACTAGATTCCACTAACAGCCTGAGGTTAATATCAGATATTTTTTTACCACTAAAGGTATTTGATTGGATTTCATGTGGTTTCTGGACTGATTAAAGGAGAAACGTGGGACTGATTGATGTGCTACGGTATCATTTATAGAACAATCAGGTAAATAGAAAAAATCTCAGCTACATACTTAGTAGATATTGAGAACTTACCATTACACATATAAAATATTTTTAAAATATAAGAACATGAAATAAACATTTTTACTTTTTGTACTCTGTGTGTGTTTTTCTTTTCTTTTTTCTTTTTCTGATGTGCATCAAGACAGAAGTCTTGTATTACTTCTTTACATTTTGAAAGGAAACAAGGGTTTTCTATTTCATGTTTTTTATTTTTTTTTTTTTTTTAATGTGACTATGCTTTTACCTTTACTCTTTAAATCAGTGCATAGTTAGGAGGACCAGGGGGACATTTTATAGGTTTACCAGCAGTTAAAGTTTATGTACAAATACAACCTTTTTTGGTTTTGGATGGAGTGGAAAGGGATTTGAACCCCTGCTGGACTTTTGCCTGGCTTTGTTATGCCCCGTACAAAGGGTCGGATTTTCCGACGGAAAATGTGCGATCGGAGCGTGTTGTCGGAAATTCCGACTGTGTGTGGGCTCCATCGGACATTTTCCACCTGATTTTCCGACACACAAAGTTTGAGAGCAGGCTATAAAATTTTCCGACAACAAAATCCGATTGCGTCAATTCCGACCGTGTGTGGACAATTCCGACGCACAAAGTGCCACGCATGCTCAGAAGAAACTCCGAGACGGAACAGCTTGGTCTGGTAAAATTAGCGTTCGGAATGGATAGAGCACTTTCGTCACGCTGCAATGTAAAAAATGGTTTAATACAGCGCACTCTCTTCTTCTTTATAATGTGAGAAGAAGGAAGTAGTTTTGCTGCTCATATTCACACAGAGTTCTCACAAACTTCTTTCTTTATTATTTATTGTGATTCCCTCAATATATTTTAATTTGTCACATCTGACCAAATGTGTTTTTTTGTTGTTTTTTTTTTTTGTTTTGTATTTTTTTCAAGGCTGATTTTTTTTTTTTTAATTGGTTTTACTCCATAATATTTTTGTGTGTGTTTTGTGTGTCAAGTTACCACAACACCATTATTATCTTGTATTATTTCATCTCAAGGAGGTTGCTTGGTGTTGAAATGTACATGCCTCCTCACAAACAAACTGTCCTTTTTGAAGTAAAACACACATAGGCGAGTATAATTGAAACAAAAATTCCTTTATTAAGGGCTCAGAACCAAAGAAAGAGGGAGGCAACGCTGGATAAACATCATAAATTGATGAAGCCTTGGACCCCCAGGGCACACATCAATTATTTTACAGCAAAATTGGTGGCCTGAGGAGTCCATATCTAAGGGAGTGCAATCTGGTCCAGAAGTCCCAGAGATCCGGAAAGCAGCAGATGACATCTGTGTCCCCAGGCTGTGGTCATACAAGACAAAATCAAGTGAAAAATAATGAGGCTTGTTTAACCATGTGTATAGACTCCGTTCCCTCAAACTATGAGGTCCCTTCCCTTCCCTTCCTTTCCCCACTCCTTGCTCACCCACTTGTTCCTTCCCCCCCTCCTTTCAAACCCCCCCCCACACCCTGTTTTGAGCTGCCCCTCCCCCGGGGGGATTGATGTCTGCACTGCAACCTTATTCAGCATTGCTGTACACTTCTCATTGTTATAGGTTGTGCAGACATCAATAGCCTAGACGTCCGGACGTTTGTTTTGTTAGTCTTTACATGTTGCATGTCCCCCACATCTGTGTCTTTGTTTTGATCGATTCAGGTATCGATCAATTTTATCAGGGCTATGTAACTTATTGGTGATGCTCTTGTATATCCCCATGTTTTTCAATTTTGTACCACAATAAATATTTACTTAAATCTAATACATTTACTTAGATTGCCTTTCCCTTTAGCCCGACTTTTTTTTGGTCCCCCTCTGTTTGGGACAATTTTAGGTTGTGGTCATACAAGAGCCTGCATCTTTTGCCAGGCTTCCTTCCCGGCTGTGGCTCTGGTGTTGGAGATGTGGCAGGAGGAGGAATAGGACCTAGAGGAGGAGGAGTAGGACCTGGAGGAGAAGGAGGAGGAGGACTATGTGTGAGGTCACAAATGTGGGTAGCACATGTTATTTGGCCCCTCAACCCCTTCCAAAATTAAGAACTCACACAGGAGTCGTTGGCCCTCCTCCATCTGCATAATTTTGCAGGCAGTTATGGTAGCAAAGTCCCCCTCCACAGTGTGGGGTGTTCTGAGGGCCTCTGTAGCCTTCCAAAAGAGGCCTATGGCAGCCTCCTCCAGGTTACTCCTCTTCCTGACACTTTTTCTTTGAAGTTGGAGGGGAGGGACCTGGGTATCAGGCAGCCTGCTTGGCCCGGCCACCTCCTGGCTGAGACTTCCCTGTGTATGAAAAAGGGATGGTTTTAGTTTTTGCTTCATCAATCACAATCATAAATTAGCAATCCAAACTAACATCTATTTAACATCATTAATTGGACAACCAGCAATACTTAGAAGAATGCTATACCTGGCTCAATCTGGGCTCCTCCACATGTTGCTGCCTGGGTCCAGGTTGGGCGTCAGAAGCCTCAGCTGGGGGAAGGAAGCATGGAAGGAAGAGTGGAGAGTGCTGGCCTGGGTTCAGTCTGACCTGCCAGAAAATGCAGCCTGTCATAGTACCACAGCCTGGGGACATAAATGTCATCTGCAGCTCCTGATCTCTGGGAATCCTGGACCTTCTTGTTCTCCCTTAGATAAGTGCTCCTCAGGCCACCAATTAGGATCTTCAAATAGGTGATGTCTGCCGTGGGGATCACCGTCTTCACAAATTACAACAAATTATCCAGCGCTGCCTTCCTCTTTGTTTGGTTCTTATAATCAGGGTGGTTTATCTGCCATAGACAGGGCAGCTCCCTAAACATATCAATGAAGATTGGCATAAAGTCCTTATCTTTCAAGATCCATTTTCACTGCAAGACACAACACAAGACAAACCCTAATGTCAGCCTAAAGTCTTCTAAACTTGTGCAAATACAGGCCTCAATCTAGAAGCAGTATAGGCCCAATGTTAAATCTTACCTTCGCAATCACGATCGGTGCCTCCGTTACTCCTTCCTCCGCTCATAGATCGTACGTACTACGTGCGCTTGTTACGCTTTATAGACACTGCGCATGCGTGAAACTCCGCCCGCCCCTGACGTTCTTTCTTGTCTATTCCCCACCCCTTCTTTTTCGGCGCAGTGGGGGAATAGCACATGGCGGAGACACAGCAGGTGTTAGATAATTACACCAACGAGGAGGAGGAGGAGGAAAGCCCGGAGCCAGAAACGTCCCGATCCAGAAGGAGATGATGTAAGGCATCAAATATGTCCTTTGGGGAGATGTTGGAGATGGTGGACATCCTGAAGAGGGCCGACTATGACAGGAAGAATGGACCTTACCGCAACCCCAATGTCAGAAAGGCCAAGATAATGGCGAAAGTGGTCAAGAGTCTGCACCAGAATTTCGGGGTACGACGATCGAAAGATCAGCTCAGGAAGCGGTGGTCGGACCTCAAGTTAAGAGAGCACGAGCAGTACAGAAAGATCCGGAGAGTGCTGCAAAAAAGTAAGTAGTTGTGCTGTGTTCCTATTCTTTATGTTTATTACGTTTGTGCTGCTCCATGTGCTTTTCTTAACTGTTATCCAGTTTAAAATGGCAACTTTCATGTTCATGGGCACATTATTCGTTCGTATAAAACATTGTTCGTTCGGCCTAGAAAACACCATTGTTTTGGCCATATGCATTTGCCCACATTTTTTATGGCCTACTTGTCTGCAAATAATTTGGTTGTGTAGATTAGTTTGTAACTAGAATGAAATGCAAACTAGATTCTGTGTAAGGAGAGGACACTCAGTAGCTGTTTTCACATCTGGACCCTGGAGCACTAGTGTGGGACACAAGAACACCCTTTTTATTAGGGGGCCCACACAGGTGCTCCAGTCTATACTATAGGGGTGTCTCCATCTGTGAAGCTTGTACAAAACAGGTAAAGTATTGAAGCTTGACAAAGGACACTAAAAATTCTACATCTTGGAACTCTGCCAAAATAGACAATTGTACCCCACTTCCAAGCAATGTTTCATATTCCTATTTCTGCCATGAAATATCTGTGTACTAAGTATACCTATTTTTTTTTACATAGGGGATAAAAGACTCGGAGGACACCCCTCTTCCGAGGAGACCACAGACCCCCCACCTCTGGAAGAAGGGGAAATCCACCCAAGCCAAGCAGAGCAGGAGGAGGAAGACGTGGTGGCACTACAACAGGTGAGTGTCTGCGACCACAGGCTCAGGTAAGAGATGGATGCCGGCATATTTATAATACATGGTGTGTTTTTGTTTCTATCTTTTTAGGTGATCGTGATGTTGTGGATCCAGGGCATTTCACTTCGGAAAGTGCACAGATCCAGATCGTGGAGATCATGGGGAGTAAAAGGGACTTGGAAAACATCCTTAAAAACATCAATGATGTTCAACAAAAAATGAAGAACATCATTGATGTTTTAGGGAGAGTTTAAAACCCCTCAAAATCACTTTTTTGGCACTTTTTGTGAGCTAAAATTTTTTAGCATTTTTTTACATATTTGCGAAAAGCCAAATTTTGAAGAGGCACACAGTGTGTCAACATGTGCTATCTGTCATCACGGGAGATCAATGGACGCGTTTTGGGGGTGCAACCCCTTCCTCAATAATAAAGTAGCTGTGAGGAAGGGGTTGCACCCCAAAAACACGTCCCTTGATCCCCCGTGATGGCAGCTAGCACATGTTGACATTGGGAAATTTGTGTGCATCTTCCAAATTTTTCTTTTCCTGACTTCACCCCATCTGAACGCAATATCAAACACAGTTTGTAAATACTCATGTCTGATATTGCCTTCAAGTTCTACCAAATGTGAACTTTGTAAGTTCAAGATTTGTGTTTTTCTTGTTGGTTTTAAACATGCCTGTTTTATCTTAAATGGACATTTCTACTTTTTCTAATGTGACCCCAAAAATTGTTATACAACAAAAATGTTGGTTTGTTTTAAAAACCTTTTCTAAATGCACATGTGATTGTGCTGGTATTAAAAAGATTGTTAATCAAGAATGTGTGGATTATTGTCTCAACGCTCCAACACATTTGTGGTGCTCTAATTGGTGTTTTCAGTGACAATGGGGGTTATTTCCTAAGGGAAAATCCACTTTGCACTACAAGTGCAGTTTCAAGTGCACTTATAGTGCAAAGTGTCTTTGCCTTTAGTAAATAACACCCAACAATGCTTTGTAATGTTACACAATCACGCCATTTTCAGGACTCACCACATTTCTGTCAGGGTCAGCTAAAAGAAACACAAGCAGTAAATGTCACCAAAGATTTTAGTAGTTAATTTTTTTTTATTTCAAAAAGGTTTCAGACATTGTCTGGCATATTGATAGCCCCCCTACCCGCAAAGTATTCAAGGTATCTTAGACGGACATCACGGGCACTCAGGGGGGGCAAGTCAGGATGGCCACTTTCAAGCGCCGTCAGGGTTGGTTCATTTTGAATTCCAGCCTCAGACCCAACCAGCCAGCATAGTTGGCAGAATGTTGCCGTAAAAAGTTGTGTAGAACACAGCACGCCAGGATAATATGATTCAGTTTGTACTCCGCCATGTGTATGGGTGTAAGAAATAGGCGGAACCGGCTGGCCATGATTCCAAACGTGTTCTCCACCACTCTTCTGGCTCTGGCCAGCCAAGAATTAAAAACCCTCTGGTCCGGGGTGAGGATCCTCATCGTGAATGGCCGCATAGGATGGTCCCCCAGCGCAAACGCTTCATCCGCAACGAAGACGAATGGGAGTCCTTCCACATTGTCTTCTGGAGGTGGCAAGTCCAAGCTGCCATTTTGGAGATTCCTGTAGAACTCCGTCTGGGCGATGACTCCACCATCGGACATCCGGCCATTCTTCCCCACGTCCACATACAGGAACTCGTAAGTAGCCGACACCACCGCCAACATCACAATACTATTGAACCCCTTACAGTTGAAATAGTATGACCCCGAGTTGTGTGGTGGGACGATGTGGACGTGTTTCCATCAATCGCCCCTCCCCAGTTAGGAAAGTCCCACCGCTGGGCAAAGTGGGAGGCCACAGTCTGCCATTCCTGTGGCGTGGAAGGAAACTGTGGAGTCAAACAAGAAAAAAAAAATAGTCACTTTGCACATAAACAGGGAAAGCAGATTAGACACAAACATTCTTGGCCAACATCAAGATAACATTTATTTGAGGGAGTTTTTAAAGACCAAAGTATAAGGTACACCTATCAGATTCACCCTCCCCCCTCTCATGCGCCATTTCTAACATTATAGGGGGGGGGACTCTTGGACAGGTAACCCTCTCCACTTCATTGAGAGATGAATGCCTACATAATGGGTATTACTTGGAACAGCCCCTCCTTAGTTACACTATTGGCAGCCCACTGGACAGGTAAGAAGTGTCATAATACAAAGATATAAATACACATTGTACACATTTCAGCACATTTGGACATTCTGCTATTACCATCAAGATAATAATAGTATACAAAAACTTTAAACAGTACCATTTAAAAGTATACAGGCAGGCCCTTGCACTACATGCTTTGGGGAATTCATCCATAAATCTGACCACAAAAGAGATGGGTATAGTGTGTATGGGTTTGGCAAAGTCAGCAGATAGATGATTGAGGATAGATAGAGAATTGGTATCAGCTGACTTAGCAGTTGGGGGGGGGGAGGGTTCCAAATGATTTGAGGACCCCCCAAAAAAAGGCTCTGGCACTCTGCCTGAATTTAAAGCACATATCACATGAATATAGGGCCAGGAGACCATGCTAGGGAGGTAAGTGAAGGCAAATATGTATGAAGGAGAAAAAAAATAATTACATTCAAATTCAGCATGCATGAGAACAAAGGGGATATTCACAGCATATTACAATCATGGTAATTAGGGAATGAGGAAAGAAATACAATATATTATCAAACAATAAATACAATAAAATGTGATATTAAAGGATAAAAATCTTACAATAATATACTCCTTCTGCAGGACCTGGATGATAGCAGAACAGGTCTCTGGGATAATGATCCCCAGAGCCTGGGGGGGAGATGCCTGTCGAGAACTTCAAGTCCTGCAGACTTCTCCCCATCGCCAAGTACCGCAGGGTGGCGACGAGCCTCTGCTCCGGAGTGATGACTTGCCTCATGCAGGTATCCTGCCTGCTGATATAGGGGGTCAGCAAAGCCAACAAACAGTGAAATAAGGGGTCCGTCATCCTGAGAAAGTTCCTGAAATCATCAGGATTATTCTCACAGATCTCACGGAGCAAAGGCATATGACAGAACTGGTCACGCTGAAGCAACCAATTCTTGGTCCATGAACTCCTCCCCACCCTGTTCATGGACTGGACTTGTGTCAAGGTCAGGACCCCAACACCAAGCCCCCGCACAGCACGAACTCTACGAGGAGTACGTATATGCAGCATGGCTAGAAAACGGTCGGCTGCTCAGAACGAAGTAACAGAACGCACTGAAGAACAGCAAGGCCTGTGAAGAGCGACCTGAAAAACAGTAACGAACGAACAAGAACACAATGACAAGAGTCACGCGTCACTTGCTGCACGCACTGAAGAGCAGATACAAACCCACAAGCACAAACTGAACAGCAGAAAACGATCTGAAAGCCACGAGTTTGAAAAAACACCAATCGTCTTTCACAAAACTTTTACTAACACGAGATTAGCAAAAGGAGACCAAAAGGTGGCGCGCTTGGTTCTGAACTGGCCTTTTCTAGTCTCGTCGTACGTGGTGTACGTCACCGTGTTCTTGGCGATTGGAAATTCCGACAACTTTGTGCGACTGTGTGTACGTAAAACAAGTTTGAGCCAACACCCGTCGGAAAAAATCCATGGATTTTGTTGTCAGAATGTCCGATCAATGTACGATCGTGTGTACGGGGCATTAGAGAGATTTCTCCATAGTTGCTGTTCCTGTGATAACAGTTTTACCAGACAATATGAAAATGCTTTTATGCTTTTTCCAGTACTGCAAAGGAAAGCTATAACTCATGTCAACATTTTATTCCTGTCCATGTCCCTGTTTTCCTCCGGTCTGGTGAAAGTGTTGTCACTGTGACAGGAGAATATCTTTCTAACAGAGCCCTTTATAGCAGTGAAACAAACAGGGCTCCTTGTTTTTGCATACGCTATCACAAAATGTTAAAGCCTCCGTTTTTCCATTTCCTGGTGGGACGTGTTCCTGGCGCTAATGATTACTTTACTCAAAATCTTTTGTCCAATAATCTCTCCCTACCTCAGCAGAATGATTTTTTTTTAATTAATGGTATGTGACAGACATAAGCAGCATTAACATAACCAAGGGAATAATGGCAGGCACGCACCAAGTGTGTCAACTATGCCCCCTTTTTCCACTCAGCTGATATTCATAGAACCTGTACTATAGCTTCTATGATTGAAAAGTGATCTATGAATGGTGGATGGGTTGATGAATGAAAAGTCTGCTTCCGCCATTCATAGAATGCTCATTCATGGAAACTACAGTACAGCTTGTATGAATGGAGGAAGGGGACAAAAAGGGGTATAGTTGTAACTCTTGAAGAATGCCTGTCAAAGGTTCCTAGGCTATATCAACCCCCCTCAGCACTGCAAGATTACCACTGTGGGGGTAGGGGGGGTTGGAAGGTAGAATATTTTTAACTAAAGCAGCAACCATCAGCAAAAGGGACATTTTGCATTGATGGTAAGTATGGTTCCTTGTTCTGATCTGAGACCAAACTTAGGCTTTAACCACTCGACCCCCAGGCCAATTCTGACACATCTCATAAACATGTAAAAATCAAGATTTTGTTTATTAGATAATTACTTAGAACCCCCTAACATGATATATATATTTTTAAAGTTCTGAAAGTTCTGCCCTAGAGAAAAAAAATGTTTGTTGCTGCCATTTTTTATGTCACACGATATTTTGCAGTGGTTTTCCAAATGCAAGTTTTTTGGAAAAAATATACTTAAATGAGTTTTAGTTCACAAAAACAGAATAGAATAGAATATAAAAGCAGATGTTGTGCATAGTAAATAGATACTTACCATGTTTGTTTTAAAATTGAGCATGCTCTTGGAATGGCAAGAAACTAAAACTTCAAAATCTCCATAGATTTTGAAGTTTTAACCCCGCTCAGCACTGCAAGATTACCACTGTGGGGGTAGGGGGGATTGGAAGATAAAATATTTTTAACTAAAGCAGCAGCCATCAGCAAAAGGAACATTTTGCATTGATGGTAAGTACAGTTCCTTGTTCTGATCTGAGACCAAATTTAGGATTTAACCACTCGACCCCAGGTCAATTCTGACACATCTCATAAACATGTAAAAATCAAGATTTTGTTTATTAGATAATTACTTAGAACCCCCAAACATGATATATATATTTTTTTAAAGTTCTGAAAGTTCTGCCCTAGAGAAAAAAAATGTTTGTTGCTGCCATTTTTTATGTCATACTATATTTGTGCAGTGGTTTTCCAAATGCAAGTTTTTTGGGAAAAATATACTTAAATGAGTTTTAGTTAAAAAAAACAGAATAGAAAAGAATATTAAAGCCGATGCTGTGCATAGTAAATGGATACTTACCATGTTCGCTTTAAAATTGAGCATGCTCTTGGAATGGCAAGAAACTAAAACTTCAAAATCTCCATAGATAATGCTTTAAAAAACAAACAAATGGCAACCACCCCAACCTATAACTGGCCTTTACTGCAAGGAGCAAAAAACAAACAAAAATTCCCAGCCCACTTACCAGCCAGCCTGCAGCAAACCAATTTGAACCTGTCTAACAGTTCATGTTAAAAACAAGAGGTTTAATTTGCAGATATTTGTAAATATATGCTTAAGCTGCAGCGGCCACGTTATGGCACCCTAGTGCATGGCAGTCCTAACTCTGTAATTTGAGAGTCTCCAAAGTTGGAGCACATATATATTAATGGATAGATTAAGGGCAAGTATGTCTGGAGGGAGCCCACCCTTCCTTAAAGGAGAAGTACAGCCAAAACTTGTTTGGCTGTACTTCTCCTGTCGATCACAGGGGTGCAGTTTGTTGTGCACTCCTATGACCCATTTACAGCAGAGAGAGGACTGAAATCTGCTGTTTGTTGCTGTCACAGAGCTGGTCCAGGCAAAATCAAGAAACTGAAGTCAGGATCCATCCACATGCCTGGACCGGTACCCGGCTCAGTCTCTCAGTGAGCCCCTGTCAGGGCTGGGCTCAGCCCTTCCTTCTCAGAGCTGCCCGCTCAGCTGTTGGCTAATTGCCAGCTCCTATCTCTCCACAGTTACTCAGATGTTGATGATATCCTGCTTGTCAGTCCTGCCTACTTAAGCCGTTCAGCCCAGTGGATCTCTGCCTTCACCTTGGTTAACATCACAGAGATTATCGCCTGCGGTCCTGTTTAAAGACTTGCTTTGCTGAAATCCCTTCTGGCTCAAGAACCTGCTTGCTGTTCCACTACATTGATCCCTGACTTCTGGTTTGGCTGACTATCCATTTTGGTTACTGAACTTTGGCTATGTTTTCACTACATTTGTTATTTTTATTAGAATTATTAAACAAGTGTGATTTAACTGTACTTCTGTCTCCGTCTGATTTCATGGTTTCTGACAGCCCCTGAGAGCCTGAGTTGGCCACTCATGCTGCTCCACATTCACCAGCTCTCTCCTCGGGGAGCTGTGAGAACCGAGTGATCTGTGGTGTTAGATCGCTCGGTTCTCAGTGTTAGAGCCGGTGGGGAACAGCTAGGCAAGTATAAATCTGCAAAAACCCCAAACTCAATACTTCACTTTTAAAGGTACAAGGATGCACTGGACACTCAGCAATAGCAAAGTGTCAGCGAAGGTATCCAGTAGGCCCCACACCATTTTACCAACTATACAAAAAAATGGCAATCAACCCAACCTATAACTGGCCTTTACAGAAAGGAGCACATAGCAGGGCAACACATGTCAAAAAACAAACAAAAATTCCCAGCTCACTTACCAGCTTTACGGGTTTACACATATATTTTCAAATTCATGCAAGAGAATCTCTTGTTTTTAACTTGAACTGTTAGACACGGTCAATTCAGTTTGTTGCAGGCTGGCTGGTAAGTGAGCTTGGAATTTTTGTTTGCTTTTTGACATACATTGCCCTTTCATGTGCTCCTTTCTGTAAAGGCCATAATCCATGGTTCCGTGACATCATTACAGCCACCTTCCTTGATTCATACATTTTATGCTGTATGCCTCATATCCTAGCAATGGGTTTGCAGTGCTATGTTTTTAACTAACATTTTATTATTATTAAAGCTGGTTTTAGTTAAAACAGAGCGCACTATACATGTCTCATTGATTTTACATGAACCATGACTGCATAGGAGACTTGCCCTATTGCTGCTGCATTACTGAAGCTGGATTTTGATCGTTGGATCAGCTGTTTAACAGATTTGTATCTTATGATTACCCCGGTGGGGACTGTTTGTAAGACCTTTCTGTTAAATCAGAGGTTCGTACACTAAGGTGAGCGGCCTGTACTTGTGGTGGTGGAAGCACAGATAAGATCATACACGGTTTTCGATCGTCTTGAGCACCCTGGTCACCATTAAGGATTTTTCTTCCTGGCTGCTAGTGTTCTTATCATCCTTTGGCTTTACAGCATTTATTATACAGTGCCTTGCAAAAGTATTCGGCCCCCTTGAACTTTTCAACCTTTTGCCACATTTCAGGCTTCACACATAAAGATATAAAATTTTAATTTTTTGTGAAGAATCACCAACAAGTGGGACACAATTGTGAAGTGGAACGAAATCTATTGGATATTTTAAACTTTTTTAGCAATTAAAAAACTGAAAAGTGGTGCGTGCAAAATTATTCGGCCCCTTTACTTTCAGTGCAGAAAACTCACTCCAGAAGTTCAGCGAGGATCTCTGAAAGATCCAATGTTGTCCTAAATGACTGATGGTGATAAATAGAATCCACCTGTGTGTAATCAAGTCTCTGTATAAATGCACCTGCTCTGTGATAGTCTCAGGGTTCTGTTGAAAGCGCAGAGAGCATCATGAAGACCAAGGAACACACCAGGCAGGTCCGTAATACTGTTGTGGAGAAGTTTAAAGCCGGATTTGGATACAAAAAGATTTCCCAAGCTTTAAACATCCCAAGGAGCACTGTGCAAGCGATCATTTTGAAATGGAAGGAGTATCAGACCACTGCAAATCTACCAAGACCTGGCTGTCCCTCTAAACTTTCAGCTCAGACAAGGAGAAGACTGATCAGAGATGCAGCCAAGAGGCCCATGATCACTCTGGATGAACTGCAGAGAACTACAGCTGAGGTGGGAGAGTCTGTCCATAGGACAACAATCAGTCGTACACTGCACAAATCTGCCCTTTATGGAAGAGTGGCAAGAAGAAAGCCATTTCTCAAAGATATCCATAAAAAGTCCCATCTAAAGTTTGCCACAAGCCACCTGGGAGACACACCAAACATGTGGAAGAAGGTGCTCTGGTCCGATGAAACCAAAATCAAACTTTTTGGCCACAATGCAAAACGATATGTTTGGCGTAAAAGCAACACAGCTCATCACACTCAACACACCATCCCCACTGTCAAACATGGTGGTGGCAGCATCATGGTTTGGGCCTGCTTTTCTTCAGCAGGGACAGGGAAGATGGTTAAAATTGAGGGGAAGATGGATGCAGCCAAATACAGGACCATTCTGGATGAAAACCTGTTGGAGTCTGCAAAAGACCTGAAACTGGGACGGAGATTTATCTTCCAACAAGACAATGATCCCAAACATACAGCAAAATCTACAAAGGAATGGTTCACAAATAAACGTATCCAGGTGTTAGAATGGCCAAGTCAAAGTCCAGACCTGAATCCAATCGAGAATCTGTGGAAAGAGCTGAAAACTGCTGTTCACAAACGCTCTCCATCCAACCTCACTGAGCTCGAGTTGTTTTGCAAGGAAGAATGGGCAAGAATTTCAGTCTCTCGATGTGCAAAACTGATAGAGACATCCCCCAAGCGACTTGCAGCTGTAATCGCAGCAAAAGGTGGCTCTACAAAGTATTAACGCAATAATTTTGCACGCCCCACTTTTAATTTTTTTGTTAGTTAAAAAAGTTTCAAAAATCCAAAAGATTTCGTTCCACTTCACAATTGTGTCCCACTTGTTGGTGATTCTTCACAAAAAATAAAACTTTTATATCTTTATGTTTGAAGCCTGAAATGTGGCAAAAGGTTGAAAAGTTCAAGGGGGCCGAATACTTTCGCAAGCCACTGTATCTGGGACTTTTATGTGTTTGTATATCAGTTATATGCATTTTAGTCAATGTTTCAGCACTGCACTAATTTTGTATTACATGTTTAGTTAAGGATTGCAATATATTGGCCTTAAGTGCTCAGCTGCTGTGATTAGGATTTATATTATAGTTTTGCGCTGACTGAATCTATTTTAGTATATCATCGTGCGCTGGACGGCAAGTGGTTAAGATAAATTTTTATTTATTGTTGTAGGAAAACTGATTTAAGATATGATTTTACACTAAGATGTAAACATTTTCCTTGACAATTCTTTTATTCAGAACTGAAATGGTTACACGTATCTATATTTTTATCAATAAAACACATAGGAGTTTTTTCATTTTCCATAGTGTAATGAGCCATCTATGCATCAGTGATTGCTTTTTTTTGTTAGCTTTTATTAACTTTATCAAACTACTCTACTGAAATTACTTTTTTTCTCTGGGAATGGAAGAATTATAATGGTTGAACATTATAAGCTCTCTGATTGTTAATACAGAGTTATTGAGTGGGACTATCTCAGTGACAAAAGCCTTCAAGTGTTTCTATGGAAACACATCAAAGTTCAGCTGGAAATGAAGTAATACTTGAAGTCTAAAATATTTTCTTTCATTGTTACCATAAAGGTAATGTTGTAAGTTGTTTATTCTATATTTAACCTGCCAGTTTTTTTCTGAACAGTATTAAATAAAGATATTATTTAATAGGAATATTAAAATACAGTTTAAACAATACGTATGTTTACTATGTCTGAGCATTTTAAACATTACATTACAAGGAGCACAAGGAGGACAATACAAGGAGAACTTTGAAAATCTGAATGATAAGACCCAAAAAAGTATGCTGTGGAAAAAAAGTTTTTAGCCCTCAGCATATTTATTCATTGTAAGTTATGTAACTGAATATTGTTTAACCCTTACCGCCACCTCCTGGTGGCACTTTAAGCCATGTTGATGCCAAGAATCAAAGGCAGCTTTCTGATAAAATGATTTCTGTGGTTAAGTTCTGCAGCAGTTCAGTCAAATATCACTATACAAAATCATGGTAGGGAAAGAGTAAGGGGATTATAATGGTGCCCAGAATAAGTTATTAGAATACAGAACTATAAAAAGTATATTTTATTGATGTACAAATAAAAAATAAATCTGCAATAAATACATTTAACAAGGGTGTGAACAAACACTGAAGGGGTACAAAACCATCAATATGCAGCGATATAACAGGGACCCAGCCAGTGGTGTGGCGGCGGGTTTTATTCACAGGTATGAGAATCCTACGCGTTTCGCCAACATTGGCTTCCTCAGGGATAGTTGGTTATACCTGTGTAATTTTCCTGAATCTTAAACAGAAAAACAAATAGTCAAGAAAAAACCATGACAAGATATATGTTCAAACAACTAAAAAGAAATTGAGCAGCAGAGTAGGGACAATCACATATTTGTTAAAAGGCAACCAGACATGGCCAAAAACTTCCCCACACACAAAACCACAGAGTGGGGTGACCACCACAACATCGACCCATCAGTGACAGTCCTCCCCACCCGCCCGATGTCCCCAGAGGATCTCAGTCCCAAAGATGGAAAAAGACCTACCAAGTAGCCACAGAGAATGCACCCGTGCAGTCCCCCAGGGTGGAATCAGGGCTCCATGTAGCAAGTATGCGGCTGCAGGGGGCAAAAAAAGGAGCCTGGCAGGATAAAGAAGAATTATATGAATAACATAATTCAGATGAGCACCCAGAAATCTGAGTGTTCAGCCGAAATGACATCGGGCTAACATAGCCTCAAAAATACTTACAATTTAATAAAAACAACACTGAGAGATATGCAGGGGCGCCCAGTATGCTGGCGTTGATGTTTAAAAAGGGTCACAAAGGAATGATTACTAAGGAAAAGAGGAGAAATAATGGAGACATGGTAGGGAGTGAGGTTGATTGACTATGGCAAAAAATGATTAGTAGAGAAAAGGAATGGAGTGGACATAGTAAGCCTACTAAGTAGGGCAGGTAGCAAAAATGATAATAAAATAAAGCTCACCAGTAATTCCAGGGTGACTAAAGTAGAGGTGATCTAAGGCTCTAAGAGTACCGTCACAGTAGATGGTAATTAGGGCACGGTGAGGCTGCATTAGGGAAGGGGAAGAGAGCATGGAGTCAAGCATAGTGTCCCAAGCTTTAAATTGGCAAGAATATCTTTCACACAGGACAAAAGGATAGAGCACGGACTTACCAGGTTGAACACTGTAGCAAATGTGGGCACCCCTGTTCATCGGCGGAGGAATGGCCGGAGAAGCCGGCCTTTTATGTCCCCCACACACGAGCAGCATCTGACTTCACCGAACGTGTGAGCGGACATGAAGAGCCATCGCGCATGCGCCTGCCGAGTGATCCGTGGGTCACAAGACCCAGGGATGTGTGCGGGATGACCTGACAAGTCCTAAGATCTGACGGGGCTTGCAAACGCAAATTGCTGAAGAGCCATCAAAGACGGTGGCGCTGCAGCACATCGGAGGATGATGATCAAAGATCACACAGGCGTCAGTGGCTGGAGACGGGCAGACACTGTTATAAAACAGTGTCACCCTTGGGTGTCCATACAGCTAAAGTGACAAAAGGAGCAGCAACCCATCCTGTGGAGAGTCTGAACAAGCGCATCCCGCGACATATAAATAGGCAGGAAAGGAGGGAGTGAGGAAAAGGGGGGACCCGGGGGTGACAGGGAGAAGGCCAGAGAGGGACAGAAGGGAAGCCGTCACCTCGGTATGGCAAGTGGGGGAAGGGAAAAGGGTGGGGCATGAGCGGGGACCGTATCACCATGGGTCACCCACACACCAATTGGGAAACGCAGGATCAAATCCCTGCAAATGTCCCGCAAAAGGCAATGTCTGGCAACCAAAAAGGAAAAATAACAATAAACCAAAAATCCAAAGAGTTATATCACAATATGAATTACTACAAAACGGTGCGTGTTACATTATTCACGAAAACAAATAACAATAAAGTATTCATGTTTAAGGAAAGATTGCATTCAAATATATTCTGTTGTAGGTAAATGATAGCAACTTCATATGTGGATGCCTGGTATGACTAAAGTGAGGGAGGAAACATGGTTTCCCAATTGGTGTGTGGGTGACCCATGGCGATACTGTCCCCGCTCGTGCCCCGCCCTTTCCCCTTCCCCCACTTGCCATACGGAGGTGACGGCTTCCCTTCTGTCCCTCTCTGGCCTTCTCCCTGTCACCCTCGGGTCCCCCCTTTTCCTCACTCCCTCCTTCCCTGCCTATTTATATGTCATGGGGATGCACTATACAAAGTTAACACCTCTTAAGCCGCATACACACGATCGCAACAACAAAATCCATGTTTTTTCTCAATAAAAAGGAGAAAAGCTATCTCGTGCCCCTTGTTCCGCGGATCCCTGCAATATATTATCTCCCTAAAGTCCACAAGGACCCAGTCTGTCCCCCTGGCAGACCCATTGTCAGTGGGATAGACTCGGTCACTTTGAGGATAGGGAGATAGGTAGATTTTTACCTTCAACCACTGGTCCAATCCATCCCATCCTACCTCAAGGATACTAGGGATGTTATCAAACGTCTTGAAAGTGTAAAACTGAATGAAGGAACCTTCTTGGTCACAGCTGATGTGGCCGCCTTGTACACATGTATACGATATCATTTGGGGTTTGATGCAGTTGAAAAATATCTATCCTCAAATAACAGCTTGCCATTATTACAGCGGAATTTTATTATGCAACTTTTGCGTTTTGCCACGAGCCACAACTACTTTTGGTTCCAGAACCAGTTTTATGTACAACAAAAAGGTGTGGCCATGGGGGCCAAATTCGCCCCCAGTTTGGCCAACCTTTTCATGGCCCAATGGGAGGAGGATGTCGTCTATGCCTCCCAGAGACCATAATTAGTTCTCTGGGTTAGGTATATTGACGACATCCTCCTCCTATGGCATGGAAACCGCGAGTCTTTGGATTGTTTCATGGCAGTTCTCAATTCGAATGACCGTGGGATTTCCCTCAGTTATGAGGCCAGCATAGACTCCATTCACTTTCTGGATTTAGAAATCATGATAGTTGATCAGCATTTAGAGTTTAAAACTTACTTTAAACCCACAGACCGTAACGGGTATATCCCGTCTGACAGTTGCCACCATGCTCAGTGGCTACGGTCTGTTCCACGCAGCCAGTTTTTACGACTGCGTCATAATTGCTCTAACATTTCTGATTATTATGCTGAATCCCACATATTGAAAGATAGATTTGTGGCTAAGGGATATAATGCAGAAGATTTAGATGCTGAAATTAATAAAGTTTCCCAGATTGATAGGAACTCCACGTTGGTTGAACGTTCCACTATCACCTCTGATTCTAGAGCGAAACGGTCTTTTTTCACTACGTATTCCACCCAGTCCAAAGAAATTAAGGCCATTTTCAGAAAACATTGGGGAGTACTTAGGAGTGATAGACTCTTGGGTCCAGCGTTACCTGAAAATGCTGGGGTTATTTTCAGAGGTGTCCGCTCCACACAAGGACAAATTGCCCCTAACATTATAGACCCCCCCCAAGAAAGTCTCTTTCTTCCAACAATGCCAGGGCTTTTATTCATGCCACAGGTGTAATGTGTGCGCACACAATACCATAATGAGACGTAAAACTGACACTTTTAGTTCCACCACCACTCTGCGTATTTATCACATGAGAGAGTTTGCTACCTGTACCACACAATATGTGGTATATTTGCTTACTTGCCCATGCAAAAAGCAATATGTGGGTAGGACCACTAGAATGTTCACCATACGCATGAATGAACACATTGCTGGTATTAAAGGTGGCAAAGATAAGCATACAGTACCCCGACATTACCTATTACACCACAATAAGGACCCCACGGGTAGTACATTTCAAGTGATTGATAGGTTTGTCCCCCATTGGCGGGGGGAGTCCCGCTTACGGGGGGGTCTCTAAGTTAGAGACGTACTGGACACATGAGCTCAGATCTTATTTCCCATTTGGGCTCAATGTTGAGTGGGATCTGAACTCATTTATTAATCTTTCCTAGTTTTCATTTTTATGTGTACTTTTTTCATCCTATTTTCCACCCCATTTTACAGTATCTAGACCTATAATGGGTCTATTTATGTTCTATTTTTCATTTTTTATTCATTTTTTAGATATTTTTCTATTTCATTCATTATACATATATCATCAATTCCAGATTTGTATTATACCCCACTGTTAGAATTTAATATGAGAGAAGATGTGGTAAAGTACGTTTATATTCTGGTCTTGTCCAACCCCCTTTTTTATTTCATATTTATTTCATTTTCATTTTTTATTTCATTTTTTATTTCATTTTTTATTGCATGTTTTCATTTTTATCTTATTTTATTCATTGGGTTCCGAACCTATCATCACTGACGTCGGCTGACATATGGAAGATCAGCCGTGCGCCAGTGTTTTCTGCACGCAGACATGCTTCCCCGTTGAACTGACATCAGCGGTCACATTGGGGACCAGCTGAGCATCAGGCGATCGTAGCATGAGGATTCCCCGCACCTTGACAGGGCGCACGCCGTTACCTGGCAACATTCTCCTTATGTGAGTGACGTCAGTCACCACATGGGAGAGCAGCTGATCGTCAAGTGACGGCTCTGCAAACACGCGGTAGACTTAGGATCCCAACAAGGTAATGAAATTTTGTTATTTTATCATTGGTGGACAGATTTATAAGTTTGTAACCATACCTAAATATGTGTATTGATTGGACTCCAGGAGAGGGTTGGCCACACCCCATCATGGGACCCTCTTCCCGTCCAATAAGATTCACTATTGTTAATGTTGTCACAGCTGATTGGTCCTGTAATTATTTAGTAACTTCATAGCATTTTATAAAGCAGGACAGTGTTATGAGGGTCTTCTATGCCCCTGTTAAAAGGTCTTTTGATCGAAACGCGTAGGGCGGTCTTTATACCCTGTACACTGCCTTTTTTATACTTGTGATCACTTTTATGTTTAGCGGTTTTTTAGGAAATAAAATATCCTGATTTACACCATGTGGAGGCATCCCTCTTCTTTTCCATATATCTTCGGGAATTGAGAAAACATCTTCAACCTTGGAACCAGGTTTTGTCCCATTTCCCGTGTATCCTGAGGTGACATCCAGGCCTCAGAGAGGCTCCATCTGCCTTCAACCACTTCACTCACCTGCCCAGGGTGGCACACAGCTCGAATGATTCTATGCTCATGGCAGTAGAATCCAACAGTTCCGGTAAGCGTACCCCATCCTTTCATGAGTTTGATGACATCTGAATTGAGATTTGGGAAGCAGAAGGGACTGTTACACTGTTCACATTTAACTACTGCGGATTATCACGCTTTTCTTTGGACTATATGTCACTATTGGGACACTAGTTTATGTTTACAGAGACATTCTGTTTTTATGACACGTGTTCTTTAGCGCTACAATTTATTGAATATCGGTACACATTTTGGTGACATGGTTTGTAGCAGCTTTTTGGTCTTTTTTAAGGTAGCGCATTAATAATTTTTCTTTCCATTGGAAAATTTAAGAACCAGCTCTCAAATTTTGTGTGACGGAAATTCCAATGGAAAATGTCCGATGGAACCTACACACGGTCAGAATTTCCAACAACAGGCTCCTATAGAGCATTTTCTGTCGGAAAATCCTATTGTGTGTATGGAGCATAAGTCCTATATGTTACCTATATCGCTTTCTCCACATATCAAACACGCAATAACAGTGTCCACTGGTTTCTCTTGGGCCTCCAACTCTACTATTAAGTTACATAGTTACATAGTTACAAAGTTACTAAGGTTGAATAAAGACACCAGTCCATCCAGTTCAACCTGAGCGAGTGTGGTGCGTGCCCACATTCATCCCTATCTTTAAGTACCTAGGTATTAAACTTTGAACCCCTTGCACCTCCATTTACAAAGCCAACTAAGAGCACCTTCTGATGTCCATCAAACAACAAACCAAGTCCCTATTGTCGGCCCAAGTGTCTTGGGCAGGAAGAGCCGCAGTTGCCAAAATGTCACTTCTTCCATCTATATTGTACTTTTTCTGAACACTACCCGATCCACTCACATCAGCTTACTTGCAGAAACTACAATCTGAGATTAAATATTACATATGGGGATGGAAAAGACCTAGATTTTAATCTGCTGTTCTACACAGGCACAAAGCTGCCACTTGTATGGGAGTACCATACCTCAAAGCTTATTACCAAGCAGTGATACTGGACAGCCTCAAATTTTGGTGGGCTCCCTCGGAAGACCATCTTTGGACCCACATTAAACATGCCCTAGTGGCATCCTCACTACAGAATACCCTTGCTGCCATTCTACTTGTGTTACGTGCCATCTGGGAGAGCCTGACGAATAGAGAGAGAACTCTTGTACAGCCCCGACTCAAGGACCACTGGAGTTGCAACAGTGGCCACGAGAGCACAGTGAGGTAAGAGCACCTGCAAAGTCCTCGGTTGGTACCGGTAGTGGCAGCTGATGAGTAGCAGGACCAGACTGGATTGCTGAGCTCAGCAAAAGGTAGCAGGAACAGTGGATGCAGGTATGCTTTGGATGAAGGACAGTGGATGAAGGTAAACTGTAGATGCAGGACAGCAGTACTGGAGCTACACAGGCTGGAAGCAGAAAGACTGGAGCAGAGTCCGACAAGCCAGGTCATACACGGAGGATCAGTCTATCATAAACAACAGGCAAAGAATGGTCAGAGTTCAAGCTGGGTTTGACAACGGGAAATAAGGCAGACAGGCAGGAATAATCAGGGTCAAGGCAAGCCAAAGATCGGGACTGGAGACAGTAGCCTGGTCAGAAAGCCAAGTCAAATACTGGATCAGATACAGGCACAGGATCAGAACACAGGGTAAAGCTGCAGATCAGACAGCAGCTGCACTAGTGCAGCTGCTGTCTTTATATAGGGCATTTGGTGCCAGCATTAATGGCTTACGCGTGCACCTATTTTCACGCATGCGCATATGCGGTCGCCTGTTAGCGTTAATGTTCATGCGCATAGGCTTTAGTCGATTCCCGGCAAAATGGGCACCTGCTAATGCATGTCTGCGCATGCCAAGTCCCTGACAACTTGACTTCTGCCCACCTACTTCACCATACTTAACTATCAGAGCCACTCTCTCTACTTGGCAAAACCTCAAATTGGACTCTTCCACAAGTGACTTTTCATCACTTCCTCTCTGCGCCCTGGAACATTTCCTCCCAGGCCTACCAATATCTACCTGGACAGACCCTGGCATACAAAATCTGGGCCTCCTTTTTGAAGGATCCTCACTGCTCCCTTTTGCAACTTTATGTAAGGTATATGAACTTCCTACCAGCAGTATTTACACGTCAGTCCTAGCTTCAATCCTTCCAGGAAACTTCCAAATACCCCACAGCATCCAATCTTTTTACGAGAACCCCCGGACTCAGTATAAAGGAATCTCCTTCCTATACCGCACTCTTATGTCCGGTACACACGGTCGGACTTTGTTCGGACATTCCGACAACAAAATCCTAGGATTTTTTCCGATGGATGTTGGCTCAAACTTGTTTTGCGTACACACGGTCGCACAAAGTTTTCGGAATTTCCGATCGCCAACAATGCGGTGACGTCAAGCATGTACGACGAGACTAGAAAAGGCCAGTTCAGAACCAAGCGTGCCACCTTTTGGGCTCCTTTTGCTAATCTCGTGTTAGTAAAAGTTTGGTGAGAGACAATTCACGCTTTTTCAGACTCGTGGCTTTCAGATCGTTTTCTGCCGTTCAGTTTGTGCTTGTGGTTTTGTATCTGCTCTTCAGTGCGTGCAAGCAAGTTCCGTGTGACTTTAAGTAGTCATTGTGTTCTTGTGCATTCGTTACTGTTTTTCAGGTCGCTCTTCACAGGCCTTGCTGTTCTTCAGTGCATTCTGTTACTTCGTTCTGAGCAGCCGACCGTTTTCTAGCCATCTTGCGTATGCGTACTCCTCGTAGAGTTTGTGCTGTGTGGGGGCTTGGTGTTGGGGTCCTGACCTTGACACAAGTCCAGTCCATGAGCAGGGTGGGGAGGAGTTCATGGATCAAGAATTGGTTGCTTCACCGTGACCAGTTCTCTCATATGCCTTTGCTCCGTGAGATCCGTGAGAATAATCCTGATGATTTCAGGAACTTTCTCAGGATGACGGACCCCGTGTTTCACCGTCTGTTGGCTTCGCTGACCCCTTATATTAGCAGGCAGGATACCTGCATGAGGCAAGCCATCACTCCAGGGCAGAGGTTGGTCGCTACCCTGTGGTACTTGGTCCTTCATACAGATTGTCCTTCACTAACCTCCCCAACATGCTCTCCTGCTCCTATATTCACCGCATGTAGTCACTTAAAACAATGTATTTTATCAGCTCCATAGTAGTGCTTTACCCCAAACACCCCCTAAAATGTTTTGAAATGTTATTTTAGGTTTAAACTAAGGCAGAGTGGCAGAGGCTTTTTTTTGTGGTGTCCCCAAATCATTTTTAGGAACCCTCCCTCCCCCAACTGCTAAGTCAGCTCATCCCAATTCTCTATCTATCCTCAATCATCTCTCTGCTGACTTTGCCAAACCCATACACACTATACCCATCTCTTTTGTGCTCTGATTTATGGATGAATTACCCAAAGCATGTAGTGCAAGGGCCTGCCTGTATACTTTCAAATGGTACTGTTTAAAGTTTTTGTATCCTATTATTATCTTGACAGGTAATAGCAGAATGTCCAAATGTCCTCAAATGTGTACAGTGTGTATTTATATCTTTGTATTATGACACTTCTTACCTGTCCAGTGGGCTGCCAATAGTGTAACTAAGGAGGGGCTGTTCCAAGTAATACCCTGTATTTAGGCATTCATCTCTCAATGAAGTGAAGAGGGTTACCTGTCCAAGATTTCCACAACCCCCATAATGTTAGAAATGGCCCATGAGAGGGAGGGGTATGATAGGTGTACCTTATACTTTGGCGTTGTTAAATTCCCCTTACTAAATGCTATCTGGAGGTTGGCCAAGAATGTTTGTGTCTAATCTGCTTGCCATGTTTATGTGCAAAAATACTAATTTTTTTTCATCAACAGTTTCCTTCCACGCCACAGGAATGGCAGACTGTGGCCTCCCACTTTGCCCAGGGGTGGGACTTTCCTAACTGCGGAGGGTCAATTGATGGGAAACACGTCCACATCGTCCTACCACCCAACTCGGGGTCGTACTATTTCAACTATAAGGGGTTCAATAGTATAGTGATGTTGGCGGTGGTATCAGCTAATTACGACTTCTTGCATGTGGACGTGGGGAAGAATGGCCGGATGTCCGATGGTGGAGTCATCACCCAGACGGAGTTCTACAGGCGTCTCCAGAATGGCAGCTTGGACTTGCCAGCTACAGAGGACAATGTGGAAGGACTCCCATTTGTGTTCGTTGCTGATGAAGCGTTTGCGCTGGGGGACCATCTTATGCGGCCATTCCCTATGAGGACCCTCACCCCAGAACAGAGGGTTTTTAATAACCGGCTGGCCAGAGCCCGAAGAGTGGTGGAGAATACATTTGGAATCCTGGCAAGCCGGTTCCGCCTATTTCTGACACCTATCCATATGGCGGAGTATAAACTTAATCATATCATCATGGCGTGCTGTATTCTCCATAACTTTTTAAGGAAACATTCGGCCAACTATGCTGGCTCTGTTGGGCCTGAGGCCGGAGTGATACCTGAAACAACACTGACGGCGCTTGAAAGCGTCTGTCCTGGCTTGCCCTCCCTGAGTGCCCGTGATGTCCGGTTACGATACCTGGAGTTCTTTGCAGGTAGGGGGGCCATCAATATGCCAGCAAATATGTGAAGCCTTTTTTAAATAAAAAAGAAAAAAAAAGAAATTCTTTGTGGACATTTACTGCTTGTGTTTGTTTTAGCTGACCCTGACAGAAATGTGTTGAGTCCAGAAAATGGCGTGATTGTGTAACCTTATACCAAGCACTGTTGGGTGTTATTGACTAAATGCAAACACACTTTTCAACTAGTGCACTTGCAACTGCACTGAAACTGCACTTGTAGTGCCAAGAGGATTTGCCCTTAGGAAATAACCCCCATTTTCACAGAAAACACCAATTACATCACCACCAAAGTGTTTTAGCGTTGACACAATAATCCACACATTCTTGATTAACACACTTTTTAATACCTGCACAATCACATGTGCATTTACCAAAGGTTTTTCAAACAAACCAACATGTTTGTTGTATAACAATTTTTGAGGTAGCATTAGCAAAAATAGAAATGTCCATTTAAGATAAAACAGGCATGTGTAAAACCAACAAGAAAGACACAAATCTTGAACTTACAAAGTTCACATTTGGTAGAATTTGAAGGCAATATCACACATGAGTATTTAGGAACTGTGTTTGATATTGCGTTCAGATGGGGTGAAGTCACCCCAGGAAAAGCCAAATTTGGAATATGCACACCAATTTACGAATTTAAACATGTGCAACCTGCCATCACGGGGGAACAAGGGATGTGTTTGGGATGAGAAACCCCTTCCTCTCAGCTACTTTATTATTGAGGAAGGGGTTGCACCCCCAAAACGCGTCCATTTATCTCCCGTGATGGCAGATAGCAAGTGTTGACACACTGAGTGCATCCTCCAAATTTGGCTTTGTGAAAAATCACAAAAACATTTTGCACATTGTAGCACACCAAAAAACAAAGGGTTTTGGAGGGGCTTTAAACTCACCCCAAAACATCAATGATGTTTTTATTTTTTTGAATAACATCATTGATGTTTTTCTTGAGGTTTTCCAATTGTAAATTACACCCCATGATCTCCCCGATCAGGATCTGGGCACTTTCGGATGTGAAAGGATCTGGATCCACAACATCACGATCACCTAAAAAGAGAGGAACCCCAAAAAAATTAGGTATCAAAAATATGCCGCCATCCATCTCTTACCTGAGCCTGTGGTCGCAGACACTCACCTGTTGTGGTGACTAGTTCCACCACGTCTTCTTCCTCCTGCTCAGCTTGTGTTGGGGGGATTTCCCCTTCTTCCAGAGGGGGGTGGGCTCTGGTCTCCTCGGATGAGGGGTGTCCTCTGAGTCTTTTATCCCCTATGTAAAACAAAAAGGTATAATTAGCACACAGATATTTGATGGCAGAACTAGAAATAGTAAACATTGCTTGGAAGTGGGGTACAATTGTCAATTTTAGCTCAGTTCCAAAATGTAGCATTTTCAGTGTCCTTTGTCAAGCTTCAAAATTTTACCTGTTTGGAACAAGCTTCACAGATGTAGCCCCCCCTATAGTATACACTGGAGCACCTGTGTGGCCCCCTAATAAAAATGGTGTTCTTGTGTCCCACACTAGTGCTCCAGTGTCCAGATGTGAAAACAGCTGCTGAGTGTCCTCTCCTTACACAGAATCTAGTTTGCATTTCCTTCTAGTAACAAAGCCATCTACACAACCAAATTCGTTTAAGCAAGTATAGGGCGTAAAAATGGTGGCCAAATGCATATGGCCTAAAGAATGGTGTTTTATAGGCTGAAAGAAAAATGTTTGATACGAACGAATAATGTGCCCATGAACATGAAAGTTGCCATTTTAAACTGTACAACAGTTCCTAAAAGCACATGGAGCAGCACGAACGTAATAAACATCAAAAGAATAGGAACACAGCACAACTACTTACTTTTTTGCAGCACTCTCCAGATCTTTCTGTACTGCTCATGTTCTCTTAATTTGAGGTCTGTCCACCGCTTCCTGAGCTGATCTTTCGATCGTCGTACCCCGAATTTCCGGTGCAGAGTTTTGACCACTTTCGCAATGATCTTGGCCTTTCTGACATTGGGGTTGGGGTAAGGTCCATACTTTCCATCATAGTCGGCCTTCTTCAGGATGTCCACCATCTCCAACATCTCCCCAAAGGACATATTTGAGGCCTTAAATCTCCTTCTGGATTGGGACGTTTCCGGATCCGGGCTTTCCTCCTCCTCCTCCTCGTTGCTATAATTAGCATGATCCTGCTGTGTATCCGCCATGTGCTCTTCCCCCACTGCACAGATCGAAAAGGGGCGGGGAATAGACTAGAAAGAACGTCAGGGGCGGGCGGAGTTACACGCATGCGCAGTGTGTATAAAGCGTAACACGTGTGCGTCTTGCGTACGATCTGTGAGCGGAGGAAGGAGCATCGGAGGCGCCGATCGTGATAACGAAGGTAAGAGCTAAACTTGCGCCTATGCTGCTTCGAAATGGAAGCCTATATTTTAACAAGATTAGGGTAGTTTGGCCTGACCTTAGGGTTTGTCTTGTGTTGTGTCTTGCAGAGAAAATGGATGGGTTCAACGACCACAATTTCCTCCCCCTGTTCATAGACAACACTTTAACTGACAATTGCGCGGTTGTGCGACGTTGCACCCAAACAAATTTGACGTCGTTTTTTCCCCCACAAATAGAGCTTTATTTTGATGATATTTAATCACCTCTGCATTTTTTTTTTGCGCTATAAACAAAAAAATGAGTGGCAATTTTGAAAAAAAAAGCAATATTTTTTACTTTTTTGCTATATTAAATATCCCAAAAAATATATAAAAAAATTAATTTCTTCCTTAGTTTAGGCCGATATGTATTCTACATATTTTTGGTTAAAAAAGATCGCAATAAGCGTACATTGATTGGTTTGCGCAAAAGTTATAGCGTCTGCAAAATAGGGGCCAGATTTATGGCATGTTTATTATTATTATTATTTTTTTTACTAGTAATGGCAGTGATCAGCAATCTTTAGTGGGACTGTGACATTGTAGCAGACAGATCGGACACTTTTGACACTTTTTTGGGACCAGTGACATTTATACAGTGCAAAAATAGCCACTGATTACTGTATAAATGTCACTGGCAGGGAAGGATTTAACACTATGGAGCAATCAAGGGGTTAAGCGTTCCCTATGGAGGTGTTTCTAACTGTGGGGGGGGGTGTAGTGACTGGAGGAGGAGACAGATTGCTGTTCCTAATCACTAGGAACAGCAGATCTGTCTATCTTCCCCTGACAGAGCAGGGATTTGTCTGTTTACATTGACAGATCCCCTTTCTGTCTCTCTCAGGAGTAATCATGGGTGGCCAACGGATATCATGGCCTCCGGCCACACGCATCCACTCCAGCATTGCACCACGGGCGTGTGCGCATGCCCCCTGGCGGCCAACATACAATGACGGTGATTCTCCCAGAAGAGCCAACTTGCTAACTTGGAGCGATCACGGGTGGCCAACAGATATCCTGGTCTCCAGCCACACGCATCCACTCCAGCGTCGCGCCGCGGGCACATGCGCATGCCCCCTGGCGGCCAACATGCAATGACAGCGCTTCGCCCAGAAGAGCAAACTTGCTGCAGTGCAACTGCGGCGGCTGGTCCTTAAGCGGTTAAAGAAAAAAATTAAAGACTGTTTTTCAGATTTTCAGACAGAACTGTAATGTATTATGTATATTACAGACTACCTTGTTAAGGGCAGGTGGCTTGATAAAAGCTACCTTAGCCTGCTTCCACTTATGCTGGCCATACAAAAACCATTTCTTTCTTCAAAAAAAATGTTAATTGTAAGAACCTTTGTTCGATTTTCTAATTGTCAGTGGAGTCAAATTTACTTTTGTTTCCAACCACAGTGACGGGAAAATTTGAAGGAGCAGAAAAGAAAACTTCTTGGTCAAAGGAATTTTCAGACAGTACATGGTTTTTGTTCAGAAATTACATTCATTTTAAAACTGAATGTTAAAAGCAAGAGAAATTTTCAAGAAAGTCCTTGACCCATTCCAAATTCACAGAGGCTGAAAAAAGCATAGATGTGAACATGTCCCATAGGAAACCACGTTAAATGAACTGTAGTGTGTAAAGCACCAAAAAATGCATAGATGTGAACCAGGCCTAATGCAGCGTACACACGGTCGGACTTTTCTATCGGACTGGTCCGACGGACCGAGTCCGGCGGACAATCCGATCGTGTGTGGGCTTCATCGGACCTTCAGCGGACTTTTCCAGATGAAAATCTGACGGACTTTAGATTTGGAACATGCTTCAAATCTTTACGTCGTGAGGGGGCGTGGCTGAACAAGCAACAAGAAGGATGTGGGGAAACTGAGCTCCGTCCAGGCAAGAAGGATCCATAGCCATCCCTGCTCTGTTTCACCCCGGTGAAGTTCCATCTTCCCGTCAGGAGTGCCCAGACACCCTTTACTACAACCCCAACGCGGTATTTGTTGGATCCAGTTTATTTAACCACTCTGGGCCCTCAACACGCTCCGTGCCTCGGACACTCGCCGCCATCTTGGGGCCTATTCAGTAGCCAGAGCCCTACCGCTCTTCCTCTCCGCGGATCTGCAGCCACAGGTGAGACCTATCTTAGTTTCCTAAACGGGCTATCACCGGCAGCCGTAGAGAACCTGGATGGCATAACATACTCACCCGGAGATCCCCTTTCCTCTGACGGCCTCCGGCGTCCCGACACCATCTTGCGACCTGCCTTTGCGATCCCCCCTGGCCTGTGGAAGTAGTGTGCAGTGAGGTGCTGTTCTACTCCCTCCTCAGCTGACTCCCCTAACAGCGCTGGGACATTTTCCTATCGCAGAGGCCTGAAATTTAAACTGTATAGAGACACACAGGGCCTGCACGGATCAGTACTCACACGGCTGGCTACGGCCGTCAGGAAAGTCCGCGGCTCCGGCTTACTCCTGGAGGTCGGCGGCCATCTTGGTACTCCAAATACTCCCCATCTCAACCTGTGCCATTATATTGTACACACAGCTCATGTTTTCCCACACTTTGAGAAAGCTGACTCACCTAATCCTTTAACAGTCACTGAAGTGATCATACTAATGACTGCATAAGATTATTTACCAATCACATCAGTGTTATGAAGTATGCACAGCACTAAGCTAATGTGAGTGAGGTGTGCCCTGTACAGCTATCGGTCCTACAATTTCCAGTGATGCCCGCCAAGATGCCTAAACCCCATCCAGCACCCGGTAAAAAATCGTGTAAAAGGTCTCTATCTCTGCCAGTCTCTGCAGGCTCCATTCAGCAATACTTAGCCAACGCACAAGGTGATCAGGCTAGAACCTCTAGACCGAGCGTCTCCCCTTCATCTCACATAGCCTCTGCAAGGGGGAGCTCTCCGGCCTCCTCATATTGTTCGGATCTAATAGACGATCCCGGATCCCCTGCTGGGTCCGAAATGTCATCGCTAATGAGCGGTCTCAAAAAAGAACTCGCTGGTATGTTCCACAGCTTGGAAAAATCTATTAAGAAAGAGATAACCGCTGTGAGAGCTGATATGCCACACATCTTGGTCAGAGTGGAGGAAACGGAACAACGGCAGGACTCACATGCTCTAGCCATAAAGGAACTGCAGGACACTGTTACTCAGCTAGCATTTGCCCACCGTGCCTCTCTATATAAACTTGAGGAGCTCGAGAACCGTAACCGTAGAAATAATATACGTGTCAGAGGTCTGCCTGAAGCAACCGGAGATAATGACCTTGAACCATCAATACGAGGTATTTTTAATACCATCCTGGGCAACCCTGTTACTGATCCGCTGCGCTTCGACCGTGTGCATAGAGCTCTGCAACCCCGTAATGCTAACTCGGACCAGCCCCGAGACGTCATTTGTCGCTTGCACTATTTTGAGGATAAAAACACCATCATGGCAAAGATGCGGAGCTTGCCTAACATAGACTTTGACGGGGCTGTAATCACCGTATTCCCAGATCTTTCCAAGGATACTTTGGACCGCCGCAGAGCCCTAAAGCCGCTTCTTGAACACTTACGATCGGACGGGATGATGTATAGATGGGGTTTCCCTGCCTGCCTGATTGCTACAAAACATGGCCGTTCCCATACACTGAGGTTCCCGGAGGAACTCCCAGTTTTCTTGCAAGATCTAAATCTCCCACCCGTGGAGCTTCCAGGCTGGCAGGACCCAATCCCCAAATTCTCGAATCAAGTGGATCCACTGTGGAGGAAAACCCCTTCAAAGAAAAGGCGTACCTCACTCCCAGGCTCCTCACAAAAGCATGGATGAGCTGTGAATTTCTCATCCAGTATCATTCTACCAACACAGATGCACAATCTCATACATTTGTCTTTTACAAAGTCAGTTTTCAGCTTGGTTTTATCCACTTTTTCCGGACTATACTTTGCTAAAGCCGCCCTGCCATTTGCTCGGCCACTGGGGCTTTTTTTTTTCCCACTCTTACATGACTATATTTAGCTGTAGCTGACATGTCCCTGGACTGGCCACTGCTCTCATGTTTTTCTCCCTTTTTTGTGTTCTTCTTTCGTTTTTTTGTTTTTGTTTTTTTTTTATCTGGTTGCCGCACCAGTTTAGTTTAAGCATATATCGCCTTGCAGGATCCATACCGTCTTTATTTAGGTTTTTCCTGTTTGCATAACCTTCTTATTTCACTGGAACTAATTGTTCACTTATAGTTATAAGTTATTTGTTATTTACAGGCCGTGTGCTGTCGGGGTATGCTTCTCTCACCCACGTTCCCTTACAGCGTTTCCCTGTCCCCCTCCCCTTTTGGGGTTAGCAATTGCGAGCGGTCGTAAAGGTGCTTTATTCAATCTCTGTTCAGAGATCTGAATGGCTGCTCGTTCTCTCTCTCCCCAACGGGACCACTGCAGATTTCTGCGTGTTATACAAATGTTTTCCACAAGTTCATTAATTCATGTGTGTGTGATCTCTACATATGTTCATTCCTCTCTCCTTCTCCTTTTTTTTCTTTCCACTCTATCCTCATCTCCCCCCCCCTCCTCTCCCCCCCTCATGTTGGCATGCATGGAAAAGTAAGCTGAAAGACCCTACTTTGCTCTAACAATGGCTACGTCAATGATTACTTCATACAATGTTAGGGGTCTTAATGTTGCCGCAAAAAGGCACCAAATACTACGTGAATTGAAGCAATCTGCATGCTCCATTGCCTTTCTTCAAGAAACGCATTTAACCCACACAACATCTGTTAAATTGACCTCACCCCACTTTCCGCAATGGTATTACAGCTTATCAGACACCAACAAAGCTAAGGGAGTAGCTATTGGGTTCAGTGGTAGTGTTTCTTTTCGCTTGTCTGATATGTTAGCGGACGATCATGGTCGCTTTCTTTTCCTTAGGGGCTTCATAGGCAACACCCAGTGTACTCTTGCAAATGTCTACTGCCCAAACCAGAATCAGCCTACTTTTTTCTCACAAATCCTAACTAAATTGTCACATTTTGCCAAGGGTCTTATTATTCTAGCGGGAGACATTAATATGCCTCTAGACCCGACAATAGACACGTCCCAAGGCCGCTCTAATATCTAATTTAAACGCCTGAAATTTGTCAAAAAGAGGCTTCTAGACCTTCAATTAGTGGATGTTTGGCGCATACTCCATCCCAAAGAGAGAGATTACTCGTATTTCTCCACAACACACCAATCATACTCTAGAATAGACAACATATTCCTAGATCACTTCCATCTCCCTCTCTTAAAGTCTACACATATTGGCACTGCATCTATCTCGGATCACGCACCTGTTTCAATGAAGTTGCCCTCAATAACTTGTCGCACTAATAACTGGAAACTTAATGACTCTCTTCTCTCTAATGAAGCCGAGGTTTCCATGTTATCCTCCGCTTTGTCACAATACTTTAAAGAAAACAAACCTTCGGACACCTCTCCCTCCATTGTGTGAGAAGCTCATAAGGCTACAGTACTATCAGAGGTCGTTTCATTGAGCTTGGTGCAAGAAAGAAAAGGGAGCATGGTCAACAAATTAAACAGGTCTTACAACAAATAGCTGATCTCGACAAACAGCACAAACTTTCCCTGCATATTGAGCACCTTCAATCCCTCACACTTAAGCGAGAGGAATTGAAGGCCCTTCTCAATATAGACACTAAGAGGAAATTTCAGCGCTTATCACAGAAATTTTATGAATGGGGGAACAAACCAAGTAAAATACTTGCTAGATCACTAAAAGTTAAGCAGTCGCAGTCATTTATTTCCAAAATCAAACTTTCAACAGGAGAACTTGCTCATGCAACTCCAGACATTGCTAAGGCTTTCAGAGAATTTTACGCAGACCTATACAATGTCAAAAATGATTTATCTTCTCTACCTCAGAAAGAGCGTCATAGCCTCATGCTCTCTTATTTGAAAAACGCCTACCTAAATTGCCTGTATCCGCCCTTAAGGAAATCGAAGCGGATTTCTCGGTTGAGGAATTCCAGGCCGTGTTGAAATCTTCCCCCTCAGGTAAAGCACCTGGTCCTGACGGGTTCACTATTTTATATTACAAAACATTTAGCAACATTTTGCTCCCCCGCCTCACAGCATATGCAAACTCAATCTCTAACTCTTCAGGCTTACGTCCAGAATCTCTCTCTACTCACATCACAGTCATTCCCAAACACGACAAGGACCCCACCCTCTGTAACAGTTTTAGGCCGATCTCATTAATAAATACTGACATTAAGTTATTCGCCAAAGTAATGGCAAATCGTCTACTCCCTCTACTACCCAGTTGGATCTCCGCAGATCAATCGGGTTTCATACCCACTAGAGAAACTAAGGATAACTCCCTTAGAGCGATCTCCCTAATCCAATATGTACGACGGTCTGCCCAGCCCACCCTTCTCCTTTCCACTGACGCTGAAAAAGCTTTTGATAGGGTGGACTGGGACTATCTTAAGATGACCTTATGACATTTTGGATTAGGACCTAAGATGTTTCATCGTATCTCTTCCCTTTACTCTAATCCCACGGCCCAAATTCGAATAAACGGGACGTTGAGTGACCCTTTCGTCCTTCATAATGGTACCAGGCAGGGTTGCCCCCTGTCCCCCTTCCTCTTTGCTATTACCTTAGAACCCTTCCTAGCTACAATTAGGCATATTGTTAATATTCAAGGCATACAAGTAGGTAACCGCTCCCATAAATATGCAGCGTATGCTGACGACATACTATTTTTTATTCAGCAGCCGCGCATCTCAATACCTAATTTAATGTCGGCATTTTCCACCTTTCAATCAATCTCTAACTTTAAAATAAATCTCTCCAAATCCAAAATCTTAAACATAAATAACCCCAGATCTGAGGCTCTCTCCCTGAAACCCCTTTTTCCCTTTAGATGGGAACCGAAACATCTAAAATACCTAGGTATCTCAAAAAAGAGAACCAGAAAAATGATCTGTAAAGCAGTTCATCAACGAGGACCCATTAACATATAGATTATAATTCTTTATTAGTTATCAAAAAGAGTCAAACAAGTATAAAAAGACAAACTATGTTCCAGATAACTCCTCCACATCAGAAAACAGCTACTTTCAACATATAATTAAAAATAAGACTGACGTCTTAGGGGACTTGGGTGGCCACCATACCTATTGTACACCTCTCTCATTCACAGCAGCCATACACATGCAGACAACAATTTCCCGAAACCCTTATGCGATCTGTTTTTTTGATTGTCCAGAAAAAACTCCAGTTAAAACATAGTTACGGCATCAATTGGGTATGCATAGTGGAATTATTTGCCTGCATGGAGTGGTTATAGTAGAGATGAATCAATAATCCATTAACAAATAAAAAGTTCCCGGCTGGATTTGAATGCAGTGCGGTGCCAAGCCGTGTAGCCGGACAGCAAATAGTCCTTTAAGCTTCTGTTTTATCCCCGGTGTAAATATAGACAACACTGGTTACGATGTATTCACTCCCCAAAAGAAAAGATAAGAGATGTTTGAAGCTCACCCATAAGAGGTCACAGGATAGTAGATTTCCTCTCCTATTGCAGACTACAGTCCGTTTCACAATCTCCTCGCTCACTGGGAAACACTGCGCTTGCGTCTGGGTTGTTTGATTCAGCCTCACAGCCTACGGTGAGCAGCAGGGATCACTTCCAACAAGCAGGCAGTGTTCAGGAGCTGATACGGAGCATATTGTGGAGAGCAGTATCCGGATTCAAGGGTGGTTAATGAGTGGGGAAGGTCCTTTCAACAGATGCTTCATGCTGTGTGATTGCCGGCAGTTGAGCAATGCACAGTTTAATGGAGAGGGTTCTAGGTATATGCGTACAGCCAGAGGTCCCTGTCACCACAAGCACGGTGGTGCGATGCTTACGCGTTTCGCCTGGTCACAGGCTTCCTCAGAGCATATTGATGCTCTGAGGAAGCCTGTGACCAGGCGAAACGCGTAAGCACCGCACCACCGTGCTTGTGGTGACAGGGACCTCTGGCTGTACGCATATACCTAGAACCCTCTCCATTAAACTGTGCATTGCTCAACTGCCGGCAATCACACAGCATGAAGCATCTGTTGAAAGGACCTTCCCCACTCATTAACCACCCTTGAATCCGGATACTGCTCTCCACAATATGCTCCGTATCAGCTCCTGAACACTGCCTGCTTGTTGGAAGTGATCCCTGCTGCTCACCGTAGGCTGTGAGGCTGAATCAAACAACCCAGACGCAAGCGCAGTGTTTCCCAGTGAGCGAGGAGATTGTGAAACGGACTGTAGTCTGCAATAGGAGAGGAAATCTACTATCCTGTGACCTCTTATGGGTGAGCTTCAAACATCTCTTATCTTTTCTTTTGGGGAGTGAATACATCGTAACCAGTGTTGTCTATATTTACACCGGGGATAAAACAGAAGCTTAAAGGACTATTTGCTGTCCGGCTACACGGCTTGGCACCGCACTGCATTCAAATCCAGCCGGGAACTTTTTATTTGTTAATGGATTATTGATTCATCTCTACTATAACCACTCCATGCAGGCAAATAATTCCACTATGCATACCCAATTGATGCCGTAACTATGTTTTAACTGGAGTTTTTTCTGGACAATCAAAAAAACAGATCGCATAAGGGTTTCGGGAAATTGTTGTCTGCATGTGTATGGCTGCTGTGAATGAGAGAGGTGTACAATAGGTATGGTGGCCACCCAAGTCCCCTAAGACGTCAGTCTTATTTTTAATTATATGTTGAAAGTAGCTGTTTTCTGATGTGGAGGAGTTATCTGGAACATAGTTTGTCTTTTTATACTTGTTTGACTCTTTTTGATAACTAATAAAGAATTATAATCTATATGTTAATGGGTCCTCGTTGATGAACTGCTTTACAGATCATTTTTCTGGTTCTCTTTTTTGTGATGTCTTGATTAAGTTCAGAGGACAATCTCCCCATGCTCGGAGTTAATATCTCCGTTCATTACCGGGGTTGATAAAACACACAGGTGCTCTAATTTGAGTGGGCAGTGGATAAGCCCTTGTTTAAACTCATATGCACCTGTAAAAAACAAGGCTTGGTCTTTGATCCTTCCCTCTTTCGTTATACCTAGGTATCTACCTCACTTCTAATCCCCATTCTCTTTTTCAGCATAATTATATTCCCTTACTAAACAAGATCAGGAATGACTTATGGAATTGGTCCAGCTTATCACACACCTGGCTAGGGAAAATAAATATCATTAAAATGAATATTCTACCTCGTATCCTCTTTATTTTTCAAATGCTCCCACTGGGTGTGCCTGTAGGTTTCTTCCCCATTTTGCAAACCTTGATCTCCCGCTTTCTTTGGAAGAACAGCCATCCCAGAATTTCTAGAGAGCTACTGTTTCACCCCAAACTTCTGGGAGACTGGCACTTCCAAATTTTAAGGCTTACTATCAGACGGTTGTTTTATCCAGGTTGGCTGATTGGAAATATGCTTTTAACTCGTAATTGTGGGTTCAACTAGAGTACTTTTTGAGTAATGTGGATCTCTCAGTAGTCCCATGGATACCCTGCTCTTGCAAGAATCTTGACCAAACTACCTCAGCACTCACAATATCTTCATTGGATATATGGGATGCCTTACATAAGAAATTTTCGTGGGGTTATGATTCTCCTTTGATGCCTCTCCTCAACCACAAATATTTTTTACCAGGTCTACTAGACCCAGGTTTTAAATCATGGGGTTCAGCAGAGCCTATCCTACTACACCATGTTCTCATTGGCAACACACTCAAACCATTAAATATGATTCTTGACCCTAAGCCCCCCACGTTTATGGATAAATGGAGATTCCACCAACTACAACGCTTCTTAAGTTCCCTTTCCCACCCGCTTAGAGGTTTACAAGGATTAAATAGCATAGAAGAGATATTTTACCCAAAGGACCCCCCTTTACATGGCATATCTCTATTCTATAAAGCTCTTATTGCTCTTCAAACTTCTGCCTCACCACCTTTCCTAGCTAAGTGGGAAATTGATCTAGACTCCCCTCTCACAGACAAAAGAAAGGATAAGGTCCTACAATTAGCCCACACTTATTCCATTGCCTCAAAAATGGCAGAGGTCAACTATAAATCACTTACCATGTGGCACTACACCCCAGCTAGACTACACCAAATGTTCCCCTCCAGCTCCCCGTTATGTTGGAGGAACTGTGGGAACAAAGCCACTCATGCACATGTCTGGTGGTTTTGCCCACTCATTCGACCCTTTTGGGATACCATTTGTAATCTGATTCTACAGATTTCGGAGGTCAATTTACCCAATGATCCATGGACTGTTCTTTTCCATGCCACAAAAGCCCCCATAGGCTCATATAAATGCTCACTCATTCCCCACCTATTGAACACCGCCAGAGCTTTAATTCCTACTCTATGGGGCCAATCAACAACCCCGTCTATAAAAGTCTGGCTTCAAAAGGTAGATGAAGTTCATCTCATGGAAAACATTACCCACAACATTAAAGGTACTTCCAAGAAGCACTCGTTAACTTTGGCACCCTGGGTAAAATTCCAATCCACTTCCTCCTATAAGGATATTATAATGCAAACCCCTTAAGTTTATCAATTTAAGATTGGCTGAATACATTTCAATATTTCACTATTTCTCAACATATTGACATGCATGCCAACAATTCCCCCCCATCCCCCTACCCTCCCCAATTTACCCCATACCCTCTCTTCTATCCCTTTTTTTATTTCCTTTCCTTTCATATATTCTTATTTGTCTCCCCTTTTCTATTCTTTCTTTCTTCTTTATTTTCAAATTAAAGTAATGTTTTCTCTTCATCTATGTTCTGTTTCATATGCACAAATAGATAGAAGCCTTTGTTTATTTAGTCGCTCATATTTTCCGTTTGTATTTCTAAAGGTACTTATAAATTTTCGGACAAACGTTGTAGATTTGTGTGCTTTGAAACTTATGTTGTTTTCTTTTTAAGACTGTATCTATTTTGTGATATATGTATATCTTTTATCTATTTTTCTTTAATAAAAATGTATTAAACAAAAAAAAAAATCTTTACGTCGTAACTCCGCCGGACCCAGAAATCCGCTAGTCTGTATGCTAGTCCGACGGACAAAAACCGATCCTAGGGCAGCTATTGGCTACTGGCTATCAACTTCCTTATTCTAGTCTGGTGTACGTCATCACGTACGAATCCGTCGGACTTTGATGTGATCTTGTGTAGGCAAGTCCTTCATTAAAATCTCCATCGGAAGTCCATCAAAAGTCTGTTGAAAGTCCGTCGGAAAGTCCGTCAGACCAGTCCGGTCGAAAAGTCCGCCCGTGTGTACGCGGCTTTAGGCGTTTAGTAGCAGCAGCATACTTTTTTTAGTATCACCTGTCATAATGGGGTTAAAAAAACTAAAATTAGCCCTTTATAGTACAAAAAGAGCAGATAATCACTACTATAAAGGGTTCATTCATACTGTGAAACAGTGAAAGTAATAATATATATTACTTATATCATATATACAATAATAAATACACCCAGAAGTAGGATATATGGGCATTTAAAATAGGATTCAGATATGAAGCTATATGACGGGTGGAAGGGAGATATAAATCTTATGCCGCGTACACATGGTCGGACTTTTCGGCTACAAAAGTCCGACAGCCTGTCCGACAGACTTTCGACGGACTTTTGTCGGACTTGCGGCAGACTTTCTTACGAACGGACTTGCCTACATACGATCACACAAAAGTCAGACGGATTCGTACGTGATGACGTGCACCGGACTAAAATAAGGAAGTTGATAGCCAGTAGCCAATAGCTGCCCTAGCATGGGTTTTTGCCCGTCGGACTAGCACACAGACGAGCAGATTTCTGGGTCCGGCGTAGTTACGACGTAAAGATTTGAAGCATGTTTCAAATCTAAAGTCTGTCAGATTTGCGGCTGGAAAAGTCAGCTAAAAGTCCGCTAAAAGTCCGGGGAAGCCCACACACGATCGGATTGTCAGCCAGCTTTAGTCCGTCGGCGTCCGTCGGACTTTTGTAGACGAAAAGTCCGGCCGCGTGTACGCGGCATTATATATTAAAGTGGTACCAAAAGCTGAGACTTTTTTCATTGATAGGATCATTTTATATATAATGCACAATACTGGTAAACGTTTACTTTAAATGTAATTGTAATGCCTTATATTACCTCCAGTCTGTCAGCCTCCACCTTCTCTGGGTTCAGATGCTGATCTTCCCTGCACAGAGTCTTTAACCACTTAAGGACTGAACCTACTTTCTGAGATTTGTTGTTTACAAGTCAACAGTTTTTTTTTGCTAGAACCCCCAAACATTATACTTTTTTTTTCTAACACACTAGAGAATAAAATGGCAGTTGTTGCAATACTTTCTGTCACACCGTATTTGCGCAACGGTCTTACAAGTGCACTTTTTTTGGAAAAAATATATTTTTTTGGATTAAAAAATAAAACATCAGTAAAGTTAGCCAAATTTTTTCTATATCTTGAAAGATAATGTTACGCCGAATAAATTGATACCCAACATGTCACGCTTCAAAATTGTGCCCGCTCGTGGAGTGGGGACAAACTTTTACCCTTAAAAATCTCCATAGGCGACGTTTAAAAAATTGTATAGGTTGCATGTTTTGAGTTACAGAGGAGTTCTAGGGCTAGAATTATTGCTCTCGCTCTACCGATCACGGCAATACCTGACATGTGTGGTTTTAACACCATTTTCATATGCGGGCGCTACTTACATATGCATTCGCTTCTGCACGCGAGCTCGGTGGGACGGGGCGCGTTTAAAAAAAAAATGTCTTATTTATTTTACCTTTTAGTTTTACACTGTTCTTTTAAAGAAAAATTGTGCCACTTTTATTCCTATTACTAGGAATGTAAACATCCCTTGTAATAGAAAAAAAAGCATGACAGGACCTCTGAAATATGAGATCTGGGGTCAAAAAGACCTCAGATCTCATATTTACACTAAAATTACCTAAAAAAAATGGCACTTTAAGAGTTATGAGCGGAAGTAACGTTTTGACGTCGCAATGGTATGGAAATGGGTGGGGGCCATCTTCCCCTCACTCGTCTCCATACCCAGGAAGGAGAAGGATCAGATCACCTCCGCCGCTACTGACGGGTCCGGTAAGCAGCAGAGGGCACTGGAGAGCGGCAGGAGGGGGTCCCTCTCCCGCCGCCGATAAAAGTGATCTTGCGGCTAATCCGCCACAGAGACCACTATTATCGGAAACTGGACCGCCCGCCGAAGAAGGGGATATCAGCTAGCTGCGCCATGAGCCGAACACCCCCAGTTCGGTTCGCACCAGAACCTGCGAACAGACCAAAAGTTTGTGCGAACTTTAGCACCCCATTAAAGTCTATGGGACTCGAGCGTTTGAAATCAAGAGTGCTAATTTTAAAGGCTAATATGCAAGTTATTGTCCTAAAAAGGGTTTGGGGACCCGGGTCCTGCCCCAGGGGACATGTATCAATGCAAAAAAAAGTTTTAAAAATGGCCGTTTTTTCGGGAGCAGTGATTTTAATGATGCTTAAAGTAAAAAAATATAAGTGAAATATTCCTTTAAATATCGTACCTGGGGGGTGTCTATAGTATGCCTGTAAAGTGGCACGTGTTTCCCGTGCTTAGAACAGTCCCTGCACAAAAAAGGAAAATTGTATCATACTTACTGTAATTTTCCTTTCCTGATTCCAGTCCATGGCAGCATACTAGTGATAGGCTCCACCTTTCTCCCCTCCCTCAGGACCAATGATATAGCATAAATTAAAGGCCAGTTAGGCCCCGCCCCATTCTTCGTAATTAGCTAGATACCGAAACGCACAAGGATGGGTCCGTATGCTGCGTGGATTGGCGTCAGGAAAGGAAAATTACGGTAAGTATGATACAATTTTCCGTTTTCCTGACGCCACCATGGCAGCATACTAGTGATACATATCCTAGCTGACAGGGTGGGTCTACTTAACAAACCAAAATAATTATTTTATATATATTATATATATATATATATATTTTCAAATGGGACAGAAGACTGAACAGTCATTCCTCCGAAGCAGTCATTCCCCCGAAGCCCACTGATGACAAGGCAACCAGATGTATTCTGTAAAGGTTGAAAGAGTATGCTGGGAAAAGCATGCCACTTTCCTGTAGAATGAATTCATAGATGCTTTCAACTGGGCCGCCTATGAGGCCTCAACCCCTCTGGAAGAGGATGCATCCTGCCACTGAAGGAGGCTCACGACCCATTCCCCATCTGCACAACCAATCTTGCTAAAGTCCAGGAGGGAACCTCTCTTGCCTGATGAATTCTATCTGGAACAGTGATAGACTTATCATATGAACTGAAAAGAGCAATTGTGGACAGAAACTTCTTTCAAGCTCTGGGAATGACCAATTTGTGTGGTTTTCTTGCTTGAATGTCTGGAAAGTTAGGCAATGCACAGGTGATTGATAGATGGAGGGCTGTCACTACCTCTGATATAAGCTGAACTACAGGATGCAGCTCTACTCCTGTAACAAAAGCAATATGCTTTTCTGAAGCTCTAAGGGCTTGAAACTCAAACCGACTTCTGTTTGACGATTTGCACTAAATACTGGTGGTTAGTAAGCGTTGTCTTAAACTGAACACTGCCCTGTTGGAGTAAACAGTTGAAATAAACCCCAACAGCATCAAAAGATTTTAATTGTGAAAGATTCTCTCTCGCGGTTGATGAAACCTCCTGACTGTCTTCAAAATTTTTCAAACTAAAGGGCCTTTGGCCAAATTAAACCTTGTTCTTGCTGACACCTGCAACCTCAAAAGAGTATAGGGTAAGGTCCATGTCCAATCTGACCTACAAGAAGACCAGAACAGCTGTCACCAGAGGAGCAGTAAGAATAATATCTTGCAGGAAATCCGAGTGTTAATTACCTCCCTGAAACCCTCTAAGGCCCCAGGTCCAGACGGATTTACTGCCACATATTATAAGAATTTTTCAGGGCTGCTGATCCCTCATTTAGAAAAACTTTTTAACCACGTACTGAAAGGTCACACCTTCCCAGAGGATATGCTGCTGGCGAACATGTCCCCAATACCCAAGCCAAACAAAGATCATTCTCTCCCCCAAAATTACCGTCCTATTTCGGTCATAAATAATGACTTGAAGCTTTTTGGCCGTCTCTTAGCTGATAGGCTCTCGGCTATAATCCCCAAGCTGATATCCCTGGATCAGACAGGTTTTATCCCCACGAGGCAAATCACGGATAATATTAAATTGGCCTCAAATATAATTCAAGATGCAGAATTATACTCCAGAAAAGTCCTACTGCTGAGCCTAGATGTACATAAGGCATTTGATAGCATGACCTGGCCATACTTAGAATCCGTCCTGTCCAAATTTGGGTTTCAGGGAGAGTTTGTACATGGGTTCAGAGCCCTATACCATCACCCTCGCACACGCATAAAACTCCCGGGCTGTACCTCAGAGTACTTCACACTTGGCCGGGGGACCAGGCAGGGATGTCCCCTATCCCCTTTGCTCTTCGCTTTGGCGATTGAGCCTTTGGCCAGAGCGATCTGCGTGAACCCTAACATTAGTGGGTATGTGAAGGGGAATCAAGAGTATAGGCGGACAACGTACTCCTTTTTCTATCAGACCCAGTGGTCTCTTTGCCAAACCTGATCCTCACCTTAAACATCTTCCATGCCCTGTCGGGCCTGGGGGTCAACCTGTCAAAATGTGCTGCACTTTCAATCAACATTCCGCAAAATACACTGATAGGAATCCAATCGAGTTTTGGCTTTACGTTGTGCGGGGATACATTGCCATACTTGGGGATCAAGCTTGCCACCTCTCTCCAAAAATTATACTTTGCAAATTACCCTCAGGTATTTACCCGTATTAAACAACTACTGCGCATGTGGGCTAAATACCACATTTCATTTTTGGGTTGGATACAGGCCGTCAAGATGTTCATACTTCCTAAGCTCCTTTTTAATTTTAGATCCCTACCTCTATATGTTTCCCGCCAAACCATAGAAAATTTTCAAAAGGAGGTTAATGCCTTTGTCTGGCAAGATAAGAAACCCCGGTTGAATAAAAAACTTCTCTATCGGCCAGCGCTGAAGGGGGGCCTGGGACTACCGCATTTGTGGCTATTTTATGTTTCAGCCAGACTGGTGCAAATGGCACAGTGGCACTCCCCTTCGAGTAATGTCCCATGGCTTCAGTTTGAGGGAACTTCGGTGGACCCTTATTACCTTCCGGGTCTCCTCTGGTGGATAAAGTTAGGCCCAAAGACCTAATACCATTGAATGGACTAGTGGGCCAATCTCTACAGTTATGGTCATTATATAAAAAATCATATGCCCTAGTTCCACACTGCCCAGGTTTGGCCTCATTCTTGGGAGACCCCAGGTTCCCGGCAGCTTATAACACACCTAAAATTTTTCCCTCTGGACACAGAAAGACTTAACCACCTTTGAGGCCCTAACCCAGATACGCCCCTTTAGCTCCTTTGCCCTCTTGCAGGAACAGCATGACCTACCTAGGACAGAATTTTATAAATACTTGCAGATAAGGCATTTCTATGCTACTCACTATCAAAAGGAGGGGCCTAGTGCATCTAACATGTGTGAACAACTATGTCGGTCCTCCTCCAGGGATAAAGGTACTATTTCTATTATATACCAATACCTTATTGAACACGACCTCCCCTTGAAGTCGCAAGCAATGCTTGGCTGGGAGGTAGAAACCAGCCTAGAGATATCCCCCGAGGACTGGACTGATATGGTGGAGAATTTGAGAAGATGCACGAAATCCTTGGCGATAAGGGAAACTGTAGTAAAACTCCATACAAGATGGTATTATACCCCCGCTAGATTGAACAAATTCAATCCCCTGGTCCCGGGGAGCTGCTTCCGGGGTTGTCTGGATAGAGGCACACACCTCCATATTTTTTGGAGCTGTAAGGCCCTCCAACCTTTATGGCAGAGTATAACCAATAAAGTAACTCAAATTACAGGAACTCAATATACTATAACATGTAAGATGGGCCTTCTCTTTGCAGACCTTCCTAGGGCCGCTCCCCCGGCTCAGAAACTAGCCCATACGCTCTTCAGTGCAGCACAATGGGCGATAGCCTTGCACTGGAGGTCGCAGACGGTTCCATGGGACCAGGTTCTAAGACGCATGGAGGCGATCCGGATAATGGAAAGAATCCATCATACGCTGATGGATACTATGCCAGTTTTTGAAAGAAAGTGGGCCCCCTGGTCATCCTTGGATCTTTGAGGTCCAGGGAATGTTGATTTACATATGTATGGTATCTCAAAGTTAGTATATCAGAGCCCTCCTCCCCTCTCAAATTGATTCATTTACTTCTTCCCCCTCTTTGCTTTTCCTTTTCCCTTTTTCTTTGTTATCTCTTATGGTTTTACGTAAGTGACACCCTTGGGATATGCCTCTAACACAACAATCGTAGTTTCAGGTACCAGATAGGGCAGTCATTTTCGTTTGTTAATGTTATTAATGCAACTTGTATTCTATTTTGTATGATATATGTTTATCACCAGATTATTCTATAATTGAGTACAAGCATTGTATACATGTCCATAACTTGTAATTTGAATGTTTGACTCTTTTTATTTTTTTTTCAACAAAATAAAAAAACTTTGGTAAACAAAAAAAAGAATAATATCCTGCCATGCAAAAAAGAAAAAAACACAAGTTTGTTCTAGATCTTGGCATAGAGGCTGTTAGTAGAGTGCCTTTCGCACCCCCCAAAGTAGAGCTCACTCTTGGAGCTACTTTGGAGCAATCTAGGTTCTGCGGCTTCCCCTTCCTGCCATTATGCTTGCATCTCTGGTATGTGCATGTGTGAAGGGGAATCGACTTCTATATTCTGAAGTGGGTAGCCAGGAAGCACCAAGACTCCTATGGTCAGAATGGAGGGGTGGTCGTGACTACCATGCTCATTCTTGACAGCTTCCAGAGGAATTTCATTACGAGAAAAGTTGGGGAAAAACATATACAGTAGGCTTGATTGCAAATTCATGGAGAAACTCTGCTTCTGTTCTCTGCTTTGGGGAGCGGAAACCGAGTCAGACCTCTTCTTACATTGGCATTTGCTGTGAGAAGCAAAGAAGCCTGTCTGTGGTAGGCCACCTGTGGACAAGCCTCTCCCTCATGCTCTGGCAAGCTTGCATGATGGACAGTATGTCTGTGTTTTCCAGTCCCCTAGGAGGTAAATTGCTTCCGGAATTTGCTGGTGATCTTCCTACCCAGACATTCTGGGTTCTACATCTCTCAATAGCATATTGCCACAAGATCCTCCCTGGAGCTGAAAATACACAATTGCTGTCCTGTTGTTCAACCGCAAGATGACTGGTCACCCTTGATTCTGTGTATCAAGGTCAAAGTGATAAAAAAAGGCTATAGAAAAACGAAAAAAAGTAGTACTCTTGCGCACTGGTGTGTTAGCTAAAAAAGTTCAAGAAGGACTATGGACTTCGGCTTTGCTGCTCCCGAAGGATGGGATTATCCTAATAGTGAAAAACAAAGAAAGAAACAAGAGAGCGCACCAGCCTAGCGCATTATCCTTGGCAAGTTTAATAGATTAAAAACAAGGTAAAAAGCTACTCACAAAAGTCGCAGGTAAAATTGCATATCGAACGCACAAAGGCAATAGTTCCAGTGGTAGGCAGCTGTCCAGGTCCCAGGAGGGAGGCACACGGACCGCCGCTGGCTTACGCGTTTCAAAGGATTGACCTTCTTCCTCAGAGCCTCTGAGGAAGAAGGTCAATCCTTTGAAACGCGTAAGCCAGCGGCGGTCCGTGTGCCTCCCTCCTGGGACCTGGACAGCTGCCTACCACTGGAACTATTGCCTTTGTGCGTTCGATATGCAATTTTACCTGCGACTTTTGTGAGTAGCTTTTTACCTTGTTTTTAATCTATTAAACTTGCCAAGGATAATGCGCTAGGCTGGTGCGCTCTCTTGTTTCTTTCTTTGTTTTTGATAAAAAAAGGCTGCCTGACCTTCCAGCGCTTTCGAGACTACCTTCCTTGGCTAGCAATCTCCGCTTGCCTTGACCGACAGACCCTCGCAGTGCACCTTCCAGGCTGTCTTACCGATATGATTCATCACATTGATCCAGTCAGATGGTTCGTGACATCCTCAAGGTCTTTCCATCACCGTGGACCGCTATAAATACTGCGTGACACTGACCATAGCTGCGCCGGATCCTGTTTCCTCCGTTTTAGTTGAAACTAGCACCAGTGCCCATGCACCCAAGGAATCATCGTTATGAATGACAACATTACGACCAGGAGGCTGAGACACCTAGAAGTCATCCAGGAAGTAGAGGCATCTGAGTATAGCATTGCCTTGGCCAGGCACTAGGTCGCGACTATTGCTGCTTCCGCAGTGAAATTTGCCGATACATCTTGGTCGGGTCCCAAGATATCAGCCCTAAGGATTTCCTCCCCAACCATATCCTGGGAGCAGAAACCCAAAGTACCCGTCACCAAGGTAAGGGCCTCTATTGAGTGGCAGGCCCTTCCCAGCCGCCACCCTATTGGACAACAGCTGGTCCCACGGTAGGCATGGATTTCAGCGATGCTATATCCACCTTGAATTAAACCAGTTTCCTAATGGAAAAGTGATTGCTCATTAAAAGGGTAAATATGACTTTGTCTTTTAACCCATGTAATGGTCTGCATGACTGCCTGGATATACAGTTCTCCAAAGAAAAACTGACACCAAGTAGCTCCAGATCTTCCTCTGGTGCAAGGGAGCTAAAATCATTTTCAGGATGCGCCCCCTCCTCAGGAGTACTGAGAGGATGAGTGATCCATGAGGCAGGTTATTCTGCTAGTGGCTAGACCCGCAACAAAGGGGCTGGCTAGCTAGAGTAATTACAGTGAGTTTAAAACAGAAGTTTTGTGCCACCTTATAAGTAATAAGGACATTCGGTATTACCTGTCAGCAGCAAACTTCAACCAGGCCGACTTTATTCACCAGCCTTCTGGGCATAGGCACTGTGCCACAGGTCCTGCAGGACTCTTGTTGGGGTGCTGGGTCTGGGAAAGAAGAGATAAGACGTTTTCCTTGGAACCTCTCTCCTGAGTGGGAGTGGCATCCGAGCTATGCTTCTCTGAAGAACGTCCGCCTTTCTATGGCCTCTGGCTCTGGCCTTCGAGAGCGTGGGCGCGCGGAGCTGAAGCAAATCAAAGCAATCCGCATGAGAGGGCACTCTGTTCCTGAAAACTTACCGACACGGTGGTCCCCACCTAAGTGTTGAGGGTCTTTTGTATGGGTGGTGACTGATTCTCGAACCGTGGAGAAATGGGACGACCAGCTGAGAGACTAACAGCCGCAGAAAGACAGAGAAGAGGAAAAATAGATAAGGCAACAGCGACATCACTTCTCCCTCTATTATATCTAAATATATACATACACATATATACATCTACACACTCTCTCCTTTCCCTTTTTTTTTGAAAAAAACAATATGCATGCATATATAAATACATGCACATACCGGTCCATATAACACCCCCCCCCACATGCATACATACCAACCAACATAAGAACACACACATATATACACAAACATATACATAAACATATATACACACTGCAGAGGGTCAGCCTGGGGCAGGGTTAAGAAGAGGTTAATCGAAGAGGGCAGGTATTTCCCCTTCAGACCTGCTTATTGTCAGCTGGGCTGAAAGTCTCAGAGAGGAGCTGCTTGAGTAGGAGAGAGAGACAGCAGCATGCTGTGTGAAAATGTCCATTGCTGGATGGTGTGCTGGGTGAGCTTAACCACATAAAGACTGTAGCTCTGATTGGAGCCATGAACTATTACCTATAAGCCTGTGTGCCACTGAACTGTGAGCTGTACCTGTGTGCACAACCGTGTGACAAGACAAGTCTGTCCTATCTTATGTTTATTTTGCCATTTTTCTGAATAAAGCCACTTTTGTTTTAATGGGCTGTCTCTGAGCCAGCTGTCCACCCCTCTGATCCCCTACAATACACATATATACATATGAATATATATATATATATATATATATATATATATATATATATGTGTATGTATATATATATATATATATATATATGTGTATGTATATATATATATATATATATATATATATATATATATATATATACACACATACCCACCTGCCCCAAACCTATACAAACACAACCTACATACATAAGCTATACCTACAGCCAGCCTAGGACAGCAAAAGACAGAGAACCTATCTAGAAGAAGTAAGGTACAGGAGACAAAGACAAAGGTAAGAAGGATGCAAAGCTGGCCTCCCCAAACCCAACAAGCGTTGCAGACACCAACCTTAAAGGCGGATTTCATTCTTAAAGAGGAAAAACTGCTCAGCTCCATCGAGACCCACAGAAGGAGCTCCCAAGCTACTCTGGAGCTTTTAGCAGCCTGATACTGGGACTTCGTACTGGGAGAGGCTTAACCCAGCCGGCAGCTGCCTGGAGGCAGAGGGGGGAACATAGTACTGCTTACTCTTCACTGGTGCGTGGAGGTGTGAGGACAAAAAGAAGAATGGGGCGGGGCCTAACTGGCCTTTAATTTATGCTATTTCATTGGTAATGAGGGAGGGGAGAAAGGCGGAGCCTATCACTAGTATGCTGCCATGGTGGCGTCAGAAAATTAAATTTTTAAAGGAAAAAAAGTCATTTAAAACTACTTGCGGCTTTAATGTAATGTCGGGTCCCGGCAATATGGATGAAAATCAGTGAGACAAATGGCATGGGTACCCCCCCCAGTCCATTACCAGTCCCTTTGGGTCTTGTATGGATATTAAGGGGAACCCCGCACCCAAATTAAAGGGGTTGTAAAGGTAAAAGTTTTTTCACCTTAATGCATTCTATGCATTTAGGTGTAAAAACATCTGACAATACGGTCCCCCCCAGCCCCTCCGTTTTACTTACCTGACCCCTCGAAAGTCCGCTCACTCGCTCCCGACATCCTCTTCGCCACTCAGCCTGCCCGTTGATTGGCTAGAGTGGATGGATTGAAAGCAGCGCAGCCATTGGCTCGCGCTGCTGTCAATCACACCCAATGACGCGGCGTGCCAGGGGGCGGGGTAGAGTGATACAGTGAGCGGCTATGGCCGCCGGCTGTATCACGGGAGCGCACCCACAAGCACTCAACACCATGCGAGGGAGCTCACATGAAAGTGTTGAGTCCTTGCGCGGGGAGCCGAGACAGCCGCCGAGGGACCCCAGAAGACCAGGTTTGGGGCCACTCTGTGCAAAACGAGCTGCACAGTGGAGGTAAGTATAACATGTTTGTTATTTTAAAAAAAATAGCTTTAGTGATCTTTTAAAAAAAAAGAAAGGCGTGGGGCCCCCAGGCCCTATATACTCTGAACAGCAGTATACAGGTGGTCCAAACAAGACAGGGACTTTAGGTTTGTTGTTAAGTAGAATCTGTTTGTAATTTTGAACTGGTATATTTTTAAAGTGTAGCTTCAGAGAAAGAATCTATTTTTAAGCTTTTTGAAAAACATAGGGAAGGGTTATCACCCCTGTAACATTTGTTTTGCTGTCTGTGCACCTCTTCAGAAGATTTCACCTCACTTTCTGTCCCAATGACAAATGTTTTTTGAAAATTTGGGGTTTTTAGTGAAACAAGGATTGGTGATAAAGCATCAGTGAAGAGGAGACACATTTTTCCCATATTAACTCTTACAGGAGAGAATTTTCCTTCCTAGGGGTAGATTTAATCTCACTTCCTGTTGTCTTCTTCCGTTTGCAAGTAGGAGTCGTTTGTAAGTTGGATGTTTGAAAGTAGGGGCCTGTAAGCCCTCACAGTTACTCTTGGTGGGCGCAAGAATGGGCCCTGCTGTGAAATATTAGATCAAGAATTGTAATTACATGCCATTGTTGAACAGGGGCAGAAAAATTGGGCCTTTGGTGGTGGTGGTGGTGCTGGTGCCACAACACTGTAAGTCCTCACAGTTACTCTTGGTGGGCGCTGGAACGGGCCCTTCCGTGAAATATTAGATCAAGAACTGTAATTACATGTCCCTGTTGAACAGGGGCAATAAAATTGGGCCTTAGGCACTGGTGCCACAACACTGCAACCCCTCACAGATGCTATAGTTGGAGCGCAGGAATGAGTCCTGCTGCAAAGTATTGCATCAAAAATTGTAATTATATGCCCCTATTAAACAGGGGCTGAAAATTTGGGCCTTGAGCACTGGTGCTGGTGCCACAACACTGCAACCCCTCACAGATACTCTAGTTGGAGCGCAGGAATGAGCCCTGCTGCAAAGTATTGCATCAAAAATTGAAATTACATGCCGGGCTGAAAAATTGGGCCTTGGGCACTGGTGCTGCTGCCGCAACACTGCAACCCCTCACAGATACTCTAGTTGTAGCGCAGGAATGAGCCCTGCTGCAAAGTATTGCATCAAAAATTGTAATTACATGCCCCTGTTAAACAGGGGCTGAAAAATTGCCACAACACTGAAACCCTTCACAGATGCTATAGTTGGAGCGCAGGAATGAGACCTGCTGCAAAGTATTGCATCAAAAATTGTAATTATACGCCCCTGTTAAACAGGGGCTAAAAAAATGGGCCTTGGGCACTGGTGCTGGTACCACAACACTGCAGCCCCTCACAGATACTATAGTTGGAGTGCAGGAATGAGCCCTGCTGCAAAGTATTGCATCAAAAATTGTAATTACACGCCCCTGTTAAACAGGGGCAGAAAAATTGGGTCTTGGCCACTGGTGGCGGCGCCCAGAACCAAAAATGTTCTTACAAGCTATCAGCATGAAGATTGAGGAGGAAGAGCATTGTGACTCAGCATAACAGGATAGTCACTCAGTATCAGCATAGGCAGTCTTGAAGGGATCTCACATTAAAAAAAATATCAATCGGTTACATCAGCACCAGGTGCTTGGTAGCTGGTGATTCAAGACTGATTCATTTTTATGAAGGTCAGCTGATCGACCGATTCGGTGGACAGGCACACCCTGTGATCGGTTACAAAGCCTCCAGCAGCACTGAATGTGCGTTCCGAAAGAACGCTGGATGCAGGACAGGCCAGTAGCTCAATTGCATACTGTGCAAACTCTGGCCAGTGATCCATCCTCAAGACCCAGTAACCCAGAGGATTTTTGGCTGGCAAGGTGTCCAAGTCAGATCTTGCCCCTAGGTAATCCTGCACCATGTGAATCAGACGCTGGCGATCGTTGCTGGAACCGATCAAACCTTAGGGCTGCGGACTAAAAAATTGTGAACGCATCGGTCAGACGGCCACCTTCTCCACCGCTCATTCTGTGACTGTCCAAAGCCTGAGCAACACGTTGTCCAGGAGGACAAGGAAATTGTACCCTCAAAGGCTGTGGAAATGCGTTGCACAAACCTTTCTGCAAGGCCTCCCGAAAATGTTTCATCCTCTGATCCCTCTGCGACGGCAAGATAAGGTCCGCAACCTTACCCTTGTAACATGGATCAAGGAGGGTTGCCAGCCAGTAATCATCCCTCCCCTTGATACCACGAGGCATTCGGTCCAGAGTCCTCTGGTTCACTAAGTACGACGTGATCCTCAGCCACCTCCTCCCAGCCATGTACAAGTCCTTGGGTTTATTTGGACTGTAAATGATCCCTTGAAGACTGCTGCTGATGCTGAGTGCCAGGCTCCACCTCCATGCTGACACAATCCTCCTCGTCCTCTTCCTGTGTAATCGGCAGGCACGCAGGAACACTGTTTGGATAAGGGGGGCCTTGAGAGGTAAGGAAGTCCTCTTCCTCCCTCTGTTCTGCCTCAAGTGCCCTGTCCATTATTCCACGCAGTGTGTGCTCCAACAGGTGGACAAGGGGGACAGTGCCACTGATGCATGCACTGTCACTGCTCACCATCCTTGTGGCCTCCTCAAATGGTGACAGGACAGTGCATGCATCCCTGATCATAGCCCACTTGCGTGGGGGAAAAAAAACAAGGTCCACTGACCCTGTACTGGTGCCATAGTCACATAGCTACTCATTGATGGCCCTCTGCTGCGTGTGCAGCCGCTGCAGCATGGCCAACGTTGAGTTCTACCTGGTGGGCATGTCACAGATTAGGTGGTTCTTGGGCAGGTTAAATTCCTTTTGGAGGTCAGCCAGCCGAGCACTGGCATTATATGACCTGCGAAAATGCACACAGACTTTCCTGGCCTGCCTCAGGACATCCTGTAAGCCCGGGTACCTGCCCAAGAACCGCTGCACCACCAAGTTAAGGATGTGAGCCAAACAGGGCACATGGGTCAGTTGTCCCTGTCGGAGGGCCGAGAGGAGGTTTGTGCCATTATTGCAAATCACCATACCTGGCTTAAGCTGGCGTGGCGTCAACCACCTCTGAACCTGCCCCTGCAGAGCTGACAGAATGTCTGCCCCAGTGTGTCTCCTGTCTCCCGTCTCCCAAGCACACCAGCTCAAGCACCACATGGCATCTTTTTGCCTGCTTGTCTGCGTAGCCCCTTGAATGCCTGTCCATGCCTGCTGGACCATGAGTCAGTGGTAATATGCACCATACTGCTGACCGCCCTGTCCAGCGAGGCCAAAACATTGCCTTCCACATGCCGGTAGAGAGCCGGAATCGCCTTCTGTGAGAAAAAGTGTGTTTGGGAACCTGCCACTGAGGAACTGCACATTCCACAAACTCACAGAGTGGGGCAGAGTCTACCAACTGAAAAGGCAGCAATTGAAGTGCTAGCAATTAGCCAAGCTAGCATTCAACTGCTGGGCATGTGGATGGCTGGGAGAGAACTTCTTTTGGCAGTGCAGCAGCTGGGGCAGGGAAATTTGCCTGGTACAATCTGACATCGGTGTACCAATAGCAGATTGCCCGCAAGTATTTGGCTGTGACACACCTAATTCAACGCCTTCATTCCTTTCAGTGCAGGTTTCAGAGAGGACTGAAGGTATAGTGGGGTTGGAGATCCCAGCTGATGAGGAGCAAGGAGAGGTCCACTTTGTTCTTTGGTGTGGGTCTTTTAGGTGCCAACGAACTGCATGGCAGGTCGACATATGTCTGGTCAAGCATGTGGTGCCCAAGCAGGTGATGTTTTGGCCACGCGAGATACGCTTGAGACATATGTTGCCATTAGCAGCAGTGGGATCTGATGCACTTGTCTCAAAAAAGGCCCACACCAAAGAACTTTTGGAATAACGCGCAGAGACAGCAGCGCCCTGCACATGCGGAGCTCTGCAGTGTGATGCAGTTGGTGTGCTGCCCTTAAGCTGGCCCCTGGAGGGAATCCTGCCTCGTTGGAGATGTGCCTCCTCCTCCTCTCTCCTATCAGGCACCCACGTGGAGTCAGTGACCTCATCATCCACTCCCTCCTCATCACTGGAGCAAAGCTGGCAGTATGCTGCAGCTGGGGGAACATGACTGCCAGATTGCTGTCCTTCTTGGGCACCCCCTCTTTCTGGGCTCATGTTACTGCCTTCCTATAGCTGGGTACCATCATCGGAGCCTTTAAAATGCTGGGCATCCTCCTGGAGCATGTACCCAACATTTTGGTCAAACAGTTTGGTGTACTCCTCTGGAGGACATGGTAAAGTCCCACCACTCTCTGAGGGGTCTCTTCTCTCTTTTCTGGAGGACATGGTAGGGCCAGGGAAGGTGTGAATGATGCCATTGAACCGAGGGAAGAGGCCGCGTTGGCAGCTGCTTTGCCAGACAATGTACCTTGAGCCTGGGTGAGAGAGGATGAGGAGGATGAGGCTTGGTCATCCACTCTACCAAGTCTTCCGCATGTTGCGGCTCAATGCGGGCAGCTGCCGAAAAAAAGGACAAGCATGTCCCATGGCCACGTGCTGATGAGGATGCACCGTCTCCACGACCAGCACTGTTGCCTGTAGACATAGAGCCTGCTTGCCCTCTTTTATTGGCTTGTGACTGTCTGCCTCTCCTTGTTGGCCTTCCAGACATACTAATGGCCTGCAGTGAGATGTAGCTGCACAAAGCTGGGATGTATATATATACTGACACTGCAGCTTGCAGAATCAACTGCCTGCCTGTGGTACTAATAAGATTAGAAGAACACCACCAATTTTCTTCAGGTAGCTTTAGGTGCACACTGTGCAGAGAACACAGTACTCTAACTGTAAATACTGCAGCTGCCTGCCTGTGGTATTAATAGGATCAGTACAACAGCAATTGTCTTCAGGTAGCTTTAGGTGCACACTGTGCAGAGGACGCACTACATTAACTGTAAATACTGCAGCTGCTTGCCTGTGGTACTAATAGGATCAGAACAACAGCAATTGACTTCAGGTAGCTTTAGGTGCACACTGTGCAGAGGACGCACTACACTAACTGTAAATACTGCAGCTGCTTGCCTCTGGTACTAATAGGATCAGAACAACAGCAATTGTCTTCAGGTAGCTTTAGGTGCACACTGTGCAGAGGACGCACTACACTAACTGTAAATACTGCAGCTGCCTGCCTGTGGTATTAATAGGATCAGAACAACAGCAATTGTCTTCAGGTAGCTTTAGGTGCACACTGTGAAGAGGGCTCACTACACTAACTGTAAATACTGCAGCTGCCTGCCTGTGGTACTAATAGGATCAGAAGAACACCACCAATTTTCTTCAGGTAGCTTTAGGTGCACACTGTGCAGAGGACGCACTACACTAACTGTAAATACTGCAGCTGCTTGCCTGTAGTACTAATAGGATCAGAACAACAGCAATTGTCTTCAGGTAGCTTTAGGTGCACACTGTGCAGAGGACGCACTACACTAACTGTAAATACTGCAGCTGCCTGCCTGTGGTATTAATAGGATCAGAACAACAGCAATAGTCTTCAGGTACCTTTAGTTGCACACTGTGCAGAGGACGCACTACACTAACTGTAAATACTGCAGCTGCTTGCCTGTGGTACTAATAGGATCAGAACAACAGCAATTGTCTTCAGGTAGCTTTAGGTGCACACTGTGCAGAGGACGCACTACACTAACTGTAAATACTGTAGTGGCCTGCCTGTGGTACTAATAGGATCAGAAGAACACCAGCAATTTTCTTCAGGTAGATGTAAATACTGTAAAAACTCCTGCCTGCCTGTCAGTAGGAAGAGAATAACAGGAACAGTTCTAGCTAAACTTAATACAGTGTATATATATATATATATATATATATATAACACCTAGGATGCATATATATATATATATATATATATATATATATATATATATATATATATACATACACATAACACTGTAAGTGCAGCTAACTGACTCGCCTGCCTACTCTATCTAACTTAAATCAAACGACACTGTCTCTCTGTCTATATCTCTCTGCCGAAACACACTACACAAGGCCGCCACGCAGGTGGCCTTATATAGTGTGGGGCGTGTACTAAACCCCCTGAGCCATAATTGGACAAAGCCACCCTGGCTTTCGCCAATTACGGCTTTCTGTACAGATGGCACTGTGATTTGCCAAGCATCCGGGTCATAGCGGTGAATTATGGGCCGTGACACGCCACTCGAATTTGGCGCGAACGGCCCATAATGTTCGCAATTCGACGAACGGTCGAACATGCAATGTTCGAGTCGAACGTGGGTTCCACTCGAACGCGAAGCTCATCCCTAGTTAGGACGTATATCGGCGCGCGGAGGTCCGGAAGTGGTTAAACTGATTTTTTTTTTATACAACAAACATGTTATACTTACCTACTCTGTGTAATGGTTTAGCACAGAACAGCCTTGATTCTCCTATTCTAGTGCCCCCCCCCCCCACTGATGCTTCTGGCCCCAAAAGCAAGCTGCAATGTATAGTATAGAGTTCCCCTATAACAAAGTAAAAAAACTTCGGCCTTTAGAACCACTCACTTCCTGTCCAGGGCTACATGTCCCATGAGTCATTGCTCCTCACATATTCACATTCACAAGTTCTCAGTCACCTACTGACATGTATGGACGGTGTACTGAGCTGTATATGTGCTGCACTGTATTTCCTGGTATGTAAACAAATACTGCATGCAGGCCAACTACTTGGCTGGCAGATTAATCGATTATGAAGATAGTTGACAACTATTTTCATAATCGATTAGTTGTCAATTAATCAATTGGTTGTTTCGGCCCTAGAATGCATTAAGGTAAGAAACCTTAAAGTGATTCTTCATGGATTCTATCCATGAAGGTAAAAAAAAAAACCTTCTCTTTGCAATATATAAAAGATTTATATCTCCCAGCCCCCCTTAAACTTACCTGAGCTCCATCTCAATCCAGCGATGTGTATGAGAGCCTCGGCTCCCGGGGGACTCTCCATCCTCATTGGCTGAGACAGCAGCGGGAGCCTTTGGCTCTTTCTGCTGTCAATCACAGCCAGTGAGCCAATGAGGAGAGAGAGGGGGTTGGGTCGAGCCACTGCTTTGTGTGTGAATTAACACGTAGAGCCGCGGCTCGGGAACAAGCCTGCTTGAGTACTCACATTGCAAGCTGCTTGCTCTGGGGGCATTCGGCAGGAGGGAGATGCCAAGAGTGCTGGCAAGGGACCCAAGAAGAGGAGGAATGGGGCTTTTCTGTGCAAAACCCCTGCACAGAGAAACTCGAAGCTCATCCCTAGTTAGGACGTATATCGGCGTGCGGCGGTCCGGAAGTGGTTAAACTGATTTTTTTTTTATACAACAAACATGTTATACTTACCTACTCTGTGTAATGGTTTAGCACAGAACAGCCTTGATTCTCCTATTCTAGTGCCCCCCCCCACTGATGCTTCTGGCTCCTCCTGCCTTCAGAGTGCCCCAAAAGCAAGCTGCAAAGTATAGTATAGAGTTCCCCTATAACAAAGTAAAAAAACTTCGGCCTTTAGAACCACTCACTTCCTGTCCAGGACTACATGTCCCATGAGTCATTGCTCCTCACATATTCACATTCACAAGTTCTCAGGCACCTACTTACATGTATGGACGGTGTACTGAGCTGTATATGTGCTGCACTGTATTTCCTGATATGTAAACAAATACTGCATGCAGGCCAACCGTACTTGGCTGGCAGATTAATCGATTATGAAGATAGTTGACAACTATTTTCATAATCGATTAGTTGTCAATTAATCAATTGGTTGTTTCGGCCCTAAAATGCATTAAGGTAAAAAACCTTAAAGTGATTCTAAAGGCTCAAGGCTTTTTACCTTATTGGATTCTATCCATGAAGGTAAAAAAAACCTTCTCATTGCAATATATAAAAGATTTATACCTCCCAGCCCCCCTTAAACTTACCTGAGCTCCATCTCAATCCAGCGATGTGTATGAGAGCCTTGGCTCCCGGGGGACTCTCCATCCTCATTGGCTGAGACAGCAGCGGGAGCCTTTGGCTCTTTCTGCTGTCAATCACAGCCAGTGAGCCAATGAGGAGAGAGAGGGGGTTGGGTCGAGCCACTGCTTTGTGTGTGAATGAACACTTAGAGCCGCGGCTCAGGAACAAGCCTGCTTGAGTACTCACATTGCAAGCTGCTTGCTCTGGGGGCATTCGGCAGGAGGGAGATGCCAAGAGTGCTGGCGAGGGACCCAAGAAGAGGAGGAACGGGGCTTTTCTGTGCAAAACTCCTGCACAGAGAAAGTGAGTATGGTATATCTGCTATTAAAAAAAAAAGCCTTTAGTATCACTTTAAGACTTACAACCACTTTAAAGTTCTGTGCTTGATTGAATGCTAAGCTGTAGTGGAAATCTAGTCCATGATGATGACCTAAAAGAAGATCTCACAGGTTTAATGTATGTTGTTTTTTGTCAATCTTCATGAAGGTCACAATATCTGGATAGTGATTGGTACATACTTTTGTCACTATGATTTGGTAAAGATAAGCATATGATTCAGAAAGAGTATCAGAGATTTAGTAAATTTTGTAAATTTATCAAAACTTTGCTATTCTGCCTTAATATTTTAACAGATAGCTTCTGGTTAAATGCAAGACAAATAATGTTATAGGCAAGTTATATTTTGGAAGGAAGAACATAGTGGTATTAGGGAATAAACTTATACTGACCATACACGGCTAAAATTTTAGCCTATTTTTGCTGAATTGGCTGAAATGTAAGCCCCGGGTGGACGTATTGGCAGCAGCTAACAAACTCTGATCTCAAAAACGGACCTGGCCAGAAAATTCTTGGCTGAACATTGACTGCAGACAATCAGGTGCAGTCACTGTTTGACCATTCTGACAGCAGCATAGGCGTGCACGCAGGGTGTGCCAGGTGTGCCTGGGCACACCCTAATCACCCTGTGTGGGGCAGATTCCTCCTGTTTAAACCCCTGCTATTTCAGCAAAGGCAACAGTGCTCCTAAAAAAACAGTGCTCCTAAAAAAATTGTAAAAAAAAATTTAAAAAAATCAAATTGTAAAAAATAATACAAAATAAAATAAAAATAAAAACTACTGACACCATCCACTGCCCTACTAACACCAATCTCTGTCCTACTGACACTGTCCACTGCTCTACTGACACCGTCAGTATATATACACATGCATGTGTTTGAGCTTTGAGGCTGTGCACACCTATGGACAGCAGTAAGTGCAGTGAATTTCAGAATACGGCAGCCAGTATGGCAGATAGATTCTGAGGGTAGTAGCAGGAGGAAGACTGAGCTATGCAGTGGTATACACTGCAAACAGTACTGTTACATACTTTATTCTTCTCTGAACTATACAATCTCAGGTCTGAACTGTTAATATGGTTGTGCATTGACTGAAGTGAGGTCTTTGTCCTCAGAGAAGGAGAGAAATCTGCAGAATATTACATTATATGAACTGAAAGACTGGATATAGAATGGCACTCAATCTACAACTGCAGGTTTGTAATGGATGTGAATAAGGTGTTACCAGGTAAAAATATTAAAATGGCTATTTCAAATGTAATATTGCATCAGAAGTTTGAAATGTTAAAATTCTTAACTCTAATGGGGCGTACACATGGTCGGACTTTTCGTCTACATAAGTCCGACGGACGCCGACGGACCAAATCCGACGGACAATTTGACCGTGTGTGGGCTTCATCGGACCTGCAGCGGACTTTTTCGGTCGAAAATCTGACGGACTTTAGATTTGGAACATGCTTCAAATCTTTCCGACGGACTCGAGTCCGGTCGAAAAATCCACTCGTCTGTATGCTAGTCCGACGGACAAAAACCCACGCTAGGGCAGCTATTGGCTACTGGCTATCAACTTCCTTATTTTAGTCCGGTGTACGTCATCACGTAAGAATTCGACGGACTTTTGTGTGATCGTGTGTAGGCAAGTCTGTTCGTTAGAAAGTCCGCCGCAAGTCCGCCGAAAGTCCGCCGGAAGTCTGTCGGACAGGCTGTCGGACTTTTGTATCTGAAAAGTCCGACCGTGTGTACGCCCCATAAGAATTTTTCAGATAACAGCAGATATCTGCTAGTTCCTCTTTTTCCAGTCTGAAGCTAAACCACAACAGGTTATAAAAAGGCTCTCGCTTCCTGTCTCTTCCGTGAAGTTGCACCAACAGCAGACATGATGTCAACATCCAATGCTTGAAGGGGAAATTACCAAGATAATTTAATAATAGCTATGATTAAATGTTGAAATCGGTACTAAAACTGCTGAAACCGTTAAAATCTTATGTATTGTCATAACAATATGTTTTGCATATGCTGTATTCTTTGTCTAACAGAAAGTGTATAAAACTAACCAAAAAAGTTGAAATAAACTCAGAAATGATTTTCACACTGAGCCTATCTCAGGGGAGATTTTCTCAAGAAGTGTACACTTCATATATATTTTCAACAATCTGATCAGGGGTAGATATAACAATATTCAGACTTTGTTCTGAATCCAAAACATTTTGGCGCTCAAACGTGGGGCTCGAGGCTAGGGTCCCAAGTAGCCAATCCAGGAGGGACCAGGGTAAAGCCAACGCGGAAATACAGGAGGAGACTGATCACCTCTAGAAATTGTAAGACACTTTTGATAACTTGTATATCTAGTCTACTGTTTATCCTGTACCCATGGCTGGTCAATCTCTGTGCCCATATCGGCTTCAAAGACAGGTATTAGTCTTGCCTCGAGCCTGTTGATAAGTTAAGGAACCTGCAATTATATCTACCGCCTGTTTTGTTCTGTTCTGTTTTGTTCTGGTCAATTTTGTGTTTTGTGGTGGCTGTTGGGAGTTGGGGATTGCTTATATAGTCACGGATGATGGATGAAATTAGTTGACGTGGTTTAAACTTCTCCTTGGACTAGGAGAAGGCATCAGGACGTGGTTAAACTCCTCCCGGGGGGAATAAAAATAAATAATTGTGCGGCAAAGCATGGGTACAATAAGTACGGAAGTACAGGCAACCGGGAAAAGAAACCCCGGGGGGGGCTTCAGGAACACGCATAGTGAAATATGGGGATCTATACAGGAGTAGGATTGATATTTTGTTGTGATATTCTACTTATATTTCTACTATAAGTAAATAGGGATGGGCTGAACACCCCCCTGTTCGGTTTGCATCCAGAACATGTGAACAGGCAAAACATTTGTTTTAACACGCTAACACGAACATGAAAAATCAAAAGTGATAATTTTAAAGGTTAATATTCAAGCTATTGTCATAAAAAGTGTTTGGGGACCTGGGTCCTGCCCCAGGGGACATGTATCAATGCAAAAAAAAGTTTTAAAAATGGCCGTTTTTTCGGGAGCAGTCATTTTAATAATGCTTAAAGTGAAACAATAAAAGTGAAATATTCCTTTAAATTTCGTACCTGGGGGGTGTCTATAGTATTCCTGTAAAGTAGCGCATGATTCCCGTGTTTATAACAGTCCGAGAGCAAAATTACATTTCTAAAGGAAAAAAAAATAATTTAAAAGTGCTAGTGCTAGTGCCAGTTATTAATGAATTGTCAGTCCCGACAATACACATAAAAGTAATTGAAAGTCATTGAAAAAAATAAATAAATAAAAATGCGTGGGGTACTCCCATAATTCCATTACCAGGCCCTTCAGGTCTGGTATGGATATTAAGGGGAACTCCACGCCAAAATTTTAAAAAAAATGGTGTGGGGTTCCCCCCAAAAATCCATACCAGACCCGAAATCTGGTATGGATTTTAAGGGGAACTCTGCGCCAAAATTTAAAAAAATGGCGTGAGGTTCCCCCAAAAATCCACACCAGACCCTTATCCGAGCACGCAACCTGGCAGGCCGCAGGAAAAGAGGGGGACAAGAGAGCACCCCCCCTCCTGAAACGTACCAGGCCACATGCCCTCAACATGGGGAGGATGTCCCCATGTTGATGGGGACAAGGGCCTCATCCCCACAACCCTTGCCCGGTGGTTGTGGGGGTCTGCGGGTGGGGGGCTTATCGGAATCTGGAAGCCCCCTTTAACAAAGGGGACACCCAGATCCCAGCCCCCCCATGTGAATTGGTAAGGGGTACACTGTACCCCTACCATTTCACAAAAAGAAAGTGTCAAAGTGTTAAAAAAACACAGGAGACGGCTTGGGGACAAGTCCTTTATTAAAAATAAAAAAGAGATTCCAGCGATGTAATCCAATAAATCCATGCTCCTACTCCAGCGATGTAATCCAATTCTCAATCTCCAGCGCGGATGATCTCCAGTGACTCCAGCGAGGAACAGGCTCAGGATCCTGCCTCCACCAGAGGCACCCAGCGCCAGCTTGACAGCTCTTATGTAGCTGAGGCCGGGGCCACCCGTCATGTGACCCCGCCCCTCTCTGACAAGGGCAAATGCCAGGGTTTCCCAGTGACATGTACGGGTGACCCCACCCCCCTCTGATGCAACGCAGGATTCCCATTGCATCAGAGGGGGGGGCGGGGGTCATACTTTTATTTTTTCAGTTTAAGCATTATTAAAATCACTGCTCCTGAAAAAACAGCCATTTTTAAAACTTTTTTTGCATTGATACATGTCCCCTGGGGCAGGACCCAGGTCCCCAAACACTTTTTATGACAATAACTTGCATATTAAACTTTAAAATTAGTACTTTAGATTTCCCCCATAGAATTTTAAAAGGTGTTCCACGGCTTTTCGAATTTGCCGCGAACACCCCAAATTGTTCGCTGTTCTGCGAACGGTTGAACAGCCAATGTTCGAGTCGAACTCATGTTCGACTCGAACAGATAGCCCATCCCAATAAGTAAAGAAAAATGATACAGTGAAAATAGTGCTATGAAGTGATCACTGATGAATAGTTGCTTTTTTTAGTTCTTTGTTATTTTAAGTTATTTAGTTGTTTGTTATTTTAAGCATCTGTTGTGTGTTCTGTGAAATTTCTTGCTATTTATTTTGAGTCTAAAGCAATTGCTAAGAACATTTGACCTGAAGAGGAAATACCTTAAGAACATTAGATTTTGCCATACTTTCAAAACAGCTGCTTTTAAATCACATACAACAAATATTTATGCAGTTTTGCTGGATGAATAGCTATGCAATTTGTTTTATTAACAGACTCCCAAAGTGTTTATAGGGAAAAAGGCCCAGGGACTCAAGTGGTTAAAAAACTAAAAAGGGATGATGTTAGTATCATGGGTTATTAGTATTCATAAACCAAATGAGAAACAAAAATTATATTCATTTTATAGGGAATACATGGATCAAGTGCTTCTTATAATGGACTATTAAGCATTCATTTATCTGTAGCAATGGAGGTCAATGTTTGTAATACCACCGTGGTGGTTAATATCCTCAGAGAATTCATTTGTACTATAAACACAGTGCATCAAAGCATTAGATTACAAAATCAGACTATAGTCTTGGTACACAAGGGAATTGAAAAGCACACTTTAATACAATTAACCCACTAGTGATCAAGAATAGTCTTTTCCTTGTCAAAAGAAGTTTATTGAGTATACAATGTTATAAAGATACATAAAGTAAGTTTACAAGGATCTATAAAGTAAGCTCATTGTTTTACAGTAGGGTTTATATAGGTAAATATCATGGAATTTCAAATATTAAACATCGGGTTCACGTAAACCTAAATTAAAGATATATATAATTTCCTTAGTTACTTTTGTAGGTATTTAAATGATTTATACCTACTATACATATTGTTTACAAGTAGAGTGTATATAGGTCAAAAAAATTCTGATAATGAGCTTTAATCGTAAGGTGGAGAAAAGGAGAGAGAAAGAAGAAAAAGGGTTGAAAGGTAGAGGTATGGTCCACAAGGTTGTCCCGCTCGTCAGTTTATTATTCTTTTTAGTTCTCTTTGAAGCCTTAGAATGGGTGTCTCTGTAAGTCGTTTAATCTGTTACCATGGCAACAGGACAGAGTCATTGAAGTTTGACAGGAATTGTTGTTTTATCCAAGGATGCCAAAGTTTTTCAAATTTTGGAATTTGATTTTGATCGATGGCTACCATCTTAGCATGGGACATTGTATTATTCATTCTGTGAATTGTTTCTGCTAGTACCAATGTAGGAGATTTCCATGCCTTGGCCACTGTTTGTTTTGCAGCCGTTATTAGTTGGATCATAAGTTTGAATTGAGAGAGTGTTAACCATTCCGGTTTTAGATTAAGTAAAGTTAAATATGGAACTGGTTGTATTATTTTTTTAAATATTTTAGATGCAATCACGAAGACTTCCTTCCAGAAGGTTTGGATTACTGGGCACGTCCACCATATGTGTAAATATGTGCCTATTTCTGGGCATCCTCGAAAACAAAGAGCTGAGGTATTAGGTGAATATTTTGCCACTCTAGCGGGTACAAGGTACCAGCGAGTTAGGACTTTATAATTTGTCTCCAGTGCTAAGATGTTGGGTGAAGATGACTTAGATGTGAGCCATATGTTAGACCAGTCCGTGTCTTCTAAAGTTCGTCCCAGGTCCTCCTCTCACCTCTGAACGTAAGAGGGTCTATTAAGATTTGCTACTCCATATAATTGATTATAAAGTGATGAAATTGTACCTTTAGCAAATGGATCTTTTGTACAGATTGATTCAAAAATGGATAATTGGGATAATGGTGTAACCCCCTTTAGGAATGGTGTATAGAAATTTTTAATTTGGAGATATCTAAATATCTCAGAGTTTGGTAGATCATATTTTTCTCTAAGCGATGGGAATGAAAGGAATGATTTAGATGCTATGAAGTCATTTAGTGTCTGAATGCCTGATGTTGTCCAAGCTTTAAAAGAATTTGGGTAGATCCATGCCGGATAAAAGGCCGGATTTCTGATAAAAGAAAGGAGAGGATTGTGTGGAGATTGTAACTGATATTTGGTTTTTAGTTTATCCCAGAGAGATAAGAAGTGTTTAGTTATGGGATTATGAATTTTAAAGCAGTCTTTAGGATCAAGCCATAATAAATTTGATATTAATAGAGGGTCATTTTCTGAAGCCTCTATAAATACCCATAATGGGATTTCCTGTTTTGCATGGTATTTGGACAGACTGGCCAAATGTGCTGCTCTGTAGTAGTTAGTAAAATTAGGGTATCCCAGGCCTCCTTTATTTTTGGGAAGATGTAGTGTGTGTATAGGTATACGTGGTTTAGAAGAGCCCCATATTAACGAAGTTGCTCTTTTTTGTACTATTCTCAAAAAATAGGAAGGAATTGGAATAGGGAGGACTCTGAATAGATAAAGCAATTTGGGTAGAATAGTCATTTTGATTGCATTAATCTTCCCTATCCAGGATAAAGGAAGTTGCGACCATTGTTTTATTAGATTTGTGATCTGTCTTAATACAGGAGGATAATTGGTTGAGAATAAGTCAGAATGAGATGCTGTTAAATGAATTCCAAGATATGGGATTGATTTTTCTGCCCATGTGAATGGGAGTGCAGCCCTAGCCGGGATCAATTCCATGTTTGTGAGTGAAATATTAAGCACTAGGCATTTCTTAGGATTAATCATAAGGCCGGATAGGGCTGCAAATCCATCAAGAGCTGGTATTAAGTTAGGACCAGAGACCTGTGGTGATGATAGAAAAAGTAATATATCGTCTGCAAATATACATAGTTTGTGTGTAATACCTCCTACTTCAATGCCAGTTATAGTTTGGTTTGTTCTGATGTATTGGGCCATGGGTTCGAGTATAAGGGCAAATAATAAGGGAGATAATGGGCAACCCTGTCGGGTACCTCTTTCGATATTAAAGGCTTCAGATTTGTATCCAGCATATTTTATATAGGCTTTGGGTTTATTATATAATGCTTTGATCCATGTTAAAAAGTGGGGTCCAAAACCCCATTTTTGTAATGAATATTGCATATATTGCCAGGATACTGTGTCAAATGCCCTCTTAATATCGAGAGATAGAAAACATAAAGGGATTTTCCGTTTTTTAGCAATATGTGCCAATAACACTGCCCTGCGTATATTATCGCCTGCCTGTCTATTTGGCATGAAGCCTACTTGATCTCTATGTATTAATTTTCCTATAATGCTATTGAGGCGTTTTGCTATTATTTTTGCTAATAATTTAATATCGAGGTTTAACAGAGAGATAGGCCGATAATTCACACAGGAAGTATCATCAGAAAGGGGTTTTGGGATCATACAAACAATTGCCATTAGTGTTTCTTGCCGAAAAGAATGTCCATCTAGAAGTTTGTTAAAAGTTTCAGTGAGAATGGGAGAGAGTATTTCTGAGAATGTTTTATAGTATAAAGCCGAGTAGCCGTCTGGGCCTGGTCTTTTGTTAAGTTTTAGGTCTTTTATGGCGTTAGCAACTTCATCTATAGTTATAGGCTCATCCAAACTGCTTTTTTGATTCTGAGATAACTCAGGTAAGGTTATTTTTGAGAAGAAGGATTCAGCCTCTGTAGGATTAAATTCATTGTTTGTCTTGTATAAAGTTGCGAGATGTGAGTGAAATTTATGGACTATTTTAACTGGATTACAAGTGTAAACATTTTTTGATAATTTCAAACGTATTGGTTTGAAAGATTTGTTAGTTGAATTTAATGCCCGAGCCAAATATGTACCTGGTTTGTTTGTATTCATGTAGAAATTGTGTTTGGAGCGTTTGAGGGATTTATCAACTGACTCAGTGAGAAATAGATCGTATTCCAATCTAGATTTTTCCAGATGAGATTTTGTACTCTGAGATGGATTATCTTGAAATGATATGTAGGCTGCATTAAAATTGAGTTCTAGTTTTTTTGCTAGATTTTTGCGTTCCCGTTTAAATAGTGCCATTTGTCTTTGTATTGTACCACGCAAGACAGGCTTATGAGCTTCCCACAGTGTTATTGGGGAGATGTCTGTTGTATTATTAATTGATATGTATTTCTTTAAAGCTTGTTCAATGGCCATCTGATGTAGTGGGTGTTTGAGCATTATGTCCGGTAAGTACCACGTTGGGTCATGCGCTTTTGGTATGGCTGAGGCTATAGTAGTGTATACTGCATTATGGTCAGACCACGGAATCAGAATTATATCTGATGCAATAATTTCTGGTATCATTCCTATTGTTAGAAAAATATGATCTATTCTGGTGAAGGTTTGATGAGGGTGCGAGAAATAAGTGAATTTCTTTTTCATTGGGTTACTTTCTCTCCACGAATCTACCAGATTGTATTTGGAAAGAAGTTGAGAAAAAGGTAATCTAGAGGTTATTTTGGATGGTGTAAAAGGTGATTTATCTAGAAATGGGAGGAGGACCTGGTTCGAATCCCCACACATTATCACTGTTCCTATTTTGTGTGTATTAATCACATGTAACATATGTGAGAGGAATGGTGTAGGTTGTTTGTTAGGAGCGTAGTAGGAAATCACCGTGATTGCTGTATCCATTATATAACCCATGAGTATCAGGTATCTACCTTCTGGGTCTTTAATTTCTGATGATAAGGTGAATGGTGTGGATCGGTGAAATGCAATTAGAGTTCCCCTTTGCTTGGTACAGGCAGAAGCCGTGTAAATTTGTTGATAAAAAGGAGAAATATATTTTGGAGTAGAATCTTTGGTGAAGTGTGTTTCTTGGAGGCATACTATGTGAGCCTTCTTGTTATGGAAAGTACGGAAGGCTTTGGTCCTTTTTTGAGGGACATTTATTCCCTGAACATTCAGGGAAAGTATATTCAGTGGTGCCATGGCAATAGATCAAATAGTTTTGACTTACTTTTTGTTATGCAGAGCTGACTGCGCAGATCAACCTGTGTGGACTGAAGAGATGAATAGATAGAAAAGAAACCAGTGAATTCTGGAGTAAAGAGTAAACAAAAAACATATGAGATTAGATGATACATTGTATAAATTATTTTTTGCAAGTAATCACAATTTACCCGTGAAAGAGAATAAATATCTCTCTCAGGGGAATAAGTGCCTTCGTCACACTCCCACATAATATGGTTGGGAGAATGAGGAGGGCTAATGGGGGTACACGGATCTTCCGCTTACAGGAGAGAAGTGCTATGTCAAAAGACATCAAAATGATGATTAATTAATTGGAGTGCAGAATATAGTTTTTGTTGAAATTATTTATTCCAGGGTGGTTGTATATGGTTAGTTTTGCCCTAGGCTAAATAATTCAGTTAGAAAGGTACTGTTAATAACTTTGGTATTGATGAAGATAGTTTGAATTATTTTGGGATTTTAACCCTTTTAGAGTAAACAATTACATATTTTATTCATATGTAACTGTTTAGATATGTTAACTCATAAAATTGAGGTTGTATTGCTTCAGATTAGAATAAACAAAAACATAGTTCTAGTAACTAGTTAGGTAATAATATATTTGTTTTAAGAAAAGAAAGAAAAAGCTTCCATTACTTCTGGATTATTGAACATATTTGTCCTAAAAAGTAATAAATCTATTGTTATTACCTGATAATATATAACTGAACAAGAATTTCCTTATTTCACCTATATATTCTAAGGCTATATGAATCAGAAGTAATAAGAAATATAACTGGAATGTAACATGATCCCACACAGTTACATTCAGTTATAAATACAGGTTTTTATAGAGAACCATCTCTTAGTATAATAAATGAAGAGATATCAGGAATTAGGATGTCAGTCCATTGAATCTTCTTGGTCCATGGATGATGTGGCATAACGACCTCTTTTGTGAGAATGATGATTCCCATTTTGTTCAGAAATTTTCTGGGTACTGCCTGAAGGTGAAGATGATGCCATTCTTCTGCGTGCGGGAGTGTTGCTGCTTGTGGGTTCTGTCAGATTTAATTTTAAAAGGGTTTGTTGTAGTTCATCTGCTGATCTGCTTCTGTAAATTGTACCTTGGTAGTTAAATCTGACTGAAAAGGGGAAGCCCCATTGATACATAATGTTGTGGCGTTGCAGTTCCATTAGTTGGGGTTTCATGGATCGTCTTTTAGTAATAGTAAGTTGGGATAGGTCAGCAAAAATTTGATAATTGTGTCCTTGAAAATTAAGTTCCTTTTTTTCTCTTGCAGCAATTAGTATTTGTTCTTTCGTTCTGTAATAATGAAATTTTATGATTATATCACGTGGGGGTCCATCTTTCATTTTGGCTGTGAGGGCTCTGTGTACTCTGTCCAGTTCTAAACGTTCAATAGGGATATCTGGCTTTAGTTCTTGTAATAGAGCAGTAATAGTAGATTGCAGGTCTGTCATAGTTTCAGGTATTCCCCTTATGCGCAAGTTTGAACGTCTGGCTCTATTTTCGTAATCTTCGAGCTTAGTCTGAAGTATTAAATTCTCTTTTTTAATTGTTCCAATTCTGTTATATTTTCTTGGGTTGTAATTTCAATTTCATCCATTTTTATTTCTAAGGCTGCGGTGCGGTTTCCCAGCTCTCTTATTTCTTTGGTTAGGCTTTTTGTTATTTGGTCTGAGGTTTGTTTTAAAGCCTTATGAAGCATCTTTTCAAATTGTAATAATATTACTGGGGATACTGAGGAGGCTTGTGGAGAAGTTTGTGAGAGGATTTGTTCTGTATCTGACTCAAATGGAGAGTCTTGCTGTGACATTTTCTGTCTGTGAGAGCGCCCTGATGCTGTATATTGTGAGGTGACTGGAGCTGCTTCATCTGCAGTGAGTGCCTGTGAGCTCTTTGTGAGGTGATTTTTATTTCTGCCACGGTTTCCTCCCAGTACCATATTTCCTGCCCAAACTTTCACAGTTTGTTCTCTGGGGCAAAAAGGTTCAAATGGATACCTTTTGAGCCTGCAAGCTCCGCTTTGTCCTTCTCTTCTCTCCTCAGCGGTGTGGAGCTCTAACAATGCATGTCTGCTCCGCTAGGCTCCGCCTCCTGCCCCCCAAGAATAGTCTTTTCTACCTGCTCTAGATTCCCTAAAGATTTACAAGAACACATTTGAGAGAAGGTTTGAAAGAACATATGCCTATAAGGAAAGAGATTGTTTTAAAATCAATAGATATGTCTTATATACTTGTGTTTCATTTGGATTTTAGAGTCCTGTCTATCTTTCTATTTATTTAGTCTACGTGTCAATTTTCCTTGTCTTAACCGATTTAATACTAAGGCTAAAGCTTGAAAAAAATGGCATTTAAGTAATATTTCTATTTTGCTTGAAAATGTAAATCAACAATAAGGTTTATTACTAAGTAAATAATAAATTCATTATTTTTTACATACATTAACATATTATATAATTATTAATTATTAAAAGTAATTAGTAAGGCCTGTCAGGCTCTAGTAGACTTCAACAAAATGGTGGTCGTCTGCAGACAGACAGTAACTCCCTGTTGCAGGAGTGTGAATGAAATGGGTAAAAGATGGCTTTTGCTCCATCTGTAAAGAACTACTCAGATGTGTTTGCCCTTTTTGAGGCTTAATCATAAAGGCATTTACAATTAACTCCCAAAAAGGAGAAAAGGGTCTTAGGAATTCACTACAGGTGAAGAACAGGAGCTGAAACCATCTTTTAGCCATTTCATTCATGATCCTGAAACAGGGAGTCACTCTCTGTGTGCAAACACCACCATTTTGCTGAAGTCTACTGAAGCCTGACAAACTGACCAATGATATTAAACATTAAATAAGCCAATAAAGATGAAAAATTCAGCTTACAGAGTTTGAGATTAGACCTGGTTAATGCTGATTTGCCCAAGGAAGATAACTTTGTGGCTCAGGACAAAATTAGTTTTCTGGTGAGATTTCGGTGGACTCACATGTTGCTTTGAATAACCCTTGTATACCCCCTGTGTCTGCTCTATGTTCACAAGGGCAATCAGGCCATCAGATAAAACTACCATTTAACATTTGTTCCAAAAGTTATCCCTGAGTGTTTTTAGACATATCTCACAATTTTCCAGGCCTTTTTCTGACACTGGCTGTTGCCTGTTCCATTCACATTTGATGAATTCTTCCCACTGACCATCACATTAATGTATCATGAGTTTTAGATATTGTTATTTTTGGCAGGGGTTTCCTGAGACTGGAAAAATGTGTCAAAAAGGGTGAGAAAGGCTGCTTGAAAGTATAACCAAAGGCAAAATTTTCATTTTGCATAAAGTACTGGAGGGTTATAACACCTGTCAGGTTTTTTTTATATATTTTTTGCCATCTGTGTCCAATTGGGGATATATACCTTTACTTTTGTCCCATTGCCAAAACAGGAAATGAGAGAAAATACCTGCAAATTAAGGGAATCCCTTGGGGTCCGCAAGTATATATATATAGTGTAGCGCTATGTGTATGAATAGATATGGATGAAATATTAAAATTGAGCCATCTTGCAATGGCCAGAAAACAAACAAAAAATTATTATGAAAAAGTGACTTAATGAAGAAAGTGGTTGCACTAATACAAAATCACATATAAAGCATAATAGAAATACACCGGTGAAAAAGTGAAAACAGGATCAAAATATAAATCAACCATAAATAAAGTCCATATAAATAAGATGTGTCCTTGATGGAAATCAAAAACCACCACCAACAGTCTCTGAGGATTAGCTGATGAGGACAACAACAGGGTGTCACTGGTGGGTGAGACGGAGAAACACCAAATCCAATGTGACGTCTATGTGTGTGTCAAAACCACCACCATAACATCTGAGGAGGCTTACCAGACGCAAAGGACTTGAAAAGACATACGTCTTACAAGTCACAAAAGATTGTTTAGCCACCGAGGCTAGCAGGATGAAATCATCAGGTATCCAAAACTTCAATTAGAGGGGAGGGAGGATCTGTCAACAGCTGCCCAAGGATTTGTATTTTCATCCATTCATTCCTGATATTTGCACAACTGCTGTGCTGATATTAGTCAGTATGCCTTTCTATTGGATCCTTCAAAAGTTCAACCTCTTCTGTAGTGCTGGTGCTCCCACAAAGGTGCTTACTGTCCTCCATCCATGATGCCAAACGTATCTATTGCTTCTGTCTTACGTCCTTACAGACTGTAGGTCATGACACAGGAAGGAGTTGACCAGCTAACCTCATTAGCACACACCTTGCATCATCCCCTGTTGTTGTCCTCATCAGCTAATCCTCAGAGACTGTTGGTGGTGGTTTTTGATTTCCATCAAGGACACATCTTATTTATATGGACTTTATTTATGGTTGATTTATATTTTGATCCTGTTTTCACTTTTTCACCGGTGTATTTCTATTATGCTTTATATGTGATTTTGTATTAGTGCAACCACTTTCTTCATTAAGTCACTTTTTCATAATAATTTTTTGTTTGTTTTCTGGCCATTGCAAGATGGCTCGATTTTAATATTTCATCCATATCTATTCATACACATAGCGCTACACTATATATATACTTGCTGATTTTTTACTTCTTTGTCTGAGAGGTGTGTTAGCCGCTTATTGTGTAAATATTATCTTTTAACATTTCTGTAGCAGCGCTGTACTCATCCCCCATCCAATCCCTTGGGGTCCCCCAGGTCACCAGAACTAGTGACCCCATTGGAAAATTTCTCAAAATGTGTGATTTAATTTAACTTTTAATGATAATGGTAAATAGGACAATGAAGAGAGTTAATCTCCCTAATGAGGGCACAGATAGCCGTAAAAATAGGTGTTCTAATACCTATCCACCATATCGAAAATAAAACAAAAGAAAGTTTTTCTTTTTTTTATACTTTAAGTAAATACAAAATATCTTTATACATATCAAATATTGAAAGAAATAGTTTAAAAAATCACACACATATATATATATATTACCCTTCTTCCACCAATATAAAAGATAACATAACATAAAAGATAACATATATTTTATTGGTGGAAGAAGGGTATTTAATGTGTATGTGAATTTTGATACTACTTTCATTCTTTTTGATATTTGTAAAGATATTTTGTATTTACTTAATTGAACTTAGTTGTTGTTTTTTTTGTTGTTGTTTTTGTGTTCTTTTAACCATAGATTCTTATTGAATTCCACAATGTACATGAAAATAAAAAGCAGGTCTTGTAGTGTAGTTTCATGTGCTGGTGTGAACAATGCACGCTTTTACAACTTCTACTTTAAACTGTACAATAAATGTTATATTGTTTGAAGTGCTGTAATTGTTAATGTGCCAGTGCCAGTTTCATCTGCCGGTAGACCAACCTGAAACATTGCCTTAAAGGGGTTGTAAATTATAAACATTTTTTCCTCTCACTTTCTCCCCTCAGCTTTCTCCCCTCACTTCTGGGTCTTGCTGGCTTTGCTGGGGCACAAGCAGCACTGGCGGGGGCCTGAATAGAGGAAGTTCCTGGTCGCTCTGTGTGCCATTCCGTTGCACAGAGTAGGTAAGTATAGACATGTTTGTTATTTTTTTCTTTTTTTTTTAATTACCTTTACAACCCCTTTGAATGGTTTAATTACACATGTTTTAATTGAAAAAAACGAAATTATCAGCAACCAACAAGGCACAAATAGTGCATTAAAACCAATTACGTGAAACATCTTAAAACCCAGTACAAACATCATTTAACCACTTGAGCCCCGGACCATTATGCTGCCTAAGGACCAGAGGTCTTTTTCCAATTTGGCACTGCATCGCTTTAACTGCTAATTGCGCGGTCATGCAATGCTGTACCCAAACGAAATTTGCGTCCTTTTCTTCCCACAAATAGAGCTTTCTTTTGATGGTATTTGATCACCTCTGCGGTTTTTATTTTTTGCGCTATAAATGGAAAAAGACCGAAAATTTTGAAAAAAAATGATATTTTCTACTTTTTGTTATAAAAAAAATCCAATAAACTCAATTTTAGTCATACATTTAGGCCAAAATGTATTCGGCCACATGTTTTTGGTAAAAAAAATGTTAATAAGCGTATATTTATTGGTTTGCGCAAAAGTTATAGCGTCTACAAACTAGGGTACATTTTCTGTAATTTACACAGCTTTTAGTTTATGACTGCCTATGTCATTTCTTGAGGTGCTAAAATGGCAGGGCAGTACAAAACCCCCCCAAATGACCCCATTGTGGAAAGTAGACACCCCAAGGAAATTGCTGAGAGGCATGTTGAACCCATTGAATATTTATTTTTTTTGTCCCAAGTGATTGAATAATGACAAAAAAAAAAAATATTTACAAAAAGTTGTCACTAAATGATATATTGCTCACACAGGCCATGGGCCTATGTGGAATTGCACCCCAAAATACATTCTGCTGCTTCTCCTGAATATGGGGATACCACATGTGTGGGACTTTTTGGGAGCCTAGCCGCGTACGGGGCCCCGAAATCCAATCACCGCCTTCAGGATTTCTAAGGGCGTAAATTTATGATTTCACTCTTTACTGCCTATCACAGTTTCGGAGGCCATGGAATGCCCAGGTGGCACAAAACCCCCCCAAATGACCCCATTTTGGAAAGTAGACACCCCAAGCTATTTCCAGAGAGGCATATTGAGTCCATGGAATATTTTATATTTTGACACAAGTTGCGGGAAAGTGACACATTTTTTTTTTTTTTTGCACAAAGTTGTCACTAAATGATATATTGCTCACACAGGCCATGGGCATATGTGGAATTGCACCCCAAAATACATTTAGCTACTTCTCCTGAGTACGGGGATACCACATGTGTGGGGCTTTTTGGGAGCCTAGCCGTGTACGGGACCCCGAAAACCAATCACCGCCTTCAGGATTTCTAAGGGTGAAAATTTTTGATTTCACTCTTCACTGCCTATCACAGTTTCGGAGGCCATGGAATGCCCAGGTGGCACAAAACCCCCCCAGATGACCCCATTTTGGAAAGTAGACACCCCAAGATATTTGCTGAGAGGCATGGTGAGTATTTTGCAGCTCTCATTTGTTTTTGAAAATGAAGAAAGACAAGAAAAAACTTTTTTTTTTTTCTTTTTTCAATTTTCAAAACTTTGTGACAAAAAGTGAGGTCTGCAAAATACTCACTATACCTCTCATCAAATAGCTTGGGGTGTCTACTTTCCAAAATGGGGTCATTTGGGGGGGGTTTGTGCCACCTGGGCATTCCATGGTCTCCGAAACTGTGATAAGCAGTCAAGAGAGAAATCAAAAATTCACGCCCTTAGAAAGCCTGAAGGCGGTGCTTGGTTTTCGGGGTTCCGTACGCGGCTAGGCTCCCAAAAAGTCTCACACATGTGGTATCCCCGTACTCAGGAGAAGCAGCAGAATGTATTTTGGGGTATAATTTCACATATTCCCATGGCATGTTTGAGCAATATATCATTTAGTGACAATTTTGTGCAAAAAAAAAAAAAAAATTGTCTCTTTCCCGCAACTTGTGTCGCAATATAAAATATTCCATGGACTCGACATGCCTCTCAGCAAATAGCTTGGGGTGTCTACTTTCCAAAATGGGGTCATTTGGGGGGGTTTTGAACTGTCCTGGCATTTTATGCACAACATTTAGAAGCTTATGTCACACATCACCCACTCTTCAAACCACTTGAAGACAAAGCCCTTTCTGACACTTATTGTTTACATGAAAAAGTTTTTTTTTTTTGCAAGAAAATTACTTTGAACCCCCAAACATTATATATTTTTTTAAAGCAAATGCCCTACAGATTAAAATGGTGGGTGTTTCATTTTTTTTTTTCACACAGTATTTGCGCAGCGATTTTTCAAACGCATTTTTTGGGGAAAAAACACACTTTTTTAAATTTTAATGCACTAAAACACACTATATTGCCCAAATGTTTGATGAAATAAAAAAGATGATCTTAGGCCGAGTACATGGATACCAAACATGACATGCTTTACAATTGCGCACAAACGTGCAGTGGCAACAAAATAAATACATTTTTAAAAGCCTTTAAAAGCCTTTACAGGTTACCACTTTAGATTTACAGAGGAGGTCTACAGCAAAAATTACTGCCCTCGATCTAACCTTCGCGGTGATACCTCACATGCATGGTGCAATTGCTGTTTACATCTGACAACAGACCGCCGCTTGCGTTCGCCTTAGTGCGAGAGCAGGGGGCGACAGGGGTGCTTTTTTTTATTTTATTTTTTTTCTTTATTATTTTTTTGCTTTTTTATCTTATTTTTAAACTGTTCCTTTCATTTTTATTTTTTTTTAATCATTTTTATTGTTATCTCGGGGAATGTAAATATCCCCTATGATAGCAATAGGTAGTGACAGGTACTCTTTTTTGAAAAAATTGGGGTCTATTAGACCCTAGATCTCTCCTCTGCCCTCAAAGCATCTGACCACACCAAGATCGGTGTGATAAAATGCTTCCCCAATTTCCCAATGGCGCTATTTACATCCAGCGAAATCTAAGTCATAAAATGCTCGTAACTTCCGGTTTCTTAGGCCATAGAGATGTTTGCAGCCACTCTGGTCTCTGATCAGCTCTATGGTCAGCTGGCTGAATCACCGGCTGCATTTTCAGGTTCCCTGTTGAGACAGGAGAGCCAGAGAAAAACACGGAAGACGGTGGGGGGGGGGCATTCCCTCCCACGGCTTGTAAAAGCAGTCTAGAGGCTAATTAGCCACTAGGATTGCTTTTACATGAAAGCCGACCGCTGGCTGAAAAGAATGATACCAAGATGATACCTAAACCTGCAGGCATCATTCTGGTATAACCACTCAAAGTTGTGAATGGCGTACCTGAAGACAAAAAAATGGTTAACAATAAAGCACAGTAAACGGTAAAGTATAAAAAATTGCATACCTGAAAAGCAAACTTGATAAAACATAATAACAATAAAACATTGCAGAATAGAATACAGTAAAAAAGAGCAGAACAATAGAGAGAATAGAGAGAGAGAGAACAATAAAACGACAACTATTTTTTTTTATTTTATATATATATATATATATTTTTTTTTTTTTACACTTTTTTTGTAACTAACTTTTATAACTGTAACCGGTTCCAGGTTCGGGTCTCTCAAAATGCGATGGCATCTTGGGAGACCCTGTGAAAGTGTGCCTAGTCTGTGCAATGCTGTACCCTACGCTAATACTCAACTAGTGCATGGTAGCGTTCAAAACATTCACCAATGCAAAGACCAGGATTGTCAGGACAGGAGGGACAATAATAGCGGGTGTCACGCCTATATCCGCGCTAGCTGCAGACACAACATCTTTTTTGGGGGCGTTCGCTGGGTAGGGGTACTCGGGAGGACATAAAGAAAATGCCTCTCATGCAGCCGACTGCATTTGGTTGGGGATGTGAATGGGGGAAGTACGGGCGCTGCAGAAGCGGTGGGTTCCCAATTAGGATTGGCAAATGCAGTAGGAAGGGCACTATGGGCACGACGGGCCTGTGTTTGTCTTTTTGGTGGCAGCGGGACACTACTTGTGCTTGCCACCTCACCAGCTTGAACTGCACTTATGGGACTCGCCACGTCACCAAGTGTTACTGCAGTGCTGGTTTGACTACGACCGGGGTGTACTAGGCCGCTGGCGCTTGCCAGTTCACCAAAACGCTACCAAAAAATCTGTTAGCGATCGCAGGGATCAGGCCTGACTCTGCGAACGCTGCAGTTATGTGTTTAGTGTTTTGTTATTGACAGTGATCGATCGATACTGCACTTGGGTGGGCTGGGCTGGGCCGGGCGGAGGGGCAAAACGCAGGTGCTAGCAGGTATCTGGGCTGATCCCGCTAACACTGCGTTTGTGAGAACCCTAAACTGCTGGGGATGCTAGTATAGATCTGATCGGATCAGATATTGATCCGTTCAGATACTATACCACTAAGGGTGGTGTACAGTGCGTGCGTGGGTGTTAGCGGTACTGGCGCTAACCTGACGCTGCCTGGGGCTGGTGCTTGCCAGTTCACCAAAATACTACCAAAAAAACTGTTAGCGATCGCAGGGATCAGGCCTGACTCTGCGAACGCTGCAGTTATGCATTTAGTGTTTTGTAAGTGTCAGTGATCGATCGATACTGCACTTGGGTGGGCTGGGCCGGGCGGAGGGGCAAAACGCAGGTGCTAGCAGGTATCTGGGCTGATTCCGCTAACACTGCGTTTTTGGGAACCCTAAACTGCTGGGGACACTAGTATAGATCTGATCGGATCAGATATTGATCCGTTCAGATAGTATACCACTAAGGGAGGCGTATGCTGCGTGCGTGGGTGTTAGCGGTACTGGCGCTAACCTGACCCTGCCTGGGGCTGGTGCTTGCCAGTTCACCAAAATACTACCAAAAAAACTGTTAGCGATCGCAGGGATCAGGCCTGACTCTGCGAACGCTGCAGTTATGCGTTTAGTCTTTTGTAAGTGACAGTGATCGATCGATACTGCACTTGGGTGGGCTGGGCTGGGCCGGGCGGAGGGGCAAAACGCAGGTGCTAGCAGGTATCTGGGCTGATCCCGCTAACACTGCGTTTTTGGGAACCCTAAACTGCTGGGGACGCTAGTATAGATCTGATCGGATCAGATATTGATGCGTTCAGATACTATACCACTAAGGGAGGTGTATGCTGCGTGCGTGGGTGTTAGCGGTACTGGCGCTAATCTGACGCTGCCTGGGGCGACGCATATCACCGCCGGGCGATCAGGAGGCTAAACCTTTATTCGGTAATAAACGGCGGGTGCCCTAACACTATAAAAAATAAACAAACTAACCAGCGTCAACCGTAACGGTTATACGGTGATCAGTGGTGAAAGGGTTAACTAGGGGGCAATCAAGGGGTTAAAACATTTATTCGGTAGTATATGGGGGTCCCTGACGCTATAAAACGCTGACGGCGAACCTAAATATTTATGTCCCTAACTAGCGTCACCAGCGACACTAATACAGCGATCAGAAAAATGATCGCTTAGTGACACTGGTGACAGGGGGTGATCAAGGGGTTAAAACTTTATTAGGGGGGGTTAGGGGGATAGCCTAGACCTAAAGGGGGGTAACAGTATCTGTCCCAACGCTGTAACTGTCACAAACTGACACTATGCAGTAATCAGAAAAAAAAAAAAAAAACTGCTGGTGTCAGTTTGTGACAGGGGGGGGGGGTGATTGGGGGGGGGATCGGGGGGCGATCGGGCGGGGGATCGGGGTGTTTTGTGTGCCCGGCATGTTCTACTGTGTGTGTGTGTGTGTTGGTGCACTCACATTGATGTCTTCTCTCCTCGGGCCGGAACGGAAATTACCGAGCCGAGGAGAGATGACATCATTTCCTTTGCTGCTGTTTAGCATACAGCAGCAAAGGAATGATTCGATTGGCCGGCGGCGATCGCGAGGGGGGGGCCACGAACGGATGGTCTCCCCCTCACCACCGATCGCCGCTGGACAAACGACGACCGCCTCGGGCACCGGGGGGGGGGTCCGATCGGACCCCCCACCCGCGGAAGGCAAATCACGTACCCTGTACGTGATTTTGCCTGTCCGTGCCACTTTGCCGACGTACATCGGCGTGAGGCGGTCGTCAAGTGGTTAAATAAAGCACCCCAAAAAATCCCATAGCAAACAATTTTTATTGCACTTGAAGTAGATACAATGTTGGTGCACATAAAGGAAAAGCCTCAAGTACCGCATTTGGCCAGAGGTGGGGGGCGCCGGTGACACTCGGAGCCATTCGGATGCACTCGGAAATACCTGGAAACACTCGGAAATACTCCGTTCCCGAGTGTTTCCGAACCCCTCCAAAGGTTTCCGAGTCCAGCCCAGTGGCTCTGAGCAGTCTCCAAGTATTTCCAAGTCTCTCTGGCGCCCCTCCGCCTCTGGCCAAATGCGGTACTGCATACAATAGAAGTAAACGTGGAACGAATTATCTCCGTTTCCATTGACTTCTATGGGGAAACTCAAAGCACTTCTAGAAAAATCTAGAAAATGGGATAAAGAAGAACACTGGTATTCCACAAAGTACAGTAATACCTTGGATTGCGAGTAACACGGTTAATGAGCATTTCGCAATACGAGCTATTACTTTTAAAAAATCCTGACTCGGTTTGCGAGTGTTGTCTCGCAAAATGAGCAGTATTCAAGCCTCTGCGGTGTGCAGTACCACATGTGCCCAGAGGTGGGGGGTGCCGGTGACACTCAGAGCCATTCAGATGCACTCGGAAATACCCGGAAGCACTTGGAAATAATCGGAAACACTCAGAAATACTCCATTCCCAAGTGTTTCTTGAACCTCCTCAAGGGTTTCCGAGTCCATCCGAGCTGCTCCGAGCGGTCTCTGAGTATTTCCGAGCCTCTCCGGTGCCCCCCACCTCTGGCCAAATGTGGTACTGCATACAATAGAAGTCAATGTGGAACAAATTATCTTTGTTTCCATTGACTTCTATGGGGTAACTTTGCGAGGGCTTTGGATTACAAGAATTCACCTGGAACGGATTATGCTCATAATCCAAGGTTGCACTGTATGCATTATTTATCATAATATTTAGACATGAAACAAAAAATCCTAAAAGTGCCAATGCCACATTCACACTATCTATATTTTTGGTCACAGGCAGATTCACTATGATTCTGTCCTGACATCTAGCCATTATTATTATTATTATTATACAGGATTTATATAGCGCCGACAGTTTATGCATCGCTTTACAACATTAGGGCAGACAGTACAATTACAATACAATTCAATACAGGGGGGAATCATAGGGCCCTGCTCATTGGAGCTTAAAATCTAGGAGGGAGGGTCAAGTTATACAAAAGGGTAATAGCTGTGGGGGATGAACTAATGGAGAAAATAGTGCAGTTGTTAGATGGAGGCAGGATAGGCTTCTCTGAAGAGGAAAGTTTTCAGGGATCGCCTAAAAGTGGATAAATTTGGAGACAGTCTGACAGATTGGGGTAGCGAATTCCAGAGGATGGGCGAGGCTTGGGAGAAGTCCTGGAGGCGGATATGGGAGGAGGTGATGAGGGAGCTAGAGAGCAGGAGGTCTTGGGAGGAACGAAGAGGGCGATTAGGTTGGTATTTTGAGACTAGGCTAGTGATGTACCTGGGGGCAGAGTTGTGGATGGCTTTGTAACTTAATGTTAGTATTTTGAAATTAATTTGTTGGGCAAGTGGCAGCCAATAGAGGGATTGGCAGAGAGGGGTAGCAGACACTGTGTGGTTTGTAAGGTGGATGAGTCTGGCAGCAGCATTCATGATGGACTGAAGGGGGATAGTCTATTTAAAGGTAAGCCAATGAGGAGGGAGTTGCAGTAATCAAGGCGAGAGATAACCAGTAGGCAAGTGCAATTCGTTTCATAACGAATCAAAATTCGTCCGAATATAACAACTTTCGGACATTCGGAAGCATTCGAATATCCGAACAAAGCAATTACGAAGAAAACCGAATCCGAACTAAATTCCACCATAAATAGTCGTTGTTTTCGGCATAATTCCTTAATGCTTTAACGCGGCCTAATGCATTCATAATCGCTTTGAACGAAAATTCGAATGCACTCGAATGTCCGAAAGTTGCAAAATACAGACGAAGTCGAATGCTTTCAAATGCATCCGAAAGTTGCAAAATACAGACGAATTTGAATACTTACGAATGCATCCGAATGTCCGAGAGTTGCACAATTCATACGAATTTCAATTTCAGTGCGAATTCATTCGTTATTCCGGATATTAAAAATGTACAGTTCTTTAAGCCAATCACTTGATTCCTTGGGGGCTGGATTACTGGCATGGAATAATTTACAGTCCAATCAGCTACTTTCTTTTGTGCTGGAGGTTGGATTAAGAGTAAAACTTTACTGCACATGCCTGCCTGGTGGTAACTGAGTGAGAAAGGGAGATTGAGCAGAGGAGGGGAGACATTTGAGAAGCAGCAGAAGAGAGTCCAGTCTTTTGTCAAGATGGATTCAAGCTCTCAACAAGAGGTTCCACCTTCTGTTACCAGCCGCAGCAGTGACACAGCAACAACAACCACTACCAGCACCTGTGAGTACACCATTGTACCACCATTGTCTGTGTCATGTATGTCAGCATCTGTATTGCCAGGCCCAGACAGTCGTACCTCCACCACCAGCACTACACAACGTTCCTGTAGTCGTGTTGTTAGGTCTCACAGGAGTGACTTTTCAAAGGGGAGGCAAATGAAGCAGCAGGAGCAGCTTTCCTGTCCTGCTTCAGTGCCTCATCCACAGGTTTCAGGCAGAGCTAGCAGCTGCAAAAGGCCAAACTCTCATACTATGACTAGCAGTAGTGCTGTGCTAAGGCCACCCTCCAAACAGAAAAGGTCAGAGAGGAAAACTGTAGGTTCAAAATCCCCTACTAGCAGGGCTAAGAGGTCCTGCTCTGAGACCAGGAAGCAGTCATCATCTACATCTATTGCATGTCGTCGCCTTTTTCAGGATCTTCCCCAAAAAACAACCTGCACAATTACTAGTGCCAGTTGTGTCACCACCACCTCCGCTATGGGCACTTTGGGAAATGTGGTGACACCAAGTATTTTTTACAGGAAAGGCCTGACAGTACCACCAACACAGGCTTTTGATTCTGATCCATTTAAGCAGCCTAAACGTGAAATAATAGAATATGAGCAAGACATTTTGCGTGCTCATAGTTCCACCACCACCACTCACATTGGCACCACCATCACCACTGAAAAAATGACATCTGCAAGTCATACAAGTAATGAGGGAGATTTTTTAGGCACATTTCCCATTAGCTATCCGAGAGAAACGGGAATTCAGCAGGATCCCCCAACATCTGATGGTGATAAATCCTCCTTCATAAACGTGGAAGATTCAGATTATACCCTACCTTTTAATCTTGATCAGGAACCAAATATTTATGAGATAGAATATTCTTCCCATATTAAATGTGATTCCCCACTGTTGTATTCCCCTGAAAGAACAGCACCGGTGGCACCTGTCTCTCCTGTTCCGGTTGAGTCTCCCATTAACATTAGAGCTGCCAGCAAAACTGTTGGTCAAGTAACCTCCCACACTATCCCTGACATAAGGCCACCTCCCGTTTTATCTCAAAAACACAGCAGCATAGGAGAGTGCACAGGCCAGGCCACAACCCAAATTAAGCAACTTGCTTCAGCATCTGCAGCTGAAGAGGAAACGCTCTCAAAAAAATCTTCACCACACAGTGGCAGCACCCGTCGTTCAAAAATTTGGGAGCATTTCGTGACAGTTGGTGATGGCCGCACAGCTGCATGTAAACTATGCGGCAGAGAAGTCAGCCGTGGGAGACTGTTGGGTCATCTCACGAACCCTGGGATGAAGCAACACATGCTTACCCACCACAGGCCAGTGGTGCTGAGGGAAGAAATGGGTGTGGCTCCCCCATTTACCACCACCATTACCAGCAGCAGTGTCAAAGTCACAGCTACTTCTGCAGCTGCAGGTCATCATACTAAAATAGTAAAGACATCCATACAGCCCACTATAGAACATTTTGGAGGGGTACATTACCGGGGTATGTCAAAACAGCAATCCCGTAAAATTACGCGCCTCATCGGACAACTTATAGCTGTTGGGGGGGCTTCTTTCAATTTTGTGGAAGGGGAGCCCTTCAAGCAGCTGATGCAGGCTGTGGCAACACAATATCAGGTCCCTTCATGCACCACATTCAGTAGAATGGTAGTGCCCTCACTGTACCGGTCATGTGTTGGGGTTTTGAAGGATTTGCTGGGGAAGGCTGCTGGCCAATCAGTTCACTTTACAACTGATTTATGGAGTTCTACAAGTGGCCAGCATGCCTTCCTGTCCTTGACTGCCCATTGGTGGCAGCCCAATGTGTCACAAGATGTACAACCAACACCAAAAAATACTCCAAGGTCAAGAAAAACCTCAAGCGCTGTGGCCACTGCCACAGTGCACAAGACAGGATTGCACTCCTTCCTCCTCCATGCTGAGGTGATGGATCAGCAGCACACATCACAGAATATTCTAAATGCACTTCAGAAAATGATAGGGAAGTGGCTAGGGGAACAGGCAGGCACGAATGTCAAAATGGGATTTGTTGTCAGTGATGGTGGAGCTAACATGACAAAGGCTATCCGTGATGGAAGGTTTGTTGGTGTGCGCTGCTGTGCACATATCCTGCATCTAGTTGTTAGGTGTGCTCTTAATGATAATACTAACAGTGGAAGGTTAGCAGCACTTTTAGAGTCGTGCCTGAAAATTGCTGGTCACTTCCACCATAGTGTGAAGGATAGCCACCTTCTCAGGCAGGAAGAGAGAAAGGCAGGCCTCGTGGAGCACTGCCTCAAGCAGGATGTTGGAACGAGGTGGAACTCCACCTTACATATGCTAGAGCGTATACTCGAGCAACAGAGTGCAATTCATGCAATGTCATGTGAGCATTTTATTGGTATTACCAGACCACTAGGCAGGGAGGACTGGGTCATGATTGACCAAGTTGTCACAGTGCTCTTGCCTTTTGAGGATGTCACTGACAATTTAAGCAAAGAGAGTGCTAGCCTGGCAGAAGTGGTTCCCCTCTTTGCACACCTTTCTAATAAAATAGATTCCTTCCTTTCCAATAGGGAAAAATGGCCTGGTGGCAAAATACTTGCAGAAGTTGATGCCCTTCTGAGGAGACTGAAGGAGCAACTCAGTTGGTGCATAAAAGAGCTCATCGACCCTCGTCCCGAGTTTATGTTAGACACAATTTGTGACCCCAGAATAAAAGGCAAAATAGCACTCAGGAAAAATACTCTCACCACCTGGCGGGATATATTGATAGAGAGGGTACTTGAGAGGGAAAGGCAAATGGGAATACAGTTAGAGGAGGGAGAAGAAGATGAGCTGGAGATGTCTGATGATACTCTGTTAGCTAATACTAGCAGCACTGCTGCCAGTGCTCACTCCTCCAGAGCATCAGCCTTTTGGGCTGAGGCTCTTGACAGTTTTGTGGGACCCACTAAACAGCCCCCTAGAAAAGAAAAAAGTGCTGGTGACATAGTTAGGGCTTACCTAGCGGAACCTCCTTTGCCCCCCAATACAGATCCCTTAAGTTTTTGGGATGAGAAGAAGGGTGTGTGGCCTGCTTTGTCCTCGGTAGCCCAGGAGCTTCTTTCCTGTCCCTCAACCACGGTCCAGAGTGAGTGGGTGTCTTCTGTAACAGGAAATACCGTATTTATCGGCGTATAACACGCACTTTTTTCCCCTTAAAATATGGGGAAAATCGTGGGTGCGTGTTATACGCCGATCCCCGCTAATTGTGAGTCTATCGGCAGCGATTGCCGCCGACATTCACATAGTGAGTAGTTTTAAATATGGCGCTGCGGAGTTCGGAGGGACTCGGCGGCGCTCGTTCAGCAGAGCCGAGATACACATAGTTGAGTGTATTCGGCTCTTTCCGGCGCCACTCACAGTCACGCCCAGTCCCGCCATTGGACCTGTGTTATGTCCATCATAGGGTGGGACTGGGCGGGACTGTGAGCGGCGCCGGAAAGAGCCGAATACACTTGACTATGTGTATCTCGGCGGCGAGTCCCTCCGAACTCCGCGGCGCCATATTTAAAACTACATGCAGCTATGTGTATGGCGGCGGCGGTAGGCATGGACACTGGGGGCAAGGCTGCACTGACCACTGGGGCAAAGTTGCACTGACAAGGCTGCACTGGGGCAAGGCTGCACTGACAAGACTGCACTGGGGCAAAGCTGCACTGACAAGGCTGCACTGGGGCAAAGCTGCACTGACAAGACTGCACTGGGGCAAAGCTGCACTGACAAGGCTGCACTGGGGCAAAGCTGCACTGACAAGGCTGCAATGGACACTGGGTCAAGGCTGCACTGACACTGAAAAGGCTGCAATGACACTAACAAGGCTGCAGATGAACACTGATGAGGCTGCATTGATGGGCATTTTAATGTAAGTTTCTTTTCCTTAAACTTCCCTCCTAAAAGTTTTTTTCCTTAAAATTCTCTCCTAAACTTGGGGTGCGTGTTATACGCCGGCGCGTGTTATACGCTGATAAATACGGTATTTTATGCCCTCAGCGCTCACAACGCTCACAACGCTCACAATTGCTCCCCCAGCTCTTAGAGCAAATGGCTTTTTTAAAAGTCAACCTGCCAAAGCTTGGTTACCCTGCTCTTGAGTTTGATGCTGAATAAAAAAATTATACTCATCCATGTTAACATAATTTCGAATTCTCCACCTGACCGAGTCCCACGTCTCCCCTAAGGTCCTCATTCCATGCCAGAAATCATCAGATATCCCATCCTGACCATTTATGTGAGGGCTTAAATATGGTAGTTAGTTACTCCATGTCTGACCCTATACCATCCTATCAAATATCAAAAACTGAGATGGTCAGGTTGAAAACAAAGTTCCATTTGGTTTGTGATGATTTGGCATGGAATGATCCCCTACTAAGTCCCACCTCATACCTCCTGCCCTGCTATTTTCCTGTCCAAGGTTAGCTACTGATCTGGTAGTCTAACTTAAATAGTTGTCCTTTTGAGACAACTGTGTCATTTAGTATCATAAAAAATAAATGGGACAGCTGTATCATTTGTACATATAAATTAAAACGTTAAAACATTCAGTTTGTGAAACTTACCTGCTGAAAGTCCTCCTAACTCCTGTTATTTCCACTCCCCCTGCCTTCTTCTCAAATCTCCAATACTTAGGACACTGGAACACAAACGCATTCCCTTTAAGTTTGGTATAAGCAGCACCATGAAGGGGAAAGGCAAACCGTTTGGCAGTGCGACTGCGCACATGGTCATGCAATATATCAGGAAAGCACAGACCACGCATGAGTGCAAACAGCACCTTGGAGGATTGCCTTCTGTCGGGGTTTCACTATCTTGACAGGTGTCAAAACTGGCTCAAGCTGCTGGATTTGTATTTATTAAGTTAAATATGTTGTAGTTTTGGTTGTTGTGTTATGCAGCTTGCCAACCTGGCTGTTGCTTGCTTACTCCTATACTTGTAGTACTAGTGGTGGAAATAGTGATGATACTGAGTCTGCTGCTATGCTAATATACATACAGACACATGAAAATGAAGGCCTGCAATGGTACTACGAGTCTCCTATACCCCCACCACCAAAATGTTTTTTCGTTCAACCCTCTGATGGCACCTACATCGTGGCAAAACGTTTTTTGCTGCTAATATATCCAGTTCACCAAGATATTCATGCAATTTCCAGGCCACATTGTTGGCAACATGGCACTTGTAAGTTGGCAATCTGGAAAGTCATCATCCACAACAAGGAAGGAAAGACTGTTATCACGTTGCCGTGAGTCAGAAATAGGTGAGTACCTGCTCAACTGCCCACATACTCCCCCATCCATCATTGATTTCCATTCATTTATGTAACTCTTGTTTTATTTGCCAATGTAGTGTAAGTACCACTGGAATGAGTGGATGAGGCTTCATCATGACAGACACATACAAGTTGAAGACTTCACAGGTACGCATTAACCATACACATTTTTTAGGATGTATAAATAACGGCAAACTTGTATGTAGGGATGCACGATAGCAGTATTGGATACTAGTAATTATTTCTCTGTACTCGTCTTCAATACCAAAGACCATTCACAGCTTATCAGGAAGCCAGGCCTCCCAGATTCTTGATTGGCAGTCATTTGGTATTGAAGAATACAGATCAAAAATTGCTCATATCCAAAATCGGTATCAGTGCATCCCTACATAGAGGGAATCTCAAGTGATGCATGCATGTTCATTTCAAACATAAAATCAAGAAAGCTGTATACTGAACACTTATACACTTTTCCAGATCATTATATGTTGTAGTCCAAAGTTTCAGTAACAGAAATGGAAATAGTATTAGTATTCATTACTAATACTTTTTCCATTTCTGTTACTGCAACTTTGAACTAGAAGATATAATGATGCGGAAATAAAAAGAGAATAGTAAGGTCAGCGAGCCAGTATAATACCTAGCTAAATCTAAATGAAGTTGTTGGTGACAACTGGCAAGGATGTTCTTTTTAAATTGATGATTACCATGTGTGATAGCATGTGTGTTATTATCAAGCAATAAGCAACCAGATATGTAATAAAGTGTAAAATATCACATAATAATCAATATATAAGCACTAAAGTATGCTTTTATTTGGCGAAAATTATTTGCATTTATTTGCACAAACAAACGTAGAAAAATAACATGTCTGTTAACACGTATACATATATATATATATATATATATATATATATATACAACTCTAAACAAAACGGTGAACTGAGCTGCTTTGGGTCCTGGGGCAAAGGAAGAACTAACCCTCAGTTTTCAGAAGGAGAGGGTTCTCTGCTGCTTTCTGCACTAACAGACGAGCTCCCAGGCAATGGAGCATTGTGCCTGGAAATTGCTTCCATCAATGAGAGTCTCAAATGCTCCATTGCCTGGTTGTGCTGTTGGTTTACCCGGCTCAACAACAATTCAAAATGGTCCATTTGCTGTCTGCCTATGAGATGTATGGTCCAGGTAAGCCTTCTCATGTCCCGTGACTGCCTTCTATTTTCAGTTGTCAATCTCCTCACTTCACTAAGGAGCCTCTCAATTTGTGCAGTTAAGCCCGGTGCAGTTGGCACCCGGACAGGAGGTGGCGACTGCAGTACATGCACACTGGGAGCAGCAGTACATGGTGGCAGCAGCATGCCTGAACTTTGGCCCCTCTTCCTCTGGCCATGGGGAGAAGCCAGGAGTCTGTGACATAGCAGGTCTCAATTCTGGCTCATTCTGCAGCTCTATACCCTCCAAAATAAGGACAGGCGAGTGCGGGCTGCACTGCGCTCTCCCCTCAGGCTGGTCTTGTTGATCTAAAATAGATGAGATAGCAAATGTTGATGATAGCATTCATAAACAATTCTAGGTTACACATACAAACATTAGGGTTGATTTACTAACACTGGACAGAGTGCTAACTCTGGTGAAGCTATGCAGAAACCAATCAGCTTCTAACTTTAGCTTGTTTAATTAAGCTTTCCCAAAAAAAAATCTGGAAGCTGATTGATTTCTCTGCAGAGCTGCACCAGATTTTGCACTGTAATTTTGTGTAAATCCACTTCATTGTTTACTACTTTAAAACACAACACTTCACTGTATGATTTCATGGAGAAGTGATTGAAGTATGAGTTGTGTGTATGAAAATGGATGGTAATATCTTTTATATGTTAACCCTTTCATGACTAAGCCTATTTTTGACATTTGGTGTTTACAAGTTAAAATCCGTATTTTTTTGCTATAAAATTACTTAGAGCCCCCAAACATTATATATATTTTTTTGCAGAGAATCTAGAGAATAAAATGGTGATTGTTGCAATATTTTTTATCACACGGTATTTGTGCAGCAGTGTTTTAAACACAACATTTTTTTGGTAAAAGGGACACTTTCATGAATTTAAAAAATAAAAAAACAGTAAAGTTAGCCCAATTTTTTTGTATAATGTGAAAGATGATGTTACGCAGAGTAAATAAATACCAAACATGTCACGCTTTTTAATTGCACGCACTCGTGGAATGGTGACAAACTACGGTACCTAAAAATCTCTATAGGCGACACTTTAATTTTTTTTACGGTTACCAGGTTAGAGTTACAGAGGAGGCCTAGTGCTATAATTATTTATCTCGCTCTGACGATCGTGGCGATACCTCACATGTGCGATTTGACCACCATTTACATGTGCGGGCGCAACTTCCGTATGCGTTTTTTAGTGAGCGAGCTCGCGGGGACAGGGGCGCTTTAAAATTTATTTTTTTTTAGGTATTTTTATATTTAGAAATTGTGTTTTAAAAAAAAACAATTTTGGATGACTTTTATTGCTGTCACAAGGGATGTAAACATCCCTTGTGACAGTAATAGGTGGTGACAGGTACTCTTTATGGAGGGATCGGGGGTCTAAAAGACCCCCGATCCCTCCTTTGCACTTCACAGTATTCAGATCGCCATTTTTGGCGATTCTGAATACTGTATATGTTTTTAACAGGCGCCACTGGCACCCGAGTAGACGGGTCATGACGTCGCTTCCGCATTTACAATTAGAAGACTGGAACGAAGCTGCTCATAGCTTCATTCCAGACTGTCAGCAGCCGGCAGTAGCCGAGGTGGTGGATTGGTGATCAGGCCTCCCGGTGGATCGGGAGGCCTGGTAAGAGCGGCAGGAGGCGGCGGGAGGGGGGGGAGTCCCCTCTCGCTCCTCCGGTATAACAGCCGAGCAGCTTTTAGCCGCATCGGTTGTTATACATGGAAAGCCGATCGCCCGCTCTACAAAACAGTAATGGGATGATGCCTGCAGCTGCGGGCATCTTCCCGGTATAACCCCTGAAAGTCGAGGCTGCACATCTGCGTACGCTCGGTGGGAAGGGGATAATAATGACTGTGTGTAATGTGCAGATGATTATGGTGTGTCCTGTTTCTTTATATTGGCAGCTTGTGTACTTACCCTGAGGAGTATTGGTACTGTTTTCTGCCAGATGACGCTGGAGGGATACGGCTGGGGCTTTCTGTTAAAGATGGAAGAAAAGAGTCAAGGTAATGTTCCAGATAAAGTTAAGTCAACAGCGCTATTTATTTTTGCCTGTTATAAGTTGTACTGCAACATCAAAGCATTATAAATAAAAGGTACCCCAGATGTATCCTGACTCCTTGTGTCATAAATTACTGTATTCCCATCTTATTGGCCCAACTGTAATTGCCCAAAAATATACTGACACTAAGATCGAAGTAAAATGTCTGTTTTCTTTTGGTTGACGATCCTTGGAGGCACTAACTAAGTATCAAAAATGTTTCCCTTGTATCTGTGTAAACTACTTCCATGGTGCCTCCCTACCGCTCTGCACCGACTCGGGGACGAACCACATTCTGCAGATACACCATTGTAACTACCAGTTAATCCACCATAACTGGCATTCCACCGGGGACCCATACCTTAGATGGGTCCCAATCATCTGATCACAGCAAGTTATTTTAAAATACCTCCAAAGACCCAAACGAACGTACCCTGTAAAATAAACAAAAACAACCAATACAACAAAAAAGTAAGCATAGAACGAACCAAGCCGATGTAGGGAGAGAGGGCGGGCGGGGATGCTTCTCCACCTCATGTACTCCCAGGATGTCTGGTTTCACCTTGTCTCCCCCACACTCCTGGCTTTTTGCAGTCCCTCCTCCACGCTGTCTGCCCAATCCCCTGCAGCCCCATGTTGTCTGACAACATGTTTTTATCACGACTTGCCCGGCTTCCCTATGCTCCTAATCATGCTAGCACTACGTTGTTTTTTTTTGTTTGGGCTTCGAACTAATACTCTGTACTCACAAAAGAGTGCACTGAGGTGAATTAAAGTGGATTGTGTACCCTACTTTGTCATTTTATCCCTACAGGTGATAAGGCTTACCTGTACGTAAAATTAATATTATTTAGGAGATATCCTCCTCAGATGCAGCCGCTGAGGCCAGCGGTGGTGCATGAGCTCTGAAGGTCCGCTGGACCCTGCAGAAAAATCAAAGCTCTTCACCAGTAAAAGGACTCCCACGCGCATGCGTGGGAGAGATCTCATTGCGGCTCCGGCCACTCAGAAGCGCCAGAGCCCGCGACCGCGGAAGAGACGGCGAGTCAACGTGTCAGCCCGCTCAGCGCTGACCGGGTCGGGCTGCAGGGGCCTCGTTCTAAGGTATTTCATAGAAATTCATAATGTGCTATTATTATGCGATGCATACTAGCACATTATGCCATTGTCTTGCAGGTTTCTTTTTTTTTCTTCTGTGGTTTAAAGCCACTTTAATTTGCACTGGAACTGTAAAATCAAATCTAAAGTTGCTAATGTGTTAAAACAGATGTTATATTTTTTGGCAAATTGAACAATGAACACTTTTGTGAATAAACTTTTACATATACTATACCCCCCTCTTTTATTACACAATCCCATGCTTACTTCAGTTTCCTCAGTCCCCCCTTGACATCACAGTTTCCCCTTCACAGTCGTGTTCTGAAGGTATGAGGTGTCATGTGTGTATGAATTTGAAAATGGACCTTAATAATAATAATGTGTATTAGATGATAATGCCTGTGTGTATATAATATCATGGACATCGATGAATGATGATGATGGTGTGTCCTGTTTCTTTCCAGATTATGTACACTACTTACCCTGAGGCATAATGGTCCACTGCTTCCTGCCAGTTGATGCTTCTGGAGAGTCCGGGATACGGATTGGGCTTTCTGTTAAAGACGGAAGAAAAGACAAGAGTCAAGGTAATGTTCAAAGATAAAGTCAACAGCTTTATTTATTATTTTTGCCTGGTATATGTTGGACGACAACAACATATTTTATAATCAAAGCGTAAAAAAGTGCACTGAGGTGAATTAAAGTGGATTGCATACCCCACTTTGTCATTTTTTTACCTACAGGTAATCCTATAATAAAGCTTACCTGTAGGTAATATGAATATCCCCTAAACCTGTACGGTTTAGGAAATAGCCACCTCGGATGCAGCCGCTGACGTCAGTGGCGGTGCATGCGCTCTGAAGGGCCGGCGGACGCCGGACGGTTCAGAAAAATCAAAGCTCCTCGCTGGAAACAGGACTCCCACACACATGCGTGGGAGAGACCCCATCGCGCCTCCAGCCACACACAGCGTCGACGCCCGGAAGAGAAGGCGAGGCAACGTGTCATAGCGCTGGCCAGGTTGGGCTGCTGAGGCCTCGTT